>OZ012699.1:5887563-6031062 GCA_963942565.1 Maea johnstoni
AAAGATGTGTAGGAAGGAAAGGATTGGGTTTTACGTCGCTTTTAAGTTTTAACAGCTAAGGTCATATCGAGACGAGATAGTAACCGGGAGGAAATTCCATTCTCTTCACAAATAATTCCAAAGGGTCTGTCAGTCACAAAAGTACGACAGACCGCCCTCTGCAATGCCACACATTTATATAGCGACCGGGCCGACCCGCCCGGATGTTCGAACCTGTGAACTCATGCTTGGGAGCCAGGCATCACACCCACTAGGCCACGGAGGGCTTAAATAAACTAGCAATGTATCAACCCTTTCTATATTAATCAATGGTTAATCATGTGAGGTTTATGGTAAATATGTAGGTGGGAAAAAGCTATACAAACATTCAAATGGAATTAGCTATCAAATTGCATTACATCGGGGAATCGGTTGGGTCGGGTTTCGTTTTGATCGAAATTGTATGTTCCATTTATATATTCCAATAACATCTCATTTGTTGTAAATCCTTTGATGTTTTGGACGATCAGACAGCCGGTTGCGTATCTGATATCAGTTACCAACAACAAGATAGGTAGTTATCAGAATAATAGGAAAAATCTTCTCGTACAGGCCATTCAGCTTTGAGATCAATTTTGAGCACAGCCGATCAAAATCGCTTTAATATCCTGTGTTTTGCAAGCTCAGAAGAACGCTTCTCACAACTCGGAAAGTTACCCAAAGAGAGAGCATGTTGTTGAATTTCGTCAGAGTTTTGGGTAAGCATGTTTTCTTTACATTTATTCAAAATAATAACTTCAGAGAATGACCACTGATTTGGCTAAAATGTGGTCCTCAAGAGGCAGGCAATTTTAATCAACAAATTAAGGATACTGTAGAATGGCTAATTTTTCCGTGCAACAATTTCCCCTTTTCATTTTTGGGCGTTTCCGTTGCTAATATTTCCGAAGAGAGGACAAATGTTTTTTTCCGTTTCTAATGTTCCTGTTTTATGTAGATTTTAAATTTTAGTATACAAAAAAGTATAGTTTATTAAACTAAGGTCAGGATTTCTCCGTGTTTATCAAGTCTGGCCATGCACTGTATTGTTTTTCCTGTGTTGTTTATTCCCGTTTAGAAGCATTCGGGAACAAAACGGGAAAATGAAATTCACGGAAAAATTAGTAATTCATTATTATCAGTAGGGAATTTAAGTGGATCACCTGTGTTTTGCTTAACATGTAAACCATTTAGAAGATTTCAGAGTGTGCATCTCATTGAGTTCAGTAGAATGCATATGTAAATGTTAAAAAACATATCCATGTTATGCGAAAATAGGTTTTATTTTAAACATCTTCGATAGTTTTAGATCATATCAATCATATGAAAGTTGTTTGTTATAGATATACAATACCTTGGTCTGCATCCAAATGTCTGGTTTGACGTATGTTTTGAGTAGAAATAGACAAATATCTTGTGTATATATATATATATATATATATATATATATATATATATATATATATATATATATATATATATATATATATATATATATATATATATATATATTTATATATATATATATATATATATATATATAATATATATATATATATATATATATATCCATACATATATATATATATATATATATATATATATATATATATATATATATATATATATATATATATATATATATATATATATATATAATATATATATATATATATATATATATGTATAATGACATGTATTCTAAAAATAACAATTCAAACCCTTTTAATATATTATAGACTGGCAACATATTTTGCATATTCTAGGACTGGTTGCAGCAGCGGCAAGCGTGGGTGGAACTGTGACTGCATTAAGTGGTGGGTATTCATTTAGGGTGGCTCGGAAACTTCGTTAGACTTCTATGTAAATAATAAATATTGACCAATACTTTGGCCAATGTACAAGAAAACCCGAATAAACTATATATCTCATGATTGTTATGACTTTGGAGAGTTCAATTATTCTAATCTTATAGCATAACATCTTCATAATTTCCAGGGGGTGGGGCCGAAAAGCAGAGATCGGGTGTCTAGGACATGTGTTTTTGCAAACATCCTCCTGGCTTCAATAAATGTGCGACACAGTTGCTGTTTATATATTTTACAGAAAACATTATTTGGCACTTTTGCACTTGTTTTTTCATAAATTTTGTTCCCAAACGTTGTATATATATATATATATATATATATATATATATATATATATATATATATATATATATATATATATATATATATATATATATATATATATATGTATATATATATATATATATATATATATATATATATATATATATATATATATATATATATATATATATATATATTTATGATGAAACTCATCCTAGCTAGGGCACGTAGTATCTTTATACGTTTTGATATCTGCTTGTTATTTCCTAATCTGTCATCAAAATTGACGAAAAGTGATTCTAAAAGAAAATATTCATCATGACTTTAGATTTATATATATATATATATACATATATGTATATATATATATATATATATATGATTTTATATGCTTTTATTATAAAGATGAGTACCACGATGACATTGCCTTCTTTTGTAGATATGCAATGGGACCAACACACAAATAGCGCTCTGGTGAATGCCCTCAGTGGTGTATTCACATTCGCGTCTGACATGTGTAGTACTATCTGTGACAGTATGTCCTGTCCAGGGTTTGAGGTGTACACAACATCAGACGGTGCCAAGCAGTGTAAGATAGGTCTGAGTGCGGTGAGACAGCCCTTGCCTGGACACACCGTCTACATCAGGAAAACCGTAGGAGCCAGTGAGTTAGCTACGATCGTCTTGAGATCAATTTTCTTTTTTATCACATTTACTGTCCTCATTGTCATCATAATCAACATCATCGTAATCTCCATCATCATAATCAGTATACGTGTTATTATCATCATCATCAGCGTCATTATCTCCTTCACGATCTTCACCATCTTCAGCAGTAGCAGTATTTTTATCATTATCATCATAATCATTATTGCTATCATCATCATCATCATAATCATTATGCTATCATCATCATCATCTTCATCGTATGTATATACATACATACACACAAACAAACATACATACATCCAGATAGTTTTTAGAATTGCATACAGAAGCATATAGAGCTATTATGCTAGATTTGAATATTAGTGCAGTCATTTCATTCAAAGTTTAACTAAACTAAACATTATTTCTCTTTCTATTGGTATTGTATACAACTCGTGTTCTCTTTACACTGACGTATTTTACTGTTAGTTCCCCTTTCACTCACACCTTTCTCTGAGAAAAATGATTGATTGATCATATTTATTTGGATACACTTCTGGACTATGCCTTTAAAAAAACTGATCTCCCAGATACAAATTATCTGATGACAGGTTTTCTGTTTGTGGTGCACCTTTAGCATTGTACAGAGGATCGTACAACAAACCAAAATTTTAGTAACTGTCTAGTGATACCTTTCCCTACCTATATACATATATATATATATATATATATATATATATATATATATATATATATATATATATATATATATATATGTGTGTGAATTTATATATATATATACATGTATATTTATATATATATACATGTATATATATATATATATATATATATATATATATATATATATATATATATGTATATATATATATATATATATATATATATATATATATATATATATATGTATATATATGTAATGTTCAGACAATAAGTGAGGACTACTATATACTTTTCAGCACCTACCACCTGTGATGATTCTATGAGTTTGGATGGTGGCAAGATAGACTTCCCAAAAGGAAATGGCGTCGGGTCTATTGCAAACTACACATGCGCAGATGATTACCTTCTAGAGGGAGCTGCAATCAGGACCTGTCAGACTGACGGCACATGGAGCGGAACAGAACCTGTCTGCAAACGTAAGTTTGTACATATATAATATATATATGTATATATATATATATATCTATATATATATATATATATATATATATATATATATACATATATAGATATATATACATATATAGATATATACATATATTTTATATATACATACATATATATATATATATAGATGGATATAGATATATAACTATATTTATATATATATATATATATATATATATATATATATATATATATATATATATATATATATATATATATATATATATATATATATATATATATGTATAGATAGATGGATGGATGAAGATATATACAGTCAAACCTCTATTAAGCGACCGCTCAAGGAAAATGTCATAAGTGGTATTTTAAAGAGGTGGTCTCTTAAGAAGGGGTTGAGGGTCTGAGCGAGGTTATGAAGAAACGAAGAATTTCCAACAATGACCTGGAATTATTGAGGTTATGTTTATCTGCGTTTGTTGATATTTCTTCTTTAAAATTTTAAGAATAAACAATTCAGAAAAATAAAAGTTGAACTATATCATTAATTGAGGACCCTCAGAAATGATATACTTTCAATTTTTACCGATTATTTCATTATTTTATTGTGCCCTTTCCAATATACAAGGCGTCCAGGCATTCAAGTGGCCGTTGAATAAAGGACCATTTACTCATAGGGATAAGATTTCATGGCCGTTGGTCGCTTCAGGCAAGTGGTCGCTTAATCAAGGTAAAATCTACAGGGAATAGCCTTGGGGGGATTTGAAACGGTCGTTCAAGGCAAGTGGTCGTTTAAGAGAAGTGGTCGTTGAGGCAAGTTTGACTGTATATATATATATATATATATATATATATATATATATATATATATATATATATATATATATATATATATATATATATATATATATATATACAGTTTTGCATTCTTGTGCTTTGGCATGGAACAGAACATGTGTGCATACGTGAGTTTCAGTTGCTTCTATTGGAATGACCCAATAGAAGTGTGTCCAAGTTACTAGCCCTTCCAATGCTGAGGCTACTTTCAGCCGAAGCACGAATGTGGAAAAGATTGCAACATATTCATAGGGCGTCGACTCACTTGCTCTGCAGTTATGTGCAGGATGGCAAATTTATCAAATTGACCGTTAGGGACTTTCCCATTCATAAATTTGGTGAAGACGATGAAACATAAGCATTAGCTATGGTGCTTGATTTTTAAAGTGAACCGACAGTACTAACAATGCAGCGGCTACTTTAACAGTTTGAGGTATTACTTGCAGTTCTTAGCATTCTTAAATGAAACCTTATTCGATTTTGTCTTCCATATTTACATCGAGACGATAATAACTCATTTTCAACTGTTCTACCATACTACACTACACGCTAAGTGTTGTTGTTTTTTGTTATTTTGAGACAATTAGTATGTTGTATTTCAGTGTTCTTGAAGGCAAAAATTGCCACAATTTATTGATGCTACAGGTTCATCACTAGAGAATTAAAGACGAGACATAGAAAAATAAATTCATAAATTGCATTTTTTAAATGCACGTGCATGTGCGTATTGTTATTCTTTGAGCTAAGCTATGGCACAGTATCGCTCTTATCCACCATTCATTCATCGAAGTCAAAGTAAGTCATAGACATTGGGGAGTTTTCCTACTGTACCTGGGGATCATAAAAGCGATATATATACACACACACACACACACACATATATATATATATATATATATATATATATATATATATATATATATATATATATATATATATATATATATATATATATATATATTCAGTCAAACCTTTATTTGCAGCGGGAGTTGCTTGCACCTGTCGACCGAGCTTGAAGAAATGTCAGAAGGACAAGCGCCATGGGTGCAAAGATTGCTCAGTGACAAGATGCGTGAAGGTGGACTGCGCATCCTACAGTGACTGCAAACGTCGCAGGGGGACATGCTATCGCAAGATGTGCTGGGGAAAGGCACCAGACAAATCAAGTTTGTCATCTCAGGAGAGTTCTGAAAGTTCTGAAAGTTCAGAGCGTTCTGAAAGTGCTGAAAATTCTTAAAGTGCTGAAACTTCAACGGCAGTGAAGATTGATAAGCTTTTTCACTTGCTTGATTCTCGCTAAACCGCAATATCATAACAATGAAATCCAAGCAAACATTTTCCTATCTGATTAACGAGAAAAACATACGAGTGATATAAATTTAACAATTAAGTTAAAGATGATGATAAGAAAAAAAAACCTTGTTATGAATCAAGTCATCATGTCAGTATTTGTAAATTCACTGTACTTAAACTGGACTGTTGAATAAATTACATACTGAAGGATATCTTGATGTATGAGTTATTGATGTCACAGAGAAATGTCAAAGTTAAGCCTAACTTGGAAAGGTGCATTTTCCACATTAACTGTAAAAGTAGCAAATAATGGCCCGACTGCAATAACATTGTTGCAGGGATGGATCAGCTTTTAAAATTTTAGGTAGAGTGGTAGAAATATTTTCTTTTGCAATTTTGTTTAATTCACCACTAGTATTTGAATTTGTTTTCTAATAAATAAATGTTACCAATACTAACAAGAACGCTGAATTAATTCTTATTTACATGTTTAGAAGCTTATGTACAACGAAATTAAATCCCCACAGTTAACAAGCAGAAAACAAATGACGAAAACGGTATTAGTGTGTCAATAAAAACATTTGTAAAACACACAGTTTAAGGACATCAGCGTAAGAACAAAATGTACTGAATTTTCCTATTTTCACATTCCCAAAAATAACGCAATTTATCATTCTCTTTGAAAAAGAAATGAAACATTTCCTTTCTATAAAATCTTACTCTTCTACCTAAGATCAGACACACAATTCACTACATTTTTAAGGACTTTGTATGATTTCATTTTACATCAATGCAATCATGAGATTGTTTTTATTAAAAGATTCTTCTTCGTGGCATCCTTTTAGCCTCTCCACAATTTTTCTCTTAATTTTGTCCAAATATGCGATCCTTTGATATTTCAGTCTTCCTATCATTTTATTCACTTTATTGCAAACATGTGTTCCACTCTGAGGCGCTGCCAGTGACTGCTAGCCGTCTCTCACCACATCCTCGGCTCGAATTCCGGCCAGGGCATGTGAGAAATCTGCCAGTGACTAGGTGTTAGGTGAGGGTTTTCCCCGGGCACTACACCACTTACAACTCCCTAGTCACACGAAAAAATGACGAAAATCGAAATTTCAAATTCCACTGTATTGACTCAGAATTTCTATTGATCTATTTGATCAGCGTTAAATGTTGCTCACAGCATTGCTCAACTGGAATATACTACAGTACCGGCATTTAATTCCTGCACCAGTCGACCGGACGTCTCCCAGTGTCTGGTTGTACAACAAACCATTGATAACATGTCAAGAAAGTAAGCCAAGCACATCAATGGCCTACGTAGCCTACTAACCAATGCTACGTTGAGCTGTGAGGTCGTAAATGAATCCATGTCCAGGAAACTGGGTGGCAATTGGGCATACGGTCGTGTATTATGCTCGGGCTGCCAATGTTGCTCACTGCATTAAAATAACCCTATTACTAACTAGTTTGGTCCGATTTCCCCCATTAAAGGGAATTATATATCTATCACGTCCTGAGACACATGAAATCAATCCTATGTATAGTAGGTAAAAAAATTCGTTTTTTCTAACCTTGTAAAATATAATTTTGCCAGCGCTCAGTTTCCCTGGCTGCTCCATTCCTTTGCATCCTGTAAAGAAAGTCAGCACTTATTTAGGATGATGTTATTATGTTGTGTTATGTTATTCGAGGTCCCATGCTCCTCGTTTGTTTTCATTTATAGCATTTATTTATTTAGTTACCATTGAGTTTAAGATAATAACAGGATTTTTGCGCCTGTTCGTATTCTGTTTATATTCTTTATTCTATCATCCGTTTGCTTATTTTTCTAATTATATTATGTCATGTTAGTACTATTTTTGTAGCCTCAGGCTACAGTCAATAAAGTACATTACATTATACACATTGCTCAAGTGGAATATACTAACTCAAACACGATGCCTTTTTCCATAAACATGGCTTAGGCTTGAAAACTTCCACTAGGACAGTTTTATCTTTATCCAATAAGATGTTTAAATGGATGCAAAACAGCTCAAACTATAATCTAAGGTTCAACTCTTGCTGACTATCTTAACTTTTTCTTAATCTTAAATTTTTCTTCGTCACCCTTTCCGCCATATTGCGAAAAATGGCGCATAAAACTGGATTACCCAGCGAAAACCACCACCCAACCCATAAGTCACTGACAACTTTCTCACGTGGTAGCAGTCGAATCCGGATAGTGGTGAGAGATGCCTAACAGTCATTGGCAACGCCCAACATTGAAAAGAATGATTGAAATCCTGGCACATGGGTTCTCATCTGAGAGTACTCAGCGAGGGCTTTCCAACAAATACCAATATGTCAGGGTTCAGATCTTTTGCGCCCTTGTGCTTTGGTCGAAAAGTAGCAAGAGCATTGGAAGGGTTACAATCAATCAGCTCCCAATGATAGCGCAAAAAATAACCTCCTTAAGATAAATATCCTGCTCTATATAGTTTGAGTGCTTGAATGCGCGAATTTAAAGTACACAGGTAAAAGTTAACAGGCTTGTACAGGCCCGTTTTTTCAACGGGCCTGTAACAGGCATGTCACATGCACGTTACCAGCCAGTTGATATAACGGGCCTGTTATATCAACGGGCTGGTAACGTGCATGTTGTAACAGGCCTGCTACAGGCATGTAGCGGGCCCGTAAGTACATAATTTCTTAAACAAAGTCAGAAGTGTTTATTTTGCATTATGTGGCTTACTTGTGGTAACGGGCCTGTTATATTAACAGGCCCGTTACTTTGACGGAAATGTAACGGGCCTGTTGAGACGGGCCTGTTTCATGCCCGTTGGGAAGTTTTGGGGGTCCCAATAAGTTTCGGGTCTGCAACAGGCCTGCAATGGTCCCATGCCATGGGCCCACAGAGGATGTTCCCAAACAGGACCGTAGTAGGGCCAGAACTTTAATCTTTTAACAATGCTGTAACGGACCTGTTACAGGTTCAGAGCGACATCAGGTGGCCATATCATAAAAAGCCACAAATTTTGATACTTATATTTTTTTCTTCTGAGATAAAACTTTGAAAATGTTTTAAAAGGTATGTTTTATATATTCAATATCTCCAAAATGATCAATTGAACAGAATCTTTATATTGCAAGCATTATCTTTTAACAATGCTGTAACGGGCCCGTTACAGGTTCACACAGACATCTGGTGGCCACATTTTTATCATTAAAAGCCACATATTTTTTAGTGATATTTTTTCTAAAATAAAACTTTGAAAATGTTTTAAAAAATGCGTTTTATATATTAAATACCTCCAACATGAGCAATTGGACAGAATCTTCTTAATAAAGTCAATATTCTTTTTGCACTGATACTGACTTCTTTAAGACCCCCGGCTTTAAAAAAGTATTCTGTGGTCTGAATGTTTAGTGAGTAATTTGTTAATTATTTTCAAGTAGAGCCTGATATAAAGAGGATACTTTGAGAAATGACATACAGAATCTTGGTATCACCCATTACGTTAGTAATCAAAATTGCTGTTATCAGCATTTTCTGGCCATTCAAGCGCTGTGGATATTAATCAAACCTCTTCAATATTTCTCTTAGAGGCATAGAGCTGTTTATTTTAACTCTATATGCAAATTGGGTATGTTTCTCAGTATGCATAAATCATTAGTCAGGTAAGTTGGGTGTTTACCCATGCCGCTGTGGAGATGGAAAAATGCTAAATAAACACTTCTCCAAATGCTAAATATTCTCATTGAAGATAATGAGTATTTAACCTGTCCCAAGTTATTTGACCCAATCATTATTCCAGCACCCCAAAGGAATGTTCTTAGGAATTTTGTGAAAGGGCATCTTACCAGAAATTACCTATAGAAATCCCTTTAAAATATTTTTGAAATTTGGTGATCAATCAATTATCCTTTTTTTATTATTCATAGTTAGATATTTGGAATTTCTAGCATTGTCGCTTTTTTCTGCCGTATATTATTTTCCTGAAGGTCTTTTGAGTTCTGCACTAAGTGTTTAACTATTAAGTTAATCTCAGTTACCCGTTGCCATGTTTAATTTCCATTTTCCTATTTACCTTTTTGTGTTACTTATATGTTATTACTATTTATGGATTACTTAGGTTCCTATGTATAACCATTTATTTAGGAATTTTTACGGAGAGAGCTGAGGTCAATAAAGATACATACATACATACATACATTCTCACACACCCCAGCCCCAAAGGTAGGAAGCATTTTACAAAACGTGTAACGAATTCTAGAATAAATGGTTTGGTAATGTTATCCGGAGACGAATCAGAGGCAAAGTGTTTTCAATAGTCCTGAAGTACATCAAAAGAGAAACAATTGGTACCACCTTTTTTCTAGTGGTTCAAGTGTTTTCTTAATGGAGTCATCTGCTGGAGGTATGTCTATGGGAGAGTTTAAAAGCACAGATGCCTCAATGAACGACCACCACAACAGGCGGGTAAGTCTAGAAGAGGCAGTCTCCACAGAGTATCTCAGCACCTATCTCATCTACAGTGCCACAAGATCCAAGATGAACCCAAGTAGAGTACTGAGTAAGTGGACTTTGTCTGTTCTATGGTGTTGGTGATAGGTAGCTATAGAGGCATGTGGGGCATCTGATATACTGTAAATCACTTAAATATGGCGTGAACATTATATAGCGCAATTACGGTACTGCCCTGGATAGCGTTATCTAAGTATAGCGGTGAACGGGAACAGCAGCAGCAAGTTCAATTAAGAATTTATTAAAGACGGGGATTTTATAAGAGCGCATATGGACAGAGCGCTATTATCGCTATCTTATTGTTCCCGCTATACTTAAGTCATTTACAGTATACAGGGCGTTCTGAGAAAGATCCAAGCAGCCCAACGAGATATCAAATACACTAAAGGGGTCCATGTAGCCTGCCCTGATGGCAGTGTGGTGTATGACATTGCCACTGACTGCTAGCTGTCTCTCACTACTGCCTGAGTTTGAATCTGGACTAGAGCATGTGAGAAAGTTGCCGGGAAGTTGGGGTTGGGCGGATGTTTTAACCAGGTACTCCGGTTTTTTCCACCAGTTACTACTGGTTAGTCAGGAGATGCAATATGGAAAACAAATTGAAGAAAATCGAAATTCCAAATTTCTATGCAGCTTGTACCAAAGTTGATAGCCTTTAACCAATCACAAGGATAGAGAATCTTTGCTGGCCACTGTTGCTCTAAAGCCTTGGCAAACACCTTTGCTGCAATGTGTATGTTGTTGGAAATTGAGCATGTATCATTTGGCGTCACATCATTGACGCTTGGTGGGCATGTGATAATTGGTCTGTGTAGCACTTACCTATTCACTTTCTATTTTCTAATTGAATGCACTGTGATAATGAAAATCAAATTCAAGATCACTCACTGACAATGATATTGAATAACTGTACAATGCCAACATTTAATTCCTGCACTAAATGCGTGGGCAGTCCGAGCATAATACACGACCGTACGCCCAATTACCACCAAGTTTCCTGGGCATGGACGACCTCACAACTCAACGTAGCATTGATTAGTAGGCTACGTAGGCCATTGATGTGCTTGGCTTACTTTCTTGACATGTTATCAATGTTTTTCTGTACAACTAGACACTGGGAGACGTCCGGTCGACTGGTGCAGGAATTAAATGCTAGTTCTGTATTTGCATGGCTCCCTCGGAATGGATTGTCCAGTTGCCTTGTTGAACACCATCTGGTTCAATAATTCTAGACATTTTGATACGAGAGGCTGCAAAGAACACCACGATCTAAGATGGGGAGATGTGAAACCCTTTCAGACTTCAGATGGGAAAGAATATTTTGAGTTTAATGAGCGTCAAACCAAAACTTTGTATGGGGATGAATCAAAGAATGTGAGACAACTTGCTCCAAAAATGTGGGGTTCAATGGGAAATGACAGTGAACCACATGAACCTGTATCTGTTTAAAAGAAATACAGCTCTTGCTGACCTGCTTCCATGATGTCTGATGATTACACATTTTACCTGGTGATAAACTATTCAAAGTGAAATTCTCTGGTTTAAAGCTCAGCCACTACTCTCAATAGCTTAATGACGCACATGTTTCTAAAGGCTGGGTTGAACTCTGATGGTTGACAGAAAGTCACTAAGCATAGTGCACGAAAACCCATGATTCAAACTTAGAAATGGAAGCGTACTTGATACATTCAAAGTCTGAATAATAATGCAGAAATGAGCCTGCAGAAACCGGAGGAAGTATTACAGATCTAGAGCGACAATCGGGCAGTTCAACCCAACCAAAATATTTAAGAACCTGAGTTGCATTTACTCCTACTGAAATGCAACCCTCTTTGCCTCAGTCAACCTCTGTTGCCCATGTGACATCCTCATACATGGACCCATTGGCTAGGCAGCTATTTTCCAATGCCTCAATCAGTGAAGGCACTATAAATATTAATGTAAATAATGCATGCAGCTCTCCGAAAAAGAAACAAAACGCCAAAGGATTAGTGTAGACACTGACTCAGATTAACTGAATTGTAAATATGTAATATATCCAAATTTATAAGACAAATTTGACTAATAATATTTACAATAACATACGCAAGATACTGGATGTATTCATTTACACAAAATCCTTTATCCATAAAGTCTTAGTAGAAAGGTATTTCCTAAAATTAAGTATGTTGTTAATACGTGTATTCAATTGACATGTTGGTTATATTTAATGTTGTGGAGTATTCGAATGGAATATTGTATACAAATGTTGAAAAAAAGTTTTATGTTGCATTTTAAGTGTGTTATGACATAAATCATATCAATACTTTGCCATCCTTTCAACTATTTCTTTTCCACCAGATAGTTAGTTCCGTTATGTATTACTATATGCTATTGCTATATGATTTTACCCCAATGAAAAAGGTATAAGGAAATAGAAAAAACAACGAAATAGTAATTCAAAGATTCCTTAAGAGTTAATGATATCATATGTTTTTAAAATGTAACAGTCATGTATTTTCAACATGCTATTTTATTAAACCAAAAATATGAGTTTGACGGCAATTTCAGTTTAAAATGATCAATTTAAATTGTCTGGTATCGATAAACCTTTCTTAGAAGAGAATTTTTTCTCTTGGTTTGTTTTCTGAAACTTAATATAAGCATGTAATAAACAGGCTAAAAAACAGTAAACATAAAATAGTGCACACACTGTTTTAGTTTTATGAAATTACTCTTGCTCAGCCATATCTATATACCAACCAGGAAATACTTCATATCTTCTTAGCTTTTGTAGTTTTAAAATGGGTGTAACTATATATTTTCAGGTTTTCTGACATTACTCCTATTGAGCGCAGTCCTGGTTTCAGCTGAACCGGATGGTAAGCTCCTGAACTTAGATGCTTCACCTGGTTAATGGTGCCTGCTAAACCGTTGATACTTTTCGCTATGGCAAAGGAAGATAGACATTGACATTCTAATACGAGGCCACTCAACCTGAACATTTCCACCTGTATTGAATATCAAAATTTACAAATGTGGTAGTTGGTATTTATTTTCCATTTCGTATTTATGAACATCGTGTTGGTATGAAATCACAATTGTTTCACTAATCAGATGCAATATAGAAATAGTTTGCCATTTAAAATCAAACATGCATGATGCCTATAAGATCGCAATAGAATAATGTAAGGTATAAGTGACTATCCTTTTGTGTATGTAATCACTCAGGAATGAGAAACCTAATCTGTATGATGCATTCACTGCCATGAATCCATAAAATGTAAAAGTATTTGTCATTTACTATGGAACAAATACAATCATTTAAAAGATCAGTATAGATGTATCTTCATCTTTGCCGAAAACAGAACGTTGTTCATAGAAGTGCCCAAAGGCACCATAACAACCCAAGTAAAAATGATGTACTAATCCTAATTTGCCTGGGCCAGGACGAGGTATAACACTTGTTAAAGCTATGGAGCTTTTTCATTGTCAGTTTAGAAAAACATATTTCATTGCATGTATAAGTACACGGCATGCACAATTTGTGTTGCCCTGAGGTAGGATGCAAATAAGAAACTTCACATTTTGACTACACATGTAGTTGGACTCATGTTCCTTTGCCAAAGGTCTTAAACATATCCATGTTTCATTACGTAAGAATATTGTATACTTCATGATAGTTAATTATTTTGTGTGTATCACATTCCATAATCATAAAAAAGTTATAATGTGTTAGCAAGTGAAATTGTTCTGTTTTCATTTGTCAATTTAAGTCAACTCTCATGTGGGGCATAGCCGATAGGGATCCACCATGGCCCAGCGGTTTCGAAGCTAAGCTCACAAGCGTGGGGTGGCAGGTTCAAGTCTCCCCTGTATCCCCATAAGCGGGTTTGCCTGGTCACTTTATAAATGTGAGGCATTATGAAGGGCCGTCTATGCTCCTTCTGCAACTGAAAGACCCCTTGGAACTCTTCGTGAAGAGAAGAGAATTACTTCTAGGTTACAGGTTTCTATTGTGTTGCAATATAATCTAAGCTGTTGAAAGTGACGTAAAAAATCATTCCTTCCTTCATAGCTGACCTAACAATTGTTTGTGACGTGTAAAATGATATATGATTCTTAATCAGAATACTATAGCCGATGTACTTCTAAGTAGTTTATATATCTTACTTGCCATACAATATATATATATATATATATATATATATATATATATATATATATATATATATATATATATATATATATATATATATGTATATATACATATATATATATATATATATATATATATATATATATATATATATATATATATATATATATATATATATATATATATATATATACACAATAAGCAACATCCACCACATTGTTTCGTTACAGGTTCAGTATGGGTAAAATATGTGGACCAAACGCTTAGTGATAGGGGAGGATTATTCACCTTTTCACTTAGCATTTGTGAAAGCATATGCGCTGAGGGGTGTGATGGTTTTGAGATCTGGAAGGATGGAAGCGGTCTTGATCAATGCATGCTAGCAACGACGGTGGACATGGTATCAGCTCCAGGACACACAGTTTACCTCAGACGATCAGGTAATTGTATGCTGCTGATATTTCATTCTAATATAGAGTTACTCATGGGATTACATAATCGTGGGTTGTTAGCAGGGGTTTGACACTGAGATTAGGGTTCAGCGGTGGTTTTGCCGGGTACATTTCTCCGACACCTACAACTGGTTATCCACGACTAATAGTCGCATTATGACAGAAAAAGTGAAGATAAACTAAATTCTAATATGGTTAATAATAACTAGATGGTTTTCAAGTAACACAGAGTACCTAACCCACTATGTTCACAGTGTTATTTGGATCTGTCACTAAATTGGAAAGGGTTTCTGCCAAACAAAATGTCATTTTGCTGTATGAATATTGGATCCTTGTATACTTTATATGAGAAACCAAACTATTCACACACAGTTTATTACTTGACCATTATATCTGTACATGTATAAGAAATTGTTCTTTAACTTGTTTTATTTGTTTACGTCGATGGTAACTAAAGATTAAGAGATGAGGAAAGAAAGATAAATCTAATATCGCAATTTACATCCTTTCCATTAAGTGGTTGTACACATTACATAAAGTGATTCCTTTTTTGAAAACCTGGTCGATTTTAGGATTCGCTGTATTGGCCTTTATATAATGGAATCTTTTGTGACCCGTGTTACAGCTGGTTAAACGATTTTTGAGAGTACTCCGCTCTCTCCTATATTCCCATGCTGTTGGCAAACATTTAACTATACAACACACTCTACTGACCCCGTTGCATAACAAATATCTCAGTTAAATTAAATGTCGCCCCAGTTAGAAGTCAAAATTGTAGTGTAGCATCGTTTTAATACAAATAGTTCTGAAAGTAAATGAAGGACTTTACTAGACTGCATTGTCTTTGACTAGTCTCTACGTAGCCCACTTGATCTGACATTGCGTATAGCTCGTCCAATCAGAAAGGTTAATACTATTAATAAATAGTAAATGATATTGGCCAATTGTTTTGAGGCCTACTGCTCGATTGGCGCCTATGGATGTGTGCCCAGAATGACTGACACTCCTTCAGTGCCGGGTGTAGTCAGTTGTGCACTCGAATCAACAAGGAAAGGCCTCTGGTCATTGTATGCTGTGAGTCTGTGACCCATAATTTCGCAAGAAAGATATACTCTCTTCGAGTCCATGTGATGTTCATCTTGGGTCAAATATATTATACTTACAAAATACTTCCAAGAGAATGTGTTGACGTCAACAACAATAACAACATTCAATCACTTGTTTATCAAGATGTTTTTTGATCGAAACATTTCCATGTGTCAGACTGGGTGCCCATTACAGATATACAATTAGCTATGAATGTCATTTACCCTTTTCAGCAATCCCTATGACAACCATCGCACCAACCTGTGACGCCTCTATTAGCTTGAATGGCGGTCAGATAACCTTTAGTAATGGCAATGCTGTTGGATCACTGGCAACATACGTATGTGCAGAGGATCATCGCCTAGAGGGTGCTGCAACAAGGACCTGTCAGGCTGACGGCACATGGGGCGGTACAGAACCTGTGTGCATACGTAAGTTTAGTTGACTCTGTTGGTGGATGCCTACTAGTTAGAGCAAAGCATGAGGACTTCTCTCTGTCTCGCATTAATGCTAAAGGTACTGCGTTCAAATTGAGGCATGTGAATTGAGTGCAGTAGTAACTTTGGGTTAGATTGCACGAATACGTTTTCATTGATGGTGTAAAATAGAAGTGAAATGAAAGAAGCCATTATGAGTACCATCAGTGTTACTGTAATCCGGGATGAAAGAGATTAAACTACAGTTAGTATTTCTCCAACCACTGTAAAGAGTGTAGATTTTTGAAACTGGAATTTCGTTAATCATAACATATGCTAACTTATAGTGCGTGTGTATTTTCATCATTTAACAGGGGGAACACTGTGTGCATGCTTCAAGAGTGTCGCCAAGTGCGAGTCCTCCAAGACAGATAAATGTTATGGATGCAACACGTCAAAATGTTTGGACTGTTCTTTTAATACTGGCTGCAGAGGCGACAAGAAGAGATGCGTTCAGAGATTATGCTGGAACTGGACTGCCCCACCAAAATCAGCCTCCAGTGAGTCTTCTGCTTCTGCTTCTTCAAGTGCAAGTGATGGATCTCACTAAAACAAAATCACCTACGAAAAATGAGTGCTGCCAAAAACTGTATATCCTGGGCCAATTAAATAAAAATGTCAATCTACAACTTATCTCATTGATTTGCATTATAGGGGATGGATGAACTTTCTAGAAACTCGACACATTACAGTTGCATTTATCCTCGTATCGGACTGACCAGCTAGTTGCTACTTTTTAAATTTCAAACTGTGTGAAATCAAAGGTCAAGAATAGATACCCTATATGTTCACTTTTCGATCCTCCTTTAAGCTGCAAATGTCATTGACATAAAAAAACTATTGTCATATTTCCATTTCCACCATCTTAATATCATTGTGGTAAATATTTTATATCAAAATTAACTACATTTAATGTGATAAGCAACCATACAGATGACATTTTTATGGTACTTGCATATTATTAACTGCGCTAAGATCTACTTCTCCTACCAAGTGTGCTTCTACTTTGTTATTTAAACATGAATTAAGCAAGACGATCTGTGAATTCAACTAATACTATACAATTTTATTTTTCATATTCAGCCATATGTATTTAGTATTGATTTTGATCAATCCTTTGAAATCCTTGTCCAACTATACTGCTTAGCTTTACGCATGAATAAAATACCAACACCAAGGTGAAACTTCTTCAAATTATTATTTACACCAGCATACATGCAGTATACATAAGTCCCGATAACCATCCCCATAATAAGGGGCTTACTAGATAGCCAAGTTGACTAAGGTTAATTGTCTCTCACCACTACCCAAGTTCAAATCCCGCTCAGGACATGTAAGAGGGTTATCAGTGGCTTGGGTCAGACATAGTTTCCCTAGGTATTCTGTTTTTTCTTCTTATATAACAGCTGACTCGGTCAGTATGCATGATTTAGCCTTAATACAGCAGAAAAGTGACAAAAAACAAAAATCCAAATTTCAAACCTTCCTCATAATCACCTGTGGACAAAACTCTCTTTGGGTGCTAACTTCAAGTGGTGGGACTGGGAAATATTTCTATGGTCAAGCGTTCAGCAGATTATACGAGAAGCCCTTGGACATTTAGGAAAAAAGAAATTGTGTGAATGAATGAATGGGTGCTTAAGGCACATCAGCACAGCACAAGTCCATTAAGTGCCATACAATCTGTACAAAATATAGTCCTTTGATTTTGTAGTTAAAAATAACAAAGTAATAAATTAATAATGATATTCACGAAACAATGAACAATTTCAGATAACAATTAGTTCATGCAAAAGAAATTAATCTCTTAAAATGTGTCACAACAGAGTACCTGGAAAAGATGACATAATAGCGCAAGAAAAAAATGCCTATCTATGCATCTGTCTTTACTTGGTAGAGAGGCAGTGATATAGTCATGAGTGGGTATTGACAAAATTCTGCCATTAGTCCATCACAAAGACAGGAATAAAGGTGATATCAAATTCATTACGCCAACCATTAATCAGAATACTGAGAACGAAACATACAATAGATACAACCACCCTAATAGGAATTTACCAATCAGTGTCTTGAAGGCACTGGGGCATGTCCAGACCGGTAAAGGTCAGCCCAACTCTTCTCATCCGGATTCCATGATAGCCCAGGCTTTCTCAGGTGAATTTGTACATTGCCTGACCATTGTTACTGGTTAGAGGGGATCGGTTTGTGTGTTGGGAATGAAAGAAGGAAGTTTTAACATTGATTGCAACAGCTTAGGTCATATCATGACGAAATAGAATCCCAAAACCGGGAAGAACTGGGTAGTTTCGAGTAAGCCGGCGAGGTTGCACGTGTTTTTAGTCACTCATTAGTTTTATCTAGTTTTAATCCTTAGTTCACAGTTTTAGTGCCGAGCTTGTAGTTTTTAGTTCCTAGTTTGCTCTTTTAGTTCTTTTTATCATTCTGGCTGATCGTATATCCGACGGGAGGGATAATCAGACCTGTCAACGCCGGGACAACACAACAAGAGACGCCATCTTCTATCGTCAATCCACAATCAAGGGTCCCTGATAACAGCGCATCTAACGGATCTTACCTTGGGTGTTATCTGGATCAAACACCACCATCACTCGCCATAGGAAGCAATCTCGGATTATATCGGGAATACCGGATCTTACCTAAGCCATTCAACGTGCAATACATCTATTTGGACTTTGTTTTTTTCTTCCCGCCATTGCTGGCACAGCGGCGAGCAAGAGCAAGACGTCAATCCTTTCACCAGGAGTGCCATCCACATTTATTACCCTCTTCTCTTTATCGACAAATTCGCCAAGACAAAGGTAGAATCGAACTTTTTATAAACTTTATTCTAAAAGAACTTGAGTTCAAGGAAAGTCCTAATATGGGCATGGAACGTCCTTGACCTTGGCAAGGAAATGGCTGACCTTTGACTCTTATCACGTGACTAAGATCCCTAGCAACGCCCTTGTCAATGCCGCATTTATAATTAGGTTGTGCTGCATATATAATTAGGCTATGCCTTTGCTTCCTTATCAATGGCTCTGACTTTTGTATCCAGCCTTTAACACTATCAATTGAAACAAAAACTGTCTCTTAGCGCTTCCTTGTCTCTTCTTTTAAAATCAATGACATCTTAAGCCCCTCTTTTTGCTTAAAACCACTGGGCCTTCTGATCTTCAACTCCTGCTAGTGAATTGAGCAGCATCTGATCAAACCTGGTGCTACACCCACCAGCAATCATATAATAGGAACACTACCATACCCCAGTGACTCTCATCATTATCACAGGCTTCCAGTACAGTACAGAACTAGTGCCCTAAGTTCTTGCTCAGTCAAGATCTTCTTACTTAATAACTTTTACATATGAACTTCATACCTACTTTGGATCCCCATTGGTATACTGCACCTACACCGCTGGACTTGTGTTGTATGCCTGCTGTCTTACCCGGATTCTACGCCACTTCTCTTTGATACGTGCACCATTCTATTAGTGATTTGTTATACTAACTGTAGTTTTAGTCTTAAGTTGTTTTAGCTGTAGTTTTAGTCGCCACCCGATGCATGCCTACCGCTGCGAGAGATTGACAACAGAGCTGAAAGTGCTATCCACTGCATCCGAGGAGAGGCCACTTTGACATCCTCCCGCCGGACTCGCATCCTTCCTGTGGCTTTTACTCGCATCTAGATTTTCTATTAACTACGTAGTCATTAGTACACCAGGCTACTTTCTTTTAGATCCGAGCCACTTCGTTCTATCTTCCATATATTCTGCAATTTTGCGTCCAGGTGAGTTTGTTCTTGATTTATCTCATGCTTTAATTGTAACCCCAAGAGTTGCTTTAAAAGTGCGATTGGGTCAGCGCCCAACTGAACTCAACATCTACGCCAGTCGAAATGGCAGCAGTAGCGCTCCCCAAACGAAGGTGGTCGGGCAGAGTGATTATGCTGTGATGGCAGCCGGAGAAACCACCAATGCTGTGTCCAATGCTGATGCTCGTAATCTTAGAACTGCCCCGAAATTGGTTGTAAACCAAGACTATACTTTGAACAAAAGAGATGCATTATCTAAGAAACTGAATGTGTGCGATCGTGACCTCCCAATCTGCTCAGTGAAAGAGAGGGGAGGCCACCTCTTCTACATGTAGCCAGCCTATTATGAGATTATTAAATCACTTCTCGTTGACACAGACTTCCGTTTTACCGCTCCCTCCTTCTCTGTTGACAACTTTGATGAACACCAGGAGAAAGGGCCAAACCTATCAGTAACCTATATCTTTAAACTGGCAAAACCAGGAACAAAGAAGAGATACTGTTCTGTGAACCTGTACAACACCACATCAACCATGATGATTAATGGACCTTGCACAGAAGTTATATATATATATATATATATATATATATATATATATATATATATATATATATATATATATATATATATATATATATATACATATATATATATATATATATATATATATATATATATATATATATATATATATATATATATATATATATAGCAAGCTGCGATACGACAGGTTGTCAGGAAAAGCATGGTGAAATATCTTGGTGCAATTCCCTAGAGCAGATCTTCATGTTAGTACACAAAGAGAGGCTCTACCCCACTGGGTCAGTAATTTGATCAGTAATTTGATCTGACAGTTTCTCAAAAGCAGAGCAACAGCAGATGAAATCAGTGGATTTCTTTCTGGCAGGAAAAATTCTGAGGCCTATGTGGTATCATTGTTTGCCTCCTAACCGAGTGCTAGCACTGATCCACTTGGAAGTGCAGGCCTGAAATTCTCTCTCTGTTGTCACCGGCACAGAGAGTATCATTGAATTCATGGACCCTGAAATGCATCTGGACATATTGCCCCAGAGAACCAAAGCAGCTTCTCTGGATCAATTAATCCAGTGGTTCCTTAAGGAAGGACTGGTCAGTGACCAAATGGTTGTTAATTATGTTTTCCCGGATCACTGGAATCACATTCAGTCACACCTTGACTAGGGCAGAGTGGCGTTAACTGTGGGGATACACCCAAAAGCAGTGTTGTCCTAACAGAGCCTGTCTGTCCTGACTCACCATCTTAAGTCTCTCCTAGTCCAGGAAAAGGTCATTGGATTAGGAGAGATAGAGTACGACCTGTCACAGGCTAGCGACTTTAGTACCAAAAGGGGACCTTAGTGCAACTGTGACTACTTCAGGTGCAGTGCACCTGACCATTTCTTGCATTTGGTCCTACCATGGGTCCAGGAGCTTAACAAAGTTCTGGTCCTTCAATGTGGTGATCCCGAGAGTGGAGACTGTGCATAAGCTTGTATGCTATGCTTCCATCAACAAATGGATGTCAGCACCAGCCCATCCATAGACTTTGTTTCATCAGAAGTGTCAATGAAATAAGTCATTGGATGGAGTTGTTCCCAAATGTAATGTTTGAGACCACTGCCACGTCCTTAAAGAGGCAGCCCCTGGGCCATGGAGCAGGATTTAAACAATGCACTTTGTGTAGAGGTGAATCACAGCTTTAGGCATACAATTTGCTTAACTGATCAGCTATGGGAGAAGCCCCTGAGGCACAGAGCAGGAGCTAAACCATGCACCTTGAGTAGAAGTGAGGCACAGCTTTAGGCATATAATATGATTAACTGATCAGCATAGGGGCAGCCCCTGGGCCACAGAGCAGGAGTTGAACCATGCTCCTTGTGTAGAGGTGAAGCACAGCTTCAGGCATACAATGCGTTTTACTGCTCAGTAATGAGGCAGCCCCTGAGCTACGGTGCAGGTTTAAATGCATGCACCTTGTGTAGAGGTGAGGCACAGCTTTAGGCTTCCAACATGCTTAACTGCTCAGCCACGGGTGCAGCCCCTGGGCCTCAGAGCAGAGGTAAATCCATACACTTTGTGTAGAGGTAAGGCATAGCAAAGCTTTCCGGGTACAATGCGCTTAACTGCACATAGTCTTGAGGGCAGCCTCTGCCCCACAGAGCAGGAGATAAACCATTAACCTTGTGTGGATTTGAGGCACAGCTTTAGGCGTACACTCTGCTTAACTAGTGCTCAGTCATGGGGCAGCCCCTGGGCCCAGGAGCAGGAGTTAAAACATGCACCTTGTGTAGAGGTGAGGCATAGCTTTAGGTGTACAATGGGCCTAACTGCTCAGCCATTGCGCAGCCCCTGAGCCATGGAGCAGGAGTTAAACCATGAGATCATATTTTGCAAGTCCTAAAATGACAGCGGTTGGAAGGAGGGATGAGAGGGCTATGATGTGTTTGCACTTTATTCTTGTTGATATATTGTTGTAATTCAATTATTCCCTGATGAGAGTTAGTTTAACGGAATCAGGGCAGAATCCTGCGCTGATTCATTCTAAAATGCGACTGTAATCAGGTAATAGCGTTAGATCTAGATGGTTCAGATTAATCAATACAGGTATCTCAAATGTATATGATACTTCTTTTGGGTATTTGAAAAACAAACATCTATGGTTGATGCTCTAATTAGCACTAATTGACTAAAAGGTGTACTGGTATGTTTAAGGTTATAATTTAGTCAGCATTCCACATGGAAGGTTCCATACTCGTACCTCAAATATCTGGCCAAAATGGCAAAATAAAACTCAAACCTTTTCGAAAGGGCATATTATTCCTATAGTAATGTATGACATGTATTTCTTGATCTGTTAGGAGCATTAATTTCTGGTGCCATTCATGACTCGGCCACAAATTGTCATGATTGGTACTAGAAATTATAAAACCTCCACTGTTCAAGCAGAGATCGAAATGTAATACTTGTCGCCGCTATATTGAACATCCAACATTTAAAAAACACTAAAAGACTGACATAACTGAACAAACTTACTGTCACCATTCAAAACTTAACTAACGTTTAAAGTTTCCTATGCATGAACACTTTACCCCTCTAATGCAGCTAGCAGTACATCTTAGGAATAGACCACCACAAACTACACTCACTGACTTTTTCAAACTTTGTCAGTCAGATGATTTTTACAAAAACATTAACCTATCCGGAAATACGCCAATTGAACATCGGGACATACCAGGAAGTGGAAACGGCCAAAAAGAAGAACTCCAATTGAAAACTATACAGATGTTTTCAAAGTGCAGTGCTTAGGAAGAGTATATACAACCAGGCAGAATGTTACTTTAGCGCGTCCTGCTGCACCAACTTAAAGGGCAATGTTCCTTTGCTGATCTCGGTAATACCAATGGAAATCCTCTGCATGTATTGTCGTGAGACCTATTTGGCTTTTGGACTGATCACTGATTACTTCCTTATGGCAAAGCCATGTCAGAGGCCAGCGAATCTCAAACTTCATATCTTCTTCATAAGCTAGTTGTTAGCTGTCATTTTAACATCTCGTGAAGCAGCAAATCTGACTGCTCTGTGGCAGAAGCATCAGGACAGTCTAGCTGAAGATATTTTGTATGCATATGATGGAAATGAATTAGAAAATCACGAGCAAATCCTTCATCAGTGCCTGGTGCTCATTCAACATGTAATGAAAATGAGTGGAAAAACTCTAAAACATTACGTCCAGATAAAAATGACAATGTAGACTTTTGCTCGCATCAAAAACTATTCACAACAGGGAGAGGAGGCTTCTGTAGCCCAGCATGAACATCAACTAACACCTGATCAACGACATGTGTAAAACATGTTCCACTCTACTGTTGAAAATGCCAACCACCTTCTGCTATTTCTTGATGCTCCAGGAGGTACTGGCAAGATATTTCTTTAGTTAAACCTTATATTAGCAAAAATGAGATCATCCAGCCATATGTTGGAATGGCAACTGCATCGAGTGTTATAGCTGCAATATTGCTCAATGATGGTCGCACACTTCATTCAACTTTTTAAATACACCTGAATGTTCATATGAAAAATATGCCAACATGTGCAATAGGGGAGGGAATATCACTGGCAAAAATCATCTTGGATTGCAAAGCAATCATCATCGATGAAGCTCCAATGATACTGCCAATAGTAAAAACGGAGACCCGGGCCAATGTGGAAGATGAAACTCTTAAAAGGTCTTTTCTCTGGGCACTGAATGGCCTATTGTGCTGATGTGCCTTAAAGCCCTCATTCATTCATTCATTAATTCCTACCTCACAGGAATGTGGTTATAATACAAAACGATATAGGAATTGGATACACATTCACCGACAAAAATGCACATTAAGTCTTTGATTGGAAACATTTAAAACCATTGTTATCCGCCCAATCTTCAATGATATTTACATGGAGTTGGGTCTGCCTTTCTATGACTTACATATTTTTGGAATGATATGAGATAGCAAAGTAACCTAGAAATAAAGGCTTGTCAATACTGTTTCTTATACAGCTGGTGATGCTGTTGATCTTAACAATAAATAGTGACAAAAAAATGCTACCCTGAGGAACTCCCGTTTCTTGGTCACAAAAGAGATATCTCCACTCTGACTTAAGATTTCCTTTCAGATAAAAAGATTTTAATAAAATGAGGCATACGTCCACTGAGATCCATTAATACAATTTCATCAAATTGTATTTGCAAGTGGTGTCATATGCCTACTCAAGGTCAAAAAGATTTGGGTACTTTTGGGAACATAGAAGTTCTGGTACTTAAGGAAGGTCGTGATGCTGTTGACAGACTTAAAATAAACAGTCTCCTAGTTTAACACTCTTGCCGCCTTCCTAACAATTGTTATCCAATCTCTGTTGTCTTGGTGTTACAACTATAAGATTTTCTCTGCTTGAGCAGACCTGGAAAGGACACAGTTTATATTTTACAATGTTTTACCTCAAATGACATTTTCCTGATCAATAAAGGGTACATTGGATATGTAAATACAATGTACGCCCACTGCATATACTAGGTTAGGGCTACTTGATTGAAAATCTGGAGTTCCTGAAAGACAACTCCACATTTTCGATCAAGCTGCCCTAGCCTAGTATGTTGAGCTAAGGTCCACGGTACTTACAACTTCAAGATTTTATTGATCAATAAAATGTTCCTCGAGGTAAAACATTGCAAAACAGACACTGTGATCCTATCTAGGTTAGCTCAAGCAGCTGAGTCCAAACACCAAGACCATGGGGATCACATAAAATTTATCAAAAAGGGGACGAGAGGGCTAAACTAGGAGATGGTTTATTTTGAGTGAGTCGCCTGCATCACAACCTTAAATGGTACGTCCATACCCTTACTTCCCTTTTTATCCGGATCAATTCTCTTAGAAGTCTTATAAAATGAGGGTGTGTGTGGATCTGTATATGGATACTATGTATTTAAAATATCCACTTTGGATCTGAAAGCTCTGCTCTTACTGTACCTCATTTTTCTTCTTTCATTTTAAATGCCTATGGCTTGCATATGTTTAGACAGTCAACACCGTTTCTTATACAGCTGGTGATACTGTTAATCTTCACACTTAAAAAGAGAAACAAATGAAATGCTACCTTGAATGAGGGAAAGAATGGGTGCTTGAAGGGACATTGGTACACGCAGGTCATTTAGTGTCATAACATATTAAATGAAATAACTGTCCTTTGTTATTGTCATAAAATTCAGAAAGTGATACCTCCACGCAGACGTAAGATTCACTTTCAGATAATGTTTTGAATAAAGAGGTGCAAACATCCCTCGAGGTCCATATCATATCAATCTCATAATACTATATTTCCTTATGGTGCCATATGCCTCCTTAAGATCGAAAAAGATAGGCATCACACGTTCCCCATTTGAAAAGCCATCTCAGAATGACAAGAAGATCCATTGTCTATCTTGTTTTCTGAAAGCCACTTTAGGGTTATGCGATGAGTTTAGATGTTTCCAAAAATCAAACAAGATAGAAAAATCACTTTTTCTGCCAAATTGCGGCCAAGTCGTGACAAGCCAGTTGTAAGTGGTGGAAGACACCAAGGTACCTGAGTACCATCGCTTAACACAAAGTCACTGGCAACTTTCCCACATGCCCTGGCAGACAAGGGCTTTTAGCACTCTTTCTATAGTCTTGCATACCCACCGCTAACTTGGATAACATTTTTTTTGTATTGAACTTCTACTGCAATCATGTCATTTCAGTACATATTCAGCACAGAATCAGTACTGTTATGGCACACTTTGGTAAATACTGATTTAGCATCATTATGAAACGGATATCTTCCAATTATGGGGCAGCAATTTCAAGATGTGCCCCATAGATCATTTTATTCTGTTGCTGTGTGCCCATGGATTTTTAGTCATCAAATAAGCACCTTGGTCAGTGAGCTATGTAACCGCATGATGCTTTGGTGAACGGTGAGTATTGTAGTGCTTGTGTAGCTTTGTAGTATAAGAATGGTGTAGTGGTGGTAGTGTTAGCTTTACATGTTTCGTTATCTCACTATCATTATCTGAACTTTTTCATAATGGCAGAAAAAATAGGAATGAGAGGGAAAATGCTTACAATGTTCACTCTTGCAACCTCAGCTGGTTGTCTCCCTGGCCTTTGCTTTGGTTTCAAAATGAATAAACAAATTTCTTTGTTTTAGAATCCGAATTCTTTGAAAAGGGTGTCAGCTATTGAAGTCAAAGTTTTGCAAGTCTGACACTTAATGTTTAAATCTTTCAGTTGCAAGCATATTTGGAAAGTATTTGAAGGAGGGAATAGTAATGCTGTTTTATTGAAAATCCTTCATTGAACTTTTCTCCAGACAGAACAGCAGTTGCCCCCTATGAAGTAGGCCATACAACCTACCTGTGAGGAATATATAGTGAGTGGCTACCAAACCAGCTTCATCGTTAAGTGCTGCATTCAGAGGTGACCACATTACTAATGAGACATGAGTCATTACTCAGAGACATTGAAGATGACCAAAAGTTTCCTAGAACATCAGCCTGGCTTTTAGGGAATGAATGAATGAATGAATGAATGATTTCTTAAAGGCACATCGGCGCACAAAGGCCATTTAGTGCCATAAAAATTGTGTAAAACAATGGTCCTTTGTTATTGTTGAAAACAATAACAAAGCAATGGATGAATAAAAATGATCACAAAATAATGAACAACTTCAAAATATAATTTCCATATAACAGGTTGTTTCAAAAGAAACTATAAATTCTTAAAATGTTTTACAAGCGGTAAAACAGACCAATCTCATGTAAATAAGATAAAATGCTGTCTGGAGGAACCTTTTCAAAGACTTCCCTAAAGCTATTTACACTAAAATGTCTATTTCTGGATTCAATAAAATCGACACACTCAAATAAAATATGCTTGACAGTCAATTGACAATCACACGCTGTACATTGTGGAGGATCTTCCCCTTTCAAAAGGAAGCAGTGAGTCAAATGAGTGTGACCAATTCGGATTCTTGCTAAAACACTCTCCTCACGTCTAATGATTCGAGAACCTCCAGGCCAAAGACCCAACTGTGGATGAATTTCATGTAGTTTGTTGTTTACAGCCTCATCCCACTGAGACTGCCATTTGCATTTTAAAAGGACATTGATGTGTTTTTTAAAATCACCATAAGGAATAGGAACATCTGTGACTCTTCTTGAAAGACCAGCCTTGGCAGCAGCATCTGCCTTTTCATTACCCCTAATGCCAACATGACTGGGAATCCAGTAAAATAAAATTCTTTTCTCTTGGTAGTGTACTAGCCAATTGAGGCGTTCCAGTATGTAGAGGACAAGAGGATGTGTCCAGTCTTGACCCGAAATGGCCTGAAGAGCAGACTTTGAATCAGAGAAAATAATAAAATTCCTTTCATCATCATCCGCCGTCTCCACCCTATCAAGAGCTAGATAGAGAGCATGCAACTCGGCAGAAAATATAGAGGACTTATCTGGAAGACGTTCAATGGAAGAATAATTATCAATGACTGCTGCTGCTGCAGCCTTGTCATCTGCAACAGAGCCATCAGTGTAGATGAAATCATAGTCTCGAAAGACATCCTTCACCTCATTGTGCAAACTTATGTACTGAGAAGGATCCGTTTGATCCTTCTTGGCATACGAAAGAGTGAGGTCGACCATAGCAGTTGGATATGTCCATGGAGGAGTTTCAGGAAATTCAAATTTTGCGATGATGTCAGGATTAAAATCTAACTCTTCCAATGATTCCTTAATACGAATACCAAAAGTTGGAATGACTCTTGGTTTTCTAGCAAAAAGGTCCATATATCGAGGGTTAAAAATAGTTTCGTAAACAGGGTTATTTGGGTTGGCAGCTATTTTAGTTGCAAATTGTAGAGCAAGCTTTTCTCTTCTAAGGCGAAGAGGGAGCTCATTCGCCTCAACACAAAGACTATCTGCAGGAGAGGTTCTAAAGGCTCCAAGACAAAGCCTCAAACCTTGATTTTGAATAGGATCCAGCAAAGAGATATAAGATTTACATGCTGCTCCATAGATAAAACATCCATAGTCTAGCTTTGAACGAACAAGGGCCCTATATAGTCGTAAAAGAACTATACGATCCCCACCTCAGTCAGTACTGGAAACAACACGCAACAAATTCAAAGCCTTGATACACTTTTTCTTCAGGCCCTTGATATGAGGGACAAATGTCAATTTTGAATCGAGTAAAATGCCAAGGAACTTTGTTTCCTTCTTTACAGGAATGGGGTTATCATAAAGTACCAAGTAGGGATCTGGATGAAGACCCCTCCTCCTCCTATTGTCAGCCCAATCTTCTATTCTATTTAGATGAAGTTGGAGCTGTCTTTCTATAGCGTGCATATGTTTTGATCGATATGAGACACCAAAGTCATCCACAAATAGAGACTTGTCAACACCATTTCTTATACAGCTGGTGATGCTGTTGATTTTGACAATAAAAAGGGTGACAGATAAAATGCTACCCTGAGGAACTCCCATTTCTTGATCATAAAAGTCAGAGAGGGATGTCCCTACTCTGACTCGAAATTTCCTTTCAGATAAAAAGTTTTTAATAAAAAGGGGCAAACGTCCCCTGAGGTCCATACCATGTAAATCCTTCATAATTCCATATTTCCAAGTGGTGTCATATGCCTTTTCTAGGTCAAAAAAGACAGACACCACATGTTCTCCTTTTAAAAATCCCTCTCTCACAAAGGTTTCAAATCGCACAAGGTGATCCATTGTGCTTCTTGTTTTCCGGAAGCCACTTTGGGCTTCCGTGATAAGTGAAGAAGATTCAAGATACCAAACAAGACGATCGTTTATCATTCGTTCCATGGTCTTACAGACACAACTGGTCAAAGCTATCGGGCGGTAATTATTAGGATCTTTGGAGTCTTTTCCTGGTTTGGCAATGGGTATGATAGTGGCTTCTCTCCAGGTAGGTGGAAACTCTCCAGTTTCCCAAATATTATTAAAAACCTTTAAAAGGCACTGGAGAGAAGCTTGAGGAAGATGCTTCAAAATCTGATAATGTATTTGGTCAGGGCCAGGAGCTGTGTCATGGGCTTTGCCAAGCGCAGTCCTGAGCTCATCTATTGAAAAGGGTTGATTATATGATTCGGTATTGTCAGATTGGAATCTAAGGGGATGTCTCTCTTGTCTATTTTTGATACGTTGGAATTTAGGAGAATAATGTGCAGAGGATGAATTGAATGATATTGCCTCCCCAATGGTATCGGCAATATCCCTTGGTTGCGTTATTTTTTGGCCATTCTTTTCAATATGTTTTACGGATGGACCACCCCCCTTGCCCTTAATTTTACGGACCATGTCCCAGCATTTCTTCATAGACGTTCTGGCATTTAGTTTGGACACATATTCGTGCCAACTTTTCTTTTTGTTGGCACGAATGACCTGTCTTGCTTTAGCACTGTTTATACGATATAGTTGTAAATTTGCATTTGTTGGAGATCTCTTAAAAACTCTAAGAGATCTCTTTCGTTCTAAAATAGCTTCCTTACACTCATAAGAGAACCATGGCTTCTGTGGCTTCTTGGGGTTGGGATTTGATTTTGGGATTGTTTCGTTGGCAATTTCACAAAGCTTGTCAATAAATGTTTCCAGCTGGAGACCTCCATCAAAATCATCTTGAGAAAAGGCCTCCAAACACAGGTCTTTAAAAAGATTCCAATCAGCTTTGTGAAACTGCCACTTTGGTGGTCTGTCGTCTGGAGGATGAAAATGACTCTTTAAAATGATAGGAAAATGGTCACTACCATGAAGATCTTCCTCCACCCTCCATGTAAAATCCATGAAAAGTGAAGGAGAGCACATCGTGAGATCTATTGATGTAAGAGAACCAGTTGCTGGATGCAGATAAGTCGGGGTGTCATCATTAAAGAGGCAGATATTACTTCTAGTCATGAATGTCTCCATGACCTTACCCTTTGCGTCAGATTTATTCCCTCCCCACAAATAATTGTGAGAATTAAAATCCCCAACAATCATAAATGGCTTAGGTAATTGGCTTTCTAAGTGTGTAAGGTCACGGAGATGAAGTGCAGTGCTAGGAGGAATATAAAGATTGCAGAAGGTAATTGTAGTGTGGAGAGTCACCTTTACAACAATCGCTTGCAAAGGTGAGGTCACATCTACAACACTCTGAGGTAGATTGCTTTTGATAAATATTGAGACACCACCATGTGCCCTATCCATATCATCTATTCTTCCAGATTTATGGTGAGCAACATAACCTTTTAAAGTCATTTGATCATCTTTGAGGTTTGTCTCTTGGAGACAAATGGCAGGAGCATTATATTTTTGAGCTAATAGTTCAAGTTCCTGCCGGTTTGCTGCAAGTCCTCGACAGTTCCACTGAATAATAAAGCCACTAGCCATGGTGAGAAAAAGGAGAAAGGAAAGAGATATGTTGGATAAAATCAATAAAAGTGTCATTTTGATGGTATGAGGTGTACTCTCGCCTTTGGTTGGTGTGGCTTTGGTACATCCTCACAGTCCATTGTTTCAAATGACCTCTCTCTGCGGATTTGAGAGAGAGGATCAGATGAACCTTTGGATGGTCTGGAGCCTAAGGAATTTCTCCTAGGCTCCTGACTGCCACCTTGAGGGGCAGTGATGGGTTTGCGTGTATACGATTTATTATTTTGTGATGGCTTTGGAGGGATTTTTGCTTTTGCAGTGGTAGGTTCAATGATATTTATAGGTTGTTGTGATGGTTCATTTACTGTTTGTGTGGACATTGTTGCATGAGATGGAGTTGGAGTGATGTGTTTTTCAGGTGTAGGAAGAAGTGTGAAGTCTGTTGCATTGATTGGCCAGGTGATGTCGGTTTGGGTCTGAATGGATGTGAACTGAGGTTTGTCAACTGTTGCTGCCCGAGCATAGGATTTCTTTTCAGTGCTGGATTTATTTTGAACTATTTTCCTAGCTTCTGGAAAAGGCACTTGCTGTTTACATTTAACAGATTGAACCTCCTTCTCAAAAATCCATTTAGAGCAGGTTCTACTGTATGCGGGATGATCACCAGAACAGTTGACACATTTTATGGGATGATCACAAGGAGTATCTCCATGGTCATCCATGGAGCATTTTGGGCATTTGGAGGGATTTTTGCAAGTGTTTTTGTGATGTCCAAACTGTTGGCAACCGAAACATCTCAGAGGGTTGGGGATGAATGGGGAAACATTAACTTTCAAAAAGCCTACATTGATTTTGGAAGGAACTGTACTCCCATGGAAAGTGAGGATGATGGTTGCAGTTGTAATTTTGTTTCCATCTTTTGTGATTATAATTTTCTGTGCCTCACTAACACCTTGCTCTTTAAGATTGTCAACTATGTCTTCCACGGGAGTAAACTTTAGTTCGCTGCACCGGATGACACCTTTGATGGTATTCAGTGTCCTATGGGGGGATATTTTAACTGGAACATTGACTAGCATTGACGTCTTTATAAGATTTTTGTAATGTGATTCCTTTTCAACCTCCACCAAGATATCGCCTGATCTGAGATGTTTCACTTGTTTTGGTGTACCTGCTAAGCCTTGGATGCTTTTGGCAATGGCAAAGGGAGATAAAGAGGTGAGTAGTTTTTCTGGAGATGCGGGCTGGATAACTAAAAAGTGTGGCCAGAAATTCTTTGTTGAGGTATTGTCATCATCGGATAGATAATCTTCTAATGTTCTTTTTGGGGTTTTTGATGAAGCCATATGAGAGATGTATTGTTCGTCCGCTGTGGTCCCGAGCCTTACTTCGACTCCAACAAGGGGTATACAGAGGTGCGGGGCAGTGCCATCAGCGCACATGTAAACAGGGATACACACTGGATATACTCACAATTTATACAAATAAAAAGACATGTACAAACCCTGATTGGCCCATGAGCAATCGCCTTCTAGGAAGAGATCAAGATGGTCATTAACAACGGCTAAGTTGAACGACCACGTCAACCTCTCCCTAGGGCATGGCATTACCAGCCGATTGATCTAGACCGAGCCAAATCAGACCGCCTGTCTAGATGAAATAAGGGCCAAAGTGGCGTGTTGGGGATAATAGATCCGTAGATCCATCACCCCTCAACCACCAGGATCCCGTCTTCCAATTTCACAGGCCGCAGCCCACGGCAAACAAGCTGCCTCCAACCGGGAGGTACGGGGACTACATCTTAGTCTGACCTCTCCCCATCAACCTATCTGGTATGGTTGAACCTACCAGGGATTAGAAATCCCAACCAGCATAGCTCTCAGGATCCTAAAGGCACACAAACCTCTCCACCACGACAAGGTGGTAGCCCAACGGAGAGGGGCTTTTAGGGAAAAGGATGTGGTTGAGAATGCTGCTTTACAAGATTCTAATGGTTCTACTCCTTCATTATTCCAGAGAAAAGAATACTCATCTCAACCTGATAAAAAATGCCAAGAACAACCAAATGGAGGGCACAAAATAAACGTGACAATTCTTTCCCAAATGACAGCAGCATTCCCATGGATGACTGTGAGGACATACCTATGGATGAATGTCTGGCTGACATCACTTGCATTCCAAGTGAGGTTCAAGAGAAAGTTGATGCTATGGAATAAGAAATAGATCTATCTTTTGATGAGGAAAATGGATGAGACACAGCAGAAGATGGCTACGCTTCATGATGAAAAAGACTTTTTACCAGTGAACCCAAAGACAAAGTCAAAGAACCAGATGCTGACTCAGACCCACTACATAAAGGAGCCACAATTACTGTTGGTGTCAGCATGTTATTAATTCTGTCATTTGAAATGAGACACACTTGCACTGGACAAGCAGTCGCAGTTACATTGTTTGGTGCCAAACTAGTTCAAGAAAACACTTCATATTTTTTATAAACATTTCCGTGAAACAAATCACAAAAAATACAATAAAATACAATCACCCATTGAGGTTCATTATTATTGCAGGAAATGCATGACATATATAGGAGTGAACAATTCCGAGTGTTGTCAAGCTGGTAAGTAACAACAGTCCAAAGACAGCATATCTTATGTTGTTATGATACCAATAATAACACAACTGCAGTCATTGCTCAGGGGTGAGCTGTTAGATTTTTTATTAATTACGTAGTCATTAGTACACCAGGCTACTTTCTTTTAGATCCGAGCCACTTCGTTTTTTATCTTCCATATATTCTGCAATTTTGCGTCCAGGTGAGTTTGTTCTTGATTTATCTCATGCTTTATTTGTATCCCCAAGAGTTGCTTTAAAAGTACGATTGCGTCAGCGCCCAACTCAACTCAATATCTACGCCAGTCGAAATGGCAGCAGTAGCGCTCCCCAAACCAGGCAGAGTGAATTACGCTGTGATGGCCGCCGGAAAAACCACCAATGCTGATGCTCGTAATCTTAGAACTGACCCGAAATTGGTTGTAAACCAAGACTATACTTTGAACGAAAGAGATGCATTATCTAAGAAACTGAATGCATGCGATCGTGGTCTCCCAATCCGCTCAGAGAAAAAGAGGGGAGGCCACCTCTTCTACATGCAGTCAGCCTACTAAGAGAATTTTAAATCACTCCTCGTTGACACAGACTTCTTTTATACCGCTCCCTCCTTCTCTGTTGACAACTTTGATGAACACCAGGAGAGCGCCATGAGCGTGGAGGGCGCGGGTCTCAGTGAGATGGGGGGGTGGGGGTGGGGGCATCAAATGCATCTGGACATATTGCCCCAGAGAACCAAAGCAGCTTCTCTGGATCAATTAATCCTGTGTTTCCACAAGGAATGACTGGTCAGTGACCAAATGGTTGTTAATTATGTTTTCCCGGATCACTGGAATCACATTCAGTCACACCTTGACTAGGGTAGAGTGGCGTTAACTGTGGGGATACACCCAAAAGCAGTGTTGTCCTAACAGAGCCTGTCTGTCCTGACTCACCATCTTAAGTCTCTCCTAGTCCAGGAAAAAGTCATTGGATAAGGAGAGTTAGAGTACGACCTGTCACAGGCTAGCGACTATAGTACCAAAAGGGGACCTTAGAGCAACTGTGACTACTTCAGGTGCAGTGCACCTGACCATTTCTTGCATTTGGTCCTACCATGGGTCCAGGAGCTTAAAAAAAGTTCTGGTCCTTCAATGTGGTGATCCCGAGAGTGGAGGCCGTGCATAAGCTTGTATGCTATGCTTCCATCAACAAATGGATGTCAGCACCAGCCCATCCATAGACTTTGTTTCATCAGAAGTGTTGATGAAATAAGTCATTGGATGGAGTTGTTCCCAAATGTAATGTTTGAGACCACTGCCACGTCCTTAAAGAGGCAGCCCCTGGGCTATGGAGCAGGAGTTAAACAATGCACTTTGTGTAGAGGTGAATCACAGCTTTAGGCATACAATTTGCTTAACTGATCAGCCATGGGAGAAGCCCCTGGGCTGAAACACACAAGTCAAACCATGCACCTTGTGTAGAGGGGAGGCATAGCTTTAGGCATAGTGTGTTTAACTGCTCAGTCATGGGGGCAGCCCCTGAGGCACAGAGCAGGAGCTAAACCATGCACCTTGAGTAGAAGTGAGGCACAGCTTTAGGCATATAATATGATTAACTGATCAGCATAGGGGCAGCCCCTGGGCCACAGAGCAGGAGTTGAACCATACTCCTTGTGTAGAGGTGAAGCACAGCTTCAGGCATACACTGTGTTTTACTGCTCAGTAATGTGGCAGCCCCTGAGCTACGGTGCAGGTTTAAATGCATGCACCTTGTGTAGAGGTGAGGCACAGCTTTAGGCTTCCAACATGCTTAACTGCTCAGCCACGGGTGCAGCCCCTGGGCCTCGGAGCAGAGGTAAATCCATACACTTTGTGTAGAGGTAAGGCATAGCAAAGCTTTCCGGGTACAATGCGCTTAACTGCACATAGTCATGGGGGCAGCCTCTGCGCCACAGAGCAGGAGTTAAACCATTAACCTTGTGATGATTTGAGGCACAGCTTTAGGCGTACACTCTGCTTAACTACTGCTTAGTCATGGGGCAGCCCTTGGGCCCAGGAGCAGGAGTTAAAACATGCACCTTGTGTAGAGGTGAGGCATAGCTTTAGGTGTACAATGTGCCTAACTGCTCAGCCATGGCGCAGCCCCTGAGCCATGGAGCAGGAGTTAAACCATGAGATCATATTTTGCCAGTCCTAAAATGACAGTGGTTGGAAGGAGGGATGAGAGGACTATGATGTGTTTGCACTTTATTCTTGTTGATATATTGTTGTAATTCAATTATTCCCTGTTGAGAGTTAGTTTAACGGAATCAGGGCAGAATCCTACGCTGATTCATTCTAAAATGCAATTGTAATCAGGTAATGGCGTTAGATCTAGATGGTTCAGATTAATCAATACAGGTATCTCAAATGTATATGATACTTCTTTTGGGTATTTGAAAAACAAACATCTATGGTTGATGCTCTAATTAGCACTAATTGACTAAAAGGTGTACTGGTATGTTTAAGGTTATAATTTAGTCAGCATTCCACATGGAAGGTTCCATACTCGTACCTCAAATATCTGGCCAAAATGGCAAAATAAAACTCAAACCTTTTCGAAAGGGCATATTATTCCTATAGTAATGTATGACATGTATTTCTTGATCTGTTAGGAGCATTAATTTCTGGTGCCATTCATGACTCGGCCACAAATTGTCATGATTGGTACTAGAAATTATAAAACCTCCACTGTTCAAGCAGAGATCGAAATGTAATACTTGTCGCCGCTATATTGAACATCCAACATTTAAAACACTAAAAGACTGACATAACTGACCAAACTTACTGTCACCATTCAAAACTTAACTAACGTTTAAAGTTTCCTATGCATGAACACTTTACCCCTGTAATACAGCTAGCAGTACATCTTAGGAATAGACCACCACAAACTACACTCACTGACTTTTTCAAACTTTGTCAGTCAGATGATTTTTACATAAACATTAACCTATCCGGAAATACCCCAATTTAACATCGGGACATGCCAGGAAGTGGAAACGGCCAAAAAGAAGAACTTCAATTGAAAACTATACAGATGTTTTCAAAGTGCAGTGCTTAGGAAGAGTATATACAACCAGGCAGAATGTTACTTTAGCTCGTCCTGCTGCACCAACTTAAAGGGCAATGTTCTATTGCTGATCTCGGTAATACCAATGGAAATCCTCTGCATGTATTATCGTGAGACCTATTTGGCTTTTGGACTGATCACTGATTACTTCCTTATGGCAAAGCAATGTCAGAGGCCAGCGAATCTCAAACTTCATATCTTCTTCATAAGCTAGTTGTTAGCTGTCATTTTAACATCTCGTGAAGCAGCAAATCTGACTGCTCTGTGGCAGAAGCATCAGGACAGTCTAGCTGAAGATATTTTGTATGCATATGATGGAAATGAATTAGAAAATCACGAGCAAATCCTTCATCAGTGCCTGGAGCTCATTCAACAGCATGTAATGAAAATGAGTGAAAAAACTCTAAAACATTACTTCCAGATGAAAATGACAATGTAGACTTTTACTCGCATCAAAAACTATTCACAACAGGGACAGAAGGCTTCTGTAGCCCAGCATGAACATCAACTAACACCTGATCAACGACATGTGTAAAACATGTTGAACTTCCTCTCTACTGTTGAAAATGCCAACCACCTTCTGCTATTTATTGATGCTCCAGGAGGTACTGGCAAGATATTTCTTTAGTTAAACCTTATATTAGCAAAAAATAAGATCATCCACCCATGTTGCACTGGCAACTGCATCAAGCGGTATAGCTGCAACATTTGCTCAATGGTAGTCGCACACTTCATTCAACTTTTTAAATACATCTGGATGTTCATATGAAAAATATGCCAGCATGTGCAATAGGAGAGGGAACCACTGGTAAAAATCATCTTGGATTGCAAAGCAATCATCATCGATGAAGCTCCAATGATACAGCTAATAGTTAAAACTGGGACCAACCAATGTGGAAGATGAAACTCTAGAAAGGTCTTATCTCTGGGCACTGAATGGCCTAGTGTGCCGATGTGCTCCTTAAAAACCTCATTCATTCATTCATACCTCACAGGACTAACTTTCACCGACAAAAATGCACATAAAGTCTTCAATTTCTAAATATTTGAAACCATTGCTATCCGTCCATTTATATTTAGAGTTGGGACTGCCTTTCTATGACTTGCATGGTTTGGGAACGATATGAGATAGCAAAGTTACCTAGACATAGACACTTTTGTCAATACCGTTTCTTATACAGCTGGTGATACTGTTGATCTTAACAAGAAATATAAGTGACAAAGACTTGGTCACAAAAGAGAGGTATATCCCCACTCTGACTTAAGATTTCCTGTCAGATAAAAAAGTTTTCAATCAAATGAGGCAAACTTCCCCTGAGATCTGTGTCATATATCTTTCATGTAATTGTAATTGCATGTGGTGTCATATGCCTACTCGAGGTCAAAAAAGATTGATACCATGTGTTCCCCATATTAAACTCCTTCTTTTACAAAAGTTTGAAAAAGCAGAAAGTGATTCATTGTTCCTGTGGTTCAATCGAAGCCTCCTCAGGCTTTTGTGTTGAGTGTAGAAATTTCGGTGTCAGGCGATTACGCCCCATATGCGATTACCCCTCACTTTTCAACTGGTGCCGTGAGCAGCAGCTTGCTAGTTTGCTCTAAAGTGATCTCTCTGTGAAGTGCACATCAGGGGGTCCTGCAAGCCGCCAATCAAGTACTTAGTACTAGAGTACTATAAGCTGTCAATTTCCGCCTGTCAATGGGAGTATTTATAGCCTGTAGGCGGCTGTATTCATTTATAAAAGGAAATAAAGTAAAGATCTCTCTCTCTCTCTCTCTCTTTCCACATATTTTTCACCTGTATTCTCCGGATTTGTCAAGGAAATAGAGGAAAGATCTCTCTCTCTCTCTCTGGATTTGAACATATGTCAGATAACATCTATAGGCGACTGTAAGGAAATAAAGGAAAGATCTCTCTCCCTCCCTCTGGATTTGTCAAGGAAATAAATGATTTGAACATATCTCAGATAACATTTATAGCCTGTAGGCTGTGATACAAGAAAATCTCTCTCTCTCTCTCCCTCTCTGGATTTGAACATATGTCAGATAACATTTATAGGCGACTGTGAGGAAATATTTGGTCAGTGCCCTATTTATGCACCTTCCAACTGTACTATGGGCTTGGATACGTGCGCCCGCCACCCACTTTTTGGGCACACGGATCCTTATTACAGCCATTTTCTACTCATCCAGCGGCCTTGATAAGCGCCCTGCTGCGTCCCTCTCTCTGTAAGTGTACTGTCTTCCCAATACCTCTTTCAACGGGGCCCTATCTAGTTTTAAACTTACACTCAGAGTAAGGTTCATGTGTGAAATATATACAAATATACACAACTAAATAAAACTGGTACAATCATTTGATGTCTTGTTGATTTCACCCTTAGATGTTAATTTAATTGCAATAGATTTCATCAAACACGGTGAGGTGATTTGATGAGAAGATTAATTACTGTTTGCAATAATGAAATAATACATGCAAGGTGCAATTAAAGCATTCAGTATTTAAGGGTGTCACTTCCATTCTAAATTCACCTCTTGCTAGAGATAGCAACTAGTTCTCACCTCAAATTAATGACAGTCAAATTACTGTTTTAACACTTAGTGTTTTTGGACAGTTTTTCGGATAGATATATAGATATAGTGTTTTCTATAGAATTTAACTCTCTTTCTTTACATTTTTCTAGCCTTAAGCTATTTTCACTTATTCTATTTGGACTTTGCACTTAATGATTTTTGGATAGGTATATAGTATTTTTCTCTTTCTTTACATTTTTTACATCTTTAGCTATTTTCACTTATATTAGGACTTTGCACTTAGTTTTTTTTGGATAGATATATAGTGTTTCATCTAGAACTTCACTGTCTTTTTTCACATTTTTATTAGGATTTAAGCTTATCCTTAATTTTTTCCTGCCTCGTTTGTTCTTTCTCCTGTCCGTTTTTCAAAGAACCGGCATGCCCCGCAGAGTTTAGCCATGTGTTGTTTGCCACTGCCGCGTAACAAATAAAAATCTGGCACTAGATTGTGATTTCTGTAAGAGATGGCAGCACATACAGTGCAATTCAGGTAAGGTGTGTTTGCAAATTATAGATTTATACAATAAAAATAAATTATGCTTGGGAATTTGTATTGTTTCTCATCTCATTTTTATCATTCATCTCATTTTCTCATTCCACCCCTCCTTCTTTTCTTTTCTCTCTGTCTTCTGATTTCCTTTTTTACAGGTTTCAAATATTTCCTGATTTTCTTTGCTTTTACAGATTTCTCTCTTCTCTTTTTTACAGGTTTCTAATATTCCCTGATTTTCTTTGCTTTTACATATTTCTCTTTTCTCTTTTTTTACAGGTTTCTAATATTTCCTGATTTTGTTTGCTTTTACAGATTTCTCTCCTTTCTTTTTTTCCTGATTTTGTTTGCTTTAAAAGATTTCTCTTTTTTCTGATTTTCTCTGCTTTTTCATCCTTTTCATCTCATATCATTGCCTCATTTAAGTTTTTTTTACCAAAAAAAAACTAGTCTATCCTTCCCATTTTTCAGCAGTCACCCTGGAGGACTATGAAGGTTTTGGGGATACAAGCATTTTTTTGAGGTGCATTGACTGCCGAGACGAGCCTATAGCAGAGAGCACTAGACTTGATGACCCGGATATGGAACCAACATCTGACCAGGAGATGGAAGATGCAGCTGACCATTCAGAGGGGGCTGCTGACTACTCCGAGATGGTATGGCCCTACAGCTCTGGAGATGAGGAGATTGACCTGGAAAGTTTTGCCATACCAGCCGTCCACGAAGAAAGCTCCTTGGTAGATGAGGAGCCCACTCATGTGGAGATTGGTTAGCCCCTCCCCCCCCCCCCCCCCCCCCCTATTCAGTTTCAGATTGTCCAGAGTGGGCCGCAGAGGAGAGGTCTCAAGCCTCACGACAGTCGGGGATTCATGAACAATGTCAAGCGGCGAGGGAAGAAGGACCCCTTCATGAGGCAGTGCATTTCACGAAACAAGGGGAAGTACTGCCCAGCAACTGTGCGACAGCAGGGCGAGGATTATACCCTTGGTGCCATGCCCCACAATCACCAAGCGATTGTGGGTCTTCACGCAGTTACAATGGTACGCAATAACCTCAAGGCGCTAGCGAAGGAAAACGTGTATACTTCTGCTGTATCGTTCGCTCAAGATCTCTTACGGACTGATGACATCGCCAACCACCCAGCTGATTTACTGACCGTCATAAACCTAGGAAGGCAGGCAAACTACAACAGACAAATTGACCGTCCGAAACACCCACTGGATATGCACTTCAACCTGAACATGGATCATGTTCCAGGTATCTTCTTTTTAGCCGAGTTCGAAGTAGGGAGGGACGAGAAATACTGCCAACACCTCATGTTCGCCACTCAAGATATGCTGACCTTGCGGAGCAGTGCCAAGCGGAGGTATACGGATGCCACATTCAAGCTGGTGCGAGCACCATTTACCCAGCTTTGGTCGATCCATGCCTTGAAACATCACGCAGGTGGAAATGGAAACATCAAGCAGGTGCCATTGGTATTCGTCATGATGAGTGGAAAGCGGGCCATAGACTACCAGCGGGTCCTAGAAGTCCTACTAGAGAAGCTGCCCACACAGCCGAATTCAACTTCACCAGGACCGTTTCCAGCGGTGGAGCTTCTTGGGTGTGCATTCCATTGGAACCAGGCTATCTACAGGAAGGTTCAGGAGATCGACTGTCTGCATTATACCACGAGAGAGAAGGCCGTCTTCAAATATGTTCGTCAACTGATGGCTCTAGTGTACCTTCCCCATGAGCACATCACATGGATCTTCAAGGACCTACGCCAACGTACCGAGGAACAAGGCCTCTGGCAGCTGACCGCCTACGTAGCACAGACATGGATCTATTCGGATGTGTGGCCAACAAGATCATGGAGCGTCTTCATGCAGTCGGTGCGGACCAACAACGATGTGGAGGGCTGGCACAACCGTCTAAATGCGAAGGTCAAGGGGCGATCCCGCCTGAACATGTACCAGCTGATCGACCTTCTGAACGCCGTGGCAATAGATGTGGATCTGCAGAAGCGATTGCTGACTAATGGCCATGTCATGAGGCATCAGCGCACCACGTACGAGAACATTCAGAGGCGACTGTTCCGGCTTTGGGAGAAGTTCACCAGTGGACATAGATCGGCACACAGCAGCTTCTGAAGGCTTTAGCTCTGTTCATGGGTCCGGCACCACTGCGTCCAACTGAGCCAGCAGAGTAAGTATAAAGGCAACATAGCCTTTTTCTTCTAGATATGGATTTTCTCTTTCTCTTTCAGATTTTACTTTTTAGTTTTTTTTCAGATTTGCATTATCTTCTCTGTTTCAGGTTTAGTTTTCTTATATTTCAGGTATGGGTTTTCTTTTTCTCTTTCAGATTTTACTTCTTAATTTTTTTCAGATTTGCAGAGAAAGGAAAAAATAGAGAAAGGAGGAAGAAAAAAAGAAGAAATACACTGCTGTGAAAAGTGATGCGTAATCGCATATGGGGCGTAATCGCCTGTATTGGAAATTCCAGAAACCAAGCAAGACAGTTTGTTTATCATTCTTTCCATTGCAACTACCATAGTCATGATTTTCAGATGATCGTCAACAAAGATCTTTTGCATCAGAACCAATCACAATTTGACATTAATAAGAGTTGGCTCCTCCTGGGGAACTCTAAGATGATGTGGCACCTCGCTCACCTTATGAAATATGGGGGTGTGTGGATTTGTCTTTGGATACCATGCATTTTAAAGATCTCTAAGTCCAATATGGATCTGAATGCTCTTACTCTCCCTCATATTTCTTCTTTCACCTAATTGGCTATGGCTTCCATATGTTTGTACAGATTTGTCAACACCATTACTTACACAGCTGGTGATACTTTTGATCATCACACTATATAAAAGGTGTTTAAAGGCACATTGAAACATGCAGGCTATTTACTGTCATAATATCTGAATAAAATAATTGCCCTTTGGTATTGTAATAAAAATCACTCTGATGTAATAAATTGCTTCCAGATATAATGTTTTGAATAAAAAGGTGCAATCCTCTCAAGGGGTCTATGTCATATCAATCCCTGATGAAACGGTATTTCCTTATGGTGTCTAATGCCTTCTCAAGATCAAAAAAGATAAACTACTCATGTTCCCCAGTTAAATAGCATTCTCTTACAAGAGTTTTAAAATGCACAAGAAGAACCACTGTGCTTTCCAGATCTCAATATCTAAATTATGAACCTCCCATCTTCACTATTGGACTACCAATTTTATGTTCAAAATTGTGTTCAATTGCTATGAGGACTCACATTCACATTCCATTCTCGTTTTAAAGTGTTAAGATCGATATTGACCAAGTCGTATGTTTCTCTAATGGCCCGGCAAGTTGCACGGATGATTCTCGGTAGCATTATGTATGGAAAATGTATCGGGACGGCGGCTTGTGTCGCATTTATCAAATGATATTGACATGATATTAAGTCACATTTCAAATTTCCGATGTATGCTAAAGGCCTGACTAATCGAGCACCTGCCAATAGGAGCGTCTGTACGCATAGAACAGATGCTTCTAATGTCTTGGAAGACACTCGATTAGTCTGGCCTTCAGCAAATGTCGGAAATCTAAAATAGCGGAAATTGCCGCTTCAAGATTATAAAACACTTCAACCATTGTATGTCACCTGCCGACATAGGGCAAATAAACTAGTCAAACATGTACATAATTCATTGGTATCAGTCTGGCCGTGACACTCGCCTTATACACGCGAGAAATCCAATCCGGTGAATTGACCGGACTGACGGCAGATTTTTACTATTGTGTGATACCATGTCTCTGAAAGGCCAATAACAGAAACATCAATAAACAAAAAGGATGGCCTGGATAGAGACACAAACCGGGTCTATGAATTGTAATACGTGTAGTAGCACAGTGAAGAGTGTCAATGTGTGTCAGGATTTTGTCCCTCGATGTAAGGTTGTATCATGATACCACACGCACCCTTCTTTTCTTTTAATTTAAATGGTCTAGTTGTTTTGATCCTCAACGTCCCTACAGCCACATGCGGGAGGCAGGTGACAAGTAACCGTGTCACACTTTGTCATCGATTTGGCATAGGCTACATTTTCTTTTTATTCGCACTAGTGGTCTAATATTACAAGTTTCCCGACTATTCCCCAAGGTTTTGTTCATATGGCCGTGCTGTGAGGTGAAATGTTTTGAAAGCGGCAACTCACTTGACTATGTGCACTCGTGATCTATCGTTACAAACTGACTTGAGAAGTAGACCCCTGAAGTTATATATGTCTTGACATGTTAGTTGTTATGTCAACGTGACTATGTTCTATCACATAGCATTTACTCTTCCACCATTTTTTATGAGTAGTATATAACGTTGCTGGTGACACCCTTTAACAGCCTCGAGGAGTCGGAAAAATAAGGAGGTATTAAATATAAATATAATTATTATATTTAATCACCACAGGTCCTACAGGTCACAGACTTTGACCTGGATATGAAAGGTGACCTCAGCTACCTGTATACCTTTATTTAATACACTTACATAATAATATAACCTTCACACCACTCAATGCAAAGTGTGTCTCTTTATGCAAATACTATTTGTCTGAAGGAATGATGATTTCTCTACGGGTTAGCATATGTTTCTATTCATTGAACCCGCCCAACCAGTCCGAATCAGTAATTAGTCTTCTTAGGACGGACATCGGATGTGTGAAAGCAATTGATTTAATTGTCATAAGGAACGGCAAATGTGACGGCTTCCTTTTGAAAGCGCTGGTGTTTGAACAAAACCACACAACCAACTTTGTAGGTTGAAATCAAACAATCAGTGACAAGATAGTGATAGTACTTAACCTGATGATGAGTCAGGCTGAATTCTGATCATTTCCTTTTTATCATAGCATGCATAATGCATAATCTTTTTCAACCATTTAAGTACTATTGTTTGAATGTCACTGGTTGTATTACCACTTCGACTTTGGTGTGCATTTTTCTAGTGAGACTTCATGACTGACAATATTCTTCAAACAGAAGAGTATGAATTCCTCAATACCTCTCTATATGCAAACATAGTTCAATTTTTCGTCGGTAATAAACTATCTGTACTTTATATTAAGGTAAATGTTTTCAAGCAAATTGCTTTTTTTCATTGAATTTTCAAGTTAAAAACATGTTAAATATTTCACTGGATCATGTATTGGACCTAAATTGGTTTTAGAACGTCGGGTTAGCACTTACCAACAAAGATATCTTTGCTGTCTTACTCTCAAACGATAGAAGTATTTTATATGGACTCTGTCTTTTCATAATCTCCAGCAAACTTCTCACTTTGATAGCTAATCAACGCACAGAGTAAACATGCATGCGTAAGGGGTATCATAACCCATAGAGAAAACTCAGGAAACTTTTCTCATTCAAACTAATATATATATATATATATATATATATATATATATATATATATATATATATATATATATATATATATATACAGACCACATACATCTGGTATATTATGCAAATATCACATTTGTTGGAATACCTTGGCTATACCCTGTCTACATACTAGAATATTATCTCAACCTTTAGATCTGAATAGTGGATTTTCCCCTTTTGGACTCGGTTTCATATGACACAAAATCATTCTAACTGCACCGTATCCTTATTCTTTCACCATGTCTTGCTTGTTTGTTCTGTTCGAATGACTACCCTGATTTTGCTTTTTCATGTATACCAGTTTTACATTAGACATTTGAATTTAGCTTTAAACAATTATGTAGAACACAGCGTTAAACATGCTGAACTATCATTAAGAGGACCTTATTTGATAGACAGGGAGATGTGCATAATGGTATACTGTCCTTTCTGTAATGCCTATTTGAAACTGGTTCTGACAGATGACCCATTGGACTTCCAGAGAGTGGTATTTCCCCGAGGTGGGGGAGATGAAGGTTAGCGGAATGTTGATTAGTAAATCACATAAATAATCATTAAACTCTTCAAAATGTATATATATATAATTAGATAATTAATAGAAAAACCCAGTCTAACCTCATTATTGATGGGACCAAAGGACAGGATCATAGCCTTGCCATACTTAAAGGGACTAACGTTTTTTCCCTTTAAACAAGCTATGATAAATAGAACTAATATAAACATAAATTAAAATCAGCAAAAAAACCTTCTACTCCAAATCGAACCATACAATAGGACCAGGGGTTTATTTTTGTTGAAGAAAAACAGAAACCCAATCATTCTAAAAGTTGGGACCAAAGGAGGGAGAACAAAATTTCAAATCATAACTTGAGAAATTATTTACAAATACCGGTACCCGGTCTAGCCAAATATGCAAAGATAGGTTCTAAATACCCGATCAAACTAAATATGAAACCATAGGATTACATAAACAATGATTAACATAGCATACAAACAACATAGCTGTGAAACTAAGGAATGTCTGATTTGCGTAATTGCAATTGCAGGCAAAAATATCCTCTCTGAACATGTGTTATTTTTGCGGCAATGCAGGGCATGAATAAGTCCTGTAATGTTATAACTTTATCACATAAATCCTGTCTTGAACTAACGTTCAGAAACCTCATAATTCTTGAGGAAAAACACAATTCTCTAAAAAGAAGTTTGGACCGTACAGTCAGTGGGGAATTTTTTTGTTACCTAGATTGCCCCCAGTGCAAAGCAGCTTGGAAGGTGGTCATCACAGATGAACCCATAAAAGTGCAGAGGATTGTTTATCTACATAGTGGAAGGAGCAATGAGTTAAGTTTTCTTGGTTTTTGTATGTCTTTGTTTCACTCTGTCTGCGATGGACTTCTGTGGGAATAGTTCCTGTTCGCTGCTGGAGGAGAGTGAAATAGAAGTCATAGACCCTGAAGGAGGATTTGCCAGGGCATTAGTCTGTCCGATTTTAGTAGTGTTTGTTTGCTTCTTCCTGACATTTTTATCAGGGCTTTAGCCATTCACAGTTAATTCCCAACCTGCAGCTTGAATCTGTATAGGTTGACCTGCTCTATTTCTCCTCCTTCTCCTGTTGTACCAGTAGATAAGTCCAATTATGGATGAAAGCACAGTGATACATATGGCTATTGTGCTGTCAGTTACAACTTTCAATTTGTAATCTCCATACTGGATAGCAACTGTGGTGTTCTCCAAGGTGGTAGCTCTCGGTACAATCACATTGATTGATACTGCTTCAGTAGTAAGTGTAATATCAATATCAGGAATAGTTGTTTCCTTCTTTTCTAGTTGTCTCTCTGAAGTAGTGGCTGGATCACTATATGAAGTGGTGGATGAACTACCATCAAGATCACAGTCAGAGAGAACTTTTATATCCGGATAATTTGTCTGGAGTTCCTTTAATGGCAGAGCATGTTATTCTATTGTTGTTGTAAATGAACATCTCCTGCATGTTTCCTTTATCATCAAGGTTTAACCTGTTTATAGAGGTCCCTTTCAAGATAACAATGCTTATTTCACCCTTTCCCTCACTATCCAGATGTGGCAAATTGTTGATAATGATGCCAACACATTGCAGCACATTTTCATTGCAAAAGCTGCGTTTGCACCCTGCATTAACATACAAATAATGAGCTAAACCAGTCATCAAAATCATATGGACAGCTATTCCTTTTAGGAACCCCATTTTTAGTGATCTATTTTTATAAACCTTATCCCATATGCAGGCACCCTGTGGGGAATCTGGACCTCAGAGGGGTGTTGCCACAAAGACAGGAGGTTAATTTAGGTCTGGGGGATGGTTTGGAAGAGGGGTTATTAATATCCATGTCCAATTATCTAAGGGGGAGCATGTGGAGGAGGGGGAACTTTCAAAATCAGACTAGATCTCACTGAATATGTCCATTTTTATTTGTCTATGTCTAGGTCTTGGAGCATAATTTCCCCTCTGTTTGATATATATCAGACATGTAAATAAAACCAAGATTATGAGAACAAGAACAAACATAATATCAATCATAATAATGAAGGGGATGGCCGTAGTGAAATAAACCTGTTTAGAAATATTTGCAGTCGAATTCATGTTTGCTTTAGCAGTGGTATGAATTTTACCTGGCTTCTTGTACTTATGATATCTTTTACAGGCAGTGTAACTAGCATAGGACTTGTTTTCAGGCTGGATCCTTTCTCCATGCTTGTTGTCATGGAAGTTATTTCAGAATTCCTGCTCTTTCCAGCATTTTTTGTGGAGAATGTTGTCCGCTTTGCACTGATGTTCGTGTCCTTTTTTGTTGTAATTGGTCATTTCAAATTCAGCAGTGTCCGATCATTCATGATGTGCTGGCATGTCAGAAAACTGCTCAATTAGGGAATTTATTCAGGACAGTTTTAGACCTGATAGTTTGATAAGCTCTACTCAAACCATGAATAACTGCATAATTTATCATTTCAAATATTATGAATTGATGATTTAGGCAAATGGGTTAAACTTTTAGAATTCTATCCAATACCACATCATCATTCCACCATGTCTCACATAACATTTCATTAGTTTCTATAAACAATGCTTCTGCTGTATAATAAATTTTGTCCTTCCATTAAATATATTTGATCTCATTTATAAATTTATAAAAAGATGTTTTGGTTCATCTGGACACTTATATCATACTCAAACCATGCACAACTGTATTATTTACCATGTTTTGCTATAATGAATTGATAACTAAGACAAAAAGGTTAAATTGTAGAATTTCATTCAATACTACATTATTATTCCATCATATTTCATTTATTCATTTCATTAGTTTCTATAAACAAATCTTCTGCGTTGTGTGTCTTTGCATTAAATATATTTCATCTCATTCATGCATTTATAAAAGTTTGTTTTTAATCATCTCCATATAGTCACAGAAAGGTGACCAATAGGAATGTTCTTCAAAAGGACAGTCGTTGTTCCCATTCTCAAACACGTAAACCGCAATAATGCAGAAGAGAATGTCTTTTTCACCGGTGAGGAAAAAACCTGCAAAATTTCTGAAGTCTTTGACAAAAGGGAGAGGAATAAAAAACAAACTAAATGTGAGTTGGTTAGGCTGGCCTGATAAATTCAATACTTGGATATCAGAGAATCAATTGGATAAGTATAAATGAGTTGACCAATGTGCGGTTATCATTTGCAATAATGGAATCCAAGAGTGATTACTGTAGAACACGAAATTTCCGCGTGTGTTTATATATAGCGTACTTAGCGTCTGGTGCCGCTTCGCTATATATAAAAACGCTGTAGTTTGTCTTTTTTTCTAGCCACTGGTGGCGCTGACGTCAATTCTTCTTGTGCAGCCGCTATTTTCGTTTTAGTGATAGCCGCTACATAGCGCCAATAGTAAATCTAATAGAAGATACGTAGCCCTGCTGAAACCCTTTTTCAAAATCGGTTTCTGGGCTTGTGGACTAGTTCATGATTCCATTAATAAACATTCCATTTTGAAATAAAAAACAACAACAAGTGGCACCTTTAGCATGCCTTTAGCACAGGCATTTCAGGAGACGCCATTTTGATAAAAATGTTTAAAATCTAGCATTAAATGATGTTAAAAGTTACAGTACTAGTATTTAAAAGTCACAGGTTGACAGAAGCCAGAATACTGAGTGTGTGTTGCACATAGCAACCAGAAGGATAGGTGCCCAGCTATTGTTTCGGCGGCCCTGTTTACACACAAACAAATGCTAAATTTAGAAAGTCCATCTGGTTGCTTCACTCTGGCAGCATTAGATCAAGAGCTCAGTAGTGTGGCTTCTGTCAACCTGGACTCCGCCAAATGATGTAATTACGGGCACCCTCTTTTGAGAGAATGCTCAATCAAACTGCCGATCAGCAAGCATTCTGTGCTTAAATTAGTTTGTCTTTTTAGCGACAGATGGCGCTGTCAGCGGCGGCTGCTACGGTACAGAGACGCTAATATAAAGATACGCTATGACGCAAAACTCCCAAATTCGCTATACTTGGGATACGCGTGAATTTCGTGTTCTACAGTATTTGTTTCTAGCTAATGATGATATGTTGGATATATACCCTAGTAACCAACCAACAAATTTTATAGTAGATTTACCTCAAACACTTGACCTAAATGGAAATTGGGAGTGTGCTATATGTGACTTCAAGTATATCCCTATAAGGGAATACAATACTCATAGATGTTTTTATATTTGTTCAGACATTTGTGAACAGTCAACTGTTGGACAAAGAATAGTCCCTTTTTTAAGACAATTTGTCTGTTATAAAGATACGGAAATTGTGGAAGAATATTTTGAAAAGTTATTTTACTTTCCATTAACATGTGATCAAATAAGACATCTAAGAATTTATTTAAAGGATAAGTACCTGAATACTATTCCAAATGAAATCAAGACACTGAGATGCACATTACCCTTTAGAAAAAAGACACTAGTTAATAATATAAATAATCTAGAAAAATGAAAAAACATTTTCTAGATATGGTTGAAGGCAAAAAAAGTAATGTAAAAAATGACGGTATCTACCATTAATTCGAAAACCGTTTTGAAAACGGTAAAACAGAAAAGGGTAACAGCATCTAAAACCGTTTTACCGTTTTCAAAACAGTCAAAGCAAAAACAGTAACAGCGGCTTAAACCGTTTGGAAAACGGCAAAAGCAAAAAGGGTTCTAGGTTCTGAAACCGTTTTAGTTTTCAAAACAGTAAAACGGTTTCAGATAGACTTTATTACGTTCTTGCACCGGTTTTTGAAATGAATGCGTCTGTCTCCTTCTCTGAGCGGTAAATTTGATATTGTAAGTTTGCGCAAGTGCTACGTTGTAAATGTTTTGCAAGATTTTGTAAGGAATTCCATTTTGAAAATAAAGGAACTGAAAAATGAAAGTTATAGTTGTCTGTGTTTGCTGTGCCCATGTTCTGGAAGAGGATTACTTAAGAGGGCCCTATTAAGAATCAATTTGAGGGTTTCTTTTAATTTGTTGGATGACAAACACGAACGTTTAAGTTCCAAAAATGGGACTTTCAGTGTAACAGCCTACTTATTAACAGTAGTAAAAGCAAACAAGTTGGAGGTAGTGCTGATCCACTCATAAAAATGGTGACCCCAACACAACAAGCTGTTGAGAGGGCTAAGTCTGACTTGAAAAGGTCTATTGAGGAGGAAAAGGTACCAGCCACAGCTATAGAAAGACCTCGCATAGTTAAAAAGGTCAGTAAGTTGAAAAAACATCGAACAAAGAAGAAGTCAATTGGAAAGACAAAGATAAAAAGCATAAAGAAATAGAAAAAAAAACAGGAAAAAAAGGAAAGATGAATTTGGAGAAAACTAATGGCGTTCAGACTAGAGGTCAGTGACTCCTTCACTTTTCATGGATTTTACATGGAGGGTGGAGGAAGATCTTCATGGAAGTTACCATTTCCCTATCATCTTAGAAAGTCATTATCATCCTCCAGACGACAAGACCACCAAAGTTGCAGTTTCACAAAGCTGATTGGAATCTTTTTAAAGACCTGTGTTTGGGGGCTTGTCGTCAAGATGATCTTGATGGAGGTCTCCACCTGGAAACTTTTATCGACAAGCTTCGTGAAATTGCTAACCAAACAATACCAAAATCAAATCCCAACCCCAAGAAGCCACAGTTCTCTCATGAGTGTAAGGAAGCTATTTTAGAAAGAAGGAGATGTCTTAGAGTTTTTAAGAGAACTCCAACAAATGCAAATTTACAACAATATCGTTGAAAAAGTACTAAAGTAAGACAGGTCATTCGTGCCAACAAAAAGAATACTAGTAGTTGGCACGAATATGTATCGAAATTAAATGCCAGAACGTCTATAAAGAAATGCTGGGACATGGTCCGTAAAATCAAGGGTAAGGGGGGCAGTCCGTTTGTAAAACATATTGAGAAGAATGGCAAAAGAATAACGCAACCAAGGGATATTGCCAATACCATTGGGGAGGCAATATCCTTCAATTCCTCCTCTGCACATTTTTCTTCTAAGTTCCAACCCATCAAAAATAGACAAGAGAGACATCCCCTTATATTCCAATCAGACAATACCGAACCATATAATCAACCCTTTTCAATGGATGAGCTCAGGACTGCGCTTGACGAAGCACATGACACAGCTCCTGGTCCAGATGAAATACATTATCAGATTTTGAAGCATCTTCCTGAAGCTTCTCTCCAGTGCCTTTTAAAGGTTTTTAAAAGTGTTTGGGAAACTGGAGAGTTTCCACCTTCCTGGAGAGAAGCCACCATCATACCCATTGCCAAGCCAGGGAATGACTCCAAAGATCCAAATAATTACCGCCGAATAGCGTTGGCCAGTTGTGTCTGTAAGACCATGGAACGAATGATCAATGATCGTCTTGTTTGGTATCTTGAATCTTCTTCACTCATTACGGAAGCCCAAAATGGCTTCCGAAAAACATGCAGCACAATGGATCATTTTGTGCGATTCGAAACTTTTGTAAGAGAGGGATTTTTAAATGGGGAACATGTGGTGTCTATCTTTTTCGACTTTGAAAAGGCATATATGACACCACTTGGAAATATGGAATTATGAAAGATTTACATGATATGGACCTCAGAGGACGTTTACCTCTTTTTATTCAAAACTTTTTGTCTGAGAGGAAATTTCCCCAGGGGAGCATTTTATCTGTCACCCTTTTTATTGTCAAAATCAACAGCCTCACCAGATGTATAAGGAATGGTGTTGACAAGTCTCTGTTTGTTGATGACTTTGGCGTCTCATATCGATCAAATCACATGCACGCTATAGAAAGGCAGCTCCAACTTAATCTAAATAGAATAGAAGACTCATAATAATGGTTTTAAACTCTCCCAATCAAAGACTGTTTGTGTCCATTTTTGTCGAAGAAGGGGTCTTCATCCAGATCCCTACTTAGTACTTTATGTTAACCCCATTTCTGTAAAAAAGGAAACAAAGTTCCTTGGCATTTTACTCGATTCAAAATTGACATTTGTCCCTTATATCAAGGGCCTGAAGAAAAAGTGTGTCAAGGCTTTGAATTTGTTGAGAGTAGTTTCCAACACTGACTGGGGTGGGGATCGTACGGTTCTTTTACGACTGTATAGAGCCCTTGTTTGTTGAAAGCTAGACTATGGATGTTTTAATTACGGAGCAGCATGTAAATCTTATATATATATCTCCTTGCTGGATCCTATTCAAAACCAAGGTTTGAGGCTTTCTCTTGGAGCCTTTAGAACCTCGATCTCCTGCACAGAGTCTTTGTGTTGAGGCATATAGGCTCCCTCTTCACATCAGAAGAGAAAAGCTTGCTCTTTAATTTGCAACTTAAATAGCTGCCAATCCGAATAACCCTTTTTATGATACTATTTTTAACCCTCGGTATGTGGACATTTTTAGGAGAAAACCAAGAGTCATTCCAACTTTTGGTATTCGTATTAAGGAATCATTGGAAGAATTGGATTTTGATCCTGACATCACCGCAAAGTTTGAATTTCCTGAAACTCCTCCATGGACATATCAAACTGCTATGGTCAACCTCACTCTTTCATATGCCAAGAAGGATCAAACGGATCCTTCTAAGTACATAAGTTTACATAATGAGGTGAAAGATATCTTTCGAGACTATGATTTCATCTACACTGACGGCTCTGTTTCAGATGACAAGGCTGCAGCGGCGGCAGTCATTGATAATCATTCTTCCATTCAACATCTTCCAGATAAGTCCTCTATATTTTCAGCCGAGTTGAATGCTCTCTATCTAGCTCTTGATAGGGTGGAAACGGCAGATGATGACGAAAGGAATTTTATCATTTTCTCAGATTCAAAGTCTGCTCTTCAGGCAATTTCGGGCCAAGACTGGACACATCCGCTTATCCTCTACATACTGGAACGCCTCAGTTGGCTAGTACAGTACCAAGAGAAAAGAATATTATTTTACTGAATTCCCAGTCATGTTGGCATCATAGGTAATGAAAAGGCAGACACTGCTGCCAAAGCTGGTCTTTCGAAAAGAGTCGCAAATGTTCCAATTCCTTATGGTGATTTTAGAAAACACATCAATGTCCTTTCTGGAGGTTCTCAAATCATTGGGCGTGAGGAGAGTGTTTTATAACAAGAATTTGAATCGGTCACACTCATTTGACTCACTGCTTCCTTCTGAAAGGGGAAGATCCTCCCCAATGTATAGCGTGTGACTGTCAATTGACTGTCAAACATTTTATTTGATTGTATTGATTTTATTGAGTCCACAAATAGACATTTTAATGTAGATACCTTTAAGGAACTCTTCGAAAAGGTTCCTCCAGACAGCATTTTATCTTATTTACATGAGATTAGTCTGTTTTACAGATAATAAAATATTTTAAGAATTTAGTTTCTTTGGAATCACCTTTGTATACACCACTTATACTCTAAAACTGTTCATTGTTTTGTGAATATTTTTACTTATTTATTGCTTTGTTATTGTTTTTAACAATAACAAAGGACCATTGTTTTACACAATTGTTTATGGCACTAAATGGCCTTTGTGTGCCAATATGGCTTTAAGCAATCATTCATTCATTACTAGAGGAGAGTGAAGAAAACCATCTGGATATCAGTATAGATGATATATATCAAGGTGATATACCAAGCAGTTTGGTTATAGGATTGTTGAATTCTGATGCTTACAATGGAAGTTACACCAAAAAACCCTTAAATTTCTCACGTTTTTACTTGTCTCACATAGGTTTTTCATAGATGGTCAACCAGTTCCAGCAAAACCTATCCAACAAAACTATTTACATGACAGATATGTCTATGCTCTTTTTGTCTCTATTTACTTCTAATGATACTTACATGTTAGATAAAGGTAATTACATAACTAGGAGTGATTATTCAAATGGGTATTGTCTGTATATGTTAAATATTAATGACACTGGAAAAAGTGAAGATCAATTACCCCTTAAAAAAAGGGTCACACTCGATTGAACATGCAGTTCAATAAAAGTCTTGATTCGAACTGCACTGTTACCGTGTGTTGTATGCCAAGTTTCCTTCTCTATTACGTATAGGTGAAGCTAGAAATATCATTCTATAATAATTACTACATAATTCAATTATATACTTGGTAATTATAAATGATCGAAGCAGACCTTTGTGAAAGTGATAGCAGCAGATGAACTACCAAAGAAAATTCACAAAAAAAACTTTTTATTTAGTAAATACTGAAAATAAATTTTTTAAATGCAAACATTGGATTGTTTTCCATTTCTCCCAGTCAAATATTCCCAAATTCTTCGATTCGCTGGGTTGTGACCCTTCATTCTATAATAGGAAATTTACTAATACTACTACTAGTATTTACTAATAAGAGAAGGTTTTAAGTATAAATGTAATACTATGAGATTGCAAAATTATGGTAGTGTGTATTGTATTGTCTATTGTATCTATACATGAGATGAAATGGTTATGAATATTCTTCGATATTACAGAAATTCACTGATGATGTGTGTTGTAGTGATGTAAAGGTTAAAAAATTGTAATCTTATTATGTAAGTGGAATAGACAAATAAATAAAAGTATACAGGTAGCTGATGTCACCCTTCATATCCAGGTCAAAGTTTATAACCCATAGGATAGCCCAGAGGTCTCGGCTGGATTCCCAAGCAGGTTGGCCTGGTCGCTATTTGTGAAGAGAAAGGAAATTCTTCTCGGATCTGGGTTTCTATTTCGTCACGATATGACCTAAGTTGTTGAAAGCGACGTAAAAACCCCATTCCTTGATAAAGGGTATGAAAGAGAACTGTGAGTACAGCAAAATACTCCTTCATCAAATGAATAGGAATTCTTTAGATTCGAATAAGAATCTGGATGAGGCCCTCTCCTCTTACAGAAATATGTACCGTCTTTAATTGGTAAAAATTAATACCATTGTTGTCTGCCCACTCCTGAATTATATTCAAATAAAGCTGAAGTTGTCTCTCTACTGTTGAAATGTGTTTAGTTCTATAAGAGACCCCAAAGTCACCAATAAAGAGAGATGTATCAACTTTGTTTTTTATACAGCTGAAAGAATGAATGAACAATTGCTTAGATGCACACCAGTCCACTGGCTATTTAGTGCCGTATATTCTTAATCATACAGGGCCTGCCCTGATGGCCTTGTGGTCTAAGGCATTAACACTGACAGCTAGCTATCTCTCACCAGTCGGGTTTCGAATTCCACCCAGGGCATGTGAGAAAGTTGCCAGTGACTTGGGTTAGGCAGTTACTCTGGTTTTCTCCACCAGTTACATATGGCTAGGCACGGCTTAGCCACAACATGGCAGAAAGTGACGAATAACGAAATTCCAAATCCTAAATTATACAGCTGGTGATGCTGTTGATTTTGTTAATAAATAAAGTGACTGATAAGATAGTTCCCTAGCTGGGGTTAATCTTTTTGATTGATAATATGAAAGAATAGTTCATTATCTTGTAAGATTTTCTTTTCACAATAACATATAAACATTCAAAAGCTGATGATGGCATGCTGTATACATACCAATGTGTGTACACAAAGATAAGGATTAAGACCAATTTCATAAATATCCATACATGATTATTTTATTTCCCTTTTTAATCGTCTAAAATAGATATAACATTTGAAAACAACATTATTTCACACACAGCTTTAGAATGTTGCAACAACTAACAGCAAGTGGTATATATCCTGACTTCGCTTTTTTAGTAATAATATTATACCATGAATATTTGCTATTCCATTCTTCGTGAAAGACATGATTCGTTATCTGTAATGGTTATTGATTCAGAAGTCACACATACATAAGTTTTTATAAGTGAAAAGATTAGTCTTCCAATTAGCTTAACCATGTTGCTGGTGGCTAAATAGACCAATACAAAATAATGCAAAAATCTTGAAATATTTAATTTTTTGTAGATTATTTGCATCATTTTGCATTGGCCAAATTAGCCACCAGCAATATAAGGGTTAGCTTCAATTTCTAACTCTCCTTACAAACCGATTACCCTTTATTATATAATTGAATTTAAAACTGTCCTAAATTTGTGAATGCCTTTGATGGCATATAAATCTAATTGTAGCATTTTAGCCTGCCCTATATTGATTCTAATTGCTTAAGAAGGCCATGGGATAGAGCTATGTTCAGTGCCAACTTTTAATTCCTGCACTAATTGTGTGGGCAGCCCGGGTACCATACACAACTGCATGCCCGATCGCCATCCAGTTTCCCGGCATGAGAGCGACCACAGGTTCCAGACCTCAAAACTCAAAGTAGCTTAGATTGGTAAGCTACTTGTCATTGATGTACTTAGGTTATTTTTTGGACAAACTATCTTTGGGTTTTTGTACAACCAGGCACTGGCAGATGTCCGGTCAAATGGTGCAGGAATTAAATGTCTGTACTGTAGATTCCTGTATAATGTATATATCATTTATCATTTAGTGACAGTACTCCAATCAATAAGAACAGCATTTATTTATGTTTTGAATAGATCAAGATTTCCTAATTACAGTACCCTCATGGAAGTCTATATCTCTGCACTATAAAATTTTATAATATAGAAGAAACCACACCTCAACTTTTTTCATAAATTACATATATGTTAACCTGCTAATCAGATTCATTAAATTTCTACTTCCTTACCATCCTAAAGCTAATCTACAGTGCCAACATTTTATTCTTGCACTAAATGTTTGGGCAGCCAGGGCATAATACACGACTGCACTGCCATCCAGTTTCCTGGGCATGGATGGCTCCATAACTGAATATAGCTTTGATTCGCAAGATACGTGAGTCATTGATGTGCTTGGCTTAGTTGACATGTTATCCATGGTTGTTTGTAAAACCTGGCACTGGTAGACATTCGGTTACAGGGCTTGAAATTAGGGGGTGCTGGGAGCCCAGGGCTCCCTTGAATACTCCTGCGGCTCCCTCAAATTTCTGCAGGGCCAAAGATGTACAGTTTGCTATACACAACACCTTTATGAAGCTTATGAAGATGCAATTGGGCTCCCTGGAAAAAATCGTAATTTCGAGCCCTGGGTTAACTGGTGCAGGAATTAAATATATGTACTGTTTGCTTTAGCCCAGTCAAAAAATAGTATTAGAACATTTGTTTCCTAAGCTAAACCCAAGATAGAAATAGGTGCCTTTTCAAAAAGGTCTTTGTTTTAGGGCAATGCCAATATGCTAATAGTGAAATGTATGTATGGGTTAAGTAAAACACTTGATACCAACTCTCCTCAGGGTTCGACTTTCCCAGGGGCCCAGGGGCATATGCCCCTAGATTTTGCTGTGGGCCCCTAGATTTTTCAGACTAGGGGCCTGAAGTAGTATATAAAATAATACAGAAATCCTGTTTTTGACTACTAAATTTATCAAAAGACCTTTTCGGGCCCCTAGCCTGAAATCTAAGAGTTAGACCATGACTCCTTCCTTTTGACAAATCAGGATGAGTAGGCTGTCTATGGATCAGTATGTTGTTGAAAGTTTTTATCACATTGGAAGTGACCTACTTTTTAATCCAAACTTATGCCACCTAGAATATACATTCTACTGAATACACCGATTTCAATGAACACAAACATCTTGCATTCATTAACCCTTCCATGCTTGTAGCAGCCAAAAGTGGTCTGATTTTTGGGTATTATTTGTCTAAAAATATCTGAAGAGGATTTGTTGATCAGAACCCAAACAACTATCTGAATGGGTTACATAATATTTTTCCTTAGCCCTTGCTCATTTAACCAAACAAAATGAATATTTTCAATATTTGAGATATTATCAATTTAACTCATAATCAAACCTCCAAATCAGCAGATCTCAATTTCACATGCTGTTAACCTTTTCAACGCTAAGGCTACTTTTGTCCTAAGCATGCAAGAATGCAAAGATTTTTGAAAAACACCTTAACCCTGTCATGTTGGTATTCATTGGAAAGCTCTCACTGAGTACTCTCAGATGGGTACCATGTGCCAGGGTTTCAGTAATTTTTCAGGATTTTTTGCATCATTTTGTATTGGCCAAATTAGCTACCAGCAGTGTAAGGATTGACTGTATGACAATTATTTCTGCTATATTGCTTTACACAAGTATCTTGCAGGATGTTAGACCACATATAGCAAGTTTGTGTGCATATTGGTTATCCACCTCATTCCATCTAAGCTAATATCACAATTCCAGGGATATTTTTTAGAAAAAGCTCAGAGCAATCCCAGGGTTTTTCGAACTGTCCTGTCTGCTATTTCTTCAAATTTCTTGCGATCATCCCTCCATGTTTTGGCGGCATCAACATTCGCTGCACTCTCATCGTTAGGTTCTGGAATAGAAATAGAGTGAATTGTAAGTGGTGTTTATTCTATAAGTACTGGGAATGGAAATACATAGGAATAAGTGATTTTAGAGGTTCTGGGAATAGAAATACAGAAGAAGTGATTTTTTGGTTCTGGGAATAGAGTACAGAGGGAGTGAACTTTCGGTTCTAGGAATAGACATATAAAGGAGGTAATGTTTAGGTTCTGGGAATAGAAATATACAGGAAATGATTTTTAGGATCTGGGAATAGAGAAACGAGGAATTCCTCATTTGTCTGGAACTTTTTTATAATCAAGTTTTTCCATTTAAGGGGGAAAACAATTTTTAGAAGCCCTGTTTTTTTAAAGATGGGTTGGCTGATTCACTGAATGAAATTTTTTGTGAACTACGGTACGTACATGCCAGGATACTAAATACAGAGAGAGGGGTCGGCTGATTCATAGGATGGAATATTTGGTGAATTACGGTACGTACCTGCCAGCATATTAACTACTGAGAGAGGGGTCGGCCGATTCACTGGATGTAACTTTTGGTGAATTACGGTACGTACGTATACTAACTACTGAGAGCAGTATTTTCTCCCACTCTGCACAGGGCTCCACCTCTCGAGGCTAGTCTCGTAGCCCCTGGATGGAACGTTTGGTGAACTACTGAACTACGGTACATACCTGCCAGCATACTAACTACAGAGAGAGGGCTCTGTCGATTCACTGAATGGAACGTTTGGTGAACTACTGAACTACGGTACATACCTGCCAGCATACTAACTACAGAGAGAGGGCTCCGTCGATTCACTGAATGGAACGTTTGGTGAACTACTGAACTACGGTACATACCTGCCAGCATACTAACTACAGAGAGAGGGCTCTGCCGATTCACTGAATGGAACGTTTGGTGAACTACGGTACCTACCTGCCAGCATACTAACTACTAGATGTTGGACTCGCCGCTAAAGAGGGGTTGGGTGGCTCACTGGATGTAATTTTTTGTGAATTCCGGTACATACCTGCCAGCATACTAACTACTGAGAGCAGTATCTTCTCCACACTCTGCATGGGGCTCCACCTTTCGGCGCTCATCTCGTAGCCCGCGGATGGAATTTTTGGTGAATTACGGTACCTACCTGCCAGCATATGGTACGTACCTGCCAGCATACTAACTACAGAGAGAGGGGTCTGCCGATTCACAGAATCGAACGTTTGGTGAATTACGGTACGTACCTGCCAGCATACTAACTACTGAGAGCAGTATTTTCTCCACGCTCTGCACGGGGCTCCACCTCTCAGCACTGGTCTCGTAACCCATGGGGTCGTCACCAGGGGCGTGCAGGATGGAGATACACACGCGACCATCCGGGTAAACTGAGGAGGACAGAATAAAGGGTCAATAATTCACAGGGCAGATCCAGCAGAATATGGTTTTTCAGTAGGGAGTTCATTCTGTATTAAGGGGGGTTCATTTTAACAGTGAGGTAAATTTACCTCTAGAAAAGACATCTAGCTGGACATCTCCCACAGCAACCAAATTGGTATAATTATCTGTTATGATATGGTATTATGGAGAATTTCCTGGGAAACATAGGAAATTTCCCCCTCCCCGGGGGGAACATTTTCCAGGATGGGGGGGGGGGAAGATTTTGTGGTGCTCAGGAAATTTACCCCCCCCCCCTGAAAATATTCCCCCTGGGGCTGCAAATCTACCTCCTGACAGGGGGTATTAGCATTTTCTTAGAAAAATAATAATTGGAGGGTACAAATTCTTAGGAAAATTGCCCCCCGGGGGTACAAATTCCTTGGAAAATTGCCCCCCCCCCCCCCAGTGGGGGGGGGGGGCAGATTTGCCTGGTGGGGGGGTATTTTTCCTAGGAAATATTCCCCCCGGGGGAGAATTTCCTGGGAATTCTAGGAAATTTTTCCAGGGGGGGGGGGGGGGGGGGAGATTTTGTGGTACACAGGCATCAGCGACCAGCAGGGGTTTGATATGGTCAGCGAGAACTTTAATATTTTACCATTGTGGGGTTTGTATGGTATAATAAACCAAATTTGACATTTCAGCGGGGGGTAACTTAATGGAATGGATCCCCTAGGGAGGATGGTTTTCCTCAGGCTTCGCCCTTGGGGAAAAGCATCCTCCCTCGTGGATCCATTCCATCAGGAAACCCCCCGCTGGAATGTCATATTTGTATATTGCATCATGTCATGGGAACATGGTCTTAGCCAATATTTGGAAACAGGGTGTCCAAATAGAGGTTTCACAGACTTTTGCGTGTCCAAAGTGTGGTACAAAGTACATACTACTAATGAAATAAACTTATATATTTACAGATTTTGCTTTTTAAGGCCAGTAGGGTTTATTGACACTACAGCTTCTACATCTTCTATCTTCTAAAAAAAAGTCATCATTAGCAAATTCTGACATAAACTTTTGGGTGTCCAAACAGTCAAAAAACAGTGTCCTGGGTGTCCAAATGACACGCTGGACGCATAGGCGGCTAAGCCCCTGCATGGGAAGACTATTGGAACTGAAATGTTGACCTGTTTCAGCCAAAGGTTTAGTGGTAATTTGGTAAACTTGTGGTTTAAAGAGTTTTCATTGTAAACAATTAGCATGGACTTATTTGAGGTACTTACTGTTTGGATGAAAGAGATCACAGCTGAACTTCATCTTGGGTGGACTGAGCGGGTAGTCCGCTGGAAAAGTAAGTCTGGCCGGAAACACCCCTCCTTCGAAACAGGTTCCCTCTGGTCCTCTACAAAGTCATTGAATGTTAGAAGTAATATTAATAATAATGATAATGATAATAATGATAATAATAATAATAATAACAATAATAATAATGATAATAATAATAATATTACTATTAGTAATAATGATAATGATAATAATAATAATAATAATAATAATAATAATAATGCCTAAAAAAAAAGTTGTTTGTTTCCTATAACCCTACCCTAACAAGTTTTTATTAAAATAAATAGCTACCCTAAAGTTTTTTCCACCCTCTCAACTCCAAATCAACGTAAAACATGCATAAAACACGCATTTTTACCAAAAAATAAAGCAAAAAAAAAATTGCCGACCTACCTACCCTATTTTTTTCTGACCATTACAGGAAACAAAGAATATTTTTTTCTTGGCCTCACAAACTTAAGTGGCTCGAGTAGGCAAGCAAGCCGAGCTCAAGCTGGAGTGGTCAACTCTTTGGCCTATGTAGGAACACAAACCTAATTTAACAGAACACCTAACAGGCTAACACACACTTTCTTATCACAGCATATAGCTGTCATCTCTTCTTTAATATCTCCAACCTGTGGTTGTTATGAAACATTCGCCAGCACATTTTAAAATGAAGTAAACATGTAATTGTTAATTAATATTCATCAGCAAATATTTATTTTGTAATTACTATACTGAATGATTAATATTTATTCAAAAATTGTGCATCCGCAAGCTCATGAGTAAAAATGGTGGTGAGCTCATGAGTTGATCTCCTTCTGTAACTATAGCTCTGAGAAATATATGGATTGAGCTTCCCTTGAGGAAAATGTAATCTATACTTACATAATTAATGCTTCCCATTCAAAAAAGTTCTCTTCATTGACAGGCCCAGCGACTATTCCTTCAGGAGGGTTCAATGTAAGCTCTGCAATCAAAAACAGTAGTGTTTTACACAACAATTCTAAGTAGGGTTGCAACTTGCAGGCATAGTCCTAGCCAGTGGGGCGTCTGGGCATCATTTGGACACCTAAACCCTCAAAAATCGCTGCTCAGAACACCCCAGTTATTTCTTAAAATGTCAATTTTTCACCTCAATATCATACCCATGACTTTGCATATTGATATCATGTCTTATTTCAATAAGTAAATACATGTTTATGGTTGTAATCTGAGTATTCTGTGATCTCCCTTGAAAAGTAACACGCCCCAAAATATTATTTTTGCCAATTTTGGGCATCCAGCTTTTTAAAAACCCTGCCTCAGACATAGGTTGCAGGGGTTTTCAAGTATGCTTGTCAAGCAGTGCAGTAAATGCTGGCACTGTGGGAAAACCAATTGAAAAAAAAATCTGCACTTCCTTATCAGCCATATAAAAAATAAAGTAACTACATTCTCCTCGACAGAGGTCGTTTTTAAAGATGGCAGCCACTACTTTTCACACAACTGCTATAAATTGATGTTTTTCAGCGTGAGGTCACGTGGGAACAAGGACCAATCAGGGCTCTCGGATCGATTAAATTAGAGAAACTTGATCTCCACCATCAGCTGGGGATGCGCAGAGCAGCAATTTTGCGCTATTATTGGCTATTAATTGACACTGGTCGAGGCTAGCTTGTTCAGGTTGACCGGCTGGTTTCGAATCCACTTGTGTTTGGTCATCTAAGGTCATACATAGTACTGAGACTCTGTTCACGAGATCCTAAAGAAAATGTCATGCTGGAGAAAGTTCCTATGGTAAGAGTTGCTCGAGCTATTTATAACAGACTTGAGATAGTTCGGGGCCATTTCAATTTATACAGGTGAACTGGCTTAATACAGACTTGTTTTATCCACATTTTTGGTATTACCGTACAGATTTCAAGGGCCCTGTCCCCACAATACATCTACATGCAAATGTCAGTGGTTATTACAGATAATCTAATCCGTCCCTCGCCTAAACCGGATAATTTTTGAGGCACGCTCTTTACCAATTAAGGTTTATGAGCATGCTTTAATCCCGATTGCCAATCATGAATTGAGCACACCCTATCACATGGTACGACAGGCCCAAGTCATTGGCATGATTGCCACAGAAAGCAGAAATAATGTCCACTCCCACAAAAACTAAGAGGACAGACAATTAAATAGACAGGGGGATGTGGTGGGAGGGTCAGGAAAAGAGGGGAGATATGGGGGGGGGGGGGGGGGGGGGGAATGGGGGGGTTGTAAATATATAGTCAATGGGACACGATTCAGTCTTGATTTTTGAAATGTACATGCCTTGCCGCGTGTGCTTTCTTCTATTTTATGCCTTATGCATAATCCGGATTTAGCCTAATCCAGACAGAAATTTTAAGTCAACATCCATCTGGATTAAGCCAGTTCCCCTGTATACTATATGGGCAACAGAGAGATACATCCCCTTGATCCGCAACCCCATAGGCACAGCATGCTAGTACCTAGAGTGTGTGCGCCTCGAGTTACTCGGTGAAGACTGGGAAAGTATTGGTGACGTGATTTTTTCAGAAAGAGGCTGGCAGGATGTTGAATGGAATCCAGGCATGCGCAACTGGTTTCGCGGCAATTTCAGTCTGACCCAGGGGCTGTGAAGTCACGTCAACATCCAAATTGGCGAGTGCTTTTCTAGCTATTTTTCCATTTTTTTTAACATTCTTTTGTCCATGACCAAAACGGAAGCACTCAGGATTGGGAGTCATATCTTCTATGTCACGTACATGCTTATCAGCTTTGTTTTTCATCCAAAACATAGATCTAAGTCAAGTGCTGTCCGATACGTCTTGATATGGCTTCCTGTACTTGAACGAGTATATATTTCTCTGGTCTCATTGTTTCGTCGGCGCGTTTTCGATCGCCGCACACTTTTTTGTCATACAATAAAAATAATGATATGTCCGTAATCCTTAGAATCTCAGCTTTCAGAATATCTAAATTTTATTGTCGTAACCCGAGCGGTTCCCGAATTACAGCAGGTTGAAGTTGTCAGGTCAGATAGGTTGCCAAGAAGATGGGCCCAGCAGGCAACCAATCCTGGGGGTACACATGTTATCTATGACTCATAGAGAGGCAGCGATATTTGATGATGCAAGCACAGTACCCACTCCCTGTCTACTTCTCCCAGATGGGCAATAAATGGTTGTTTTTAAATACTTTAATTGCATTCGGCGGAAAATGCCACAATAGTGCAATCGGGGAAATTGTCAATTAGATTCGCCTGGGATGGTTTGACTAATTGCAATTGTACTAGCGTAGGAGCAAGGATGTAAACGACTGTACACTCACGCCTGTGCACTAACACAGTACACAGTCACAGGAAGTGGTACAGTGGTCAGTCCACAAATGCAGTCCACTGTTAGGATGGGTTAAAACTTACGTTTATACTCGGCCATAAGTCGTTTCAAGGCTGAACCCGCCATGCTGGCGAACGCTCCTTACTTCTTTGGAGATATGCGCTTTTACATATACTATCCCCTGTCAATTTATTGGCCACACTTGAGGAAAACATATATCAAAACATTGAATCCATTAAATGTTGTCATCTTGCAGGTGAAGACGAACAGACATTAAAGGGCCTTGGAAGTTCATAACGACAATTCCAATTGGTCGAGATTTTAAGCTTATCCAATCAAAAATTGTGTTGCATTTACCGGCATGGTCGACCATTCCGGCGTGATGGCGAAGGAAATTTCTGCGAAAAAATAATCGGTTGGTCCGCCGCAAATAGATGATCTGATTCAATTTAAATCTACAACCACAACGAAACTCTCCATCGGCATCGGAGGCATGTATACGGACAAAAACAGAGGACACTTTATTGGTTAAAATTGCATTTTTGTCATTTTCTTTCTGCGTCTCGATTTTCATTTGTTCAGAAATCAGTTCTAGCAAAGAAAGACGGAGAGGACATCATAATCGCAATATATTATACTGGCAGTATTCAGATCGACGCGAACGGCTGTTTCCACATTCAATCGTCATCTTCGCGGATTCCGCGCCATTTGCCATATCCCTACAAGTAAATTTGCCGGGAAATCTAGCGGTGAAGGTTTCCCTTCATTGTTGACAAAATCCGCTACACTTCACTCAACGCCGGTTTTTAAGTACAGCAAAATGAGTGACGACTTCGGAGGAAGCGATTCATCGTCATTGAAATGGGTGGTAAGTTGTGGTGATCGATTCCATTAATGCAGGTGTGTCAAGATTTTTTAAGACAAAGGCAATTTGCATGATTTCGTGACCTATTATCGACCCCCATTCGCGCCATGTTGACTAAATTAGATCACGTGATGTGGATCTGCTCACTGATTGGATCATTTATTCCCAGCGGTTCAAATTGAATTTCCAATCAGTGAATCACTGTTTTGGGGGCACCGTGGACTTTCTGAAAAAGGACTGTAAACTTACATTTTCGAGACACCGATTTTTGTGATCCAGGAACAGTGGAACCTGGAGCCTGTATCACTAACTTTTCCATATCTTTGTGGCTGGTTCTAACTTAGATATTGCGGGTCATCTGATGATGAGGATGTTTTAAATTTTGAAATCCATTTGTCTATGCAGAAAGAAAGAAGAAAACTAGATCTAGTATTTTACAACATGATCTGGTATTTGTGATATTTGTTGCAACATCCTCAAATTTCTACAATCTGCATCGTTTATAACATTTCATTAAGATCAAGAAAAGCAAAATGGATGCTGATAGTCCACTTCAGGTAAAGAAATTAAATATTCATTTTTCAATTGTTGACATTTTTTCTTGGATATCATAAAGGGATTAAGATCCTCTGCTGATCACTTGTGCAGATTTATAGCAGAGACGTAGGTGATTGTTGCCAGAGCTGAGGCCATCAAGGCCAAAGCTTTGCAACAAACACCTTTGGTTAGGCTATAAATATGTATCAATGCTCAGCGGCAGATCGTAATGGCTATTAAAGCGGGTATTGAGTGATAACAAATTATCATACAATTATGTTGAAATGACACAAAGAATCATGTTTTGTTAAATGGTTGCTGAGCCGAGATTTGGTCCTAGCTCAGTTGGTTGCTATGTTTGGCTATATGGCAACAAATTGGGACTAATTTAAAGCCACAGAAACAGCTTCTCACTGAGCATAGTGTATAAGGTGGGAAAAGGGCATTAGACTACTGAAAAGATGGCTTCTATATTTCGTCTGTGTGTGTTTTCTTGCAGACGCTTTTCGACAACCAGAATGCCAAGGCAGGCAAGAAGGGCAAAGGAGGAGGCGGTGGTGGCGCCGGGGACCAGTTGGCAATGGAGATGGACGCCATTGAGAACCTGCCATCGCCCGGTGGCAAGCCCACGGGCGGCAAGAAGCGACTCTCCGTGGAGAGGATCTACCAGAAAAAGACTCAGCTGGAGCACATTCTGCTCCGACCTGACACGTACATCGGGTCAGTGGAGACAGTCACACAGGTAAGTTGATGATCCAAGGCTATCGTCCAGGCTATTTATAACTAACACCACAAATTACACTACTCGGCATATAAAGACAAAAAAAAACTGAACAACAATCAGGCCACACCAGTGTTGTGATGTATTTTGAGACTAGTGAAGCCATCATCATAAACAGGACAGGGCTCAAAATTGATTTTTTTCCAGGGAGCCCAATTGCATCTTCAAAAAATTTACCTAAAGGTGTTGTGTATAGAAATCAGTACATTTTTGGGCTCCCTGCAGAAATTCAAGGGAGCCCCAGAAGAATTCGAGGGAGCTCCCGGCACCCCCTAATTTCGAGCCCTGCAGTAGGTCTGACTGTAAAGCTCAGGGACTAAGTCAGCACCCGTCCTGCCTGTCTTTTGGACAGGCAGTTTTCTGAAAACCTTTTTTAGGCAAAAAATCAACTGAAAATTGTTCAATTTTGACCTTGAGGTAATAACCCAATAGTTTCCTAACAAACCATAATCTTCTAGGACATAGCGGAAGTATAAAATGCCCTTTTTGTAGGGATGCCATTGTTTAGAATTTTTTCTCGATTCGATATATTGATAAATTGTTTTCGATTTCGATTATTTCGGTACTATGCATTGATATATCCATAGAAATGCTATCTATGCCATGATGGAAAATCATGAAGCATTTATGCTGTTTTTTTCACCATTTTGTGAGGGTCCTGCCTCATTTTTTTGCTTCTTCTTGGAATGCAACAATAAAAGTGAGCCATGACCATGTAGAGAAATGCTTTTAGAAAGTATGTGACTAGCAACACCAGCAATATTTAGCTCTCAATTTCTTCTCGAAGTCTCCATTTTCATGTTTTTGATATTTCGATCATGGTCTTAAGTAGCCAGCAGGGCGTCTGGGTGCCTTTTTGGACACCCAAACCCTTAAAAACCACCCCTCAGGACACCCAATTTTTTAGTGTGGAATTTCTAAAAATCTCAATCTCAAGCTTATTATTGAATTTGTTCATCTCCTTATAATTCCCATGCCATTGATTAATGCTATCATGCCTTAGTTTGATGAATTTATACATGTATGTTTATGGTGAAATATGAGTATATTGTGATCCCCCTTAAAAATTTGGACGCCCAAAAATTTTACAATTGCCAATTTTAGGCACCCAGTTTCTAAATCCTGGCTAAGACACTGATTTCGATACATTGCGATATGTATTGACAAATGAAAGCAGGCTGTATTGTTTAAGGAGAGTTAACGATATATCGACATGCCCCATATCAATGACACCCCTACCTTTTTGACACTATAAACTATTAAATGTAGTTTGTAAAAATTCGAACTTAGCTAAATGTCTGGTTTGTTTCAGGCTATGTGGGTGATGGATGAGGAGACGAGCACCATGATTCAGAGAGAGCTGACCTACGTGCCCGGCCTCTACAAAATCTTTGATGAAATTCTAGGTAAGCTCGATAGGAAACATGCGTCAATACAGGGCAACTATGGGGGCGAGGTTATCAGAAGTCATAGTAAAACGATTGATTACTAGTATACATGCCGATTAATCATGCAGGACTTCTTGTCTGGTAATGAAATTGGTCAGCAGAGTGAGCGTTTCAGTGTTGATTTTGCATCGAATGTAATTGCGTAATTCTCCTAACACTGAAACGCTTACCATGGTGACCAATTATATATCAAAAGGCGAGGGATATAGTTACTGATTGATTACTTATACTTCAATTGCTGTATCAAATTTGGGTGGGCCTGGTGCAAATTGGAGTGGGACTACAGGGCTCGAAATTAAGCTTTTTTCCAGGGAGCCCAATTGCATCTTCAAAAGCTCCCTAAAGGAGTTGTGTATAGAAACTAGTACATTTTTGGGCTCCCTTGAGAAATTTGAGGGAGCCACAGGAGAGTTTGATGGAGCCCTGGGCTGCCGGCACTCATTAATTTCGAGCCCTTGACTAGTAAAACTAGGGCCTGTTATCCCCACTGGGCTAGAGTAAGTAACAATGCTGAGGACTGTTCAGCCCTGCCCATATATAGCAGTAACTGAATTTTTCATTGTTTGAAATTGAAATCAACGTCCAAACCTTTCTTTTACTTTGTAGTGAATGCTGCTGATAACAAGATTAGGGACGCAAAAATGGACACCATAAAAATAGACATCAACCCGTGAGTATATTTTATTTGAGCACTATAACACAATCTGTACATGAATGCTTGAACCAAAAGTGAATTCGAGAGAACAGGAACTAATTCAGGTCTTTGGACAGGCAGTTTCTTGACAAGCTCAGGACTTTAAGTACTGGCAAAGATTTCTATGAAGAATTCCAAAAAATGGTTGTCATAATTGACTGATAGTTGCATTTGTTGTGTTTCATATCTAAAAGAATACTTGGTGAAGACACATGGGAATATGCCAAAGATAAAAACTTGAAATTGAGCTGTCATATTTCACTAATTTTTGTGTTTCAGAGATGAGAATGAATGAAAATCTGGCCAAGATAAAAAAAATCTGTAATTTGGTTGTCATTTTCAACTCATTGTTGTGTTTACAAGATGAGGATAAGGTGAAGATCTGCAATAATGGCAAAGATTTGTGTTTCAGAGATGAAAATAAGGTGAAGAGCTGGAACAACGGCTAAGATAAAACTTGAAATCTGGGTGTCATATTTCACTAATTGTTGTGTTTCAGAGAGGACAATAAGGTGAAGATCTATAACAATGGCAAGGGTATCCCGGTGGTGGAGCACTAATTGTTATGTTTATTGTGTTTCAGAGAAGACAATAAGGTGAAGATCTGGAACAATGGCAAGGGTATCCCGGTGGTGGAGCACTAATTGTTATGTTTATTGTGTTTCAGAGAAGACAATAAGGTGAAGATCTGGAACAATGGCAAGGGTATCCCGGTGGTGGAGCACTAATTGTTATGTTTATTGTGTTTCAGAGAAGACAATAAGGTGAAGATCTGGAACAATGGCAAGGGTATCCCGGTGGTGGAGCACTAATTGTTATGTTTATTGTGTTTCAGAGAAGACAATAAGGTGAAGATCTGGAACAATGGCAAGGGTATCCCGGTGGTGGAGCACTAATTGTTATGTTTATTGTGTTTCAGAGAAGACAATAAGGTGAAGATCTGGAACAATGGCAAGGGTATCCCGGTGGTGGAGCACTAATTGTTATGTTTATTGTGTTTCAGAGAAGACAATAAGGTGAAGATCTGGAACAATGGCAAGGGTATCCCGGTGGTGGAGCACTAATTGTTATGTTTATTGTGTTTCAGAGAAGACAATAAGGTGAAGATCTGGAACAATGGCAAGGGTATCCCGGTGGTGGAGCACTAATTGTTATGTTTATTGTGTTTCAGAGAAGACAATAAGGTGAAGATCTGGAACAATGGCAAGGGTATCCCGGTGGTGGAGCACTAATTGTTATGTTTATTGTGTTTCAGAGAAGACAATAAGGTGAAGATCTGGAACAATGGCAAGGGTATCCCGGTGGTGGAGCACTAATTGTTATGTTTATTGTGTTTCAGAGAAGACAATAAGGTGAAGATCTGGAACAATGGCAAGGGTATCCCGGTGGTGGAGCACTAATTGTTATGTTTATTGTGTTTCAGAGAAGACAATAAGGTGAAGATCTGGAACAATGGCAAGGGTATCCCGGTGGTGGAGCACAAGGAAGAGAAGATCTTCGTGCCCAGTCTTATCTTCGGGCACCTGCTCACCTCCAGTAACTACAATGACGAGGACAAGAAAGTCACAGGTGAGTGGTAGATACTTAGCCAGGATTTAGAAACTGGTTGCCCAAAATTGGCAATAGTTGTAAAATTTTGGAACGTCTATTTTTTCAAGGGAGAGGGCAATTTTCTAATATCTACCATAAACATATATTTCCTCAATGAGAAAAAGCATAATGTTCATAAGCAATGAATGCCATATATTGAGATGTAAAAATTTAGTTAAAGTGTAACTCCACCTTCAAAATTAAAAAAGATATGTTTTAGAGCTGTGTCACCTTTCTCAGGACACCTTGATTACAATTGTACTCCGCAAATTGACTGAGATATTTAAATTTGTATCTTGAAAAATACAGCAAATTTACTGCCTCAGCTGGTCCATGGGGGCACCATCTTGGAGCTTATCAGAAACAGGAAGTGACATCATACTGCTACATCCAGGCTGCTCAGGGCCATTCAGAACTGAACACCCTAACACATTCTGTCATTAGTAAATGACTTGCAAAGAGGATAGTGGTGTATCAGACTCAGCAAACAGAGGCACTGTGTCTCAGTGTATACCTATATGGTGCAATTTTATTTTCTAGAGGTATACCAGGTTCTGTGTGGCAAAAGCAATGAGGGAAAAGAGACCTGCAGTAAAGGGGTTATGGATGAGCTTTAGGGCTCTAGAGATTCTACCAGTTTACAAATTAGCCTGGTATTTAGTACTCTTACAATGTCCTGACAGTCCGGACACTGTTATCTTGTGATGAAAGGAAGTTTACAATTAGTAAGCTGTGTGTGTATTGTCATGTAGAGTGTGTCGGCTGCTCAGGAATTGACTGCAATACACATTAATCTCAAAGGAATTGCGTCTGCTCTATAGTCTCATGCTTTACCCAGGAGGTTAACTGCAATAAACATCCTCTGGGCACAATTATTTCCAATTGCAGTCAGACTAGTTACTATTAGGAAAACACGAGTATTTGAAGTACAATTGTGAAACCAGATAGCCTATAAACCATCTTCCAATTATATTGTGATGATGTTTAGTTCATATTAGCTATATATTACTTCTAAACTAATGCCTACAATTTAAACAGAAATACGGCAAATATAACATATTTTTAATTTTGTTATTGTATGACAGAAAACTATTATTATTATTAGTGTATTCTTCCGATAGTTGGAGGGGGAAGTCAGTGAACATCCTTTTCTGGCATTCAGAACTTCCCCCACTTAATCTAAATGTTCCTTGCCTTTAAATGTGGGGCTATCACAGACCCTATATTGATCATATTTTTGGCGGTTCAGACTGTATATTGATCATGTTTTCACTGGTACATGCGCTTATTTCGAAAATCTTTGTTGCATCCAAACTGGAAGCTTGACAATTCACCATCTTTGTGCTCAGTCATTGAGCTGTCCACAGTCACGGTCTTAGGGTTCAACTTTCCTAGGGGCATATGCCCCTAGCCTGATTTTGCTGTGGACTCCAAGATTTATCAAACTAGGGGCCCAAAATAGTATGTATCATAACCAGAAATCCAATTATTGGCCAATATTTTTTGTCAAAAGACCTTTTTGGGCCTCTGGCCTCAAAATCTAAGTGTCAGACCCTGGCCACTAGAGCTAGCCCCTAAGCTCCCTCACTCTCTCCAGGAAGTCACAGCATGTCATCACACGCATCTAATTAACATCACTAATTAGGTTCCCTCTGAGCAAACATGGCAGCCCCCATAAAGTTACCTTTAAATGGTATTATCTCAGTTTAACTGCTGAGTACAATTGTAATCAAGGTGTCCTATGAAAGGTGAGATTGAGCTCTAACAACATATCTTTTATTAATTTTGAAGGTGGAGTTACACTTTAAATGCTTCAAATTGACAAGCGGGGGCATCTAGGCAGTAGTGGTGGGACGAGTAATCGGAAACTCGACCACTTGGGTCACTGGGGCATGCGATCCGAGCACTCGAGTCCAGAAATAGAGCGCTCGGAAAATAACGAGCTGATGATATTTTAATGACATTTTAATAGCAACACATGCGTCCGATGCATGTGTGGCCTAGCGATGGCCAAAACTCCCAGATTTGCACCACATTTCCAGTAGTAAAATGTGTTTTCCTCAAGTCTCCGTGTCAAATGCGTACTACGCCATTTTCTGGTTCACCGATTCACACTTGCCCGCGGTACACTTTTACGTGAGCCTGGCATGTGCCGGTGTATACCGAGGCGCAGTGTTGTTTCAAATCACTCGCCTTGAGATCTTGTCAATGTGGCCGTAAAACTCGATATGGACTCGAGTTTTGGTCGTTAGATTTTGCCGAGCGCTCGAGTTAATTTTCTAGGCCGAGTCCCAGCACTACTAGGCAGGTACTTGGCCAGGACCTGTCTTTTGGACAGGCAAATATTTCAATGAAGAATTTTCAAGTTAGACATTTAGGGGGGTAATAACCAAATCTTTCCTAATTCGTTTGTCTTAGTACGAGACTCGTTGCGTCCCAAGACACAAAATTCACTCACAAGTGCAAGATCTGCTCTTTCCATGCACTTGTGATGGAACCTCTATGTCTCTTGTATATAAGTGTTTACAGTTCTCACTCTTGTGATCCTCTGTAGGTGGCCGTGATGATTATGGTGCCAAGCAGTGTAACATCTTTCCATCCGTGGACTTGTGATGGAACCTTCCTGTCTCTTATATATAACAACAGTGGTTTAACAGTTCCCACTCTTTTGTGATTCTCCGCAGGTGGTCGTAATGGTTACGGTGCCAAGCTGTGCAACATCTTCAGTACTAAGTTCATCGTGGAGACCTCGTGTAGGGAGTCCAGGAAATACTTTCAAGCAGAGCTGGACTGCCAACATGACGGAAAACCACAGACTCCAAGATCTCCCCCAACAAGGAGGATGATTTTCACTGCAGTAACATTCTATCCAGATCTCTCCAAGTTCAAAAATGGATAAACTTGATGAATGACATCGTTTGCCCTGTTCAAAGAGACGTGCTTACGATATTGCTGGTACAAAGAAATTGGCGTGAAAGTCTATCTCAACGGCAAGAGACTTCCAGTAAGGATGTAGTATTGGACTCTCTCTCTCTCTCTCTCTTCTCTCTCTCTCTCTCTCTCTCTCTCTCTCATCTCTCTCTCTCCTCTCTCTCTCTCTCTCCCTCTCTCTCTCTCTCTCTCTCTCTCTTCTCTCCTCTCTCTCTCTCTCTCTCTCTCTCTCTCTCCTCTCTCTCTCTCTCTCTCTCTCTCTCTCTCTCTCTCTCCACTTATCTCACCCTTTCTCTCCATATCTCTCACTCTCTCTCTCCACATCTCTCTCTCCTCTCCTCTCTCTCTCTCTCTCTCTCTCTCTCTCTCTCTCTCTCTCTCTCTCTCTCTCTCTCTCTCTCTCTCTCCTCTCTCCTCTCTCTCTCTCTCTCTCTCTCCACATATCTCTCTCTCCCCCTCTTTCTCTCTCTCCCTCTCTCTTTCCACATCTCTCTCTATCTATCAACATTAGGGATTTGATATTATGAGTGGTGTTCACACACAATTTATGCAATCATTCTATGGAAAACAAACCATTCCATTGCTAAATTTTGATTGTTTGGTGCTTTGTCTGAAGCTTGCCAGAAATTTTGATTTCTCAAGAACTTCAACTAACTTCTTAATGCTTTCCTCCCTTGCAGGTGAAGAACTTCAAGGGACTATGTGAATCTGTTTGTTAAGGACAAGACGGACGATAATGGTCAGCCGTTGAAGGTGTCTCACGAGCAGGTGAATGACCGCTGGGAGGTCGCCATCACGCTCAGTGAGAAAGGCTTCCAGCAGGCCAGCTTCGTCAACAGTATTGCCACAACCAAGGTAAGTTACCTTTAGAGAGACTTCTAAGTATTCAGATAATTGGCAAGTACAAGCTAACAGTTCTGAATTTCAATCAGGTACAAGACATTTCAGAATAATGATTTACCCATTAATGCATCGTTTGAAATAAAAAAATCTGGAAAAAATGTTACCTACCTACCTACCCTATATATACATATTTTCCTTTGTTTAAAAAAATAATTTTTGAGCATTTCAAGAAACAACCAATTTTTATAGGCCTTATAGGGTGAAGATGTGATTTTAAGATAATTTGCTCTTTTCGTCAGGGTGGTCGGCATGTGGACTACATCGCTGACCAGGTTGTGAACAAGCTGATGGACACGGTGAAGAAGAAGAACAAGGGTGGCGCTATCAACATCAAGCCGTTCCAAATCCGCACGCACATCTGGGTGTTCGTGAACTGCCTCATCGAGAACCCCACCTTCGACTCGCAGACCAAAGAGAACATGACGCTCCAGGTGAAGGGCTTCGGCTCCAAGTGCGTCCTGGGAGAGAAGTTTATTACTCAGGTAAGGATATAAAAAAGCAGGGGCCGCCTGCACAAAGAATCTTAACCCTTTCATACCTGGAGATCTACTTGACTAGTAGCAGTTATGGCTGCTACGGGTATGAATGGGTTAAGTCAAAAACTAACTTGATTGCTCTTGATGTAATTGTTGACGTAAGATTTTTCGTTTGTTGAAGACAATCACTTAGCTAAGATTTGATCTTTGTGCAGTCAGCCCCAGGACTCAAAATAAGGTGTGTGTTTTTTTCAACGTATCGGGGCTCAACATTAACTTTTGAAGGCACTTGCCAAGTAGTGCAGGTAAACTACATGCTCGACACAATTTTGACCTGCTTTGCAAAAAATGTGATAGAATGAACATAAAAAGAGACTTCTGTATCTACTATACTTTTACCAATTAAATTGTGGGTACCAATAACTCCGAAACATTGCGTAATGTACATGTAATCTACAGTCCTAACCAGTCCTAACCTATGATGTGATATTGTTTCCAGACCAACAAATGTGGTATAGTGGAGGCCATCTTGAGCTGGCTCAAGTTCAAAACCCAGGAGAAGATGAACAAGAAATGCCACGGCACCAAGCACTCCAAACTGAAGGGCATCCCCAAGCTTGACGATGCCAATAACGCGGGTACGAAGAACTCTCTGGACTGTACCCTCATCCTCACAGAGGGAGACTCGGCCAAGACTCTGGCTGTGGCCGGGCTCGGCGTCATCGGACGCGACAACTATGGCGTCTTTCCTCTGCGTGGTAAGCTGCTCAATGTAAGAGAAGCTACACACAAACAGGTAAGTCTTATAGCAGAAACTATTCGCAGATAGGGAATGGAACTAGTACATGATGCGAAACCGAGTAATGATTTTGAATACCTAGGAAGAAACATTGCATCATTTAACCCTGATGCTGCTGGTACCTTATTTGACCAATACAAATTGATGCAAAAACGTCAAAAGAAAAATACTGAAACCCTGGCACATGGGCACCTATCTGAGAGAACCATATGAAATTGGCTTAAATCCTACCCGGACATCTCTACGTGAAGACAGTTGGCTATTTATTAGTGAAATTTCTGAAGTTGTCAGTGCTCAATTTCAGATCTAAGTCGCTGAGACATGGTCTTAGCCAGCAGGGCGTCTGGGTGCCTTTTTTGACACCCAAACCCTTGAAAAGAACCCCTCAGGACACCCAAATTCTTTTGAGTAGAATTTCTAAAGATTTCAAGCTTATAATTGAATTTTTTCATCTCCTTACAATTTCAGGGGTGTGCGAAGTACTCGTTAAGTAAACTGCCTCAATAATAACATGGTATACAGTACATGGGAAAAGGGCTGAAGCAAATGATACATTAGGCCTAAGTTGTTTGCTTCCTGTAACCCTACCTTAATAAGTTTTTATCCAAAAAAATCCCTACCCTAAAGTTTTTTCCGCCCTTCCAACTCCCAATCATCGTAAAACATGCATAAAACACCCATATTTGACCAAAAAAATATCGGAAAAAAAATTGCCGACCTACCTACCCTATTTTTTTTCAGACCGTTACAGGAAACAAACTTTTTTCTTGGCCTTATTGATGAGAAATACTCTCAGCCAAGACTGCAAAAAACCTGAAAAATCACCGAAACCCTGGCAAATGGGTACTCATCTGAAAGTACTCAGTGAGAGCTTTCCAATGAGTACCAACATGACAGGGTTTGAATGGTTTTCAAAAGTTTTTGCATTTTTCTCCCATGGACAAAAGTACCCTCAGCATGGAAAGGGTTAAAAGATCCCCTTGCACGTCAATAATGCTGTGTTCTCTTTAAACCATGTAGATTATGGAAAATGCTGAAATCAACAATATCATCAAGATCATGGGCCTGCAGTACAAGAGCAAGTACGAGGAATCCGAGACGCTGAAAACCCTACGCTACGGAAAACTCATGATCATGACAGATCAGGATCAGGACGGATCACATATCAAAGGGCTGCTCGTAAACTTCATCCACCACAACTGGCCCAACCTGCTCAAGCACAGGTTCTTGGTGGAGTTCATCACACCTATCGTGAAGGTATTTTGAATTTTGTGTTGTTATTTTCACTTCTTTTCAATACAGGTGAACTTGGATATGACGGATCACTGTTCGACGGATTTTTTGCATATGACGGACGATATGCTTGGTCATATGTATACAAAGGATTTTGCATATGACGGACCGATTTTCCTGGTCCCATTGAGTCCGTTATATCCAAGTTCACCTGTATACGGTGAAACCTGAGAGGTGAATATCCAAGTCCCAGGGCAAAATTGTTCACGTTCAAAGAGGTTCACATCTCATAGGTTTTTTGACAATGTATAAAGTACATATCTGACTAGGAACTTCTGTTTTCATCACTTTCTCTGCCATATTGCGGCTAAGTTGTGACAAGCAGTTGAAACCGGAGTAGCCAGCGAAAAACCACTGCCTAACCCAAAGTCACTTGCAACTTTTTCACGGGTGGGAAAACCTAAAGTTTAGAGAAATAAGAAAACTTCTTTTGTCTCTATTTCAAGGCTAAACAGGGTAATTGCTATCAAATTGGCCGGGAACGCCTGGTGGGACAATCTGATCTTGGGTCCAACTTGCCCCGCCTGACTACCTGGGTTGGCCGGGTACTGTTCAGTGTTGAGCCCTGCTGGGCTAAAAGTACAGTAGCCAGCCCCCCATTTTTGGGATTCAGGTTAACCCGAGAGCTAGAAAATGATTTTTTTCCTTTATGTTGAGCCCTGTGGTGACACAGTTAAACATTTCCTTATTTGTTTTTCAGGTGTCGAAAAAGAATGATGAGAAATCTTTCTATAGTTTACCGGAGTTCGAAGAGTGGAAAAGGGAGACCGACAACTGGCACACTTACAAAGTCAAGTACTACAAAGGTTTTTATTTTAACATTCTTTCTTCCGCCTGCCACATTTATGTTCTGATTGTAGGCTCCAGGCTATTGTTGTAATCATTGTGCTGCTCGTGGCTAATTTGGCCAATACAAAACGATACATAAAACCTGAAAAATGACTGAAACCCTGCAACATGGGTACTCGACGAGAGCTATCGAATGAATACCAACATGACAAGGTTTAGAAGGTCTTCATAAATTTTGCATCCTCGTGCTTCAGACAAAAGTAGCCTCAGCATTGGAAGGGTTTATACTGTATACCAGGGGCTTAGCTGGCTATGCGTCCAGCGTGTCATTTGGACACCCAGAACACTGTTTTTTGACAGTTTGGACACCCAAATATTTTTGTCAGAATTTGCTGTTCAAAGATGACTTTTCTTAGAAGATAAAAGATGTAGAAGCTGTAGTGTCACTTTTATAAGACACACAAAGCAGTTACTGGCCTTAAAAAGCAAAATCTGTAAATGCATAAGGTTTATTTTATTAGTAGTATGTACTTTTACCACACTTTGGACACGCAAAAGTCTATGAAACCTCTATTTGGACACCCTGTTTCCAAATATTGGCTAAGACCCTGCTGTATACTGTGTTAATATTGCGTCAGTTTAATTAATGTGTACTTTGCGCACCCCTGGAGTCTGCATTTATTTAACTACACACTATTATTTGAACATCTTATCTCTATGCTAGTGTCGTACAACACGCTGACAGGGTAGTTTATCAATCTACACCTGTATGCAAAAACTTAATTATGCTTCAAAGGCAGCTGTCATGGAGCGCATTACTTAAGGTGGGTCCAGCACTAATCTCACTGTCGGATAGCCAAAATGGGTTTTTGGCATTTCTAATCTCAAGTATAAGTTTCTCATAGGTTGGCTGAACTCAAATTATGCAAAAAATTTGCAGAAAAAAACGCTGAAAATACAAAAGCAAATAAATCAAAATAGCGCTGTGAAGTAGCTAAGAAGGTCTTCTTTCAGAAAATATATAGCTTAATGGGTGTTATAACCGCCTAATAGCTCTTAATGAAGATAATGTTAGCTAATGTCCTATGTGCTGGACCCACCGTAATGAAATATGAGAAAAATTAACACAGTACACTGCAGGTCATAAGAATGCATTGTCATCTTATTATTTGTATGTATATCTTGTATTGATTTTTCAAAGAATAGTACCAAGCCATAACTTTAAACAGGCTATCATTCAGGTGTGACCTACCTGTTTGATGTAAACCTGTTGAACTGTCACATGATAAAACTACTTTACATATAATTACATATACCAAGCAGCCTGAGATAAGCTATTAATAGACTATATGACTGCTCCCAGTACCTCCATTTCTTGTGTGGAAGGATGTGTTTAAACAGCAGTATACTTCTTGTATAAAGATTGGCAGTGGTGGGAACTTGGGTTCAAGTAGAGAATATGCTTAGAAACAATTTGGGCCCATGTTTTATTCATGGTGTAATTGTCCTTTAATGAAATATGTCGTTTTTCGTACTCTTTCGCTCCTAGGTTTGGGAACCTCCACATCTAAGGAGGCCAAGGAATATTTCTCTGACATGGAGCGACACAGAATCCCATTCAAGTATATAGGTACCGAGGACGACGCCTCCATTCAGCTGGTGAGTGAAAACAGGTTAAAATAATTCATACTTGCTGCTAGAGGTCGGACTCGCCGCTAAAAAAATGGCTCGAACAATCACTGATACTGCCGAGCGATTAATCGACATATTGTGAGCCCTAACTACCCATCGCACCTGCAGGGAATTCAACAGCTGAGCCACGTTTGATGCTGTCAATCACACTGATTGAACCGCCCCATGCTTGCCTAAGCCAATGAGCAACGTAAATTGCTGTCGATCACACTGACTAGAACCGCCCCATGCTTGCCTAAGCCAATTACGTCCTGCTATCGTGCAATCTTGATGGTATCCCACGTGGGAAAGACAAAAGCAAGAAAAAAACGTGGCAGATGACTGAAAGTAAAGTGTGCGATGTGGCTTTGTTTACATTTTTGTCGAACTGGGCGAGCTGTAATGGCGGCTCGAGTGCTTTTCGCAAGCGGGCGAACGTCTAAGCAAACTGAACAGCGAGAGAGCAAAGGTGCAATAACGGCTAGTATGCTCCGACCAATAATCATTGAGGGGTGCGGTAAAACGGATGATTGTCGACATCCCTTCTACAGAAAATTTTCCCCACCTCTATCGCACCGTGTGCTTAATCGGGTGAATACGGTTTGTTATAATTAAGTGATAAAAGAGACAAGGGAGAGCGGATTGAAATATATACTGATAAGCCGGGAGAGTCGAGTTGACATGTGTTGTGTCTGCTCTCATCACGGCTTTAGGCAAGCGAAGTCAACAAACAGACACTAGTCAGTATCAATTTCAATTCACCCTCGCACACTCTTAATGGAATTTAATTAGACCTGTAATAAATGTTTTCCATGTATTTGTCCTAGATTACCTCCTCTCAGTATTTAAAAAAAAACAGGGCAGACATACAATTGGCCTATTAATAATGTAAATTTGCCGATCTGAGGCTTTCAGAAGTCCAAATCTTATCTGATTGGCAAATATCGGTAAATTAAAAAACATTGGTAAATTTACAGGATTTTCACTTGCCTCGAGTTAGTGCTATTAAAGTATTTATGTCCTAATTGATTTTTCGCATACTTACTTGCTGCCCTGGGTTAGTGGTAGATGAGTTATTTCTCCCACTCTGATTCCTGAACTATGTGCCGATATCCTGTAAAGAGATGTTATCTTTGTACAATTTGGTTCATGATAATGTGTAGGTCATGCTGAAACCTGTAAACGTAAGAATAAACATCCATGAAACTGATCGCAGATGTATGTGCCTAAAACTCCGGGTGTTTTCCTAAAAGTGATACTAAACATGAACGATGAACATGATTTGAAAGGTGCTTTTGAAGGCATTAAATTCTTACCTGGAAAATACAGAGAATTTTCTGCTTCTCCAAGATACCTTCTCTTTTCATCTTCTCGTGACGGAACCTCTATATATATCTAACCCTGTATGTGGTCGTTTGTGTCTCCAGGCGTTCAGCAAGAAGAAGGTTGACGAGCGTAAGGAATGGCTGACCAACTGGATGGAGGAGCGCAAGCGCCGCACGCAGCTCGGTCTGCCCGAGCTCTACCTCTACGGCAAGGAGACAAAACACATCACCTACAACGAGTTCATCAACAGAGAGCTCATCCTCTTCAGCAACGCGGATAACGAGAGGTCCATCCCTTCACTCGTCGACGGTAAGTTCAACCATATACTAGGAGTGTCATTGATAAGGAAAATTTTCCGATACGATTATTGGAAAAAAAATTCTGCCGATACCGATTTTTTCCAATACAATTTTTCAATTGGATTTTTGTGAAATTTATTTATTTTCAATTTATTTTCCTATTTTAAGGTGAAAATGTTACACCTTTGAGGGCATATTTCCATTTCAGACGGTAATCAGACCACGCCTACTTCCTCTCCCATTAAGTATTTAAACAGTCATGGCTATTAACTTCATTACCTATTGTTTAGACAAGTGGCAAACCGCTAGGAAACACAAAACTGTGGCGGAATAGGAGCATTTTGCCTCACGTGTGACTTCCATTTGGAGTAGTTTGCCGATTTGTGTTACACGATACGATACACCAGCCTTTACCGATACTATAATTGGCTGCACCGTTTTAGCGATATGATTATCTGTGATGTGTCGATGACACTCCTACCACATACTGTAGAAAACAGGGCTCGAAATTCCATGTTGCACAATTGCATCTTAAAAAGCTACTTAATTGGGGTTTTGGCTCCCTGCAGAAATTTGAGGGAGCCGCAGGTGATCTCAGGGTAGTCCTGGATCCCTAGCTCCCGCTTACTACCCCCCGTAAGGGGCGAAAGTGTCCACATAAGGTGTTCTCTGTACACATTTCCAAGATGTTCACTGTTCACAAAGCCAAGATGTTCACAATAGGTGTTCACTGTTCACAAAGCCAAGATGTTCACAATAGGTGTTCACTGTTCACAAAGCCAAGATGTTCACAATAGGTGTTCACTGTTCACAAAGCCAAGATGTTCACAATAGGTGTTCACTGTTCACATAGCCAAGATGTTTCTCTCTCTCTCCTCTCTCCTCATCTCTCTCTCTCTCTCTCTCTCTCTCTCTCTCTCTCGCTCTCTCTCTCTCTATCTCTATCTCTCTCTCACTCTCTCTCTCTCTCTCTCTCTCTCTCTCTCTCTCTCTCTCTCTCTCTCTCTCTCTCACTCTCTCTCTCTCTCTCTCTCCCTCTCTTTCTCTCTCTCTCTCTCTCTCTCTCTCTCTCTCTCTCTCTCTCTCTCTCTCTCTCTCTCTCTCTCTCTCCTCTCTCTCTCTCCCTCTCTCTCTCTCTCTCCCTCTCTTTCTCTCTCTCTCCTCTCTCTCTCTCTCTCTCTTCTCTCTCTCTCTCTCTCTCTCTCTCTCTCTCTCTCTCTCTCTCTCTCTCCCTCTCTCTCTCTCTCTCCCTCCCTCCCTCCCTCCCTCCCTCCTCTTATACATAGAAATGCTGGCATATGTTTGGTATATCTCTCTCTCTCTCTCTCTCTCTCTCTCTCTCTCTCTCTCTCTCTCTCTCTCTCTCTCTCTCCCTCTCTCTCTCTCTCTCCCTCCCTCCCTCCCTCCCTCTTCTTTCTCTTATACATAGAAATGCTGGCATATGTTTGGTATATCTCTCTCTCTCTCTCTCTCTCTCTCTCTCTCTCTCTCTCTCTCTCTCTCTCTCTCTCTCTCTCTCTCTCTCTCTCTCTCTCTCTCTCTCTCTCTCTCTCCTCTCTCTCTCTCTCTCTCTCTCTCTCTCTCTCTCTCTCTCTCTCTCTCTCTCTCTCTCTCTCTCTCTCTCTCTCTCCCTCTCTCTCTCTCTCCCTCCCTCCCTCCCTCCCTCCCTTCTTTCTCTTATACATAGAAATTGCTGGCATATGTTTGGTATTAATCAGAAATGCTTGAATGCCAAATGCATGATCTAGGAAGATTTTTTTCCTCATAAATCCTTTTTTAATTCTGTTCTTTACACAATGAAATTACAAACGTCAGACCTCTTTGTGAACAGTCTCACGTGTGCACTTGTGAAGCCAGCTCTTGACTGTCTGTGTTGTGTATTCTAGGTCTGAAGCCTGGCCAGAGGAAGGTGCTCTACGCGTGTTTCAAGAGGAACCTGGTGAAAGAGATGAAGGTGGCGCAGCTGGCCGGCTCCATTGCGGAGCTCTCCGCCTACCATCACGGTGAGGTAAGAAACTCCTCAGGCTCACATGACCACAAGTAGTGGTCAGACGATTAAGCGAGAACTCGAGCAAACGGTTGAGCTGAGGCTGACTCGACCCGATCGAACAGCATTTGAAATAATCGATTATTTCAAATGTGAGATTTAATTAATTCATGAATAAATTTTGTGAAAATACGCGGCCAAAACATACAAAAACAATGGAACTTTCGTTTAAGTGACACGGAATGGCTCCGTGTCAACACTCTTGAGTGAACAAATCTATTGCGCCATATTTGGTGCACCGATTCACCAAGTGCCACGGTACACCGCATGTGTGCCTGGCAGGTGCCGGCGCATGCAGCGGCACAATAATGTTTAAAATCGTTTGCCTTAAAATTACGGCAATGTGGCCGTAAAACTTGAACCGAATCGATTAATTGCTCGAAATATTTTTTGGAATTGATTCAACAGATCTCTTCGCATCCGAACCCTAACCACAAGTGACATACTCTAGGGATTTGCACCTTTGAAATTTTTGTGATTTTATACGATATAGCAGGCACCGACATAAGTACTAGCCTGCTTGCCCCGGCAAGTGAATATTTGAAAAAAGGGCTGTCAGGAAAGTACACTTAAGTTTTCGCTTTCTGATTTTCTGAATACCAAAAATATTTTATAGTAAATGGCCCAAATACCCAGAAATATGCAAACAATGCAACAAAACTGAAACGAAAATGGTTTTCAAATCATTAAATCCATGATAAACAATACATGCCTTCCTAGCATATGTTTTAAATTTTGGGCAAGTCAAAAATTATGTCAGGCAAGCAAAAATCATTAACTACTTGCCTGGTAGGGTAGGTTAGTTCTGAAAATTATGGTGTTGCCTGTATCGATATTTCCTTAACCCTTGTCATGCTAGACCCCCATATGGGAGAACCTATTCCCTGGGACCAGGGATATTGAGGGTCTACACAACAAATCAGGATTTCATAGATTTCTATTACTGTTTCAATAATGTGCTGTACAAACTAAAATAGAAACATAGTAAAAGGTAAAACCTTGATATCTAGTATAAATCAATACCCCTTAATCGACCTAAGTAGTTTTTATTTTGCTAAGTGCAAGGGCACCCAAAGACCGGATATATCCGGTGTTGGTCACACAGGCAAGATATGTAGCACCAGATATATCCGGTGTTAGCAAGAGTAGGGTTAACAGTACCCTACCTTGATGTTTTTAATGATACTCCTTGCCTTCCAGCAGGGATTTCCTTATTTATTGCTATTTGACGGTGTGTGAAAATTAATGAGTTTACCTTCTTGTATTTTAGATATCTTTGATGGGAACAATTATAAACCTGGCGCAGAATTTCGTCGGTAGCAACAATGTAAATCTGCTGCAGCCGATTGGTCAGTTTGGTACGCGTCTCCATGGCGGCAAAGACGCGGCCAGTCCAAGATACATCTTCACAGCGCTCAGGTACGTGTATTATCCGTTCCATTCCCTTTTGCCCATCATCAAGGGTAGTCCCTGGCACCTTGAACCCTTCCTATGCTGAGGTTACTTTCATTCAAAGCACAAGGACGTAAATATTTTTGAAAAACATCTAAACCCTGTCATGTTGCGGGGCTCGAAATTAGGGGGTGCAGGGAACCGAGGGCTCCCGTGAATTCTCCTGCGGCTCCCTCAAATTTCTGCAGATGTACTGATTTCTTTACACAACATATCTAGGTAGCTTTAGAAGATGCAATTGGTCCCACTGGATAAAATCTTAATTTCTAGCCCTGCGTTGGTATTCATTGGAAAGCACTCGCTGAGTATTGACATTTTATTTTACGATTCCGATTATTATCTCTTCCATTTTGAAGAACTGCAGTAATAGAATATTTTCACATGTTCCACACTATTTTTGTGGCTAGGATCCTAAGATTTCCACGATGCAAAGACAATGAAGGTTTTCCCAACACTTTTTGATTGAATACTTGAGTTTCTCTTCAAAGTTCTTTATAGCGTTGGCTAAAAATGGAGTAAAAGGCTGAAAAAATGTGTTTCGATTAATTGACATATCAATTGACATAATATTTTTTTCGATTAATTGGAAAAATTATTTCGATTTATCGATACTTGTCATATCAATGACAGTCCTAATGAATACTATGTATAAAGTTTCTTTCCCTTTTTCTCAGTCCTCTAACTCGGCTGGCGTTTATCAAGGACGACAAAATAAATAATGTGTATAAAGTTTCTTTCCCTTTTTCTCAGTCCTCTAACGCGGCTGGCGTTTATCAAGGATGACGAGGCGTTGTTGAGGTTCAATTACGATGATAATCAGCGTATAGAGCCGGAGTGGTACATCCCCATCCTGCCCATGGTCCTGGTGAACGGCACGGACGGTATCGGCACCGGCTGGAGCACCAAGATACCCAACTACGACGTACGAGAGATCGTCACAAATCTGCGCAGTATGCTGGACGGACGGGAGCCGGTCACAATGGTCAGTGCCTCTTTATGATTGGTCCCAAAGAAGGCCTTCTCTTAATGATTGAAAAAAATGGTCGTAATCTTTCAAACTCCGGTCTTTTAATATAGCCAGGCGCAAAGTTGGCCATATCATACTCGTAGTAGCCAGGGCTAGACTCCTACAAGCCCTTGAATTTTTTCCTGTGAAATGAAATTCATAATACATTACCAACTGAAAAGAAGGTTTTATAAAGCAATGTTAGAATTATAATTTGACCACTTACAGTATTCATGCTTTCAATATTTTACAAATTATTTACTAAACCTTTTTTTTTTTTGTAATTTAAAAAAAAAAGTTTACTTCGCCCTAAAACTGCATTCCCCATTACAGCTGCCTTCATTCAAGAACTTCCGCGGCACGATCGAGAAGCTGGACGATTTCCGGTTCGTGGTGAACGGCGAGGTGTCGATCGTGGACGACCAGACGATCGAGATCACGGAGCTGCCGATCAGGTCGTGGACGCAGGCGTACAAGGAGACTGTGCTGGAGCCCATGCTGATGGGCACAGACAAGCAGCCAGCACTCATCAAGTGAGCACTCCTACATAGTAATTTATAGGGCTGTGCTCATCAACCATTTTTTTGCGATCCGATTAATTGCCTAATTTTACTCGATGTTGATGTTCTCGATTCGATTCTGTCGCGCGCGGTAGTGCTTGGAAAAGTGTGGTGGGGGCGGGACAAGCACCATGTAAAATACATTGCGTGGCCCTCTCAACACTTTTTCAAGTACTGCCGCGCGCGATAGTATCTATCGTAGTGCAGTTTCAATGGCGGCCGTCTGTGGCTGGCTCAGTGCCGCGGTCTTTTTTTCAAGAATAGGGTAGGTTTTTTTGTATTTTGGGGGTAGGGAAAACAATGGAGGTAGGGGGGGGCCGTATCGAGTTTGGCAATCGATGTCCTCTCATGTTGAACATCGATCTTACGACTTTGCCGATCCATCAATGTCGTGCCTATCGAGCCCAGCCCTACTACATAGTAATTTACCCCTTCCAGGGACCGACGTTAACCCTTCTTATGCTGGGGCTACTTTCGTCCAAAGCACAAGTATGCAAAGATTGTTGGAAAACTTTTAAATCCTGTCATGTTGGTATTCATTGGATAGATCTCGCCGAGTCCTCTCAGATGAGTACCCACATGTCAGGGTTTCGGTCATTTTTCAGCTTTTTTGCATCATTATGTATTTTGAAAATAGCAACCAGCAGCATAAGGGTTGACTTTTAAAGGCACTTGCCCATTCGGGCAGAGCGACCCCAAGTTTTGCTTGCCCGAAAAAAATTCAACTTTTCCCCCAAAATGTTATTTTGCACTTTGTTCATTATTAACACAGTGACATCCTAATTTGGATGCCTCTTTAGCATTTTTATGAGAATAAACTCTATAGAGGCTTACAATTTAGAATGAAAATCTCACTGTGAAGGGCATTGTTTTGCCGAAATAACTACGATAATTTTGGTCTAACTTTTGTATGGGGTATTAAAGTGGGAATATAGACTTGCCTGTTCGGGCTTTTAGATAAGGCCATGAACTTCCCTGAAACCGTGTTTTTTTTCTGTCAAACTTGCCCCCGCTAATAGGGCAAGCCTTAGTGTCGGACCCTGCCTTCCAACGTTGAGACTAAATTTGTCCAATGGACAAGAATGCAAAGCTGTCTTAACCAGCAGGGCATGGTCTTAGCCAGCAGGGCGTCTGGATGTCTTTTGGGACACCCAAACCCTTAAAAAGAACCCCTCAGGACACCCAAAAACTTTTGTGTGGAATTTCTAAAAATCTCAATATCAAGCTTATAATTGAATTTTTTTGTCTCCTTATAATTCCCATGAACTTTTTAAAATAATATCTTGCCTTATTTTGATGATTTATACATGTTTAAGGTTGAAATATAAGTATATTGTGACCCCCCTTAAAAACTTGGATGCCCCAAAATTTTACAATTGCCAATTTTAGGCACCCAGTTTCTAAATACTGGCTAAGACATAAAGCTGTCTTAACCAGCAGGGCATCTGGGTGTTATTTAAAATAAAAATGAAATCATCAAAATGAATAGTTTAGTGGTCCACCAGAAAAATTAGCGGTCCATCTCACTTTGATAACCAAAGTGGTAGCCAACACCCATTTCATAACTGAAATTGTATGGTTGATTGTGCTAAATTTATGAATTGCGACAGTTATAATCTAATGTAGAAAAAATGTGAAATTAGATGTAATGCTTACTAAATTAATGTAGTCAGAAATATTTAGTAGACTTTCTGGGCAAGTAAACATATACTTTCACTAGCCCATTTAAATTTTTGGTAGAAACGGACCAGTCAGCTACTGTCTATTTTCACCACTGATAACCTACGACATGGTCTCAGCCAGCAGGGCGTCTGGGTGCCTTTTTGGACACCCAAACCCTTAAAAAGAACCCCTCAGGACACCCAAATTTCTTTGTGTGGAATTTCTAAAAATCTCAATCTCAAGCTTATAATTGAATTTTTTCATCTCCTTAATAATTCCCATGACATTGTTTAATGATATCGTGCCTTATTTTGATGAATTTATACATGTTTATGGTTGAAATATGAGTATATTGTGACCCCCTTAAAAATTTGGACGCCCCAAAATTTTACAAATGCTAATTTTAGGCACCCAGTTTCTAAATCCTGGCTAAGACACTGCTTTCCGGGCAAGTAAACATAGACTTTTACTAGCCCATTTAAATTTTTGGTAGAAACGGACCGGTGGGCTACTGTCTATTTTCACCACTGGGTTAATAACCTACAATACTGTTTTGCAGTGACTACAAGGAATATCACACGGACACGAGGGTCAAGTTCGTAGTGAAGATGTCGCAGGAGAAACTCGCCAAGGCCGAGGAGGCGGGCCTCCACAAAGTCTTCAAGTTACAGACAACCATCTCCACTAGCACAATGGTAATTATCGGGTTTTCACGTAGATAATCAGGGCTCAGAATTAGCTGGAGCCGGGATCTCAGGGCTTTTTTGGGGGCACAACAGTTATGTATGGGTTTATGGGGCTTAAAATGATACCTTTAGGCAGATTGTAAGGCCTAAAAAAGGTTGTTTGTTTACTGTAACCCTACCCTAACAAGTTTTTATTCAGAAAAAATCCCTACTCTAAAGTTTTTTCTGCCCTAACAACTCCCAATGAACATAAAACATGCATAAAACACACATTTTTGACCAAACAAATCATGCAAAATATATTTTTTTTACCGACCTACCTACCATAATTTTTCCGGACCGATACAGGAAACAAACATTTTTTTCTAGGCCTATTAATGGCAGAAAAAACACATTTTCCCTTTATAAGATTTTTTAATGAGATACTGTTAACTCTTGGCACTTTCGGTAAATCTTTGGTAATACCTACAATTTTTATGGGTTGAGGGTGGCCCATGTTTTATGAAAAAACTGTCAAAGCAGTGTTATAATTGTCCGTGCTTTGTGAAATAGCTACCAGATCAAGGATGGTCCATATTTCCAAATCGTTATTTTGCAAAATAGTTATAGTGGCCCAAATTCCTAGGGTGGTCTTAATTTTTGAGAATTTAAGGTAACCAATATTCTGTCCTGTTTTGAATACAATAAAAGCATTGTTTCTCAAGAATATAAGCAGTTAAAGAACACAGTTTGACACATCAGTTGTCCTAGTACAGTTCCGAAATGAAATACAACAGTGAAAAGCTAACTTACAATTTGAAAATTGTTTAGTGAAAGGATTAAGCAAATCTATAGGGTTGAGATCTTGGGTCTGGCTACGGTGATTCAACAACCCGACGTCCTGTGGTCTCCCAAAGTTTTTAACCCTTATGCTGCTGGTGACTAATTTGGCCACTACTAAATGATGCAAAAAACCTGAAAAATGACTGAAACCTTGGCAAATGGGAACTCATCTGATAGTACTCAGCGAGAGTTTCCAATGAATACTAACATGACAGGGTTAAGAGGGTTTTCAACATTGAATGGTTAACCCTTCCAATGCTATGGCTATTTTTGTCCAAAGTATTAGGATGGAAGATTCGTTAAAAAATATCTTAACCCAGTCACGTTGGTACTCATTGGATAGCCCTCGCCGGGTACTCTCAGATGAGTACCCATTTGCCAGGGTTTCAATCATTTTCCAGTTTTTTTGCATCATTTTATATTGGCCAAATTAGCTACCAGCAGCATAAGGGTTAATCAGAGCCTGACCCCTGTTTCTGACCTACATTTCTCCTCCCTTCTTGCTTGTAGGTGCTGTTCGATGGCAGTGGCGTTATCCGGCGCTACAGCGACGCTAACGACATTCTGCGCGAGTTCTACACTCTCCGACTCGAGTACTACCGCCGCAGGAAGGACTTCCTCGAGGGCATGTTGGCGGCAGAGTCGCTGAAACTAGACAACCAGGCGCGCTTCATCATGGAGAAAATAGAGGGAAAGATCACTATAGGTGGGTGACAACTGTATAGCAAAATGCATAGTTTCAGTCAGGATTTAGAGACTGGGTGCCCACAATTGGCAATTGTAAAATATTTGGGCGTCCTATATTTCAAAGGAGACCTAGCTATATTCAAGATAGCGCAAGCTTTTCAATGAATACCTACATGACAGGGTTTAAATGGTTTACAATTATCTTTGCCTCTTTGTCCTTCGTACAAAATTTAGCCTCAGTTTTGGTAGGGGTATTTGTCAGGATTTTGAAATTGGGTGCCCAAGATTAGTATCATGAAATCTTTGGGTGTCCAATATTCTAAGGGAGACCATGATATCTTCAATTCACAACCATTAGGATATGTTGTCTTATTAAGAATGTGAATGATACCTTTAACTTTAAGTTATGTCCTAGAATTTACATTGAAATGAAACATTTAAAAAAAAATCATAATTATTTGCTTGAAATTGGCATTTCTGGGAATTCATCACTCAAATAATTAGGGTGTTCTATGGTGGAATTTTTCAATGTTCGGGTGTCCAAATGACGGGTTTGCCTTATTGTCGAGACCTGTCCTGATGAATTCCTTCTCTTTTCTCTCCTTTCCAGAAAATAAGCCCAAGAAAGAGCTGATCCAGATCTTGGTTCGCCGAGGCTACGACTCGGATCCAGTCAAGGCGTGGAAGAAGGCTCAGGACAAACTTCAGGTGGGTCTGCTTAACGTTTATGCTGCTGGTGGATAATTTGGCCAATATAAAATGATACAAAAAAAAACTGAAAAGTGATTGAAACCCTGGCACATGGGTACTCATCTGAGAGTACTGAGCGAGAGCTTTCCGATGAATACCAACACAACAGGGTTTTGATAGGTTTCAAAATCTTTGAGTCCTTGTGCTTTAGAAGAAAGACGCCTTAGCATTAGAAGGGTCAAAAGGCATTCTATAGGTGTCCTCTACCCTGCTCTTTTTCTTGACCCAAAAGATTTGAATTTGTCCATTTGTTAATTTCTGTTGGTAAAATTGAAAGTACTTAAATTAGAAACATAGCGTGGATAAAGCAGTAATATTTAGTATGCATAATTTATTCATAGAGTGTAATTCAACACATTACTTAAAAAGACTATTAGAAAGAATTGCTTTTCGGTTTGTGAAAATCCCAAAATCATAGCGTTTGGATGGTTTTCAAAAATAATTGCGCCCTTTTGCTTTGGACGAAGGTAGTCTTAGCATTTGATGGGTTTATGGGTAGCCTGTGTTGGTTGAGAGAAGACCGCTGCAACAGGGCTCAACATTAAAGGGCAAATGCACCATCATGATGATTTAGGTTCAAAATGTGCCTATATGTGTCACCTTTCAAATAAGACCACCCGCAAGTCTGTCCTCCTCAGCACTCCTCAGATATGGCTTATGAAAGTTAGTAAAAAACTAGCCTGAGTCTGGGCATGGAGGCTGCCATTATCAGAAGTGGTGCTTATGAAGTGACTGCCAGCCCTGCTTCTGATTGGTTGAGAGATATCAGTGGCAGTCAATTCCAGCCACTGATATCTCTCAACCAATCAGAAGCAGCACTGGCAGTCACTCCATACCACTGATTGTGCTTAATTGGGCTTAATTGGCCTGCAATGTCAGCCTCCATGCCCAGACTCAGGCTAGTTTTTTACTAACTTTCATAAGCCATATCTGAGGAGTGCTGAGGAGGACAGACTTGCGGGTGGTCTTATTAGAAAGGTGACACGTATAGGCACATTTTGAACCTAAATCATTATGATGGTGCATTTGCCCTTTAAGAAAAAACTTCATAAGCCCAGCAGGGCTAGTTACCGAAACTTTTATTAGCCCTGAAATATTTTTGCTAGCCCTGATATTAATGACAACTCTTCTCAAACAGTGACCTCTGTTGATATCATAGCCTCTGTTGATAACATGAAAAGAATACAGTGTATTGTGGTAAATTGAGGTAAATTATCATCCAGGTATGCAGAGCCAAAGGTGGGCTTCATAATTTTAAAGCGCTGATATTATAATTCTATCTAGTCCCTCACAGGTGGAATTTACTAGCCCTGACATTCAATAACTAGCCCGGGGCTACGGGGCTAGCCTTAACGTCGAGCCCTGTGCAATGAGGGTTTTTTGGCTGTGATATGAATTTCTTATCTTTTCTATTTCGCGCCTTTTCTCTGGAATATCTCCAGGGATGGAAGAAGGTACGGAAACGGTCGTCATGGCAACGGGAGCATGTTAATGTTGTCATGTGCTAAAATTGAATAATATTCCATGTTGTAACTGTACAGAAAGTCATAAATACTTACATGTTAGGAATGTAGTGTGTTCGTATATATGTACACTATTGGCTATTCATTGTGATATTCTTTGGATTTAATGACTCATAACTGGAAAATATGTTATACTCTTGTACATTATTGGCTATACATTGTGATATTGTTTAGATTTAATTGACTTATAACTGGAAATATGTTATACTTTTGCATCTACTTAGAGAATGTTTCAGTCAAGAGTTTAACCCGTTTACATTCAGAGTTCACTTGAACAAATTCTTGATGCACAATACTTCTATAAAAAAATTAGGAAAAGAGCATATATTCATAAGCTATTTGGAGAGTTCTTACTTATGTTATGGAGGAAGACCTTACAAACCATCTTTCAGGACATGGCTGAAGTGGTTTTTTGACACAATAGGCAATTAACCCTTATGCTGCTGGTGGCTAATTTGGCCAAAACAAAATATTGCAAAAAACCCTGAAAATGATTGAAACCCTGGCACGTGGGTACTCATCTGAGAGTACTCAGTGAGAGCTTTCCAATTAATACCAACATGACCGGGTTTAGATGGTTTTCGAAAATCTTTTTGTCTGTGTGCTTTGAACAAAGGTAGCCTCAGCATTGGAAGGGTTAAATGTAGCTGGTATAAGAATTTAAAGTAGATAAGTGGTTAAATCTAGACGGGCAGATATTTTAGAATTGCTGTTTTGCACAGGCATTTTTGATATCCTCACTGAGACCCAGGTCCAGGAAGAAGTTGCTCAACTTACATATAGGTGTTCAAGAAAATAAATTCTACTCTCTGTAGCTTTGCATGAACCAACAACCATTTCACACCTAGTAAGCTTAGTCGTACAGGTGAACTTGGATATGACGGACCACTGTACGACGGATTTTTTCATATGACGGACGATATGCTTGGTCCCAGTCCGATGCATATCAAGTTTTCGTCATATGTATACGACAGATTTTGCATATGACGGACCAATTTTCCTGGTCCCATTGAGTCCGTCATATCCAAGTTCACCTGTAAGTTCATTAATCTACCCACACATTGTCGCATGTTGATAATTGTTGTCACTAAAAGATTTTGTTTTAGCAAAAAAAAAAAGGGAAACGTTTAAAATGTGATTTCTTGGTTTTCTTTTTCTGACTTTTTGACCATACACATGGAAGAGCAATAGAAAATTAGAACCCTTAAACTCAGTTTTATTAGAAAATCAAAGATGATATTGGTTCAGACAACCAAGTTTTTATGATAACTTTTCTAGATTGCAATGGAATATTGATTTATAAAATTATGTATCATGCATGGTCTTGCCAGGATTTAGAAACTGGGTGCCCAAAATTGACAATTGTAAAATTTTTGGTGCATTCTATTTCTCAAGGGAGAACAACATATACTCAGATTACAATCATTACAATCATGTTAACTTATTTAGATAAGGCATAATATCCTCATGCAATGCCATGAAAAATATATTGATGGGACAAAATTCAATTATATGCTTGAAATTGAGATTTTGAGAAATGACTCACAAAACAATTGGCTGTCCGGATTATTTGTCCGAGACTCTCAGCTGAAAGAACAGAATTTTCCGAATGTTACTTAAAATAACTATCAAATCGGCAAATAGTGTCAAATCAAAAAACGTTGGTAAATTAACAGGATTAACAGTAGTTGACGTGTTTGCCTGTTGTCTTTTCTCTCAGGAGGAGGATAGTGAAGAAGGAGTGGAGGAGGTTGAGGAAGGTCCCGACTACAACTACATCCTGGGCTTGGCGCTGTGGTGCCTGCCTAGTGCCTACACTTGTTATAATATATATTTATTTATTTCTATTTTTTTCAATTTTTTAGTTGACTTGTTTGCTTGGAGGAGGAGGTAGAGGACGGTCCTTTTTTTTTTCAACTTTTTTTTATTATTATTATTCTCGATTAATGGGCATGTTAGATTATTGTGCAGTAGTTGACGCGTTTGCCTGTTGTCTTTTCTCTCAGGAGGAGGACAGTGAAGAAGGAGTGGAGGAGGTAGGGGACGGTCCCGACTACAACTACATCCTGGGCATGGCGCTGTGGTGCCTGACCAAGGAGAAGAAGGAGGAACTGTGCAAGCAGCGCGACGCGAAGGCCGACGAGCTGCGGCAGCTACGCAGGAAGGAGCCCGAGGACCTCTGGCGCAACGATCTTAACACCTTCCTCACAGAGCTAGACGTAAGTGGCCCATTAAGCCTTACGCTGCTGGTGTCTACTTCGGACAATACAAAGTGATGCAAAACGCCTGAAAAATGGCTTAAACCCTGGCAAATGGGTACTCATTTTAGAGTACTCAGCGAGAGCTTTCTAATGAATACCAACATGACAGGGTTTAGATGGTTTTCAAAAATATTTGCATCGTTGTGCTCTGGAGGACAGTATATAAGCCTCAGCATTAGAAGGGTTAAATTAGGGATGTCATTGATATCTCTTTTTTTCTATTCAATTAATTGCTTTATTCCTTCCAATATATTGATTTGATTCGATTCGGTTCAATACCCCGAGGCTTGGCCATATGCCTCAGTTAAGTACGCCATTCCTTCCAATTTCTGTTACAAAAGCCTTAAAAAATACTTCAATATTTAAGAGTTTCATTTTGCCCTAGTTTAGCAGGAAAATGTCCGGAAAAAGTATAGTTTTTATTAATAATCATACGGCAGTGTTTGGGTGGATAATATCAATTATTTCTGTTCAATACCCAACCTTTGGATGCGGTTTGATTTAATTTTATTATTGTGTTTCTAACAAATTATTCAAATAACTCCTAGTTTTTTGGCCTCCTATTGCGGTAACTCCTTAAAAATGCCCTTATGGTATAAGGATGTTTGTTTCCTGTAACCTTACCCTAACAAGTTCTTATACAAAAAAATCCCTACCCTAATGTTTTTTCCGCCCTCCAAACTCCTAATCAACGTAAAACATGCATAAAACACACATATTTGACCAAAAAAATAATCATTTTTTTTTATTTTATCCACCTACCTAACATATTTTTTTCAGACTGTTACAGGAAACGAACAATTTCTTTTTTTAGCCCTAACGATTTAGGATAGCCTTATATATGTACATTTAATGTCACCTTGCGCCATGGTCTTAGCCAATATTTGGAAACAGGGTGTCCAAATAGAGGTTTCATAGACTTTTGTGTGTCCAAGTGTGGTACAAAGTACATACTAATAATGAAATAAACCCTATATATTTACAGATTTTGCTTTTTTAGGCCAGTAACAGCTTTGTGTGTCTTATAAAAGTGACACTACAGCTTCTACATCTTCTATCTTCAAAGAAAAGTCATCATCAGCAAATTCTGACATAAATTTTTGGGTGTCCAAACTGTCAAAAAATAGTGTTTTGGGTGTCCAAATGACACGCTGGACGCATAGGCCGCTGAGCCTCTGCCTGGCGCTCTTTGATTGGTTTTTCTTCTCAATTTTGCAGAAAGTCGAGGAGCAGGAGCGACTTGACGAGAACACGACGATCACGAAGAACGTGAAGACAGCGAAGGGCCGCAAGACGGTGAAGAAGATCGCGATGGAGGACTCGATGCCCTCGCCCATGGGCCGGCGTGTGGAGCCCCGCATCGACCCCGCGCTCAGACAGAAGTCCGAGGCGGCCGCCAAGAAACTGCTCAAGATGAAGGTGAGTGCGTAAAGATAAGCAACGGGAGGATGGTATTTCAGCTTCCCTGTAAGACTTCGGATATTTCTTCTTGAAAATAAGAAAAATACAATGTTGATTGAAAAATGTGTCCTGTGCAGATTATAATTTCAAATGCACTGGCTTCCTAAAATTCCATGCTTTAATAGCTATAGAGCCTGTACCAGACCGACTGAGAGCCTGTACCAGACCGACTGTGGTGAAATCCAGAGCTTCGGGGTTGAATGGGCACCAATCCACCCCCTGCACTCTGGATTTCCCCACAGAGTCGTCTAGTTTAGGCTCTATCTCTATAGTATGTATAGTTATGCTGTGAAGAATTGGAATGAAATGATCTAAATGGAAAGGACCCTGAAACACACACACACACACACAAATGACCCTGGCTGCTTATTTATGTATCAATACAGGTGAACTTGGATATGACGGACCACTGTACGACAGATATTTGCATATGACGGACGAAATGCTTGGTCCCAGTCCGATGCATATCAAGTATTCGTCATTCGACAGACTTAGCATATGACGGACCAATTTTCCTGGTCCCATTGAGTCTGTCATATCCAAGCTCACCTGTATTAAATTATAACTTATAAGACAATTTCGCCACCACTTTCTTGCTGTGTTTTCCAGGAGAAGAAAGAGAAGGCGGTTGAGATGGATTTCTTGATGGACGACGAGGATACGAACACCAGCGAGACTAAGTCGCTGGCCGACCGCCTCGGAGGGGGGCTCAAAAAGACAGCCGCCGCTGTCAAAAGCCCCTCCAAGCCCAAGAAAGAACCCAAAGAACCTGGTATGTATGAAAAATAGCTAAATTTATATTGATATATATGGTAGAACAGGAATAGAATAGGTAATTAATACATGTGCATGCACAAATTAACCCAATTTCTAATTTTGGAAAAGTATCTAAAATTAAATTGATGTACCATAAATTCTCAGTAATTTAGACCACCCTAGGAATTTGGGCCACTATGATTTTTTTTGCAAAATAATTAATTTCAAACCTGGCCAACACTCGATCTATCGACAGTTGCCATTTCACAAAACATGGAAGTAGATGTAAATCTTGCTGATACAACAGCAAGGTATTTCCAGAAAACACAGGCCACCCTGAACTCATACATATTGTGATCATTAGTGTCCAAAATTACTGAGAATTTACAATACCGTATATGCTTAATTTCAATTTGTATTTGACTCCTTTTTGATCAGCATTCCTCCTTGACCCTTTTTAAGGAGGCCATTTCAGTCTATTAATAGCTTAGCTCAGGCTGTTTGGTACCCACATGTCATTAGCAATGAGGTAGCTGCTAATGACTATTTGGGTCTATGTTTTATTCATGGTATAATTGTCCTTTAACGAGTTAGAACCATCAAACAAATGCATGTGTAGGACCTCCCCATTGTTCAACCAATGGCGCAGAGGTCGTCCTAATTGCTGTTCACCTTGACCTTCACTCAAGGTCGCGACCCATGTGTCTCAGCAAGGTCAGCATGCTATAATAAAGATAGTGGCGGTCCAGGGTCAGGGTCCAGAGCTATGGGCTTCATGGCAGTATATACGTCATACAGTCTTAAAAATTTAGTTCTTAAAACAGAGTGCATCTTGGGATACATGGACGCCCCCATATGGCTGCCTCAGGCCTGTTACATGGTCACTTCTGTAGAGTAGTGCTGAAGAGGACAGGTTCGGGGGAGGTCTTATTTGAAAGGTGACATGTATAAGCTCATTTTGAACCTAAATTTATTCTGATGGTGCATTTGCCCTTTAAGCAATTTAGTTGATTGTGCTAAGCTGAATTCAAGAGAGTTTAAGAGAGACAGGCAGAAAAAAAGGGTATTGAAGGGAGTTGGGATAAAAATGAAGAAAAAGAAAGGAGAAAGAGATGCATGAAGAGCATATGCCGTAAACCGTGTTAATTCAGCATGCAACGCAGTTTAATTATAGCATACTGATGTTGAATGGCAAGCTAAGATCTCAGCGTGTTATATGATACTAGCATGGGGATTAGCAGGGTTCAACTTTCCCAGGGGCATATGCCCCTAGATTTTGCTGTCGGCTCCTAGATTTTTCAAACTAGGGGTCCAAAATAGAATGTATATTAACCAAAAATCCTGTTTTTGAGAACTTTTTTTTATCAAATGGATTTTCGGGCTCCTAGTCTAAAATCTAAGTGTCAGACCCTGATTGGATGTCCAAATAATGGTGCGCAGTTTGATAAAGGGGGACTACAGGGGTGCGCATTGTACGCACTAATTATGGAACCATTGTACCCCTTTAACGAGTTAGTAACATCAAAGGAATTATGCATGTGTAGGACCTCCCCATTGTTCAACCAATGGCGCAGAGGTCGTCCTAGTCGCTGTTCACCTTGACCTTCACTCAAGGTCGCGACCCATGTGTCTCAGCAAGGTCAGCATGCTATAATAATGATAAATATCGTGGCGGTCCAGGGTCAGAGTCCAGAGCTATGGGCTTCATGGCAGTATATACGTCATACAGTCTTATAAATTTAGTTCTTAAAACAGAGTGCATCATGGGATACATGGACGCCCCCATATGGCTGCCTCAGGCCTGTTACATGGTCACTTCTGTAAACTATAACTGAGTAGTGCTGAAGAGGACAGGTTCGGGGGAGGTCTTATTTGAAAGATGACATGTATAAGCTCATTTTGAACCTTAATTTATTCTGATGGTGCATTTGCCCTTTAAGCAATTTAGTTGATTGTGCTAAGCTGAATTCAAGAGAGTTTAAGAGAGACAGGCAGAAAAAAAGGGGATTGAAGGGAGTTGGGATAAAAATGAAGAAAAAGAAAGGAAGAGATGCATGAAGAGCATATGCCGTAAACTGTGTTAATTCAACATGCAACTACCTTTAATACGCAGTTTAATTATAGCATACTGATGTTGAATGACAAGCTAAGATCTCAGCGTGTTATATGATACTAGCATGGGGATTGGATGTCCAAATAATGGTGCGCAGTTTAATAAAGGGGGACTACAGGGGTGCGCATTGTACGCACTAATTATGGAACCATCGTACCCCTTTAACGCGTTAGAGACATCGAAGGAATGCATGTGTAGGACCTCCCCATCGATACATCGATGGCATGGAGGTCGTCCTAGACGCTGTTCACCTTGACCTTCACTCAAGGTCGCAACCATGTGTCTCAGCAAGGTCAGCATGCTATAATAATAATAAATATCGTGGCGGTCCAGGGTCTGGGTCCAGAGCTATGGGCTTCATGGCAGTATATACGTCATACATTACCTGTCTTACCAATCATGGTCCTAGCCAATATTTGGAAACAGGGTGTCCAAATAGAGGTTTCATAGACTTTTGCGTGTGGTGTGGTACAAAGTACATACTACTAATAAAATAAACCCTATATATTTACAGATTTTGCTTTTTTAGACCAGTAACTGCTTTGTGTGCATTATAAAAGTGACACTACAGCTTCTACATCTTCTATCTTCTAAGAAAAGTCATCATCAGCAAATTGTGACAAAAATTTTGGGGTGTCCAAACTGTCAAAAAACAGTGTTCTGGGTGTCCAAATGACACGCTGGACGCATAGGCGGCAAAGCCCAATAGAGCTGCAATCACCGCTCACAAACTCAAGTGGCTCGTATACTAGAGGCAGGCGAGCCAAGCTCGAGCAGGAGTGGTCGAGTCAACTATGTAGGGAACACAAACCTAACACACCTCCTTATGAATGCTTATCAATGCCTTGCTTAATATCCCCAATTGGTGGTTGAATTACAAGTAAATATTGATAAATATCCATCAGTAAGTAATTATTTCTTAATTGCTGGGTTGAATAATAAATTTAAAAAACTGTGTGTCCGTGAGCTCATGAGTCAAAATGGTTGTGATCTCATGAATTGATCTCCCTCCCTGAGGGTAGCTCTACTTATCAATTTAGTTCCATCCAATGCTGACTCGCCCAAGGCTACTTTCGTCCAAAGCTCAAGGACGAAAAACTTTTTGAAAACCATCTGAACCCTGTCATGTTTGGTATTCATTGGAAAGCTCTCGCTGATTACTCTTTGACGAGTACCCATATGCCAGGGGTTTTATTCGTTTTTCAGGTTTTTGAAAATGCATGTTCAGGACCTCCCCATTGTTCAACCAATGGTGCGGAGGTCGTCCTAGTCGCTGTTCACCTTGACCTTCACTCAAGGTCGCTCTCATGTGTCTCAGCAAGGTCAACATGCTATAATAAAGATAGTGGCGGTCCAGGGTCAGGGTCCAGAGCTATGGGCTTCATGGCAGTATATACGTCATACATTTCACCAGGGTCTTAGCCAGGCTGTAGAAACTGGTTGCCCTAAATTTGCAATTGTGTTTTAGATAATTGTACAGCATGGCCGTGATGCTCGGTGAGCAGGAAAATAAACAAAAATGTGACGGAAAAAAAATGGCAATTGTAAAATTTTGGGGAGTTCAAATTTTGAGCACAATATACTCATATTTTGACCATTAACGTTTTAAATTTATCAAAATAAGGTGTAACATCCTTTTTCAATGTCATGGGACTTATATGGAGATGAAAAAAAATCATTTATACGCTCATTTAATTAAGTCAATCATTAAACCCTATGAGAGTACTCAGTGAGAGCTTTATAAAGAATACCAACATGACAAGGTTTCAGCGTTTTTCAAAAATCTTTGCGTCCTTGTGCTTTGTACGAAAGTAGCTTTTGCGTTGGAAGGCTTCAACCTTTTTTCATTTTCCCCTATTTGTCTGTGTTGTAGCTGAGAAGAAGCCTCGTGCAAAGAAAGCCAGCGGCGGCAAAGAAAAGGCAGATAAGAAGGGCGGCAAGAAGAAGAACCCGTGGTCCGACAGCGAGGAAGAAAATCTCGACGAATCAGATCTCAGCGGCATGGAGATGGATTCACAGGACACCAGCATTCCACGCGTAAATTTCTCGCCACGACGCGCAGCAGGTAAATATTAGCAACAGGATCGTCCTTTTTTATACGTAAATTTCTCGCCACAACGTGCAGCAGGTAAATATTAGCAACAGGATCGTCCTTTTTTATACGTAAATTTCTCGCCACGACGTGCAGCAGGTAAATATTAGCAACAGGATCGTCCTTTTTTATACGTAAATTTCTCGCCACGACGTGCAGCAGGTAAATATTAGCAACAGGATCGTCCTTTTTTATACGTAAATTTCTCGCCACGACGTGCAGCAGGTAAATATTAGCAACAGGATCGTCCTTTTTTATACGTAAATTTCTCGCCACAACGTGCAGCAGGTAAATATTAGCAACAGGAACGTCCTTTTTTATACGTAAATTTCTCGCCACGACGCGCAGCAGGTAAATATTAGCAACAGGATCGTCCCTTTTTATACGTAAATTTCTCGCCAAGACGTGCAGCAGGTAAATATTAGCAACAGGATCGTCCTTATTTTGTACGTAAATTTTCGCCACGACGCGCAGCAGGTAAATATAAGCAACAGGATCGTCCTTTTTTATACGTAAATTTCTCGCCACAACGCGCAGCATGTAAATATTAGCAACAGGATCGTCCTTTTTTATACGTAAATTTCTCGCCACGACGTGCAGCAGGTAAATATTAGCAACAGGAACGTCCTTTTTTATACGTAAATTTCTCGCCACGACGCGCAGCAGGTAAATATTAGCAACAGGATCGTCCCTTTTTATACGTAAATTTCTCGCCAAGACGTGCAGCAGGTAAATATTAGCAACAGGATCGTCCTTATTTTGTACGTAAATTTTCGCCACGACGCGCAGCAGGTAAATATAAGCAACAGGATCGTCCTTTTTTATACGTAAATTTCTCGCCACAACGCGCAGCATGTAAATATTAGCAACAGGATCGCCCTTTTTTTACATGACTTTAAGCAATTTTGAAATTTTTTAACGAGTCCTGATGGGGAAAAGCTGAATCTTTACTTATGAGCAATATTTGTTCTGCAACGATTATCGTGGCGTTTTACTGAATATCCATTCCCTCCTTTTTGCAGCTAAGAAGGTGAAGTATACGTTCAGCAGTGATGAGGAGGGGGAGAAGGACGAGGAGGAGGTCTTCAAGGACAACCACGCGGTCATAGGAGACAACTTCACGCCCACCGTGCACTCCGGCAGCGAGTCAGAGCCTGAGGACGACTATGTGGCGTCCTCTCCAGTCAGGTAGGCACACTACTTTATGCTCCATTTTTGAAAGCTTTCTCATGTGTGTGTATATATATATATACATATATATATATATATATATATATATATATATATATATATATATATATATATATATATATATATATATATTTATATTTTATATATTCATATGTATATATTTTATATATATATATATATATATATATATATATATATATATATATATATATATATATATATATATATATATACATATATATATATATATATATATATATATATATACATATATATATATACATATATATATACATATATATATATATATATATATATATATATATATATATATATATATATATATATATACATATATATATATATACATATATATATATATATATATATATATATATATATATATGTATATATATATATATATACTTAAATACATACATACTGACAGGATTGATTGATCAACATCTTTTTGCTGCCGATAATAGGATTGTTCCAGTCTTTAAATTTCCCGCCTAACTTTACGCCCTTAGTTTATCATTTGTTAAAGTTATATTCCAGTGTTGCCTATCAAAACGGAAATGATCAAAGTGACATGCCCAATCAACTAATGTTTTGTCGATTATTGAATTGAAAATGATCGGCTACCAATTACAGTCATTGATACCACATTGAGACTATGGAACCCCTCGAAGATGTGCACACATAAAATGAACACAATTTTATAGCCCCATTTATATCTGCTACAATGATAAAAGAGAGTTCACTCTGCGTATGTTTCTTGCAGAAAAAGTAAACCCGCAGCGGCACCGATAACATTTACAGACTCCGAGGATGATTCTCCTCCTAGCACGGTCTTCAAGAATGGAAGTCAGGACTCCATGCCAGGTAAGCAGGGCGCGAAATAACCTTAGGGCAAGTGAGCACCAGATTTAACTTTTCCTGTTCCATGCATTGTATGGTACTTTGCTATATATATATATATATATATACATATATATATATATATATGTGTGTGTGTGTGTATATATTAATATATGATATATATATATATATATATATATAAATATATATATATATATATACATACATACATATATATATATATATATATATATATATATATATATATATATATATATATATATATATATATATATATATATATATATATATATATACTTTTGAAGGCACTTGCCAGGTATGTCAGGTACAGTTTAATTTCTACCTGCCGGACACAATTTTGACCTGCCCTGCACACGGTACAATAGAAAGAACATGAACTTTTCTGTATATACTTTACTTGTACCAATTAAATGTCTTCCTGCTATAGCTTAATCTGTACTTTTGAAAATATATTGGATTTTCCTCGTGTTTTAGTATCTCTGAAGTTACATGATGAAATCATACCTGCCATGCAGCCCTGTCTTAGCCAGGATAACGAAACTGGGTTGCCGAAATAGTCGGCCATTTTTTTCAATCTGCCTAAGAGGAACGCTTCTTGACGACGTGCCCGTTTTATGTTTATTTCATAGTGACGTTCTCCATGGGCAGCGAGGATGACGCCCCTAAAAAGCCCGCGCCCAAGCCCAAGGCACCGCCCAAGAAACGGGCGCTCGGCGACAAACCCAGCAAACCCGCTGCTGCCAAGAAAGACAAAAAAGGTGGGTGCTGATTCCGCTTTAGGAAGATGCACTGTTGTGATTGGCACTTTAAACTTGAGATACGATACCATGGTCTTAGCCAGCAGGGCGTTTGGGTGTCTTTTTTGACACCGAAACCGCTAAAAATCATCCCTAAGGTCACCCAATTTTTTTGAGAGGAATTTCTGAAAATGTCAATCTCACGCATATAATTGAATTTTTTCATCTCCATACAATAACCCATGACATTGTATAAGGATATCATGCCTTATTTTCATACATTTATACATGTTTATGGATGAAATGAGTATATTGTGGCCCCCTTAAAAATTTGGACGCCCTGAAATTTTACAATGGCTAATTTTACGCACCCAGTTTCTAAATCCTGGCTAAGACAACGTACGATACAATATTGATATTTTCTAATTTTGTTTTATTTAGCACAGTCATCAATATAAGAGGAAATGTATTAGTTACCGTACAGCTCTAATGATTATATAAATGTGTGCATAGCCTTAGATTAAAATAGATAGAATACATTATAAATACCTTCATAAAAAGAGTGCCTCAAAATGCAGATAATTTTGGGCTTATCTTTCTGATAGAAACATCCCATCCTTGTAAATCTAATTTTAGATACCTTCTTTACATAATTACATCAAGGTTGAATCAATATAATATTTAACCCATTCACACTCAGAGTTTCTCTAGAAAGTATCGTCTGCTACTTTCATACTTTTAAAAATAATTTGGGAATAAACGAAAAGTTCTCAAAATGTTGTTTGACCACTGGTTAACATTTCTCCTTCAAATATTTGCTAAAAACTGCATTTGTTAGAAAAATATCTCCAAAATTGTCAGGCCTGTTTTGGCCACTGTGAGCATTAATTGGTTAAGTTAAATTTGATATCTAATCACAATTAAGACAGGCATCAGGACTGTTCTTCGTTATCTATATTAACCCTTATACTGCTGGTGGCTAATTTTGCCAGTTCTTGCGCTTTGGACGAACGTAGCCGCAGCTTTGAATGAGTTAGATATTTTGGTATGATTAAATGGTACTCTGCCTAGCTTAAAATAGTTATTCTTCTATTTTCTCTTGTTAGTTAAAATGCTTGCTTAGTTGATAACCTGAGTAGTTTTGGATGCTGTACCGTAAAACGCTGAATATTGATGTTTGTATACAGGACACTTTAAGCAGAACTCGCTTTTTAACAAAACTTATGTCAATAATAGATCATTTCAAATAAGCGCCATCTTTTATTGTTGATACAAACTTTCAACATTTGCACCCTTTTCTGAATAATTGCCCCACCTATTGGGCGGTTTATGGTACAACCATTACAGGCGTCGACACTAGCTTAAAAAGTTACTGGCCCAAAAGGAACAGTAGGACAAAAAAAATTACCGGTCCTAGAAATTGTTTTCATAACAGTATCAGGCATTTGATGTGTCTGATGTGGGGGAAACTTGTTAACAAGAATGTCCTCAAATGTTTACTGGCCCTGTAGGACCAGTTGAGGTCTTTTTTTACTGGCCCTAAGCCATTTTGGGAAATTTTTTACTGGCCTGGAGCCACACGACCACTGTTAACGTCGAGCCCTGTTTTGCATCATTTTGTATTGGCTAAATTAGCCACCAGCAGCATAAGGGTTAAGGGTTTGGGTGTCCAAAAGATGCCATTGAGGCTCTTTTGGCTAAGGCTATGTATTGAGCGTTTTACAGTACTACCATTATAGATGCACTAACTGAATTGTCTTCCTCATCTTCTTCCTAACACCTCTTTGACACCCTTAACCCTTCCAATGCTGGGGCTGCTTTCGCCCAAAGCACAAGGGTGCAAATATTCTTGAAAAAAGCATCTAAACCCTGTCTTATTGGTATTCATTGGCTAGCTCTCACTGAGTGCTCTCAGATGAGTACCCATATGCCAGGGTTTCAGTCATTTTTCAAATTTTTGCATTATTTTGTATTGGCCAAATTAGCCACCAGCAGCATACGGGCTAACACCCCTTATACACATTTAACACTTCTCTCTTTCTCCCCTCTCTCTCCACTCTCCGCTCTCTCTCTCTCTCTGGTAGATCCTAAGCAGCCTAGCATCTTCTCGGCTTTCTCTACAGCGTCGTCGGCCTCCTCGACGACGGCCAGCTCTCGGCCTCCCGTCTCCTCGGTGCTTCTGGATGACTCTGACTCTGACCTGGACATTATTCCAGCTCCCCCCTCGGTGACGAGCACGGCACCCTCCTCCGCCATGTCCTCGCAGGACCTCTTTGACTCCATTCTGCCCAAAGCCACCGCTGCTGCCGCCAAAAAAGGTAGCGTTACCAGACCTATAATATACCCGCATGTAGTACTACCGTAAATTCTCAGTAATTTGGGACACTTTTTAAGCCAAAAAAATGTTGGGTTTTCAAACACACTCCCAACTTCACTAGTAGACTACCATAAATTCTACGTTATTTTGGACGCTTTTTACACCAAGAAAAGGTAGCGTTGCCACAGTCTCGCAATAGCACTAATAGATTACCCATAAATTCTAATTTATTTGGGACACTTTTTGATAATTGTTTAGGGTGGCCCATGTTTTCTTAAAATACCTATATGTAGTACTATCGTAAATTCTCAGTAATTTGAGACACTTTTTAAGCTAAGAAAGGTAGCGTTACCACACAGTCTCGCAATGGCACTAGTAGATTACCGTAAATTCTCAGTTATATTGGACACTTTTATTAATTAAGATTTTTATGTGTGGCCCATCTTTTCTGAAAATACCTATATGTAGTACTACCATAAATTCTCAGTAATTTGGGTCAATTTTTAAGCCAAAAAATGTAGCGTTACAACACCGAGTTTTGCAATAGCACTAGTACACCATACCTATAAGATACCTACTGTACATAGGTTATTGACTTATTTCTTTTGCCTTACATACTTCTCGCTCTTACCTTAACTCTCTGAAATTTTCACTCTTTTTTTTTATTGTTATCAACTATTATGATGTCGATCAGTTCAACTGTTAGTAATAGTAGTTGAAGTAGCATAAATATAAGTAGTTAAGGTCAGTGTCTTAGCCAGGATTTAGAAACTGGGTGCCTAAAATTGGCAGTTGTAAAATTTTTGGGCGTCCAGGTTAAGGTTGCAGTGATATAAGTGGAACTCCAAATGAACGTGGTAGTATGGAAGTTGAAATGGTGGTGGTAGTTGTAGTAGTAGAAGTAGCAGTAATAGAAGTAGACGTAGCAGGTAAAAGTAGCAGTAGTAGTAGTGAAAGTAGATGTAGGAGTGGTAGTAGTAGTAGCCGTAGTAGAAGTAGCTATAGTAGTAAAAGTAGTAGCAGCAGCATTAGTTGTAGTACTAGAAATAAGTAGTTGAAGTTGTAGTAGTAGTCTTGATAGTTTATATCATGTCCCCTGTACCTTAAAAGCATTCTCTAATCCCATGTTGTTTTCACCATGCAGAAGCACCCAAGAAGAAGGCCGCTCCAAAGAAGAAGAAACTAGATTCCGATGATGATGAAGATAGCTTCAACCCCAAGCCGAAGAAGGCACCGCCCAAAAAGAGGGCAAAGAAGGCTTTGGATTCGGACGAGGACAACGACGATTTCATGCCAAAGAAAAAATCAACAGCTGCTAAGGTGAGTATTCTTCTTTTCCTGGGCATAATTTTGAATTAACCCATTAATGCTTGCAGCAGCTAAGAATGTAGACGAAAAGATATTTTGGAAAAGAGATGAAGGAGGAATATTAATCAGAACACTACCAACAATTCTCAGTTATCTTGTACTTTACGTCCTCAATTCTGGTATGTATGTAACCAGCTTGGTTTCTCATTTTGACTCCTACCTCGATATACTGTATATTGTTAATTTTGTGCAAACAAATCAATGTGCATGGAAGGCAGCTGCCTTTGTTGCTTGATTAATCATGTCAGCGTCTTCTACTATACTAGGGATCAGATATCCAGGGACAGGCACCAACATAATTTTCAGAACTAACTTGCCATGCCGGGCAAGTACTTAGTGATTTTGACTTGCCCAACATAATTTTTGACTTGCCCAAAATAAGTTATAACATATCCTAGAAAGTATTATGGGTTTGAAAATTTGAAAACTTTTCTTTTCACACATTTGTTGCATTATTTGCATATTTCTGGGTATTTGGGCAATGCACTTTACAAAAATGTGCTAAGTGTTCAGAAAATGAGCTTGCCCATTCAGGCAAGTGAAAACTAAAATGAACTTGCCTAAAAGCAATTTTTTCAAAAAAAAATTACTTGGCGGGGCAAGCGGGCTAGAACTTATGTCGGTGCCTGAAGGAGTGCTCTAAGTAGGCATTAATTGAACAGCCGTAATATTAATACGGTATGAAATATTCAGTCTAGTAGAGTACAAGGAATTTATTGTGAAGACACAAGTAAATACTGTAAATCTCACAGTCTTGACAACTATTACTGTGCTTTATCAGTGTTTTCATAAAAAATGGGCCACCTTCAACCCATACAAATTGTAGTTACAGGGCTCAACATTAGTTTTTGAAGGCACTTGCCAAGTAGGGCAGGTAAACTTTAATTTCTTTATGCCCCCACACAATTTTGACCTGCCCTGCAAAAGGTGTGATAGAGTGAACATGAAAGTGTCTTTTCTATATGTACTATACTTGTACCAATTAACTGTTTTCCTGCTATAGCTTTATCTGTACTGTTGACAACATATTGGATATACCTTGCATTATAGTATATCTGAAGTTACATGATGAAATCTTAGCTGTCATGTAGGGCAGGCTGACTGATTTTTACCTGCCCTCCGGCCACTTTTAAATTGTTTTAACTGCCTGGGGCAGTAGGGCAGCCCTTAATTTCAAGTCCTGAGTTGCCTTATTCTCTTGAATAAGGGCACAGTCCCGAATAAGCGCACCGCCCCACTATTTTTCGCAGAAATTGGGGGACCAGCAAGCCCCAAAGATCGTCTTCTTATGTTAAATCTCCCCCCAGAAGTAACCGACACACATACCTTTCCAAACCAGCGCTGAATTCCCCCATTTCAGCAGTCCCTTTGCGCTCTCACTGTTCATATTCGCTGCATGATCGTACTATTGACCAATTAACGATCTTTTCACATGCGGCAAACGTCTAAGCTCGCTGAACAGCGAGAGCGCAAAGGTACAATAACGGTCATTACACTCCGATCGGCAATCATTGAGGGGTGCGATTATACGGATGTTTGACAACACCCCTTTTACAGAGAATTTTCCCAACCTCTACCCATTCAAGATGAATACGGTATTAAAAAGTGTCCCAAATTACTGATAATTTACGGTAGTCGTATTTCTACTTGCAGAAGGGGGGTAAGAAGAAGAAGGTGATGAGTGACAGCGAGGATGACATGGACTTCAATGACGACGACGCGGAGGTCTCGGTTGCGCCCAAGGCAAGAGCGGGTCGTGCACGCGCTACCGTCAAGTACAACTTCGGTGAAGACGATGACGCTGACAGCGATTTTTAGGTTTAAACGTACCGCTCCAAGCGACGGGCTCGTTTACGCCCAGGAAATGTGTCCATGTGCGTCACGATGCATTGCCCTGAGTTTGGCCATCGGTCTCTTGCGGCGGTGAAAAAAAAATATGAGAGACATTTACCAGTGGCCCTTCCAATGCTGAGGCTATTTTCGTCTAAAGCACAAGGATGCAAAGATTTTTGAAAAAGGGCTAAACCATGCCATGTTGGTATTTATTGGATAGATCTCACTGAGTTCTCTCAGATGAGTACCCACATGCCAGGGTTTCAGACATGTTTCAGTGATTTTTGAAAATCATCTAAACCCTGTCATGTTGGTATTCATTAGAAAGCTCTTGCTGAGTACTTTTGGATGAGTACCCATATGCCAGGGTTTCGGTAATTTTTCAGGTGTTTTGCATCATTTTGCTGTGGTCAAATCAGCCATCAGCAGCATTAGGGCTAAGCAGGCTGGTTTTAACCCAGGAGATGTCTTTGTGCGTCATGATGCTTTGCCCTGAGTGTGATCATCGATCTCTCGGGGCGGTGAGAAAAATTATTCGAGACATTTACCGCTAAAAAAACAACAACAATTATTTTATGGTGGTACAAAAGGATTGTACGGCATCTGTGCAGATGAAATGCATGATAGCAGTAATGTTATAATTTTCAGTATGATATTGTTGATAGAATCTCACTGCTAAGGTGTATCATTTTCAGCCTTGGAAACGAACCTCCATATTTTTGCCTCGTGATCGTTGAATTGTAGGACTTCACGAAATCGGGAACGACCATCAGTTTGAAATCCTCTGATCTGTTCGGACACCATGCATTAATTAACACAAAAATAACTTTTCCTTCACTAAAGTTACAAATTATTGTGTTGAAAAGTGCTTGTCACACTTGTGGTTATCATTTGGGTATTGTTTAACCCATTCAAGTCTGGAGTTACAAATATTTACAAAAAGTGCTTGACTTCGTACTTGTGGTGATCATCTTGGAATTGTGTACCCATTCAAGCCTGGAACAGTGATAATAAGAGAAGTCTCGGTGTTCGAAATAATCTGAAATAACTTTAGAAAGGAGCATATAAATTCACAAAATATTTGTATGCGAGTTGATTGTTTAGTTCTGATCAACATTTCTTCGAATATTTTACGAAAATGCTCTGATCAAAAATGTATTACATGCACTACAAATTCATTCGTAGTTATCCGCTATAGGCACGAATAGGTTAAATGTTATACAAAATTTTTTGGGAAATAAGTGGTCTTCGGTGTGAATGTTGCTTTGCATATTAAATCATAGAGGACTATTAAACCCTTCCAATGCTGAGGCTACTTTCCTTCAAAATACAAGGATGCAAAGATATTTGAAAACCATCTTAACCCTGTCATGTTGGTATTCATTGGATAGCTCTCGCTGAGAACTGTCAGATGAGTACCTGTATGCCAGGGTTCAGTCATTTTTGTAGTGATTTTTGAAAATCATCTAAACCCTGTCATGTTGGTATTCATTTGAAAGCTCTCACTGAGCACTGTCAGATGAGTACCCATGTGCCAGGATTTCAGTAATTTTTCAGCTTTTTTTGCATCATTTTGTATTGACCGAATTAGCCACCCGCAGCATAAGGGTTAAACAGAATCTGACTATGTGGTAATTCATTGTCATTGTCTCATCCTACATAATAAGCTTTCTGGGAGAGATCTACCATCTCTCAGGGTCCAACAATAAACAAGATACAGGCATCAACATAAGTTTCAGAACTTACCACGCTGGGCAAGTAGGTAAAGCCTTTTACTTGCTCGACATGATTTTTGGCTCGCCCGAAATGTCTTCAAAAAATCTGCTTGCCCATTTGGGCAAGTGCGAACTTCAATATACTTGCCCAAAAGTTCTTTCTTTTTACAAAAAATATGTTTGCCGGGGCAAGCACTTATTATGATGCCTGAGTTAGTATTACTGGCCCTGTAGGGCTAGTAGCGCATGAAATCCACTAGCCCCACTAGAGCTATTGTTGGACCCCGTCTCTTCCTTTCATCATTCTTTCCTGTGAGGGACATGAGTGTGGCGTTGACTGAGATCTGACTGAAACTCGAGTGAATGTGATTCAACATACTACATTGCATTGTATTGTTAAAGCCGGCCTTAGTAGTAGGGCCATCATGCTACTCATAATGGTGACGTTTTGTTGTTGCACTTACGGTATTTAGAGGAATATTTTTGGAAGTGGCTCACAGGTATGGTCTTTAGGACCCTACCTTTAAGGGTCACCACTACCTGGGTGAGAGAAATGGTAGTCCTGCATTACTGCTTGATCCATAGCAAGTCAAAATGTGTTGCCAGGGACATGGTCTTAGCCAGCAGGGCGTCTGGGTGTCTTTTTGGACACCCATACCCTTATAAAGCACCCCTCAGGACACCCAAACATTTTGCTGAGGAATTTCTTAAAATGTCAATTTCCAGCATATAATTGATTTTTTTCATCTCCATGTAATTTCCATGACATTGAATAAGGATATGATACCTTATTTTGATAGATTTATACATGTTTATGGGTGAAATCCAAGTATATTGTGGTCCCCCTTAAAAATTTGTATGCCCCAAAATTTTGCAATTGCCAATTTTGGCAAGGCACCCAGTTTCTAAATCCTGGCTAAGACCCTGGCCAGGGACCCATTTTTGTGTGTTAAACATGACGATACTCTAGAACCTATTCCTGTATCATAGGAATAGGGTCAACGCTTCCTTTGCTGAGACTTCTCATGTCCAAACACTAGGATGCAAAGATTTTTGAAAAACATCTAAACCCTGCCATGTTGGTACTCATTGGATGGCTCTCGATGAGTACTCTAAGATGAGTACCCGTTTGCCAGGGTTTCAATCATTTTTCAGGGCTTTTTGCATTATTTTGTATTGGCCAAATCAGCCATCAGCAACGTAAGTGTTAAACCATAATTCTTGATGAATTGAATCCCATTATCTTTCATATGTTCCTGCAAACAATTTCATTTGCTTATATGTCATTTTCAATTAAATGATTTGAATATTTAAGATGTATATTCCCCTGGAATGCATGGTACTTGTTTAACTGTACTTAAGTAAAAAAAAGGTTGAATGTTGAAAGTTTGCAGCAAAGTTGAGAATAGTAATTCACAGTAAAGAAGGCAAGTGACATTTGTGTAATGTTTCAGTGGCTACACAAAAAGAAATGCTTCGATCTCATTGGTCCTGGAAGTTGTAATCGACCAATGAAATTGGAGTATTTCCTAGGCTAGGATATTGGAAACTATCCTTGCACTTGAAATTCCCAATTGTATTTTTCTTGGTATGAAATGAACTGAAGCAGGTCTAAGACCTCAACTCTGAGCTAGACAGGCAGTGAAGAACTGGAATATATAATTAATCTGGACCAGATTTTGTGGCGATGGTAATTTTTAATGCAAGGAATTATTTTCCAATCATATAAGAGACCAAGTAATCACGTCATTTCTTATATTCTGCAACCTAATTTCAACTTGGAACATGATGACCAGAGTTGACAATTGTCATAAAAACATATTCTTGCACACGTTTAGTCATCCTAGGTAGTAAATTATTTCATCGTGATGTGTAACATTGTGCTGGGAGAGGCAGGGACTATAGAAAATACTCAATCCATCTGCTTCCGTACTTGCCAACTATGCAGGGACTTAGTCAGGACCTGTCCAACCTTTTGGACAGGCAATGTACGAAAAACTAAAAAAAACAACACTCCAGGACCTGTCCGACCTGTCTTTTGGACAGGCAGTGTACTAAAACAAAACCTTTTTGGTCAGGCAGAAATTTTGGTGACGAATTCTCAAATTAGACTCTTTTGGGGTAATGACCAAATATTTACCTAACAAACCATCTTCTAGGACATGGCTGAAGTGTGAATTGCCCTTTTTTAATCCACACAATAGGCTATTAAATGTAGTTGGTTCAAAGATTTGAAGTAGATGAGTAGCTAAATCTGCACGGGCAGAAATTTTAGAATTGCTTTTTTCAACAGGCATTTTAACCCTTCAGATGCTTAGCCTACTCATCCAAAGCACAAGAACGCAAATATTTTTGAAATTTTTCGAAACTGGTCATGTTGGTATTAATTGGATAGCTCTTGCTGAGCACTCTCAGATGAGTACCCATATGCCCGGGTTTCAGTCATTTTTCAAGTTTTTGCATCATTTTGTATTGGCCAAATTAGCCACCAGCAGAATAAGGGTTAAAATCCTGGCTAAGACCCTGTGTGACCTATAGTTCTACAGTAGTCCTGTTGTTTACCGGTCTGGCTCCCAGTACAGAATTTCTGGACGTAGATTTTAGCCATGTTTAGGTTTTAGCGTATATTTGTACTCCGTGTTTTACTACTATGTATTTTGCCACAGGAAGCTGCTGCCGGTGATTTGCACAGAAACAACATGTTCATGACATGAAAAATCCAGTATTTGTAACAAAATATATTGTCTTGTTATTTTTATTTCCCATCTGATCAATATTATCATGGCCTTAACCCATTAACACACAGTGCGGCCAAAAGCAGCCAGACAATTTTGAATAAATCTTTCCAATGAAAGCAAAACATGGAAAATATTTGATGGAGAAATGGTAATCAGAATATTACCAACAACACTCCTTCAAATATTTTGCCAAATCATTCTTATTTTCGTGGGTTCCACGTACGTGGATACACACTTATTCGCCACTCGATCATATTGTCATGTCGTATCCAACCCATTGTACCTGCCCTAATGTCCATTATAGTCCATTATCGTTGTCTGGAGTGCCATTATCCATTCACATTCATGAGCACTTTCACTGAGCAAATCTCTCTTATTTCACATCAATAGTTCAAAATAAATGGCTCACCTTCATGATGTTGTTCTCATTTCCAGGATTATCTTCAATCTTAATCCATATTCCTATTATAGTCGCTGCTTTCTGTGGCGACTTCCATGCATTCTCATGTCTCACATGCGGTCGTCTTCGCTGTAGACAGCCATTTTGTGACGATCAGTTACATTTCGGCGTCCAATGTTAACCTACGAAATATATAAGCCGCGGCGATATCTCGCGGCACAATCGATCGACCGCGATACTCTCGGTATACGTCATTATGACCGTGTTATTTTTAGTCATGAATGAGGATTCCCTACGGGGTTTTCATCTTTGTCACAGACGTGGTCTGCCTCGTCATTCGTCACGTGGTGTGAACCCGCTGTATTTGCGGCGGGAATCACGACCGTGGCGGCAATTACATTGCCATTGCGGCGTGAACTATAAATTGTGTTGCGTGGTTACCCGTGCACTCGTTGGGGTAGTTAGGTAGATGGCTTGGCTGAATGGGGATTCCCTATCGGGGGTATCCCTACGGCGTGGTTCGACAGACGTAGCCTGCCTCGTCATTCGTCACCTGGTGTGAACCTGCTGTATCTGCGGCGGGAATCATGACCGTGCAGCCTTTATTTTAGCTGAGGGGATTGCATTTCTGATGGCAGGGCTGCATCGCCCCAAATCACGTGTCGCCGTTCTTGGGGATTTCCCCACGTGGGGCAACCCCCATACGGGGTTTACATTTCTGATCGCAGGGCTGCAGCGCCCAAATCTCGTGTCGCCGTTCTTGGGGATTTCCCCACGTTGGGCAACCCCCATACGGGAGGCACTCCTCCCAGTTTCGTCATTGGTCACGTGCGGGATTCCCCACATAGGATACCCTATTTGGGGGATTCTTGCCAATGTTCACGTGGGAAATCTCCTACGGGGATTTCATATTTGGTGGCAGGGATCACCCAACGCAGGAATCTTCACGGTGACTGAAGCGGCCGTAATTATGCCTGCCTGTTTGTGGTATTACCATCCAGCCGTCATTCGGGAGACCCCCATTCGGGGCTTATCCTGTTTCGTACACCAAAATGCTGCCCCACAGGGCGGGGACATCAATACTTAGTGGAGCTAGAGGGGCGATAGGCCGGTCACGGGGCGGGGATAGTGTATAACCCCAAAATCCTTCTTACAAATATCCAATTTAATTGTTTATGATTATCGAAATCTGCCGTCTAACAGTGTGCAAACAATTGGAATTGGATCTTGTCATCAAAGTACGACCGGCACGGAATATGGCTAGTATGAAACTATCTTTTTTACATAAATATGAGAAAAAAACAAGAAATTTAATAAAAACAAACACGTTGAGTATCATTGAATCTTGTAAAATTTGGAGGATAACACCTTAATTGTAATATGCTTTAAATTCTCACGAAACTCGAAAATATTTGTGAAATAACCACACAGTATTAGTATGGCATAGAAATTACTTTGATTCCAACCTGTCACAACATAGTCATTTCGCAACAGTTTTAAAAGAGAATTTAATGACAAGTAGAATGAATTGTGGCAATTCTAACGATTTAAACTGTATTAAAACTGACCAATGGAGAGGCGGGTAATTTATTTTTATTGTGAACATGGAGGCCACCGCCGTGACAGCTTTTTCCGCCACTATAATCATGACGTCGCGTGAGCATTTGTTGCTTATGAGGACAAAGTAGCTCAGTTGGATAAATGTCGGACTAGGTATCAGTAGGTCGCTGATTCAATTCCCGGCTGGGGCAATTTGATCTGTCCTTGGGCAAGACAGTTTATTCCATATTGCCTTAGTCTACCCAGCTGAATAATGGGTACCTAGCATTGATTACGCAGTGCTAAGACAGGGTCCGACGCTAAGGCTTGCCCTATTGCCTGGGGCAAGTTAGACAGTTTCGGGCAAGTTCATGGCCTACTCTTAAAGCCCGAACAGGCAAGTCAATATTCCCACTTTAATACCCCTTACAAAAGTTAGACCGAGATTATCTTCGTTATTTTGGCAAAATGATGCCTTCACACTCAGATTGCCATTCTTAATTGTATGCCTCTATAGTGTTTATTCTCATAAAAATGCTAGAGGCATCCAAAATAGGATGTCACTGTGTTAATAATGAACAAAGTGCAAAATAACATTTTGGGGGCAAGTTGAATTTTTTTTCGGGCAAGCAAATCTTGGGGTCGCTCTGCCCAAATGGGCAAGTGCCTTCAAAAGTTAACGTCGGTCCCTGTAAGAGTGCGTACCGAGGGAAATCTCTGGAATATCCCTCGGGGGATTGAAATGGTTTCCGTGTGTACATGCCTGCTAGGGAAGGAAGGTTGTGTGAACATTCCGGTGGATGCAAGACTATGAACCGAATACCTTTACCTTGCACGTGCGGATTAGGTGCGTGATCATCAGCGGTCAAAAGTTTCGCAGCACGCTAGTGTGCTCCCTGATAATTCTGCATTCACCTTCAAAGCAGTCACCAAGTTACAAGGCGATTTTATCTCACCATGACGTCATTCTTTGCCATATTCCGCTGATAGAGGTCACCACCTTTGCTTGTACTTTGGGGAAACAAGTTGGGCACACAGTTTGTGCACATTGCTATTTCGTTCAAATGAACTTCCGGAATTGACCAATCCGGCAGAACTTTTTTCAAGGTATCTGTACATTAACTTATGCCTAATCATAAACACTTGTTCGCAGCAGGGCTGCGCGCCGCTCACTGCACAAGCTATTATATACAAGAAATCTTTAAAAATCTATAAAACTAGAAGTGGTTTTATTAAATTAAATATTTCACTGTGAATGTACATTATAAATAAAGTTATTTCATATCATTTTGAATACTTATACTCTGTATGATTGTTTGTTGTCTTCTTTTTTGCTACGATCCCCCCAATTCTACTAATAATTTACACTCTGCTGGTATAACTATAGTTGTTTATACCCCAGTATTGGGCAGCAGATTTCGATTATCATTAGTAGATGACAGAGCAACTCGTTGAGGAGCATTACACAGCAAGGGCCTAACACCCCCGATTCTTGTGTACTCTCCAGAAGCAGATGAATTCACTGGTTTTAATACACAGCAAGGGCCTTACACTCCTGATTTTCCGGCCAGCCTACAATACTGTTGTTTATTTTAAACATTGGAATGAATATTATAATGCCCTTTTAAACTGCCAGATGCACCAAAAAACAAGATTAAATTGAACAATACATAACATACAAGTTGATCGTAGAATAAAATATTCAGAAAAGACCTATTTTATTTTAACAAAAGGAACCCTCAAGCTGACGCTGACAGCGTCTCTCTTGTTTAAAGTTATCATCAAAAGTATCGGAGATCCAGACGACAATATCTGGAGAAACTTGTGAGCATTAATGGGTTAAATAGCTTGCATTTATACTTAGGCTTGGATGCTATTTTGAGGTACTGGTAACATTTTTAGAAATCCAGTACTTATATTAAACCTATTGTCCTGTAATTTCTATTTCCCATCCTGATCGTTGTAACAGGGTCTAATAATGATGGTCGTTTCATGGCTTCTTTAGTTCTGCAAACACAGGAACCTCTAGTATGTTCAACCACCCCTCGGTACAGCCTGCTTCGCCATATGGGAGGTTTCATATTTATAGGTATCATGCCAGAGAGACTATAGTGACCCAGAGCCAGGGGTTAACTTCTAACTCATATAACTGAAAATAGATGGCAGCACATACACCTAAACAAATATCTGCAATAACAATAAGGCAGGGGCTTAGCCGCCTATGCGACCAGCGTGTCATTTGGACACCCAGAATACTGTTTTTTGACAGTTTGGACACCCAAAAAGTTTTGTCAGAATTTGCTGATGATTACTTTTCTTAGAAAAATAGAAGCTGTAGTGTCACTTATAAGACACAAAGCAGTTACAGGCCTAAAAAAGTAAAATCTGTAAATATGTAGGGTTTATTTTATTAGTAGTATGTACTTTGTATCACACTTTGGACATGCACACATCTATGAAACCTCTATTTGGACACCCTGTTTCCAAATATTGGCTAAGACCATGCAATAAGGGCCTCAAAAAGCCATGTATCTATACTCAAAATATAATCGAGGAATTTTCAGTACTGCAGCAAATATTGCTATGGCCAGAGGGGCTGTACCTGTAGCTTACCAGTCTTGGGGAAATTCATCTAGCCCTACCAGCACCTTACCAGTCTCAGGGCAATCCATATAGCCCTCCTCGCACCTGACCAGTCTCGGGGCAATTCATATAGCCCTTCCAGCCTCGGGGGCAATTTATATAGCCCTACCAGCACCTTACCAATCCAGGGGCAATTCATCTAGCCCTACCAGCATCTAACCAGTCTTGGGGCAATTCATATAGCCCTACCAGCACCTTACCAATCCAGGGGCAATTCATATAGCCCTACCAGCACCTTACCAGTCTCGGGACAATTCATCTAGCCCTACCTGAACCTTACCAGTCTCAGGACGATTCATATAGCCCTACCAGCACCTTACCAGTCTCGGGACAATTCATATAGCCCTATCAGCACCTTGCCAGTCTTGGGGCAATTCATCTAGCCCTACCAGTCCCGGGGCAATTCATATAGCCCTACCAGCACCTTACAAGTATCGGGACAATTCATCTAGCCCTACCAGCACCTTACCAGTCTTAGGGCAATTCATCTAGCCCTACCAGCACCTTACCAGTCTCCGGGCAATTCATCTAGCCCTACCCGCACCTTACCAGTCCCGGGGCAATTCATCTAGCCCTACCAGCACCTTACCAGTCTCAGGGCTATTCATCTAGCCCTACCAGCACCTTACCAGTCTCAGGGCAATTCATCTAGCCCTACCAGCACCTGACCAGTCTCATGGTAATTCATCTAGCCTTACCAGGCTCATGGTAATTCATCTAGCCCTACCAGCACCTTACCAGTCTTGGGGCATTTTATCTAGCCCTACCAGCACCTTATCAGTCTTGGAGCAATTCATCTAGCCCTACCAGCACCTTACCAGTCTCAGGACAATTCATATAGCCCTACCAGCACCTTACCAGTCCAAGGGCAATTCATCTAGCCTTACCAGCACCTTACCAGTCCAGGGGCAATTCATCTAGCCCTACCAGCTTCTTACCAATCCAGGGGCAATTCATCTAGCCCTACCAGGACCTTACCAGTCTTAGGGCAATTCATCTAGCCCTACCAGCACCTTACCAGTCTCCAGGTAATTCATCTAGCCCTACCAGCACCTTACCAGTCTCAGGGCAATTCATCTAGCCCTACCAGCACCTTATCAGTCTCCGGCCAATTCATCTAGCCCTACCAGCACCTTACCAGTCTCAGGGCAATTCATCTAGCCCTACCAGCACCTTACCAGTCCCGGGGCAATTCATCTAGCCCTACCAGCACCTTACCAGTCTCCGGGCAATTCATCTAGCCCTACCAGCACCTTACCAGTCTCCGGGCAATTCATCTAGCCCTACCAGCACCTGACCAGTCCTGGGGCAATTCATCTAGCCCTACCAGCACCTTACCAGTCTCAGGGCAATTCATCTAGCCCTACCAGCACCTTACCAGTCCCGGGGCAATTCATCTAGCCCTACCAGCACCTTACCAGTATCGGGGCAATTCATATAGCCCTACCAGCACCTTACCAGTCCCGGGGCAATTCATCTAGCCCTCCTTGCACCTTACCAGTCCCGGGGCAATTCATCTAGCCCTACCAGCACCTTACCAGTCCCGGGGCAATTCATCTAGCCCTCCTTGCACCTTACCAGTCCCGGGGCAATTCATCTAGCCCTACCAGCACCTTACCAGTCTCGGGGCAATTCATATAGCCCTACCTGAACCTTGCCAGTCTCGGGGCAATTCATATAGCCCTACCTGAACCTTGCCAGTCTCGGGTCAATTCATCTAGCTCTACCAGCACCTTACCAGTCTCAGGGCCATTCATCTAGCCTTACCAGTCTAAGGATAATTTATGTAGCCCTCCCAGCACCTTACCAGTCCCTGAGCATTATGGCCCTCCCCGCACCTTACCAGTCGTACAGTAGTTCATATAGCCCTACCAGCACCTTACCAGTCTTGGGGCAATTCATATAGCCCTACCAGCACCTTACCAGTCTTGGGGCAATCCATATAGCCCTACCAGCACCTTACCTGTCTTTGCCACAAATATTCTCCTATGCCATTTTGTGCCCAAAGCACTCATAGCACTGCCTATTTTTACTCAAACTGTTCACAAGATGTCTAGATATGTATCTTGTTGTATATTGGTGTTAATCAGCAATACATGTGCAAACATATGCTACAATCTGCCACATAAAACCAGCATGTGTTGAGGACAAAGTTGCCTGCTGGCTAAAAGCAGACTCATCTGAGAATATAAGCTTAGCAAGCCTCTACAATTGTGGATGTACCTGAGACCATCAGGGCTTGAAATCTAAGGCTTAATCCAAGTCACTGGTAACTTTCTCACATCCCCCAGCCTGGATTCGAACCCTGGCAGTGGCGAGAGACAGCTAGCGGTCAGTAGCAATGCCTTAGACCTAGAGCGGCACTCACCACTCACAAACTCGAGTGGCTCGAGCTCGAGCTGAAATGTTCAAATCGTGAGCTCGTCTATGTGGGAAACACAAACGTAACACATGCACCTAACACACATTATTAACATACATAACCGCTTATCGCTGTCATGTCTTCTTTACAATCTCCAATTCATACATTCAAGTGGTGTTGAGTGTTATACTGACCTTTGTAATATTTGTTAATAGATCTCCGCCAATAAATATTGATTTCTGAATAGCTTGGCTGGAAAATAAATATTTCCTTGGAAAATTGGAACGTCCGTGAGCTCACGAGTCAAACGGGTGGTGATCTCATGAGTTGATCTTCCTCTATGAGTGCAGCTCTACTTAGACCACATAGCTATCAGGGCAGGCCATGCAATGGTGAGAGACAGCTAGCACTCTGTGGTAACGCCTTAGGCCACTTGGCCATCAGGGGAGGCCCTCCGTGGTGAGAGACAGCTAGCACTCAGTGGCAATACCTTAGACCACGCCGCTATCAGGGCAGGCCCTGTAATGGTGAAGTACAGCTAGCGGTCAGTGGCAATGCCTTAGACTATGCAGCTATTAAGGCAGGCCCTGTAATGGTGAGAGAGAGCTTGTGGTCAGTGGCAATGCCTTAGACTACACCGCTATCAGGGCAGGCCCTGTAATGGTGAGAGACAGCTAGCACTCAGTGGAAATACCTTAGACCACACCGCTATCAGGGCAGGCCCTGTAATGGTGAGAGAGAGTTTGCGGTCAGTGGCAAAGCCTTAGACTACACGGCTATCAGGGCAGGCCCTGTAATGGTGAGAGACAGCTATCAGTCAGTGGCAATGCCTTAGACTACACGGCTATCAGGGCAGGCCCTGTAATGGTGAGAGACAGCTAGTGGTCAGTGGCAATGCCTTAGGCTACACGGCTATCAGGGCAGGCCCTGTAATGGTGAGAGAGAGCTAGTGGTCAGTGGCAATGCCTTAGGCTATGCGGCTATTAAGGCAGGCCCTGTAATGGTGAGAGAGAGCTTGCGGTCAGTGGCAATGCCTTAGACTACAGGGCTATCAGGGCAGGCCCTGTAATGGTGAGAGACAGCTAGTGGTCAGTGGCAATGCCTTAGACTATGCGGCTATTAAGGCAGGCCCTGTAATGGTGAGAGAGAGCTTGCGGTCACTGGCAATGCCTTAGACTACACGGCTATCAGGGCAGGCCCTGTAATGGTGAGAGACAGCTAGCACTCAGTGGCAATGCCTTAGACTACACGGCTATCAGGGCAGGCCCTGTAATGGTGAGAGACAGCTAGTGGTCAGTGGCAATGCATTAGACTATGCGGCTATTAAGGCAGACCCTGTAATGGTGAGAGACAGCTAGTGGTCAGTGGCAATGCCTTAGACCACACCGCTATCAGGGCAGGCCCTGTATTGGTGAGAGAGAGCTTGCGGTCAGTGGCAATGCCTTAGACTACACCGCTATCAGGGCAGGCCCTGTAATGGTGAGAGAGAGCTAGCACTCAGTAGAAATACCTTAGACCACACCGCTATCAGGGCAGGCCTTGTAATGGTGAGAGACAGCTAGCACTCAGTGGAAATACCTTAGACCACACCACTATCAGGGCAGGCCCTGTAATGGTGAGAGACAGCTAGCTGTCAGTGGCAATGCCTTAGACTACACCGCTATCAGGGCAGGCCCTGTAATGTTGAGAGAGAGCTTGCGGTCAGTGGCAATGCCTTAGACTACACGGCTATCAGGGCAGGCCCTGTAATGGTGAGAGACAGCTAGCACTCAGTGGCAATGCCTTAGACTACACTGCTATCAGGGCAGGCCCTGTACTGGTGAGAGACAGCTAGCTGTCAGTGGCAATGCCTTAGACTACACCGCTATCAGGGCAGGCCCTGTAATGGTGGGAGAGTGCTAGCACTCAGTAGAAATACCTTAGACCACGCCGCTATCAGGGCAGGCCCTGTAATGGTGAGAGACAGCTAGTGGTCAGTGGCAATGCCTTAGGCTACACGGCTATCAGGGCAGGCCCTGTAATGGTGAGAGAGAGCTAGTGGTCAGTGGCAATGCCTTAGGCTATGCGGCTATTAAGGCAGGCCCTGTAATGGTGAGAGAGAGCTTGCGGTCAGTGGCAATGCCTTAGACTACAGGGCTATCAGGGCAGGCCCTGTAATGGTGAGAGACAGCTAGTGGTCAGTGGCAATGCCTTAGACTATGCGGCTATTAAGGCAGGCCCTGTAATGGTGAGAGAGAGCTTGCGGTCACTGGCAATGCCTTAGACTACACGGCTATCAGGGCAGGCCCTGTAATGGTGAGAGACAGCTAGCACTCAGTGGCAATGCCTTAGACTACACGGCTATCAGGGCAGGCCCTGTAATGGTGAGAGACAGCTAGTGGTCAGTGGCAATGCATTAGACTATGCGGCTATTAAGGCAGACCCTGTAATGGTGAGAGACAGCTAGTGGTCAGTGGCAATGCCTTAGACCACACCGCTATCAGGGCAGGCCCTGTATTGGTGAGAGAGAGCTTGCGGTCAGTGGCAATGCCTTAGACTACACCGCTATCAGGGCAGGCCCTGTAATGGTGAGAGAGAGCTAGCACTCAGTAGAAATACCTTAGACCACACCGCTATCAGGGCAGGCCTTGTAATGGTGAGAGACAGCTAGCACTCAGTGGAAATACCTTAGACCACACCACTATCAGGGCAGGCCCTGTAATGGTGAGAGACAGCTAGCTGTCAGTGGCAATGCCTTAGACTACACCGCTATCAGGGCAGGCCCTGTAATGTTGAGAGAGAGCTTGCGGTCAGTGGCAATGCCTTAGACTACACGGCTATCAGGGCAGGCCCTGTAATGGTGAGAGACAGCTAGCACTCAGTGGCAATGCCTTAGACTACACTGCTATCAGGGCAGGCCCTGTACTGGTGAGAGACAGCTAGCTGTCAGTGGCAATGCCTTAGACTACACCGCTATCAGGGCAGGCCCTGTAATGGTGGGAGAGAGCTAGCACTCAGTAGAAATACCTTAGACCACGCCGCTATCAGGGCAGGCCCTGTAATGGTGAGAGACAGCTAGCTGTCAGTGGCAATGCCTTAGACTATACCGCTATCAGGGCAGGCCCTGTAATGGTGAGAGAGAGCTAGCACTCAGTGGAAATACCTTAGACCACACAGCTATCAGGACAGGCCCTGTAATGGTGAGACAGCTAGCGGTCAGTGGCAATGCCTTAGACTATGCGGCTATTAAGGCAGACCTTGTAATGGTGAGAAACAGCTAGTGGTCAGTGGCAATGCCTTAGACTATGCAGCTATTAAGGCAGGCCCTGTAATGGTGAGAGAGAGCTTGCGCTCAGTGGCAATGCCTTGGACTACACGGCTATCAGGGCAGGCCCTGTAATGGTGAGAGACAGCTAGTGGTCAGTGGCAATGCCTTAGACTATGCGGCTATTAAGACAGGCCCTGTAATGGTGAGAGAGAGCTTGCGGTCAGTGGCAATGCCTTAGACCAAGGCTATCAGGGCAGGCCCTGTAATGGTGAGAGACAGCTAGCACTCAGTGGCAATGCCTTAGACTAAACAGCTATCATTAGGTCAGGGCCTCCTGCAAGGCATGTCAACAATGAGATCTTTTATAAATCTTTAAGCCATTAACATTCAGAGCAGCCAAAACAGGCCTGACAAATTTTGAAATACAGGCAACTGCTTAATCCGGACTGATGTGGACCCTAAATTTCTGTCCGGATTAGGCAAAATCCAGATTATGCGTATAGGGATTATATGTATAGGAAGGGACTGGGACCTTCCAATCTGTCCGGCTTAGACGAAAATCCCAGATTACACGTGTCCGGATCAACAATGAGATCTTTTATAAATCTTTAAGCCATTAACATTCAGAGCAGCCAAAACAGGCCTGACAAATTTTGAAATACAGGCAACTGCTTAATCCGGACTGATGTGGACCCTAAATTTCTGTCCGGATTAGGCAAAATCCAGATTATGCGTATAGGGATTATATGTATAGGAAGGGACTGGGACCTTCCAATATGTCCGGCTTAGACGAAAATCCCAGAATACACGCGTCAAGATTAAGCAGAGTTGCCTTTATATTATTTACAAAAGCATTTTCTGGAAAACATATTAAGGAGACATGTTTATCAAATGTCAAATTCTCCTTCAAATATGTTGTGAACTTTCGCTTTGTTCTCAAGTTATTTTCAAAATTAAGAAAGTTGCAGACGTTATGTTCTGGTGGAGTTCTAAGTGTGAATGGGTTATGGTAAAAAAAATCGTGCAAGCAATGGATGTTTCCTCCAGATGAAATGAATGATTTTTCCAGACAATTCGCCACTAAAAGCACGAACAAGGCGACATAAAGTCCCCCATCCTCTAAGACACGCTGGGCAGTATTACTTAGTCTTAAAGGATTTGGACAGCACTTGATGAAATTGTGGTCTCTTGGGTACCCTTGCTGTTATATAAGACGTCTTTAGTATAATCTGATTTATTGACTGTATCAAAAATGCAAAATATAAATATTAAGTCTGATGGCCGTTGGCTGACGTGTAATTCTGAAGCCGAGTGATCTAAGGTGTTGCCACTGACTGCTCGTTGCCTCTCACCACTGAGGGCCTGCCCTGGTGGCCGAGTGGTCTAAGGCGTTGCCACTGACTGCTCGTTGCCTCTCACCACTGAGGGCCTGCCCTGATGGCCGAGTGATCTAAGGCGTTGCCACTGACTGCTAGCTTTCTCTCACCACTGAGGGCCTGCCCTGATGGCCGAGTGATCTAAGGCGTTGCCACTGACTGCTCGTTGCCTCTCACCACTGGTGGCCGAGTGGTCTAAGGCGTTGCCACTGACTGCTTGTTGCCTCTCACCACTGAGGGCCTGCCCTGATGGCCGAGTGATCTAAGGCGTTGCGACTGACTGCTAGCTGTCTCTCACCACTGAGGGCCTGCCCTGGTGGCTGAGTGGTCTAAGGCGTTGCCACTGCCTGCTCGTTGCCTCTCACCACTGAGGGCCTGCCCTGATGGCCGAGTGATCTAAGGCGTTGCCACTGACTGCTCGTTGCCTATCACCACTGAAGGCCTGCCCTGATGGCCAAGTGATCTAAGGCGTTGCCACTGACTGTTTGTTGCCTCTCGCCACTGAGGGCCTGCCCTGGTGGCAGAGTGGTCTGAGGCGTTGCAACTGACTGCTCGTTGCCTCTCACCACTGAGGGCCTGCCCTGGTGGCCGAGTGGTCTAAGGCGTTGCCACTGACTGCTCGTTGCCTCTCACCACTGAGGGCCTGCCCTGATGGCCGAGTGATCTAAGGCGTTGCAACTGAATGCTAGCTGTCTCTCACCACTGAGGGCCTGCCCTGACGGCCATGTGGTCCAAGGCGTTGCCACTGACTGCTCATTTCCTCTCACCACTGAGGGCCTGCCCTGATGGCCGAGTGGTCTAAGGCGTTGCCACTGACTGCCCGTTGCCTTTCACCACTGAGGGCCTGCCCTGATGGCCGAGTGATCTAAGGTATTGCGACTGACTGCTAGCTGTCTCTCACCACTGAGGGCCTGCCCTGGTGGCCGAGTGGTCTAAGGCATTGCCACTGACTGCTGGCCGTCTCCCAACACTGTTAGCCCAAAGTATGCCTTTATTTGAGAGATATTACATGTACCGGGATGGTCGGGCCTTTTGGTAACTATGGTGAAAGCTTAATTAACATGTCCAGAGCTGAACAAAGTAACCTCTGGCGAACGGAATGGGTTCAGATATCATCGTTTATTGTTAACCCACACTAACCAATGGTTAAAGATAATTGGTTTTGCGTCGTTTTTCTAGTGTTGTCCTGCCACTGAAGAATCAGTGACATTCATAATTCATATTTGCCATTCAATGTAACTCTATCCGCTGAATGCAATTCAACTCCCCGCAATGCTTGTCCTTTAAAAAAAATATCGCTACAAAACTAATCTATCTGAAAACATATTATTAGTCAATTTAATATCTGCCGCACGTTGTGCTAATTCTGGCGCATGCGCATCCTAAGGTGCTTTATGTTATTACATACATATGAAGAGCATTGCATTTGCTATGCATATTATGATAACGCACTAGGTGTTCCCCGTTAGTGCTAGTAGGAACATTAAATGTGTTATCCTGTTTGGAATATAAATATTAGCTTAACATGAATTTATGGATGACACGGGGCGGAAGAGGTTGGGACATGTAGTCAGGCACCTATCGTATCAACACAATAACCAGATAGATACGGATAGAGTGGCCTCCCGTGTCGACCAATCAAAATGAACCTCGTACGTCCCATCGAGGAGTATAGTCAGTATGGCGACTAGACTAGGCTCCTAGTCCCTGTAAAGTTCACATTTCCTTCTGTGTTGACCAAGCACTGTGGTGTGGTACCAGGTTTGGAAGATAGATGGCACTACCTGGTCCTCCTATCTCCATAGGTGTCATAATCAAAACTGAATCAAATGTAAACTAAATTGGCCACTATGGCCACCTAGACTATTTGGTGCCTGGTAACAGAAACACATGAGAGAAAAAATACATATGACAGCCTATAAATCTAGGCTACATGGCGACCTGTTCTACCATTTATGTCTAGTCCCGGGGGGCGGGGGGGGGGGGGGGACTTCGGTATTAAGGGGGTACATACGCTCGTTATCAAAATTTAAAAACACCCCTAAAGCACTGATTTCAGGCCCAAAAAGCACACTTATTTTTTTTAAACGCTGTCTTTTTCCAGTTAAAAACACCCCTTCTTTATCAAGACACTGACATTGGATGAACGGGAACACGAATTTAACTTTTGATGTTATAATTCTCTGCCTGTTTAGCGGCAGCTGTGGCGACAGCAGACTCTGAAGCCCAGTCACTTCGGGAGTCACTTGGCGTCAGAGCCGCGTATGTTTCGTGGATTGTAAGTTTTTATTAACCCCCCATACTTCTTGTACCCTTCTTTTACAATATCGCGGACATGCGGAGGTCTTAAAAAAGACCCCTTCTTCCGCGAAACACGTAACCCCCTCTGTACCTGAGTGCCCCCCTCCCCCCCCCCCCCCCCCCACCGGGTGTCTAGTACAGCGTCACATCTCATTGTGAACACCCCAGATATGTGAATACCCAGTGGTGAACACAATTTCTAGCTGTCTCTCACCACTGCCTTGTTTAGAACCCCAGCCGGGGCATGTGAGAAAGTTGCCCGTGACTTCGCGTTAGGCGGTAGATTTTTGCCGGGTCCTCGTTTCCCCCATCAGTTACAACTGGCTAGTCACGACTTAGTCGCAATAGGGCAGAAAAAGTGACGAAAAAATCGAAATTCCATGAACACAGTTTCCTGTTCCTGTCACGTATTTATTTATGACATTCATTGTTCTCGACTAACGCCTCGAACAATATACTCTTCGTTTTGTGGCATCAACTCCTTGCAAACATCTACTACGTCGTGCCTGTCCTGATGGCTGTGTGATCTACGGCGTTGCCACTGACTGCTAGCTGTCTCTCACTACTGAGGGACTGCCCTGCTGGCCGTGTGGTCTACGGCGTTGCCACTGACTGCTAGCTGTCTCTCACCACTGAGGGACTGCCCTGATGGCCGTGTGATCTAAGGCTTTGCCACTGACTGCTATCTGTCTCTCACCACTGAGGGACTGCCCTGATGGCCGTGTGATCTAAGGCGTTGCCACTGACTGCTAGCTGTCTCCCGCCACTGAGGGTCTGCCCTGATGGCAATGTGGTCCAAGGCATTGCCACTGACTGCTCGCTGTCTCTCACCACTGAGGGACTGCCCTGATGGCCGTGTGATCTAAGGCGTTGCCACTGACTGCTAGCTGTCTCTCACCACTGAGGGACTGCCCTGATGGCCGTGTGATCTAAGGCGTTGCCACTGACTGCTAGCTGTCTCCCGCCACTGATGGTCTGCCCTGATGGCAATGTGGTCCAAGGCGTTGCCACTGACTGCTAGCTGTCTCTCACCACTGAGGGACTGCCCTGATGGCAATGTGGTCCAAGGCGTTGCCACTGACTGCTCGCTGTCTCTCACCACTGAGGGACTGCCCTGATGGCCGTGTGATCTAAGGCGTTGCCACTGACTGCTAGCTGTCTCTCACCACTGAGGGACTGCCCTGATGACCGTGTGATCTAGGGCGTTGCCACTGACTGCTAGCTGTCTCTCACCACTGAGGGACTGCCCTGATGGCCGTGTGATTTAACAGAGGTGTTACGAGACGAAGCCGAGTAACCCCGAAGGAAGTCAGGTACACTACAACTTCTGTGGAATCAAAGTAGCTCGAACCAAGGTTGACCGCTTTGTATCAATCATAGGCCATTAACCCTTATGTGCTAGTGTTTAAATTGGCCACATCGAAACGATGCAAAAAAAACTTTTAAAAATGACTTAACCCCTGGCACATGGTTTTGGATTTGGAATTTCGTTTTTCGTCATATTTATGCCAATTGTGGCTAATTCGTGACTAGCCAGTTGTAAGTATTGGAGGAAACCAGAGTACCCAGCGAAAGCCACCGCCTAACCCCAAGGCACTGGCAACTTTCTCACATGCCCCGTCTAGCACATGGTACTCATCTGATAGTACTCGGCGAGAACTTTCAAATGGATACCAACATGACAGGGTTTAGATGGTTTTCAAAAATCTTTGCTTCCTTGTGCTTTGGACGAAAGTAGCCTCTGCATTGAAAGGGTTAAAACTGGTTGAGAACCCTTATTCAATACCCTTGGGGTAACACCTCTGTGGTTAAGCAGGTTTTGATAGCGAGGCCTCTGCAAGTGTGCTACATGTATGCGTCGTGTATTTAAATGATGAACACCGAAAAGGGTTGGACTTGAAGTTGTCGTATCTACACAGTGACCAACTATCTATGACTACAGGGATATTATATCCGCCATGGTAAGTAGTCACTCACATGAGGTTAGACCTCAGATGAATAAAACAATGGATAGGTAGCGAGAGACGAATTACCATATGCGCTATGGTCGTAGTGTAGACCTGGTTATCCCAGGGGTCTCGAATCTTGCCGAACCTCGTCTCAGTATGACGTCAATATGAGACAAAGACCAATGAGGGGTCTCTTATAGTTTACACTACAGATAAAGTTGCGCACCAACTTGCGCAGAACTCAAATATTAGGCTCATCACCGGAGCCAGGCTGTTCAGGGGTACCTGTCGGTGGCATATCTGGTGGATCGAGATCCTTCCTTTTAAGACATCCAGAATTGGACGAGTCTCATATTGACCACCTAGTGAGCAATTGCGGAACTAAATTAGTGACGACCCAGTTTTAACGTCACACATTAAAAGAAATGAAAAAACACACGCGTGGACTAGACGCTAAAGGCTTCGGAAGTGCGCAGCACGCTATTCACCGTAGGTGTACAACAGTCAATTTTAGCCACTCCCACAGATGGCTTTATACTTCAAGGAAAATCGACCCTACTAATTTCGTCGTAAATTATTAGCTCATGGCCGCGAGTTTATCTATAAAACAGAGCCGCCAAAAACCAAAGTGATCAAGTGTGGCTTTGAGGGCAAGCCCGAGGAAGGAGGGGGTGGGGTCTTTCCATTGATTGAAATGTTCACAAGCAGCGTGTTCTCTCGCCGCATGAGAATATACCTATAGTATGAGTGACGTATCACAAGTGAGCCTTACCCTGGCTTCAACCGGTTGCTGTTGAAAGGGAGCAGTCGTGTCCAGGCTGTGACGTAACCGTACACTGTTTTGTGACGTCACAGGTCCACCTATTTAATACACCAAAATGCCACCAGGTGACGCTTGGTCAGTATGAACTCATTGAGCTGGATTACATACTTTTAGCACCGAAATATTCATATCCATGTAGGAACTACATCTATGCAGAAACCATGAGAGTTCTATTGCTTCGAAAGGAAAATCGAATTCAAATATGATTCTCATGCCTAGCACATATGTATGTCGACTACTACATAGAGGGATTACAAGTCTGCGAACTCATGCCTATGTATCCCTAGATTGTTGGATATTAACAATCGCTGGACCATATTGTAAATACGTTGCTTTGGGTTACTGAACGGCAAGAAACTATAAAGGTAAGTAGGTGATCAACGGTTATAGAGGAAATATTTCTACATAGTATAGTATGGTATGTTTATTGAATGTACAGATATGCAAACTCATAACATATACAGATATTTTCAAATAAGCGTTGATAAATCATAAAAGTACATGGAACAGTTATGTTATGCAAAAATAAACTAAACATAAAGAAGCGAACGAGGGAAACGAAACAAGTGAATTACAAGAGGCAATCCAAGGTACACATATTCATAGAGAGGAAAACATTAATATGTCAAAATCCTCCCTTAGATGTAAGTTGAATGATTCATGTAATTTCCAAAAAAAATAAAACTGAATGATGCCTTCTGACATCAAAACGGACTTCCAATAAATAGCAATTGCAGGAACAAAAAAGGGTACGAAAGGGGTATATGTCGATATTACATACAGGTTATTTGGGATTCCATCCAATTGAATTCTTAGTCTGTATACGTGTTAAACAGTAAGGGCTGTTCCATTTAAAAGTGTGGGGGGGGAGGAACGGAAGATTTTTTTAAGGGGGGGGAGGGGCCGAATTTTGAATTATTTTACCCCCCCCTCCCCCCCCGAATTTTGAATTTTGGTGGGGAGGGGGGTGCCGAATTTTGAATTTTTTTTCGCCGGCCGCACCCAAAATCTTTTTAAATTTCGCATTTTTTTTTTCGTAATATATATATATATATATATATATATATATATATATATATATATATATATATATATATATATATATATATATAAATATATATATATATATATATATATATATATATATATATATATATATATATATATATGTTTGTACATATTTATATATAATATACATGTATATATAGATAGATAGATAGATAGATAGATATAGATAGATAGATATAGATATTAATGTTTAGATATACATATATGAATAAATAAATAATATCATTTTGCCAACTTGTTAAGTTCGAATAATGATATGGACACATATAAAAATATATGTATATGTATATGTATATGTATAGTATTTGGATATGTATATGCATATGTATATGTACATGTACATATACATATACATATATATGAAACTTGTAGTATAAAAGAAATCCTGCAGTAACTACGGCGGTCGGAATCGAACCCGCAACCCTTGGATCGTCACGTTCCTGGTGTCTGGTATTTGGCGACTACTTGCTGCTATTTTCGCTGTTTCCCGGTAGCGTCCCGAGGTTCCATGACGACATTTCTTGACGCTAACAACCGATCTTGACACTGTATTATGGGGGAAGAGAGGAATTTTTTGCCTGGGGGGGGGGGGGCGAATTCTGAATTGCTTTACCCCCCCTCCCCCCTCGAATTCTGAACTAGGGCTGGAAGGGGGGGGGTGCCGAATTTTTAATTAGCTTCCGTTCCTCCCCCCCCCCACACTTTTAAATGGAACAGCCCTAAGGTAATATTTGCACTATAGGAAATGAGTATTTTTCTTCTTTTTTACTCGACTGCCAATGAGCTTGCATGGGTTATTTTAGTACAGACTTTTCAGTTCAGAACATTAAGTTAATACCTCCAATATAGGAAGTGTGTATTTTTTTAAATTTCTAATTAAGCATGCATGGGTTATTTTCACGTTTGCAGAGACACCATGATACAGTTATCCAGTGAAAAAAATACATTTGCTGCAGAATGCACAGGTGTTCGATTAAAGAAGGTTCCTTTGGCCATTGAGGTATATCAACCATTCCAATGCTGAGGCTACTTTCATCCAAAGCACAAGGACTCAAGATTTTTGAAAACCATCTAAACCCTGTCGTCTTGGTATTTATTGGATAGCTCTCTCTCTCTCTCTCTCTCTCAGATGAGTACCTATATGCCAAGGTTTCAGTACCTTTCAGGTTTTCTTTAATCTATTTGCATTGCCAAAATTAGCCACCAGCAGGCTAAGGGTTAAACGTGGTCCGTAAAACATGTTCAATATATGAAAGTGTTCACCTTATGGAAGTGCGGTGAAACCTCTGAGCTGTGAACATCTTGGCAAAGTGTTCACATTATGTGTTCACAGTTTGGACATCCTTTCTTAGTGTATTAGGTACAAATGTGGCTAAGGAAAAAGGGGTCACGAAATGACATGTTCGCACTAGGGGATGTTCACATTAGGATGTTATGTAAAGTGTATTTGAGCTAGCAGGTTCGCCGAGCACGTTATTAATGTGAGATTGCCAATTCGAGGAGGTAGTTACTAACATGTGGCACATTCTGATAATACATGTGCATGCCAGACTTAGAGCTAAGACCTATATCTCACCATACTATCGACAAAGCAGGTAAAAGTAGTCCATGAAATTGAATTTAAACTTATATATATATATATATATATATATATATATATATATATATATATATATATATATATATATATATATATGTATGTATGTATGTATGTATGTATGTATGTATGTTTTTATGTATGTATGTATGTATACGTTTTGCATGCATACACACACACACACATACACACACACACGCACATATATATATATATATATATATATATATATATATATATATATATATATATATATATATATAGATAGATAGATAGATAGATAGATAGATAGATATAGATATTAATGTTTTGTCAAATCTAATGGACTGGTGTATATAGCATTAAATGGCAACGCATTTCATAAAACGTTCAAAATGGTATGCAATTGCTCTACATAGATATTTGGTTATTGCACAAAACACGTGTGACGCATGTTATTCAAGGGCCGTGCCGCTATACAATATACACCCTTTCAGATAGCTTGCTCAGAAACCGTAGGTCAGAGGTCATTCAACAATAACAGCACACCAGCTGCAGTCTTATACACTGTGAGAGATAGGGATATCTGTTAAAGAGGATTAATGAAGAGAATTCTTGAGGGAATCATGACAGCCCTGCTATTGGTCCCAGTTAGATATTCACACAGTAACCGGATTCTGTCAATATCAACCACCTTCATGGATGTGAATTTCAGGAAGGCTCTGGACCCAAATGGGGAAAGGATGTCTGGGCCCTATTATAACCATGTCCATCAAACCTTTCATGTACCAACACAGTAAAGTGAATGGTACAGGAAATAGCCCTTCCTTTTAACTCTCATTTTAATTGAAACACTTGACCATTGTTGGCCCAACTGCAGCTGGACCACACAAGCTCCCAGTTCACCGTAAGCTTTCATTCCCTCAATTTATACACATCTAACTAGAAGAAATTTAGATACAAGCACAATGTCACATAGAAATGAACATGAAGATATGGACTTTGAGAAATTCAAGATTTGGACAGTACCAGATATTATTAGTTATCAACTGTTTTGGAGTATGATACAACTTATATCTCGCAATCAGAGGGCTGTATCACCCGAGGCGCAGCCGAGGGTGATACAGCCCTCTGATTGCGAGATATAAGTTGTATCATACTCCAAAACAGTTGATAACGAATTTATCTCATGATTGCCCCACGACATCTGCATATGTAATAAAAATGAACATACATACATATATACAATTTGGTTCTAGCAGCAGAGCATTGTCTGCTAGTGGGGCAGCCATCCTGCAATGTTTGGTAGAATCGGTGATTGCATCATGCACTTAGGGGGTAGGGAGAATTGGGAATTGCATCATGGGCATAATCTATTGATGGAATGCTCAACTCTCCCTAACCTAAAAAGCAGCTGGATAGTATAAGAATACTGGGAGGTTAATATAGGATTCTGAGAGGTTAATACAGCCTCATATTAACCTCCAATTGACCAATCAAAAGCCTAGAATTTTGCCAATCATGAGATAAAAAAACTTATTTAACGGACTGTGATCAGTCACCGTACTGTTTTATGATGACTAAATGCAAACCTTCCCTAAATATCCATGATGAACCACATGATGTTTGGGTGTGTATCAAGAAGGATACTGAGATGATACATAGTGCCTACTGCACCTGTTTTGCTGGGTAAGTAATTTTAACTGGTCATGATTATGATAATTACAATAATGATAATAATAATAATAATAATAATAATAATGATAATACAAATTTTGATGATGAGAATTATAATAATAACAATAACAACATTAATGAGCAATTTGTTATGCTGGGTAAGTATTTTTACTTGTCATGATAATAATAATAATAATACTTATTATTATAATCATAATTATAACAAAAAATACAATCATGATAATAATGAAAAAGAACAATAACAACACTAATGACGATAATAATAATAATAATAATAATAATAATAATAATAATAATAATAGTAATAATAATAACAGTGATAATACCAGTAGTGCTAAAACAACATCTTAATTTATGACTGAGATGATACTTGTGTCAATGATCTATTTAACTGCAATACTAATAAAAATGACTATAACAATCACACCTGTTTGAAAGAATATGCTCCCTTCATATAAGGCTTACTTACTCATTTCAGATTTTATTTTTTCATCTTATGCTTTTTTGCTTAACATGGCCTCCCATAGGATTGTAAACAAACAGGACACGTTATGGATTTTTTCTCCATATTAAACTATACATACATATATAGGTTAACATAATAATAGTTAAGTAAGCCAATTTGAATCATTGTGATTTATTTGATTTCTATTATACATCTCATTTATGTTATGTACGATTTCATAAGGTAGAAAATGAACTAACAAAACGTCTTTATGGTGATAAATTGGTCTGAGAAGGCCTGAAGTAACCAAATGAATGAAGTTGATATCAGATTTGTAGGCTACAACCTTTACCTAAAATCTCAAATGTAAATTTGTAATGTGGCCAAAGAAACGATCATGCAGGATATTAACCATATGCCTATTTGCCAACGTCCACAAATGCAATCAAATAGTCCTAATTGACTCCTGTGGATGATGCTAGAACTAATAAGATCCCAGAGGTGTATCAAATATAGACGTACAAGACATCCTAGGGTACCTTGTGCGATAATTGCATATGAATTCTAACAGACGCCTGAACGTGAAAGGTTCATGTCTTGATATTAAATACCAAGCTATAAATTAGGCGCTAAACCTCTTAAAGGTAGGGTTAATAAAGGACGACATATGTCGATGTACATTTAAAGGACGAGACACACACACATATATATATATATATATATATATATATATATATATATATATATATATATATATATATATATATGTATATATATATATATATATATATATATATATATATATATATATATATATTTATATACTAGTATATATATACGAATATATATATATATATATATATATATATATATATATATATATATATATATATATAGAGAGAGAGAGAGAGAGAGAGAGAGAGAGAGAGAGAGAGAGAGAGAGAGAGAGAGAGAGCACTTCACTGAAACTTACTTTAGGAAAAATTACGATTTTCCACCACAGGATTCTTTTTCAAACAGTCTAGTACATGTACATATATAAGTCTATATGCAGGTCATTTAAGTTGATGATAAAGCACTACTGTTACAGGTGCACTGTCCATAAACTACACTCTAGTTCCACTGTGTACATTATCATTTTAGGTTTTTTGCATAAATTTGTATTTGCCAAAATAGCCACCAGTAGCATAAGTGTTAAACGTCTTCACTTAAGACCTGGAACTTTGTTAGGCTGCCGGATATCCTTGGCAATACTTTGTGAATCGGTGCGATACAGGGTGATGCATGTAGGTGCATTTGTTTCATAACAAATTAGACAAATGTATGATTAACTTTCTCAAACCATTTAATTCAGTTGATCTTCCTTTCCATTCGCTCTGAAGTGAAATAAGCATAAATAAGGAGCTTATTGTTAATATTTTAAACAGTTGCCACAGCACACACATCTAGAAGGGCTGACCTCAAAACTATACTTATAAGCTTACTTTGAACCTATATCATTCTGATGGTGGATTTTGCCTTGTAGCCAATGTTACAATTATAAATTGTGTAGGTGAAAACCGATGTACCAAAGGAGAACCACCGCTTAACCTATGGGTGTGGGTGTGTGTGTGTGTGAGAGAGAGAGAGAGAGAGAGAGTGTGTGTGAGAGAGAGAGAGAGTGAGTGTGTGTGTGTGAGAGAGAGAGAGAGAGAGAGAAGAGAGAGAGAGAGAGAGAGAGAGAGAGAGGTTCGAATCCGAATGCCTGCAGGGTGCTGAGAAGACGGATACAGCACAGCCATTCAATTCCTGCACCAATCGACCGAACGTCTGCCAGTGCCTGTTTGTACAAACAACTATTGGTAACACGTCAAGAAAATTCATGACACACGTAGTTTAAGAATCAAAGCTACGTTAAGTTGCGAGGTGATACATACATCAATGCCCAGGAAACTCGGTGGCAATTGGGAGTGCGGTCGTGTACTAAGCCTTGGTTGCTTTTAGTGCAGAAATTAAACGTCTGTCCTGTATGTCTTTGGTTAAACATGCCCCTAAGGACATTATTAGTTATCAACTGTTTTGGAGTATGATACAACTTATATCTCGCAATCAGAGGTCTGTATCACCCTCGACCTCTGCATAAGTAATAGAAATGAACAAACTCACCTTTGGGAGAATTGGTGATTGCATCATGCACTTAGGGGGTAGGGAGAATTGGGAATTGCATCATGGGCATAATTATCTGATGCAATGCTCAAATCTCCCTACCCTAAAAAGCAGCAGGTTAATATAAGAATACTTTGAGGTTAATGTAGGATTCTGAGAGGTAAATATATGATTCTGAGAGGTGAATTGAAGGAAGTTCACAACACAGCTTCATATCATGGGCAAATCGACCAATCAAAAGCCTAGAAGTTTGCCAATCATGAGATAAATGCATGTATCTAATCCCAGTGTGCTTTCTTTTGATATTTTCAGGTGAGCTTGCATTCGTCATCAATTGTATCAATTCGAAGCCAAATGAGACGCTGGAATCAATCAATGGTTTAGCATAATTTGCCACGTCGATTCTGTGTAAAAACAACAACATAGGAACTCATGGGATATACGATACAGATCTGAGGAATTTTGAATTTTGATTCGTTGTCACTTTTTCTGAAGTGACTGTAAATACGGCAAAATCGTGACTAGCCAGTTGTAAGTCTGCAGATTAAAACACAGCCCCACCCCAGGTCACTGGCAACTTTCCAACATACCTCGACGGGGTTTCGAGCCTGGACAGTCGTGAGAGACAGCTAGCATCGAGCAGTCAGTGGCAATGCCTTGGATCACTCAGTCATCCTGGGCAGTGGTGAGACACGGTAAGCAGCCAATGGCAACGCAATAGACTACTCGGCTATCAGGGCAGGTGCTTCTGATCAAAAGAGAGGAGAAATAGGTTTTTACTCTGCTTTAAACAATTTATATTTCTGTATCGCAACGAGCCAGAAACCAGGAAATTTACTTCTATTAAAAAGTAGTTCCAAAAGGGTTCTTTCAATTGCAAAGGCATCTTAAACGTCCCTTCATAAAGCTCCACACTTTTATAGCAACCAGGACAAACAGCCAACCAGGATTAAAAGGACATGTCATACTACGAGCTTGAAACACGGAAATTCTTTTCCAAAAGGGGTCTTTCAGTTCTAAAGGCATCGTAGACACTCCTTTATAACGCCGCACATTTTTATTGTAACCAGGCCAATCCGCTTACGACGATTCAGCGAAGACCGCAACGAACAATTAACGCGGAAAATCGCGTCTCTGAACAAATAGTTCCAAAAAGGGTCTTTTGGTTGTAAAGGCATCATAGACGCCACTTCATAACGCTGTACACCTGTATAGCAACCAGGCCAACTTACGAGGATCTCGAGGAGACTTATGTCATACCACAACGAGCCAGAAACGCGGAAACTCGCTTTTCTAAACAACTAGGTCCAAAGGGATATTTTCAGTTGCAAAGGCATCGTATATGCCACTTCACAACAATGCACACCTGTATAGCAACCAGACCAACCTAACGAGGATCCAGCGAAGACATGTCATGCCACAACGAGCAAGAAACGCGGAAATTCGCTTCTCTAAAACAAATAGTTCCAAGGGGGTATTTCAGTTGGAAATTTGGATCATCGACAATTCTAGACATATACTAGTATCCGGTGGATTATACATGAAAACAAATCTGGTACACGAGAAACAAACATAGACTAATCGCCAGTCACTGTAAACTCTCTCACCTCCCTTAAATGGAAATTAAACAACCATCTTTACCAATGTGCACTTGTGAGTTCATGTAAATCTTGTCTTCTGGATAAATTGTACTTTTAACAATAATTTTGGAATATTCGAAGGAGAGTTTCACTGTTGTTATTGTTCTGGATGAACTTTCTAGCAAGTGACAACGCCATTCAGATTGTGCCCCTAGGAAAATCCATCCATACTGTTCACCGTCCGATTTCTATTGAGGCTCCGAAGGGATTTATTTAAACCTATATATAGTATATGAGCAGCAGACCCCCTAAAGTGACAACGCCTTTCATAGTGTGCACCTACAAAAAATCCATCCGCATCTTTTACCGTTCTGTATAGCTCAGAGCAGCAGACCCTTTGAGGGCCCCTAGTGACAACGCCATTCAGATTGTGCACTTAGGAAAATTCATCAACACTTGTTACCGTCAATTGATATTGAGGCTCCGAAGGGATTTATTTAAACCTATGTATAGTATACTAGTATCAGACCCTTGGAGGGCCCCAAGCGACAACGCCATTAAGATTGTGCACTTAGGAAAATTCATTGCCGTCAGTTTGATATTGAGGCTCCGAAGGGATTTATTTACACCTATGTATAGTACACGAGTATCAGACCCTTGGAGGGCCCCAATGGACAGCGCCATTCAGATTGTGCACCTAGGACAATACATCCATACTTTTTTCCTTCGGTTTCATATTGAGGCTCCGAAGGGATTTATTCAAACATATGTATAATATCCGAGCAGCAGACGCATGGAGGGCCCCTATATGCTATGCCATTCACATTGTGCACCTAGGAAAATTCATCCATACGTTTTACCTTACGTGTACTATTGAGGCTCCAAAATGATATATTTAAGCCTATGTATAGCATCCAAACAGCAGACCCCCGGAGACCTCCAGTTTGTGACAGCGCCATTCAGACTGTGCACTTAGGAAAGTTCATCATACTCTATACCGTTCGTTTGAAATTGAGGCTCCGAAGGGATTTACTCAAACCTATGTATAGTATACGAGTATCAGACCCTTGGAGGGCCCCCAGTGACAACGCCATTCAGATTGTGCACCTAGGAAAATACAAGTCAGAGGTAGGTCGTACTTTATCCAGCTAATATACATTTATCTCATTGAAGTATTGCTATTATCCTTTGTGGACGACCATGTACAGCGCTATTTATAGTATTAACCCTTCTGATGCTGACTGAGGATACTTTCGTCCAAAGCACAAGGACGCAACGATTTTCTGAAACCCATCCAAACCCTGCCATGTTGGTATTCGTTGTAATACGCTTACCGTGTACTTTCAGATAAGTACCAATGTGCCAGGGTTTCTGTCATTTCTAAGGTTTTTTTGCATCATTTTGTAATGGCTAAATTAGCCAGCAGCAGTATAAGGGTTATATTGTGTTTTTGGTTTAGAACTTTAAGTTTCATTAATTTAGAGGCCTCCTTAAGTCAATCGAAGTTACTCACATATTTATAGTACTATTTCCTTTTTTTTATTTCATTCCTTTCCCAAGCAGGAGCATGCCGGAAATAATTGAATCATTTTGAAGATATAGCTCTAAAAATGTGGAGCCAGGATAGCACTCGAATAAGGGGAAAATACAATAAAGCCTTATCGACTGTTGTTGAGGGCGATATGATATTAATTAAATGCCTGAAGGCTGACAAAATGGCTCAAGTGCTGTTGCGTAGCGTAGGCCTATGACAACCATCATAATACCCTGGCATGTTCACTTTATAAATCTAGCTACATCGGAGAAGTGTGGCAATTGTTTAGGGCTATAATAATATACCTATGTATGTTTATATTACTTCAAAACAAATGTAAAATATAAATTCCCACACTCATCTTAAAGCCCTAATTGGTTTGGGGTGAAATAATCATACATTTTAGGGACATTCGAATATCATATGAAATAAATGCTCCTTACACTAAGACGATCCACAAAATAATGCCAAGAATATCAAGCAACATAGCAGAGTTTCAAGACTTAACTGATGACGATAAGAACAATGTAATTCAAGATAATAACAGTGTTGCCATCAAGAGCCATGTCATGATGTCATGTTGGTATTCATTGGATAGCTGTCACTGAGTACTCTCAGATGAGTATCCATGTGCTAGGGGTTCAGTAGTTTTTCATGTTTGCATTGTTTTGTATTGGCCAGATTAGCCACCAGATGCATAAGGGTTAAGTCATTATGTTTGAAAGATCTGTGGAGACTTTACTGATGGTTGCTTATAGCCATTTTATGTAAAACAAAATGTAGTTATGGAAGAAAAATAACAAGCAGTACAGTGGATGAACAAATAGATGTTGCCAGTAGATCTTGTTATAGGATATGAGGTGATTTAGATCTGATGAGTCGAAGACAATATTTTGTGATTTGCCTGTTGACGAGGTCCAACTTGCTGGTCAATACTTTGTTGTATTGTCTTCGGAATGATATATCCTTTTATCAGCAAATTACATGGTACAGATGGTGGTATATATATATATATATATATATATATATATATATATATATATATATATATATATATATATATATATATATATATATATATATATATATATATATATATATATATATATATATATACATGTATATATATATATATATATATATATATATATATATATATATATATATATATATATATATATATATATATATATATATATATATATATATATATATATGCAGGTTTACAGGTCATAACCTTGTTTGGACCAGAATATATATATATATATATATATATATATATATATATATATATATATATATATATATATATATATATATATATATATATATATATATATATATATATATATATATATGTGTGTGTACATATGTATTAAATATATACATATATATATATATATATATATATATATATATATATATATATATATATATATATATATTTTATATATATATATATATATATATATATATATATATATATATATATATATATATATATATATATATATACAAACAATTGCTGTCATTATAGTGGTTAAAATCTGTAGCAGGAGTAATAACAAACACCTTTATTCAGTTATTTTATGACATCATTCAACATGCTTTTTATAATGTTTGCATTGTTAGCCCGTCTGGCCTTACAGGGATCAAGGGTTCAATAGTATTTATCACAGACACCAAATCAATATTTATACACATTAATGGCACCTCCCCATTCTATACACACAAGGCGAGGCAGAGTGACTATCATATTGCATTGTATATTCATAGCACAATCATACACATGTTGAATTGATGATTTCTGCTTATATCAAGCACATGGTATATACACATGTTATAAAGGGAAAGGGTTTGCAATGGTGGTTTTTGGCCATTCATGCAGAGAGTGTCGCATGTTATGGTATAGTAGTTTTGAGAGTAAATGTGGACTATGTTTATATATATATATATATATATATATATATATATATATATATATATATATATATATATATATATATATATATATATTATATATATATATATATATATATATATATATGTCGGTCGGCCTGTCTGTCTGTATATATGTATCAATGCCTTTCGTCAGCCTCTGTATGTATGTATGTATGTTTGCAATTATATCTGTATGTAAATATGTCGGTATATATGTATTCATGCATGCATGAATGTATATATGTATTCTGTATG
>OZ012699.1:6031262-6058762 GCA_963942565.1 Maea johnstoni
TATATATATAATATATATATATATATATTATATATATATATATATATATATATATATATATATATATATATATATATATATATATATATATATATATATATATATATATATATATATATATATATATGTATATATATATATATGTATATATATATATGTATATATATATATATATATATATATATATATATATATATATATATGTATATATATATATATACATATATATATATATATATATATATATATATATATATATATATATATATATATATATATATATACATATATATATATATATGTATATATATATATATATATATGTATATATATATATATATATATATATATATATATATATATATATATATATATATATATATATATATATATATATATATATATATACATATATATATATATATATATATATATATATATATATATATATATATATATATATATATGCCTTTTGGCAATGGCGGACAAAACTAGGGTACAGTCCGTGCTCTTCCACATCCAACGCTCAATTGTTTGAAACAGATGTGCAGATTCTAAAGTAACACTCTTTATCTTAGCGCCGTTCCCGGGGCGCCGTTACAAACATTATGCCATGCCTTTTCTTTACCCAAATGTTTTCTCTTATTCATCCAAACTTCATTGATAATGTCTCGCTTCACGGACCGTGCAATCTAAGTGCCTCATCCATCATATAATTCGAAATTTAATTACGAATGCATAATTTAAATGTGAGAAGTTCAGAACTCGTTATGCTGAAATTACTGCACATTATGAATACATCTCCCTTCACACACTCTTAACCATTCCAATGCTGAGGCTACTTTCGCCCAAAGCTGAAGGATTCAAAGATTCTTGAAAGCCTACTTAACCCTGTCATGTTGGTATTCATTGGATAGCTATCGCTGAGTACTCTCAGATGAGTACCCATGTGCCAGGGTTTCCGGTATCTTTCAGGTTTTTTGCATTATTTTGTATTAGTCAATTAGCCCCCAGCAGCACAAGGGTTAACCCATCAATGCTCACTGAAGATTGTAATGACAATCCTCAAGAGAAAGGATGATTGTGAAAATATTTGAAAGAGAAATGTTAATTAGACCACTACCAAAAACTTTCCTTCAAATATTTAAAAGAATCATTTTTAATTCCAAAGTTATGAGTAAAAGTATATCAGATCCAGACGACAATTTCTGGAGGAACATTTAAGCATCAATGTGTTCAGGGGGCTGCCGCTATAGCCAAGCGGTCTACTATGTTGACCGGACGTCTGCCCGTGCCTGGTTGTACAGACACCCATATATAACATGTCACAACATGATCCAAGCACATCAGTGACCTTAACGTAGCTTGCTAATGACAACTACGTTCAGTTGTAAAGTTATCCATGCACCCATGCCCATGAAACTGGATGTCAATCGGGCGAGCGGTCGTGTATTATGCCCGGGCTGCCCATGCATTTAGTACAGGAATTAAATGTCGGCGCTGTACAACAGCGATGCCTCTGGGATCTTGAGGTCCCTGCGAGTACGAGATCTTTACTTCCATATATAGCTAAGTGACAAAAACGCCATTGCAAATCGGATCTTTAAAAGCTGGAATCAGCTTCCAATCCATAGAAGCGTGCAATTACACAAATGGCATGGTAAAAAAGGACTTTGTATCCTACCATGGGACAAAGTGACGTCATAAGATAGCCGGTTAACCCATTAATGCTCACAGCAGCCAAAAGCAGCATAATAATTTTGGTGAAATCTTGCAGCAATAAGCATAATTACGAAAATATTAGATGGAGAAATGATAACCAGAACATTACCAACAACTCCCTTTTAATTTTTTTGTAAAATTATTCTCAATTTTCAAAGTTATTGACGAAATATCAAACTCTAGACGACAATTTCTTGAGAAACTCTCAAGTATTAATGGGTTAAGTTCGTTGAGTTTACCGCAAAAGCCAATGCTTTCTTTCCAGATACAAATTCTAGTAGATTGATATTGTAGTAAGGCGCCTTTCTTTTACTGGCGTTCTGATATACAAAAAATACTGTTGTGCATTAAGGTGGCTTGTTGGGATAGTTTGTGATTATAGAGGGTCATTTTGAGATGAAGATGTGTGCATTTTCGTTCTAAGCAATCTAAGCTATGAATATATATATATATATATATATATATATATATATATATATATATATATATATATATATATATATATATATATATTCATAGCTTAGATTGCTTAGAACGAAAATGCACACATCTTATTATGCAATGTAAAAGTTTAAGAAAAGCACTTCTCTCATCTGCAAAAAGAGACAAGAAAAAAATAGATATGAAATTTTAACGATGCAAAGCTAAAACATGTTGTACCCTCTTTTTGTATTGATCTCTTCTTCACATCTATGAAATATGATGGTCCGCTGTCCATAATCATAGGTAAAATCCTCTGGCTTGATGTTTTAGTCTTCATCCATCAAATCAAGAGAATTTAGTTTTATTTAAGGGCAGCCTCTCAACTTTATAGAGGCGTGAGCTATGCCCATATGGTACAACTCAAAAATATGCCATACAAACATAATGCCTGGTTTAAAAAAGGGATTGTATAGATTTATTGGTAATTTAGTGAACCCATTGGGAGATATGGAAAGTAGAAAAAAAAAATTACTAAATGGGGCATTAGTTGCAACTTCTTAGAATATGAGCAATTAGTAGTAGTAGTTTTTATTTTATGGACCAAAACATTCGTCACGAAAATGCACTTACACCTAGATAATAAATCAACAGATAATATAAATAACAAAAACAAATGAATAATATATTCAGGACCGCGCAACAACAGACATATTTGCAGGACACTAGGGACAACACTTAGCTAGATATCACACAGTGGTCTAAAGTGCAGTGCCGACATTTGATGCCTGCACCAAATGAGCGGGATACCCGGGCATATTGTACAACCGCACGCCCGATTGCCACATAATCTCCTGGGCATGGATGCATGTGTGACGTCACGACTGCACATAGCCTTGTTTCACAAGCTATGTGTGTCATAGATATGCTTAGCTTATTTTTTGAATTGTTGTCCACGAGTGTTTTACAACCAGGCAGTGGCAGACGTCCGGTCGACTGGTGCAGGAATTAAATGTCTGCACTGTAACTAACTTAAGAGATCAAGGGCATTATCTAGAAAGGGGGGTAATCAAAAGGTCAATTCCACCATGAACAAAACATAGGTACAAACCGTTTCTGAGAGAATTCTCTACAAGTTCCCACTACTGCCAACCTTCATACATTAAGTATATTGCTGTTTTAACTCATCCTAACACACACGGAATGGTGGTACTGGGAGTGGCCATTTTAGTCTGAGTAGAGTTTAAGTATAGAATACTCTAAGCAACTATTTGGGCCTATGTTTTAATTCATGGTGGAATTGTCCTTTAATGGGGATGGGATACTCACCAGATTAGGCACGATTTCCTAATGTTGTTTCCAATACTGCTAATTTTTTGGAGTGTTTATAGTACATCTTATAAATGCCTGTGAGGCAATGCAGCTTGGTCATTTCTTGTTCAACGACACCCACAATTGTAAGGCCAACCAGCCAGAAGAGCACCTTTCTATTATTCTCAGCAAACTTATCCCTCAGTAACGGAATATTTTCATAAATTTCCCTTAACCCATCGTTTTTTTTTCAGGACAGCGAGATTTCGCCAGACCTTTTTTAATTTTGGAAAGGTTGTCTATTGACTTGCACATCCATCTGGACCATAAGGATACATAGTGAAAATATCATCTCATATCAAACAATGCCTGTCTACATGCAAGTAGGCCATATGATATAAATTCATATGAAGAACAGAAAGAGAGTAGACAGTTAAGATAGGAAGTGACCAGCAGTTATCTATAGCCAAATAAACTGTGAAAATAATGATCTTTAAATCTACATATCGTCCCTCTCTACCATGTAATAAACACACATTTCATACACTGTGACAGGGAGATGGACCTTTCAAACGATAATCATCAATTGAGATTAAAATTTCAAAGTCTTATGAGAAATCATATATATATATACATGTATATATATATATATATATATATATATATATATATATATATATATATATATATATATATATATATATACATATAAATATACATATATATATATATATATATATATATATATATATATATATATATATATATATATATATATAATGTTTATACAGCCATGTTGACCTTTCTAATTCAAATCTCAAATTTTTCTTTAAAAGGCTCTGCACACCTTATACCAGTATTAAAGAGGCCAACAGTAGCGTACCTTTTCAAATTAAGACAAAATGGAAAGAATGTCTGCATGATACATTCTGTTTCGATCACATGCAAACATGCTTTAGACTGTAATAATTTTTATAAAAATGTACTTGTTTGAGGTGTATACAGTTTAAGATTCTCCTCAATAGACTAGTGACTCAGACCATATCAATGAAAATGGGCAAATCAGAATCTGAGTGGGGAATATATTGTATGATTCTTTGAGGCACTTTGAAAATGGATAATGAACTATTTCCCTTTTAATTTGCTGTCACAAGCTATCAGCAATTATATTGCCTTTTCATTGTTGTTAACCTAATGCATATAAAAAGACTGGGGTTAACAGCTACCCAGTCAGTCAGAGGATGTAAAATTACAAGTAAGGGCCCTATGACTAGTTTAGTCAAAGACATTGAGGCCTATATGGGTAGTGGATCTGAACCTATAGATCCATAGTTGCATAAGATCAAGGCTTATAGTCAGAGATTCCTTGGAGTCAGGATCTCTCCTACCAAACTGTAAAACATGCAGTATTACATTGCTGAAACCACTGTGGTCCTCAGAATTGTAGTGTCGACCGACACTATGTGTTCTATTATGTTGAGAAATGTGTTCTCATTTATTTTCCCAAATGCCCGTTTTCGGTCTTCATGACCCCCAGTTCATCCAAGCACAGGATACACCCACTCTGTTGACCCCTTCCATTTTGATTTATTTCAGCATCTAAATTTTACAATAATTATTTTGACCTGTGACCACAGGTTTTACAACTCCTCCTTTTACATTTCTTGAACCAAAATCAACAGTTTATTATCCATCACATCCCCCTCCTCTGATAATTGCAACCATTGCATGAAACCGCCAAGGATTAGTACCACAGTTCTGATCCAGGTGGAGCCATATCACTGATCCACCACTTGTTGCATTTTGACTTGGTGACATTATCGGTTGCCGGGTAAATATGCACACACCTACATTGTTGTACTGAGGAACACCCATTAGTTAACTGATGAACTGTCGTCATTAGCGGTAAGGAACTCCACACATCAACACCGGGAAGATTTCTTGTTCGGCTCCCTACCCCAGTCTTCAATATGTTAACCTAATACATGCTTTGAGGATTATATGATTACCTGTGGAGAAATACAGTAGATAAACGCATTGTATTTATCGATAAAATAGAATATAAAATTAAAAAAAACCTGCTGAGTGGGTACGTTTTGATGCTCAAGACATTCCTTATCACACAGCCCTTCAGGCATTATATGAATTATATATGGTGAATGGTAAATTACAAGCATAGTAAAGGGAGAATTGTGTTAAAGATTAACCCAATGAGCTACAATGCCAACATTTAACCGCATGCCTGATTGACACCCAGTTTCCAGGGCATTGATGTATGGATGACCTTACATATGAAGAGTTTTGATTAGCAGGTTACGTGGGTTATTGATGTGCTTGGCTTATATTTTGACATGCTATCTACGGCGTTTGTACAACCAGGTACTGGCAGACGTCTGGTTGACCAGTGCAGGAAGCCTGCAAGGGGCACACCCTATTACCATAATCAATAGTGTGCTTTAGGACCTGGCACCTCTCGGGGAACCCTAAGCTGGCGTGGCACCCTGCTTACCTTATAAAAGAAGGGGGATGTGTGAATCTGTTTATGAATACTATGCATCTAAAAGACACCTTGGTCGTCTTTGGATCTGAAGGCACGCTCTTACTCTTACTCTTTTTCTTCTTTCACAATTATTATGCTTTGTCATTCTTCAACAATAACAAAGGACCACTCCTTAATTATATTTCATGTCACTAAATGGCCTATGTGTGCCGATGTGCCTTTAAACCCTCATTCATTCATTCCGGTGCAGGAATTAAATGTTTGTACTGTACTGCCTTCATAAGCATTGATATTTGCTCGTTACATTGCAGTAGTGCCGGGCTATACATGTGTTTGTGTTGTATGTATGCATGCTGAATGAATACCAGTTGGCATCCCTCTAGACATTACAATACAATACAATAAAGAAAAACGATCTCTTATAACAAACCTATTAATTAAGAAACTATTTTGAAAATAATATCAATTAATTTTTCTTAGAAATGAAATCAACCTTTATTTGGGAAACAGCAGTGTACTCAAACCAAAAATTAAAATTAAAAGGTTAACTTAGAAAAAAACATGAATTTGGGTATGGATTTTTGTGCTATTTAAGTGTATCAAGTGCCATGGATAAAAACTTAGTCTAAAATGTAAAATATAATTGTGCAACGTGCAGAAAGATGTATTCATAAATATGAAGTAAGAAAAATAGAAATGAAAAAGTGCCATGGACAATCTGGCTTCAACTTCATTGTAGAACACTCATAATTATCATCCCCAGGTTATTGAACTGGCACCAAACCTCATATTGGAAACGCTCCCCATATCAATGCGATCAATGGTCCACCTATTACAAGCCTTCAGACAGTAATTGTATTAACCGAGCCGAACAATAGACCGCCAGAGTGGCGCGAGGGAAAGAAATCAATTAGCCCATCAGTAAAGTGGAACTATTAAATGTCAATCTCTGCAACATTGACCCTAATTACAGTAAGGCTATCTGTCATATTTTACTGGCTCGACGGCTCAGGAGCGCTCCACTAAAACAGCCAATTGCTTATCACATAGGGGTGGGAGGACTAGCTATGGTTGGAACTGTAGGCAATATCAAAACATTGTTATCATTATCATCTTTAAAATCATTATTGTTATTAATAATTTTATTGTTATTATTATTATTATTATTATTATTATTATTATTATTATTATTATAATCATTATTATTACTATTATTATTATTGATACTATTGTTATTATTATTATAATTATTATCATTATCATTATTAGCAATAATGATAATAATGATAACATTATTACTATTGTTATTATCATTACTCATATTTTCATCATTATCATTATCATCATAATTATTATATATTGTTATACCTCACCCTATATTAAGAGTCATTTTATAATTCACACTATCTGTCAGAAAAAGTGGAATAATAGCACAAGCAGGTGAATAATTGCCAGTCAATAATCTCCCCTATCCCACGGCGCAACAATGCACAACAATGCACAACAATGAACGTCCGTGCTTACACAATGAAACAATGCAACAGTGTTGCGTTGTGCCAACAAACGGACACAAACACGCACGTGTCAACAAACACTTAGCAATAACGTGGCGACCGTAACCACGGAGATGAAGCAAAGTCGTGCAACAAAGGGCAAAGAGTCAAGTTGGAAACAAGTTAAAACATTGAGATTAGCTCTTATCTTATGATTTTGCCGCTTGCTATAAAATGTTCGGTATAACAAAACAGTTATTGCCTGGCTTGTTGGTGGATAGTGCAGATTATCACCCCTCGAAGGAATTATTTCCCTCGGGCGTTGCCCTCGGGAAATAATTCCTCCTCGGGGTGATAATCTGCACTATCCACCAACAAGCCAGGCAATAACTGTTTATTATTATTGGTATTATTATTTTCGCCATAAGAGAACCATTTTTATTATTATTAGTCTAATCATTATTATTATTATCATTATTGTTGTTATTATTATTGTTATTATTATCATTATTATTATTATCATTACTATTATTATTATTGTTATTATTATTATTATTATTATTATTATTATCAAAGTAAAGTGGAACTATCAAATGTCAATCTCTCCCACATTGACTCTAATTACAGTAAGGATATCTGTCATATTTTACTGGCTCGACGGCTCAGGAGCACTCCACTAAAATAGCCAATTGCTTATCGCATAGGGTGGGAGTACTGGCTACGCTTGAACTGTAGGCAATATCAAAAAAATGTTATTATTATTGTTTTTATTTTTATTATTATTATTATTATTATTACTCTTATTATTATTGTTAGTGTTATTATTATTATTATTATTATTATTATTATTATTATTATTATTATTATTATTATTATTACCAACAGGCCCCCGTGCACAGCACGGGTTTGGATTCTGAGTTCTTTTTAATGATGTGCAGGAGGTTTAGAAATTCAAAAAATTTAAGTGAAGGTATGCTCCCCCCCCCCCCCCCTAGATTACACAGCATTTTCAAGAAAGGAAATTTCAAAAGGAACATCAAGTGGAAGATGAGAGGGAAGTCGATGAGTCAAAGAGAGAAAGAATTGGAATAAAAAAGAGCGAGAATCAACTTCCATTCAATGCACAGGATTTCTTTCCCCTTTTCCCCCCTCCCTCCATATCTCTAAAAAGTCACAGAAGTCTTAAAATGAACTCGCCACCAGCAGATCTTGCCAGTTAATATCAATAAGGAGATGGAGGGAAAGATAATATTTCAAAAAGGAAAATAGGGTGCACAAACAAAGTGAGAAAGAAAAATTCACAGGATACAGACATATATACAACACAAAGAGGGATAGAATGTAAACGATCATAGAAAGCAATACCAAATATCCAAAAAAAAGGAAAGTACAGGAGAGAGAGAGAATACAACAATTCCAAAGAAATATTGATATAAATATTGATTATGGAATGCGCTTCCACAACACCCGAAGGATTCTACATCGTGTTAGGCCTTCAAGAAGTGTCTCAGAACACACCTTTTCAGGCTCGCCCATTGAGGCGTTGTTGACTATGACTCAAACTATGATAATGTGCAGCGCTTTTGAACATTTTATGAATGGAAATGGCGCTATATAAATTCCAATTATTATTATTATCATTATTAAATATACAGAGCTGAAACTTTAATATAGGCATGAAACAGTTGAAAGGAATTCTTAATGTTGCGACAGGTTTTAAAGGGATTAAGGAATCAACTCAAAAAAATCAAACAAACAATAAAAAATACTCTGCTAATTAAATATGATCACCCCCCTCTCAAAATATGTGACTTTAAAAAATAAGAAGCAAGTGAGGGGGAGAAAGAAGTAGAAAAAATGTGTTGGCAAAAAAATGAAAAATGCTGTAGCATTTCAAAAAAATACGTATACTCATGTGTGCAGTGCTGAGTTTCATGAATTATTACTCATCAGCTCGTTAAGCTGATAATATACATTTAAACCAAAAGAGATTGTGGATAGATGGAAAAGCTATAGATGAACATAATTCATTGATGTTTGAAACTGTTTAGGTACCCCCATATAGATACAGTTGAGAGAGAGGGGGAAACTATCAAATTTTATAGATACAGTTTCACCAGATTGTATGAAATACACTGTATCATTTCAAATGCACACAGTTCTGATTGGCAACAGGGCCTGTGAAACACTTCTTTTGCAAAAGAAACATACTGAGAATGCCTTTCACATTAAAAATAACCATCACACAGTTCCCATGGGACCCCAGGCTAATGATCCACGGCAGTAGTTATGGACAGCTAGGGGCAGGGAATTCAGTTATTGCCAAAACCACCTCCTAAACTCGGTATTAATATAATGATTATTATTATTATTATTTTCGTTATAAGAGTATCATTATTGTCATTATTATCATTATTATTATTATCATTATTATTATTATTATCATTATTATTGTTATTATTATTATTATTATTACTCTAATCATTATCATTATTATTATTATTATTACTATTATCATTATTACTATTATTATCATTATTATCATTATTATTATTATTATCATTATTATTATTATCAAAGTAAAGTGGAACTATCAAATGTCAATCTCTCCCACATTGACTCTAATTACAGTACGGATATCTGTCATATTTTACTGGCTTGACGGCTCAGGAGCGCTCCACTAAAACAGCCAATTGCTTATCCTATAGGGTTGAACTGTAGGCAATATCAAAATATTGTTGTTGTTGTTATTATTATTGTTGTTATTCTTATCATTATTATTATTATTATTACTATTATTATTATTATTATTATTATGTGTTCTTATATTTATTATTTTTATATTTATCATTATTATCATAATCATTATTATTATTATCATCATCATCATCATCATCATCATCATTATTATTATTATTATCATCATTATTATTATTATAAGCATTACTTCTTTCACGTTACTTATGGATTTACCACTAAGTGGCGCCAGCGGATATATTTGATGTCACTCTTCAAAATAAATAAAAAATCTATTTCGCTATTCTGACAGCTGAGCTATGATAAATGGACCCCCTAAAGCGTCACGTATCATATTTTTTCTGAGATTACGCTCACTCTCGCGCTGGCAATCTTAGATGCTATTACCCTCTTTACTTTTCACCCTGCTAATTTCCTTTGTTAAATGGATCACTCCAGCAGAGCGTAGAATGGTTCCTGTCTGCCAGGGTCCAACGTGACCCAGCATACGTAATCGCCTACAGAAGCCGTGGACCTCTTGGAGACTGGCAGTGTCGTTTTCGCTCTGTCACAAACCTTACACAACCTCTACACCACATGAAAAGACCATACTCAACCTCTACACGACCTGAAAATGACCATGCACAATCTCTACACGACCTGGAAAAGACCATACACAACCTCTACTCGACCTGAAAAAGACCATACACAACCTCGACACGACCTGAAAAAGACCATAAACAACATATACACGACCTGAAAAAGACCATACACAACCTCTACACGACCTGAAAAAGACCATAAACAACCTCCACACGACCTGAAAAAAAAGACCATACACAACCTCTACACGACCTGAAAAAGACCCCGAAAAAACAGTATAAAACGTGTGAAAAACATGAGAGTGTTTCAAATTTGTCTTCAACGTTTTTGAGATTGTATGGAGGTTTTGCACCCAAAGATCAGAGGTCGCGGTTTGTGGAGAGATTTGCGATATGCGTTGACCTATTGGCAACCTCGACTGACTCAGGGGGGTCTCGCTCACAACCAACTTGAGACCACAATGTAATGAACTAAAAGAGACCAATTTGCATGCCTTCTTGGGGTGCAAGTATATCAAATATTTTTGGCTGGAAATAGAACACTGGATTTCAAATATAAGGAATTTCCTGCCACTGATATCTCTCGACCAATCAGAAGCAGGGCTTGCAGTCACTTCCTGCCACTGATATCTCTCGACCAATCAAAAGGGTGCTTAAATTTGTGCCCTGCCCTGATAATGTCAGCCTCTATGCCCATACTCATGCCAGTTTTTACTCACTTTCATAAGTCATATCTTAGGAGTGCTGAGGAGGACAGACTTGCGGGTTGTATTATCTGAAAGGTGACACGTATAGGCACATTTTGAACATAAATCATCATGATGGTGCATTTGCCCTTTAAGTCGTGACTAGCCAGTTGTAGCTGGTGGAGGAAACTGGAGTACCCGGCGAAAACCACCACTAACCCCAAGTCATTGGCAACTATGTCACATGCCTAAATTGGTATGAGCGGCCTAGATTGGTTGGTCTTACGAAGGTGTTCCATTGGTATAATAGTATTGTTAGGTGTATTGGCGATTTAGTACAATATAGTATAAATATAGTACAAACACATACAGGAGAGACATTTGATTCCTGCACCAGTCAACCGGACGTGCCTGGTTGTACAAACACACATGGAAAACATGTCAAAAATTAAGCCAAGCACATCAATGACCCACATAGCTGGTAAATCAAAGTAACATTCAGTTGTGAGGTCAGGGGTCTTTATTTGGGTGTCCGGTCGTGTATTATGCCTGGGTTGCCAAATCATTTAGTGCAGGAATTAAATGCTGGCACTGTGGAATACACAAGTAACACCTAAACAAAACAAAAGCGAACTTACCCACAAAGAACTAAAATAAAATGTGTGGACATCCTCAGGAACTTGAAACTGGTAGCTGAAACTCAACATTTACGGATACATTGAACAATAGGAGCTTGGTGAATTCAGGACTAGCGAAACTATCAGAAATGACCCTTACACAGAGAAACTAAAAATATATGGATGAATGAATAAGGGCTTAAAGGCACATTGGCACACAAAGAACAATGAAAAGCATGTTAATCGTAGTTGAAAGAAGAAAAAGAGTAATAAAAAGAGAAAAGCCTTCAAATCCAAAGAGGACCAAGGGATACTTTTGAATGCATAGCTGCCACAGACAGATCCACACATCCCCCTTTTAAAAGGTGAGCAGGGTGCCACATCAGCTTAAGGTTCCCCGGGAGGTGCCAGCTCCTATTGCACAGCATTGAACAAGCCAAGAGGGTCTGCCCCTTGCAGGGTAAACTAAAAGGGTATAAACACGCGCAGATTATTTATCTTAATAATTACTCAATGGATAACCTTTATCCTTACAGCTGATTTTGACCAAGAATTTTTGCTATTGTTCTGTAAGTTAGTTCATTCATCTCACCAATACATTGAAAGACCAGTCCCAGACCACAATGCTTCAAGTTCTTTTTTTGGCCAATGACTTCAAATGTAGCTTTGTTTATTCCATGGTTAGTCAAGTGAGTGCTAGTCAATACAGGTTTCGATGTGGTATGTAAGTGGTTAGGTCTAAAAAAAAGATTCCTAACCTAAAGTTTTTTCAGCCCTCCCAACTCCCAATCAACGTAAAACATGCACAAAACACACATTTTTGACCAAAAAAAATAATCCAATTTTTTAAATTTTACCGACCTACCTACCCTATTTTTTTCAGACCGTTACAGGAAACAAACAATTTCTTTTTTAGGCCTTAGGCATAGAATAGATTACCATGCTCCTAGCACATGTAGTTATGGGCATGAGCAGTTGCCAATTCAAGTACAATAGGTCTAAGAATATACAGATTTGGATTCCTGACACTGAATTGCATATCTTATGAAAAAAGGCAAATGACTTTCCAGTTAATATTTGGTCAGATGGACACATGAGCATACAAAGTAAAGAAATTTATCAATTGTTATTAATGAATAACCCGTTGAGGTGGAGATGTCAGAAACTTTGCATTATTCTTTTCACACAAGAAGGTGTAACTTATTAAAAGTGGGGAGATGCAATGAAATGAAGAACATTTGAGATCATGTACTAGATTCGTTGATTTTAGTTATTGTCTAGTTCTTCAAATAAATGCAATCATGAGCTTTCCAATTACAAAAATGAAAAATACAGCTTGAGTGTTGTAAAAATGTTACTGATTAACAGTAGGACAAGGGAAGAGCATTGGCAACATAATGCTTCACATTTCCTTGTTTGGTTTTCTCAGTCACGGGTTGATTGTATTTTTTACACAATATTTCCATTGCAGAATATAATTCTACATGAATGTCCATGAAGAATAGATGTGATGTAAAGTGATGCATGGTATACTCCTAAGCAATGAATCCATGGACAACCTCTGGAGGAACTCTTAAGTATTAATAGGTTAATAATGGGTGCTTTGAAAAACTCACCCGAATAGTTGATATTGCAATATTTTGAAATTTGTTCTCAGAAATATTTCTTTGCATTTGCCCCTCCCCCCTCAAATTCTTTTGCATTTGCCAAATAATTAATGGTTTGAGTACATGATCATCTGCAATATAGTTTATAGCCTAATTTCTTTTCTAACCCACAAACAACGAATACTCCTTCATAGATAATGTTAAACCTACGCACCTAATCGTTTTACCGTTCGACCAGATGTGACAAATTGAGAATTGCTGCCATAACAAATATCACGGTTGTTTGATCTTTTTCCGTTATCCATCACACACGTATCACGTGCTAACTCACTGCGCATGTGCAGAAATATTCTAGCGCACCTTAATCCATTCACACTTAAAAGGGTCAAAACAGGCCTGACAAATTTGAGAATATTTTTTCTAACAAAAGCATTTTTAAAAAATGCTTGAAGGAGAAATCTTAATAAGAAGCCAAACAACAAATCTCTCTCAAATATTTTGTGAACTTACGCTCTTTACCTAAGTTATTTTCAAAAGTATGAGAGAAGCAGACGAAACTTTCAAGGTTAACTCTGAGTGTGTACTGTATGGGTTAATCCATTAGCACCAGAATCTTACACACGATCGGATAAATATGAAATTGCTTGATAACTTCACAATAATTTCAAAAATATTTCACTAAGAATCTTTGTTTTCGTTGTTTTTAACAATCCCCTTTCAAATGTTTTTAAAATATAACTCTATGAAGTGATTTGTGTTCAAATGTGTCAAGCCATGCATATGTTTGCGAGGGATCCACCGTGGCCTAGTGAATACGATGCCTGGCTCCCAAGCGTGAGACCGTTGGTTTGAGTCGCCGCTGGGTCTCCTCAAAAACGGGGTGGCCCGATCGCTATATAAACGTGCGACGTTATGGAGGGCTGTCTATGGCAATTATGCAACTGAAAGACCCCTTGTAACTATTCGTAAAGAGAAGGGAATTTCTTCGCGGTTCCGGGTTTCTATCCCGTCGCGATATGACCTAAGCTGTTGAAAGCGACGTAAAACCCCAAACCTTACTTCTTCCTTACCATTGAGTTTAGATCCCAGTCAGAATTGAGCGTTCCCGGCATGCTTTGCGGTTTAGATCGTCAAAGCTCGTCAAAGCTCATATAAAGCTACATTTAGTTTCATAATGGCACATAAAACACAATATTGACAAACCAACGAATTTTGTTTATATGTTTGGCCATAATGTTCATTTTGAAGTCTTTTTAATCCAATCCAAAAAAGTCACATAGTTTTCGCATCTGCGGCACACCGGCTTGGTCTACCGCGACTGCTACGACGTGCATTGTCGAGCACGTTTGTGGTGAAATATCTCAATATAAACGAAAGTAATAATTTCCAAACTTCTGTGAACAATATATGCGTATATATCGCCGCTGCCACGGATAATATTTGAGTTTGTGCACGATAGCCATTTAATCGCGAAATTTATCTAAAAGGACTAGGTAGAACTACACCGAGGACATGACGAGCACCTATATTGACAGTGACGTCACTAGACTGCAAAGCATGCCGGGAGCGCTCAAATCTGACTGGGATCTAAACTCAACCCTTCCTTACAATCTGATAAATATGAAATTGCTTGATAACTAAGCAATAATTTCAAAAATATTTCACTATGAATCCTTACTTTCTTTGCGTTGAACAATCCCTCTTCAAATATTTTTCTAATATAACTCTATGCGATGAGTTGTATTCAGATATATCCGGCCATATGTGCGGTCCGGGTGGAAATTGGTTAAGGCTATCAACTAACCTACTCAGAGAGGCGTTAAATTGTGCTGCGGGTTAGACATGCCGCTGGTGAGATTGGTAACTGAAGCAGTCGCTGGGCGGAAATCGTGTGATTGTGGCCGTCATGTTTAGTAATTGGCTGATTTGTCTTTAGTGAGCACTGCATATACACCTACACACACAGCTCCGTGTCCCACTACTAGCACTAGTCCAGGCAAGGGGTAGGCCCAATAGCCGGGTGGTCTAAAGTGTGGTGGCCGTTATTTTTAGTAATTGGCTGATTTGTCGTTAGTGAGCACTGCATATACACCTACACACAAAGCTCCGTGTCCCACTACTAGCACTAGTCCAGCCAAGGGGTAGGCCCAATAGTCGAGTGGTCTAAAGTGTGGTGGCCGATATTTTTAGTAATTGGCTGATTTGTCTTTAGTGAGCACTGCATATACACCTACACACAAAGCTCCGTGTCCCACTACTAGCACTAGTCCAGGCAAGGGGTAGGCCCAATAGCCGAGTGGTCTAAGGTGTGATTGTGGCAGTCATGTTTAGTAATTGGCTGATTTGTCTTTAGTGAGCACTGCATATACACCTACACACAAAGCTCCGTGTCCCACTACTAGCACTAGTCCAGGCAAGGGGTAGGCCCAATAGTCGAGTGGTCTAAAGTGTGGTGGCCGTTATTTTTAGTAATTGGCTGATTTGTCTTTAGTGAGCACTGCATATACACCTACACACAAAGCTCTGTGTCCCATTACTAGCACTATTCCAGGCAAGGGGTAGGCCCAATAGTCGAGTGGTCTAAAGTGTGATTGTGGCCGTTATTTTTTTAGTAATTGCCTGATTTGTCTTTAGCGAGCACTGCATATACACCTACACGCAAAGCTCTAGGCAAAAGGGATGGCTTGTCCCACTACTAGCTAGCACTGTTCCAGCTTAGATGAATAAACACTAGTGGAATTGAAACCAGCCGGTCAAACTTAACAACTAGGGTGCGGCAAATAGCTCATAAGTTTCGTTCTGTGCATGTTGGTGCGCAGCGTTCTCTGTAATGTCATCGATACGAGAGCCCTTATTGGTCTTTGTCTCCTATTGACATCACACTGAGGCCAGATTCGTGACCCCTGGGAAAGCCAGGTCCTCACCTTAGCTCAAATAGTGATTGGTCTATCCCTATATATCCATTGTTTTATTCATCTAAGGTACCAGACAATGGGGGTAGGGGCTGATAGCCGAGTGTTCTGAGGCCCTGCAACTGACGGCTTACTGTTCGTCATCACTTGATCTACACCTACACACAAAGCTCTAGTAAAAAGGGAGGGCGTGTCCCACTCCTAGCACTGTTTCAGCTTAGATGAATCAAAACAAGTGGATATGAAACCAGCCGGTCGGCCTAAACAACCAGGCTGCGGCGAATAGTTCAGAAGTTACGTTCTGCGCATGTTGGTGCGCAAATTTCTCTGTAATGTAAATTATGTCTCCCAGTGACGTCACACTGATGCCAAGTGCTGCCACTAACTGCTCGCTGGCTTCTCCCTCCGAGGGCCCGCCCTGATATGATAGCCAAGTGCTCTAAGGTGTTGCCACATACTGCTTGTTGTCTCTCACCTTTGAGTGCCTGCCCCCCCCCCCCTAGCCGAGTGGTCTAAGGCCCTGGAACTGATGACTTACAGTTCCTCGTCACCGTATCTACACCAACATAAAATGCTCTAGTCAAAAGAGGATGCGTGTCCCACTACTAGTACTGTTCCAGTCAAGGGGGTTGCCCCCACAGTCTAGTGGTCTAAGGTGTTTCCACTGACAGCTCGTTGTCTTTCACCACTGGCGGACTGCCGTGATAGCCGAGTGGTCTAAGGTGTTGCCACTGAAAGCTCGTTGCCTTTCACCACTGGCGGACTGCCGCGATAGCCGAGTGGTCTAAGGTGTTGCCACTGACAGCTCGTTGTCTTTCACCACTGGCGGACTGCCGCGATAGCCGAGTGGTCTAAGGTGTTTCCACTGACAGCTCGTTGTCTTTCACCACTGGCGGACTGCCGCGATAGCCGAGTGGTCTAAGGTGTTGCCACTGACAGCTCACTATCTCTCATCAATGACCGGATTCGAATTCCGGGCGGGACATGTAAAAAATGCAAGTGACTTTGTGTGAGGCGGTGGTTGTTACCAGTTTCTCTAATTCCCTTCACCATTGTGTTACCAGCTAGTCACGACTTTGATTCAATATGGAAGAAAACAGTGACGAAAAAATCCAAACCCAGACAAAGGCATTTGTTTGATGTGTAAGAATTTACGAAGCTTTCACGAGATTTGGTCATTTTAAATTCTCAAAGTGATGATTTTTATTACATCTATACGTACATATGCGTCATCATAATGTATTTCAACCACAGGTTATCACATAATCATCAAAGGGTGGATTAGGTAAATGACAAAACAAATATAATGTAATATACTTTATTGACGATATCGTAGGGAAAGTTTGGTTCAAAAGTAGAAAAAAGTGAATACATGAAAGAACTGAAAATGAGAATTGAGCGGCAAACTTGACAAACAAAATATGTGTTAGAAGAATTAAAACGCAAGTGATTCTAAAGCTAGGTAGAAACTACAATGACTAATAAGACAAGAATACTATGTCCACTCGGTCATCAGGGTAGTCCCTTAGTCTACTCAGAGTGAAACCATGCTCCACACAAATTGGTCCAGTCAAAGGGAATTTGAGTAAATGAGTTTGCAATGGGAAACAAGCAACACTTTATTGGATTAAGATGGCCGTGCCTAGAATCTCCAAATTGGACAGATGAACGCATTTCCTTCGGGGGTAGAAAACGACAATTGCTTTCGCCAAGCACGTGCTTTTCGCATTACTCTTTCGTCATTTCTAATGGATAAATCATTTCTTTTTTGTGTTGGACGTACACTACCTATTTTTCTCATAGACCTAGCCCGAGCAGATTTCGTTTATAAATACTTTTCGAACTATTTTGGATCGGATTTTCTGCCATGTTATAGCTTACTCTGAAACTACCCTGTTCAAAGAAGACTTAGCCAACTATGTTTCTTTCAAGTCTCATTCGATATAAAATGTTCAGGTTTCGGACCAAACTTTGCAACATATTGGGAGTAAAAGTTATGGACAACCTTTGTCTTTTAATGTTACTAGACGCGAGGTTCCGGAACCCGCCGATAGGCGGCTTCAAACACGTCGAATGTCTTAGTGGAACGCCATGGATTCTTTCATTAGAGAAAACTTGGTTCTTCCAGTTATGTATGATAGCGTCCACTCTGTTTTGGTCAAACAGCATGGATACATTCAATGGACCAATTGTACTAAGAATACACTTTTAGGAAATTAAATAACCTTTTTTAAATCAGTGAAATTAGCGATTTTACAGTTTTGATGACGTCACAAGTAATTGGAAGCTAATTATAATACGCGACGGTGGCGACACGTAGCGGCGTTCATTTACACTACAGACCTGTAGTGTAAATGAACGCCGAACACGAACACGTTACAGTCAACCTCCCCCCCCCCCTTACTACACCAATTCTACTGCCGACACATGGCATCCAACCCTAGTTCCGAAAAACTCTGGATTCTGGAGTAGTATTGCTTGTTGGATAAGAAGATTGATTGATAGACACTTCAAACTTTCAGTAGCAGATAAAATCGTTGGTACCCTCCCAATAAACATTACTATAAAACAGGCAAATAGGTAGCACCCTTGCATTAGCGCAAGTGAGAAGTAACCTTTATTATCAGATGATTAAAGAAAATGTATTAGCCAAATTTCATTATACAAACACGACTAGGGACTCTATTGAAGATGATCTTTGTAGTTGTAGATTTCCAACTGATTGAATTATGTGTGTATGATTGAGTAACTATGCTGTAATTATGGATTATTGATGTTCAGTTTGCTATCGTCTTTGTTGATATTTCATTGTAATTTATTGTTTTCTCTTTGTTATTTATGCAATGCATTATCAATGTCATTAATCTCAGTATTACAACGGATTGACCTGAATGATTGGAGATGATAAAACACATCTGTTTACAGCAAATTGATGCCTTTAATATCTACTTGATCAATAATCGTATTCACGCCACCATGGGAATCAATATCATGATTGTTTATCCGGGTTACAGATGACGTTCTATTCGGAGGTTTGCACTCTAGAGGGGTCAGATAGGACCCTTTCAGTGTGGGTGCGTGCAGTCTTAAACTACACGGCCGAGCTTTACACGTTTAAGGTAGAACCCTACCCGATACCCGGGTCATTTTTAAACTTAAATATCTGAAAACTGAGTTAAATGTAGACAACGGCACTTATGATATTGTATAGCTTACATCTCATAGTAACAGAATAATGATAAACTTATCAATACTTTGCTATTTTGAGTTGATGTGGCACTCTTTACCAGCATATGTGGCTGTGTTTCGTTTTTTGGCAAAATGTCAAGACTCACCCTTTCCTTGAAAACCAAACTCTACCATTTGATCATTCATGTCTTTAGTTAGGTGCAAGGTCCTACCTAAACCGGAAATCTGCACGATGAGTATGTGAAAAACATTTTTGAATGTTCCAATATGCCTCAAGATTACTAACAGCACGTGGTTTACGTAGTTAATGCCGATTTTCAGGTCCTGTCATACTATTAGGTACTTATGACATGACCTTGCACATAGAGGGGATTCATATCTGTCATATTCTAAAACAATGGCTTCGAAGACCGTACCGTTATTCACTTTCAGCCAAAAGATGAGATGAAAATATTGGTCAAAATGGTCTATCTCGAAGAAATCTGCATGGTCGAAGCAGACACCCATGTTGTTTGGGACCAATTTAACACGGAGGGCCCTTAGGGACCCATTGTTTGTGCTCGTGGTCGTACCTCAATAGAAAGCTGCGAGGTCGAGATTCGTGGCGGCTGACCACTCCTCATGTGCAATCTTTGTTTTGATATCCATTCTTAGGGGCCAGCCAAAGACACCACCTAGTGGTGATAATCTTGGTGTACTAGACTATCACCTTAAATAGTGAAATCTTATTGTAACAGCATTTTTATTGGCTATACCTTTGTATCTCTTGACAGGAAAGTACCAATACAATTGATTTCACTATTCATGGAAACAAAAAGCGACAAATATACAGAACAAATTAACTAAACTAAATATTGAACACTGTCTAACATTCTTTGTGTTCATACATATCAAATACCTATAGTAAAAAGTTCATAGTCCACGGTTGGTTCCCAATTATCCTTTTTATTTGTACCGGATCAAATATGCCTACGCCATTTCTACCTATAGTCACATCTTTATGCATGTGCCCTAAATAATGAGAGCACGAGCAGTCAATGTCATCAACATATGCCACCGCTCGACTATCAGGGCACGCCTTCAGTGGTAAGAGACATCGAGTAGTCAGTGGTAACTCTCTAGATCACTCGGCTATCAGGGCAGGCCTTCAGTGGTAAAAGACATCGAGTAGTCAGTGGTAACTCTCTAGATCACTCGGCTATCAGGGCACGCCTTCAGTGGTAAGAGACATCGAGTAGTCAGTGGTAACTCTCTAGATCACTCGGCTATCAGGGCAGGCCTTCAGTGGTAAAAGACATCGAGTAGTCAGTGGTAACTCTCTAGATCACTCGGCTATCAGGGCAGGCCTTCAGTGGTAAAGGACATCAAGTAGTCAGTGGTAACTCTCTAGATCACTCGGCTATCAGGGCAGGCCTTCAGTGGTAAAGGACATCGAGTAGTCAGTGGTAACTCTGTAGACCACTCGGCTATCAGGGCAGGCCTTCAGTGGTAAAGGACATCAAGTAGTCAGCGGTAACTCTGTAGATCACTCGACTATCAGGGCAGGCCCTCGGTGGTAAAGGACATCAAGTAGTCAGTGGTAACTCTGTAGATGACTCGGCTATCAGGACAGGCCCTCAGTGGTAAAGGACATCAAGTAGTCAGTGGTAACTCTGTAGATGACTCGGCTATCAGGGCAGGCCCTCAGTGGTAAAGGACATCCAGTAGTCAGCGGTAACTCTGTAGATGACTCAGCTATCAGGGCAGGCCCTCAGTGGTAAAAGACATCAAGTAGTCAGTGGTAACTCTGTAGATCACTCGGCTATCAGGACAGGCCTTCAGTGGTAAAAGCAGCGAGTAGTCAGTGGTAACTCTGTAGACCACTCGGCTATCAGGACAGGCCTTCAGTGGTAAAAGCAGCGAGTAGTCAGTGGCAACTCTGTAGACCACTCGGCTATTTGGGTAGACCCTAAGTGGTAAAAGACATCGAGCAGTCAATGGCAACTCTGTAGACCTCTCGGCTATCAGGACAGGCCCTCAGTGGTAACTCTGTAGACCACTCGGCTATCAGGACAGGCCCTCAGTGGTAACTCTGTAGACCACTCGGCTATCAGGACAGGCCCTTAGTGGTAACTCTGTAGACCTCTCGGTTATCAGGATAGGCCCTCAGTGGTAACTCTGTAGACCACTCGGCTATCAGGACAGGCCCTCAGTGGTAACTCTGTAGACCACTCGGCTATCAGGACAGGCCCTCAGTGGTGACTCTGTAGACCACTCGGCTATCAGGACAGGCCCTCAGTGGTAACTCTGTAGACCTCTCGGTTATCAAGACAGGCCCTCAGTGGTAACTCTGTAGACCACTCGGTTATCAGGACAGGCCCTCAGTGGTAAAAGACATCGAGCAGTCAATGGCAACTCTGTAGACCTCTCAGTTATCAAGACAGGCCCTCAGTGGTAACTCTGTAGACCTCTCGGTTATCAGGACAGGCCCTCAGTGGTAAAAGACATCGAGCAGTCAATGGCAACTCTGTAGACCTCTCGGTTATCAAGACAGGCCCTCAGTGGTACCTCTGTAGGCCAGCCAGCTATCATGGCAGCCCCTCAGTGGTAAAAGACATCGAGTAGTCAATGGCAACTCTGTAGACCTCTCGGTTATCAAGACAGGCCCTCAGTGGTACCTCTGTAGGCCAGCCAGCTATCATGGCAGCCCCTCAGTGGTAAAAGACATCGAGTAGTCAATGGCAACTCTGTAGACCTCTCGGTTATCAAGACAGGCCCTCAGTGGTACCTCTGTAGGCCAGCCAGCTATCATGGCAGCCCCTCAGTGGTAAAAGACATCGAGTAGTCAATGGCAACTCTGTAGACCACTCGGCTATCAGGGCGAGCCTATAGTGGTAAAGAACATCGAGCAGTCAATGGCAACTCAGTAGACCTCTCGGTTATCAGGACAGGCCACTTTTCGAACTGAACTGACATGTCCGCTTACTTAAATCATCCGCACCGGCGGATCATTTTTTCTCGTGCATCATTCCTTTCATATACCTCTCTCATACAGGGGTAGCCTGGTGCTTTATTCATCTCCCTAAAGTGTAACAGAACAATCACTATACTGCTCTTTGAAGAGGGAAGCACGCCGATTAAAGAGTGAGTCAGGAAATTAGCTTTGTGCCTGACCGCACCCTTGTATACAGATAAGCAGCATGTCTCCAGAGCGTAGGAAATAAGGCATCTGTACGTCTTCAACTATCTCTTAACATCTTCGTCAGACTTCTCTGCCACGTGGATCAATTTGGCATCTTCATCCCTTTAACCCTTTCGCCCAAAAATCTTTGGAAACCATATAAACCCTTTCATGTAGGTATTCATTGGAAGGTTCCCATCAAGTATTCTCAGATGAGTACCCACTTAACCCTTTCAATGCTGAAGCTACTTTCGTCCAAAGCACAAGAACGCAACGATTTCTGAAAACCATCCAAACACTGTCATGTTGGTATTCATTTGAAGCTCTCGCTAAGAACTCTCAGATGAGTACCTATTTCCAGGGTTTCAGTAATTTTTCAGTTGTTTTGCCTCATTTTGTTTTGGCAAAATTAGCCACTAGCAGCATAAGGGTTAAGTCATTTTTCCGCTTTGTTGCATCATTTTGCACTGACCAAATCAGCGACCAGTAGCCAAAGGGTTAAGGTCCGCAGCAGTCAAAAGCAGTCTTACAATGTTGGTGAAATCGTGCAGGCAAAAGCAAAGTTCGAAACATATTTGATGTAGAATTGTTAATAAGAACATATCATACAACTCTCTTTCAAATATTTTGTAAAGATATTAACAATGTCAAAGTTATTGTCAAACGTATCATGGATCCAAACGAAAATTTCAGGAGGAACTCCAGAAATGGGTTGGGTATTCAAGGGGCTTCTCCGCATTATACTACAGTACGGACATTTAATTCCTACACCAGTCGACCGGACGTCTGCCAGTGACTGGTTGCACAAACATCTAATATGTCAAGAAAATAAGCCGGTTGTGTATTATGCCCGGGATGCCCACGCATTTAGTGTAAATGTCAGCACTCTACACGTAGGGTGGGGCAGAATGTAGGTATTCAAATAATTACATATTGTATACCTCTTTTTTCCGTCACATTTGCTCCCAGTTTGCGGCTAATAGCTAGCTGCAACTGGTGGAGGAAACCGGAATATCCGTCGAATATCACCGGCTAATACCAAGTCCTGGTAGCTTTCTCACATGCCCCTGGTGGAACCTTAATGGTGTAAAGAAGACGGTAGAAAAGGTAGGTGTAATAATACAGTATGACAATGTGAACGGTACACCGTCTATTTAAGTTATACCACTTGTCCAGTTAAAGCACATGTAATACCTATATACGTAAGTTATGTTATGTTGGCCGACTACAGTACGGTCACCTTTCATATATAATCCTGTTTCTAATATTATGAAATCCTGTATTTTTTGAAAATATCTTTGTCTATCTCAAATGCTTTATAAATATGAATTTGTATTTGAACAGATACAGTCTATTTACATACGACTATAAATCAATCATATTCTCAGTCCTGCGACAGTCGACCGGACGTCAGCCAGTGTCTGGTTATTTTACAAACACACACGGATAACATGTCAAAAAATAAGCCAAGCACATCAATGACTCACGTAGCTTAAGAATCAAAGCTACGTTCAGTTGTGAGATGATCCATACCCCCTGCCTATGTATGTATATTTATTGACTAATAATAATTACAAAAGTATACAACATTTGTCATTATGATACTGGGTGGCAATCGGGCGTTCAGTCATGCATTATGTTCAGGCTGCCCACGCATCTAGTGCAGGAATTAAATGTCGGCACTGGAGGGCTTCAACGTATCGGGCAATATTACTTATAGAAAATCTTAAAAATGCAAATTGGCAAGTATAAAGACGTCAAAGGCACACATGAAAAAGTAATATTACTTATTTATTTCTGAATTTGCCAAAATGCAAATTGGTAAATATAAAGACGTCAAAGGCACATATGAAAAAAGTAATATTACTTATTTATTTCGGAATTTGTAAAAATGCAAATTGGCAAATATAAAGACGTCAAAGGCACATATGAAAAAAGTAATATTACTTATTTATTTTGGAATTCGTACAAATGCAGATTGGCAAATATAAAGACGTCAAAGGCACATATGAAAAAAGTAATATTACTTACTTATTTCGGAATTCGTAAAAATTCAAATTGGTAAATATAAAGAGGTCAAAGGCACATGAAAAAAGTAATATTACTTATTTATTTTGGAATTCGTACAAATGCAGATTGGCAAATATAAAGACGTCAAAGGCACATATGAAAAAAGTGATATTACTTACTTATTTCGGAATTCGTAAAAAATCAAATTGGTAAATATAAAGAGGTCAAAGGCACATATGAAAAAAGTAATATTACTTATTTATTTCGGAATTCGTAAAAATGCAAATTGGCAAATATAGAGACGTCAAAGGCACATGTGAAGAAAGTAACCTACGCATTTCTGCTCTATAGTCAATATGTTTTTACACTATAAGTTTTTAAATCAGCTATCCTGAATTACGGAAACACCAACAGGCGATACCGAGATGAGTTATTCCGCCAAAGTGGCCAATAAACACTATGTAAAGCTCATCGGTCGAGCAGGGAGCTATTTTCACGTGGAGAAAAGGCGTATCGCTTCACAAGGGGGAATATTACGCCACCCAAAGGTCTGCGCTCAGCATATATCATACACACGTGCTACGCTGCATAGAAATAGCCTAGTCATAGGGAGTGGGAATTTGGAATTTTGTTTTTGTCACATTTTTGTTATATTGTGGGTAAATCGTGACTAGCCAGTTGTATAGTGTAACACGCTCTCTCTCTCTCTCTCTCTCTCTCTCTCTCTCTCTCTCTCTCTCTCTCTCTCTCTCTCTTAATTCCTGCACCAGCCGACAAGACGTCTGCCAGTGCCTGGTTGTACAGACATCCATGGATAATATCTTTTGACATGTTACCAATGGATGTCTGTTCAACCAGGCACTGGCAGACGTCTTGTCGACTAGTGCAGGAATTAAGCGAGAGAGAGAGAGAGAGAGAGAGAGAGAGAGAGAGAGAGAGAGAGAGAGAGAGAGAGAAATTGCAACCACATTAATGACCCACGTTGCTTGCAATAGTAAGCTACGTAACTGACGTTCAGTTCTGAGATTATCCATGCATCCATACTCAGGAAACATGGTGACAATTGGGCGTACGAGGGTGTACTGTGCACGGGCTGCCCACGCGGAAATGCTAGTACTGTAAGTGGTTAAGAAAACCGGTGTATCCGTCAAAAAGCAATACCTAACCCCAAGTCACTGGCAACATTCTCACATGCCCCATCTGGGATTCGATGAACGCCGACAGACAAGCATATCATTGTCCTTTCCGCCATGGAACGTCTTTACATGTATTTATCTGTTGACTTGCACGGACTGCACACATGCCTTATTTAACCTTTGCGACTGCCCTGATAGCCTAGTTCTCTACAGAGTTGCCAAAAAAGGAAGGTAGGAAAGAATGGATTTTAACGTAGCTTTCAACAACTTAATACCTAATTAGGTCATATCGCAGCGAGACCCGGAACCGGGAGGAAATTCGAAATTTTAAAAATAGTTTTTTTTATTCATTTTCCAACATGTCAATATGTACAGTGGTGCATAGCAGCACAGACACCCAAATGTAGGAATGTGGTGATTGTACATACTATATTTATATTAAAAGTCTGGAATATATGGTTTCTTTGTATACCTATAACATTAATATATATATATATATATATATATATATATATATATATATATATATATATATATATATATATATATATATATATATATATATATATATATATATATATACATATAGTGTTACACCAGCCGTTTTTTAATTGTGGAACCTTAATCGAGATTTTTTTTCAAAATTAATTGAAGAAGGTGGACTGCAATTACCTTACATCAGAAATATTGACATGATTCTAAAGCCTCATGGCTGAGAAGATTGTCTAAAAGAGATGTAGGTTTTGGCCATTTTTCCATCACAGTATAAGATAGGATAAGGTGTACTAGTATGGAGACAATTTCCTAGAAAATTTACAGAAAAGGGTCACTTATACATTTTGGGATGATGTAATAAAATCACTCCTCTGCCTTTACAAAACAAACAAATTCATTAGTGTAACTTCCAAACTATACATTCCTTTATGGCTTAAATCACAATATGATAGAAGGAAAAAATGATAAATTGGATAGACAAAGGGATCATTACGGTTGGAGATGTATTCAATGCAGCGGGTGAAATATATTCAATTGAATATATTCAAAATTAGTTGCAACTTAAATGCAATTTCCTTTTTTACTCAAACATCAAATGCAAAGTAGGAAATTTACTAAAGAATTGTCATCTGGAAGAAACTATAAACATGCAACCACAACTGCCCTATGTTCTTGAATATACATAATTTTGGAGAGAAAGGAATTAAAAATGTGTATTTTGGTATGGTTGAAAACGGAAATGGAAACATTCGAATATACAACAGAAATGGTCAAATGTTCTAAATGATGACATCAATTTTGAATGTGTTACCAAAGCTTTCAAGTATGCCAAGAAATTTCCTCCCACTGTATACCAACATTTCAATCAATACAAGCTCATACCTAGACGCACAGTAAATAACAA
>OZ012699.1:6062216-6079716 GCA_963942565.1 Maea johnstoni
TATATATACATATATATATATATATATATATATATATATATATATATATATATATATATATATATATATATATATATATATAAACATATATATATATATATATATATATATACATATATATATATATATATATATATATATATATATATATATATATATATATATATATATATATATATATATATATATATATATATATATATATATATATATATATTTATATATACATATTTATATATACATATATACATATATGGATGAATATCCGAATGATATGTTTTATTAGAAAATAAGCAATTGAAAAACACGGTTCCAAAAATCAAAAGCCCGGTATAAAAGTCACCCGAGGACTTCAATCACATGCACCGCGCAAGAAACTCTGCGAGAGCCTTTAGTCACAATATGAACATTGTAGCAATCAAAGCACGCTTAGCATATTGCCAATGGACCTTTGACGCTGAGTCGGTGGATAAACGAAGAAAACGACAAGGAAGGCGAATTTAGCGTGCTGGGTTATTGTGTTTGCTTGTGTAATTGGATTAACGTCTTCAAGGGTCAAGGAGGGGGTCACAGAATATCGCATTACGTCTGGATCTGACAACTGACCCCACTGGCATAGGAATGATTGGAGAAAAGCAGCGAGAACGTGTACAACACGGCTACAGCCGAGTCCTCAATGAGGATATAATCGGAACTTCATTCATTGTCACATTTTCGCCATATTGCGTCGTGACTAAGAGAGAGAGAACAGGTATACCCGCATAAAACACACACACATATATACTGTACAGTACACACACACACACACACACACACACACACACACATATATATATATATATATATATATATATATATATATATATATATATATATATATATATATATATTCTTATTTATATATATATATATATATATATATATATATATATATATATATATATATATATATATATATATATATATATATATATATATATATATATATATATATATATATATATATATATATATATATATATATATATATATATATATATATATATATATATGCCTACTTATATATCGCAGCATGACTGACAGTACACATGCTTTGTCTACGGTAAGAATTTGCATCCCTTGGGACGCCATCGCACACAAGAGAAAAAAATATGTCGTGAGATCGGACGAAAAGCGTCAATAACATTCAATATTAATGGATTATAAGATATCAATTATAAACAACCGAGGCAAACATATCAGTTTTTTCTGAAATTATTTGCATAACTGGATGAAACACGTGACCTGGATTGGCGGAAACATTTCTACCACGAAGGCGAAACAATAGCCCACATCCATCCTATCTTGTTAAAGCTTTCTAAGTGGATTAGTCACAACGCTTACTGACCATTACTGACCCCTCTGAGATAATTAATATTCCACTGCTCCAGACGTCATGGATCATGCTCATAGACAATTAACTGATTCACGACCATGATACAGTAATTTTCCTGAATGTTGTGCAATAAGATTTTGTCAAAGCATCTTGTGAAAAGACATTTGACAGATAAGAGTAGGAGCCACTTACCACCTATTTCGAATACTTTGTGAAAAGGTAGTTTTTTGGTTCTGTGTGTGTTTTCCATGCTATATATATATATATATATATATATATATATATATATATATATATATATATATATATATATATATATATATATATATATATATATATTTATATATATATATATATATACATATATATATACATGAAGGCATGAATAGGTTAACTGTATCTGGTATAACATCACTCTCAGTCACACTGTATATATATATATATATATATATATATATATATATATATATATATATATATATATATATATATATATATATATATATATATATATATATATATATATACATATATATATACACATACATATACGCCTTTTTCGAATATTTTATGAAAAAGTTATCAATTCCTAAATAATTTTCATAAGTATCAATATTCCAGATAATATTAATATTTTATGTGGAAATTTAAGTATGAATACGTTAACTACCCCTGGTATCACACCACTTGCGGTCACGGTACGGCAGCGGATGTCCAATCTTCCGTTGAAGGCTCTTAGCAATTGCAAATTACGCAACACAAAAGACACGAAACGTCGTGTTATGTAACATTCTGCCTCTAGCATGAAAAGCATCCCTCAGTAATCAATTGAATAGAAACCGCGATGTGAATGGAAGTAGAGCAAATGAATTATTCTGGGCATTTATAGTAGAGGGAGGACTCCCATGGACGCACTCATATCTAACAGGTTGCCATATCCTAAGTATATATCTATCTATAATGGAGGTCACTTTAACCTTATTACGCTATGTAAGTTGCTCACCTGCGAGTAAACCACCAAATATAGTATGTATTAGAATGCGATCGCCATAGCTGGCAGGCAATGAATAAAACCAAAAACTCTTCAAGTTTTTATATTTTCTATCTATCTATCTATCTATCTATCTATCTGTCTATCTTTCTATCTATCTATCTATCTATCTATCTATATACATATATATATATATATATATATATATATATATATATATATATATATATATATATATATATATATATATATATATATATATATATATATATATGTATATATATATATATATATATATATATATATATATATATATTATATATATATATATATATATATATATATATATATATATATATATATATATATATATATATATATATATAGATATATATATATATATATATATATATATATATATATATATATATATATATATATATATATATATATATATATATATATATATATATGTATATATAACCATAACTATACAGTAGTGTGAACTGGATCCGGAAGCTTATATTCTTTAAAATATTTAGTGACAACATAAACGACTATGAATCGGCAGGTGTACATCGCTAAATAGCACACAGTGTTGTTTATATCTGGTCTCAGGCGTCTCTGCTTTTTTTTATAACTCATTGCATATCATCGTGCATGTTATCCTCAATGCCTAAATTCTCCAGGAAAATTGTCGTGAGAGTAAAAATCAGTATTATTGACTATATTGGGACTTCTTTTTTAAAGAATATTGCCAACGTTGAGACGGTTTGCTGGAAATGAAATACGTATGTAATGCATAACAATTGCATTATAATAATAGACAAACAACATACAAAAATAAAGTAGCATATCAATAAACCCATCCCCTTAAACAAGAAAGATAAACTCACCACGATACGTCAAAGGAAGATAAGATATGAATGAAATACGTACCTGTAAAAGAAAAAGAGATCACTCAATTAAAAGATGATATACATCAATTTGCATTAAATGAGTAAATACATGACCAATAGTTTAGCAAAATATTATAAATGGGTTATTATATGAATGTATTGTTTTCCTTAAGAAAGTGGAAACTTTCGTATCATAATGTAACAATAGTGATTTCTGCATTAAACTTATGTTATCATTCCTTACTCTTCTGTCATATGAACATTGTGGTGCATGACTTTGTGTCCTTGAATACAATCAAGAAACATACATTACACTCAGCTTGACATGCAGGTCTGGTAATGTATGTGTATTTATTGACTACGCATCAGCGTCAAAGATACGATACATCGAAATAATAATAATCAACATATGAACAAAACGTGAAACTCATAGAACAAAATATCACAAAGAATACAGTATTAAGGTCTCTCATTTAAGGTGGGCCCATATGGTTAGATCACAAAACATAACTTGGTCAGAGATAATGGAACAATTAACGGTTAGAACAAGGGGTCAATACATGGCCAACTTAAGGTGGACGCATAGAGGTACTCTCACCGATGTCACATTAAGGTGGACCCATATGTGTATATCAGAACATAGGCATAGTTTAATCAGTTATACAGAAGAGTGCCTGATATATCTAACTGTGTTCGAAATCAAGTCCTTTCAACAAAGCATTTGTCTGTATCCATCAGTTAGCGGGCTATACCTATAAATATCATAGCTATCCGATACCAGCCCTAATCTTAGCCCAGTACATTCTCGCAATGTGTGCATATGTGATACATATTGACTTTTATACAGGATCAGTCTACCCCATGTAAGGGGCGCACCATTCGATATTCTGAGGGGGGGGGGGGGGGGGGGGAGGCTATCCTTTTTTTCGGACTTGGTCAGTATTTTTTGGCAATGTTAATCGCCAGAATAGTTTTCTCACCTTTGAGAGCTAGAAATATATATATATATATATATATATATATATATATATATATATATATATATATATATATATATATATATATATATATATATATATATATATATATTATCACTTTTATTGTTCCATTTCAAATTATATATAGTGTACAGATTTGAAAGCACATAGTATACAGTGTTACAGTCATGTGGAAGTGATATGGTGATTAACTCTTCAGTTCATTATGAATGGCAGACATTTACCCAAGACTCTTAGAAATATTTTCTTCGTAAAAAGAACAGTACTCCCCCCCCCCCCCTCCTCACATTTTGACAATCACGGTAGTAATTAAAGCGGATCCAAAGCAGACTAGCCCGTCTATTGACAGGTGCGTGAGTGAGACGAAGTAGCCCGATTAAGAAAGGACACTCGCTGAGAACTTTTCAATCTAGACCACACAGAGGCTAACTCAATCAATCCTTGTTAGTTTAAGGCCAACAATGTAATTGCCATGTGCATATATGTGAGATTAATATTGATTATTGTCACCTTTTTTGTCATTATGGGATAAATCGCAATTTGACTTGTAATTGACGCAATATTAAAGGCGGTGGTCGAATTTCATGCATGAAAATTTCATTTGCATGCATGAAATTTCATTTTCATCCATGAAAATGAAATTTCCATGCATGTCAATGAATATTCTGCCCAAGGATTTTCATTGGTGAACATTCCATGCATGAAGTTGTGTACTGTCCATTCACCCATGAACAATGTCTGGGGCGAAAAAATAATGCCAGGAGCGAAATTTTCACTTTCATGCATGGAAATATCATTTCATGAAAATGTCATTTTCATGCATAAAAATTTCATATTTTCATGCATGAATATGACATTTTCTTGCATGAAACTTTCATGTCACGATTTTCTCATACTTGAAACTTTTCGACATGCCGTATTACTAGAGCTGCACTCACGGAGGGGGATCAACTCATGAGCTCACCACCCGTTTGACTCGTGAGCTCACGGACCTTCCGATTTTCCAAAAAAATACTTATTTTACACCCCAGCTATTAAGAAATAAATATTCATTGGCGGAGATTTATCAACATTGCCATGTTTATTTAATTTTAAAACGTGCAGACGAGGTAAAAGGGTCAGAATAACACTCAGCACTGCTTGAATGTATACATTGGAGATTGTAAAGAAGACATGACAGCGATAAGCAGTTATGTACGTTTATAATGTGTGTTAGGTGCTCTGTGTTACGTTTGTGTTCCCAAAATAGACGAGCTCACGATTTGAACATTTCAGCTCGAGCTCGGCGAGTTTGCCCGAGGGATCGAGCCACTCGAGTTCGTGAGTGGTGAGTGCAGCTCTACGTATTACCCGATCAAACTCGCGACTAAACCATATTGTTTGAGTCTGAAATCCAACTCGTATCTTGTGCAGTGGTGACACGTGATACTTACTACATCTAAGCCAGTGCGTAGTATGGTAGAGAGACCAGATATTAGGCATGCTATACTATAAAATACATTGATTTTAATGACGTGTAAAACTGTAGTTGATATTTTGTCATTGTAAGAGGGATCCGCTATTAAGGTTGCAGGTTCGAGTCTCCGCTGGTTTTCCAAAAGCGGGTTGGCTTGGTCGCTTTATAAATGTGCGGCATTGTTGAAGACTGTCTTTGTTCTTTTGGGTTATTTTTGTATATACATATTTTCTCCATGAATATCAAATGGTCAATAAACTATAATATGTTACATCTGCAACTGAAAGATCCCTTGGAATTATTCTTGAAGAGGGGGACATTTCCCGACTGCTCCTTGGCGCCAATTGCCCCCTTCAATCTGAGAACCTTGAGATTTTGTTTAGCCTGTGTGCTCATTCTGACTGTTGTGTATTGAATATTCAGTCTCTAGAGTGTAACATTCTCGGGACGTTTGCTCTCCCCAGTAAGAGTTTAACCCTTTCATTTATAAGGGATGTAAACGCATATTTAACCCTCATAGAGATATCCTCTGTTGCTATCTGTGTTAGTTAATTAAGTACATGTTTTGTCCTCTTTGTGTCTATTTGTTTTCCGTGTTAAGTTTGTCACGTATATGTCACGATTTACAATTGTGGTCAATACAGATACATACATACAATGGAGATACGAAGCATAGATAATGACCTCTGACCTTTGATTGAATCTGTCCCATCTCAAAGTAATTCTGAAATCCTGCCAAGTAACAGATGCAATGGCTTGTTGGGCCTTAGTCAATGAATTTGCAATTCTCTGAGTAGTCGTATTGGAATGTACCATCCAGTAGGAAAGGATAATCAAGCGTAGTTGAACCCATACATGGTAATTCATTTAAAACTAGACGAAATTAGTGTTGATGGATGGTTGGTTTGATTAATCTATTTTGGTTTAAAAAAGGTAATCGTTTTTTCGTCAATAAAGGCTTAAATAGTTCTAGTGAACACAGAAGGAAATCGAATTAGATGCACATGGCAGAAATCGAGTGTTATCAACTTTTTTGATTAACCATCTTAGGATAAAACCTAACATATATGGGTGTATTTCCGTACCTTTCTCTACATTGTATTCATGCGTACAATCTTTTAATTATCTCTCTCTCTCTCGTTGTAAATATGTCGGAGTGGGCTTTGTCAACAAAACCAATTATAGAGGTCATCTATCTTAGTCTTTGTAAATTACAATGTATAAGTGTGTTTAATTGAGAAGAAATATAAACATGATATCAATGCAAATATATCGCAAAACAGACATCACAATACACGTTTATAACAATCAGCAAAAGAAAAAGGAAATTACAAGTATGTATGCTGGGCCTAAAAAAATCGTTAAGGAAATTATGTTAATTAACAAGAACAAAAATAACTAATATTCATTTCATTTATGATTAGTAAGGAAGTACTTTATAAATCACTTCATTTATCCTACCAGCTCCATAGCAAAACATACATACATACATACATACATACAAGTGTGTGTGTGTGTGTGTGTGTGCGTGTGGTGTGTGTGTGTGTGTGTGCAGCATGCATGTTGGAAATACAGATACGTAGCAGGATGCAGCCAAAGCTTGCTATTCTATTGGCTGACTCCGTCACTGTGATAAATATAGGCTAGCCGAGGTGGAGCCAGGCTTATTTTCCCCCTACTGGCTTAAGGCCTTAATATGATAATGGCGGGCCTGATTTATTTTGATTGCGGTAAATAAAATTATACAGTATTTCTGTCGAGCCCAGATTGTGCAAATAGCGAACAAAGCGTCCAATTTGGTCCAAATTACCATTCATTCTGCTGGCAACCCAAGCGACCTAATGCGAATAGAGGATGCAAATAACACTCGCCCTTTTAGTACAAAGAGATTCGAGAAACCTCAATAGAATTGGTCATCAAACGAAAACAGATCACTGGAATGATAGTCAGGTTATTGTGTGTGTGTATACGTATTCCTGTTTAGGGTAAAGATTTGGCTTAGGTTAGGGTAATATCAGCTCAAATAAAAAAGTTGGTTTATAATAGAAAAGATAGGGAACGTGTATGTGTGATCAGATGCAACGCCTATCAGTTTGTGGTGAATATTTAGGTTATCCTGGTTTTGCTGTCTGAGCCATATATATATATATATATATATATATATATATATATATATATATATATATATATATATATATATATATATATATATATATATATGTGTGTATATATATATATATATATATATATATATATATATATATATATATATATATATATATATATATATATATATATATATATATATATATATACATATGTATGTATGTATGTATATCAAAGAAAAGCAGATCATGGGAATGATAGTCAGGTTATTGTTTGTGTGTATGCGTGTGTGTGTGTGTGTATACGTATTTCTGTTTAGGTTTAGGATTTGGTTTAGGTTAGGATAATATCAGCTCAAACCACGCCCAAATAAAAAAGTTGGTTGTTGTGTGTGTGAGTGTGTGTGTGTGTGTACGTATTTTAGGATTAGTATTGTGGTTAGGGTAGGGTAATATCAACTCAAACCACGCCCAAAAAAAAGAAAAGTTGGTTGGTGTGTGTGTGTGTGTGTGTGTGTACGTATTTTAGGGTTAGGATTGGGGTTATGGTAAGGTAATATCAACTCAAACCACGCCCAAATAAAAAGTTGGTTAATAATAGGAAAGATAGGGAACTATCTCACAAATCAGAATTACAGGGGTGTGTGTGTGTGTGTGTGTGTGTGTGTGTGATTAGAGGCCACCCCCATCATTCTCTGGGTCATATTTAGTATAGGTTATCCTGGTTTGCTGCCTGAGCCTATAGAATTGTACAGGTTCCAGTGGCTTTATATGGTAGCGTATTTACGTTTGCTGCAAAGTGTGAGATATGATTTCCTTGTAAAGCACGTATGTTTATATTATGTTGAAAATATTAAACGCATTACCAATAAAATAACCAATGTGACTCGTTATGTTTTATTCGTTTTGTTCATTTATCATATACTTCCTATAATTCTGAGTTATCAATCTGAGTTTTGTTGACATCTTTGTCTTGTATAAGTGAAGCAGTTTTATGTGTAACCAGTTTTCTCTTGGGATATGGATAGTTCCGAGGGGTCTTTTAGTTGCAGGAACATCATAGACAGCCCTCAACTGCACGGAAATACATGTACAGTGCCGACATTTAATTCCTGCACTGAATGCGTGGGCAGCTCAGGTATAAGACACAACCGCACGCCCGAATGCCACCCAGTTTACTGGGCATGGGTACGACCATACAGTACAGGCATTTAATTATTCATGCACCAGTCGACCGGACGTCTGCAAGTGCCTGGTTACACAAACACCCATGGATAACAGGTCGAAAAGTAAGCCAAACACATCAATGACCCACGTAGCTTGCAAATCAAAGCTATGTTCATTTGTGAGGTTCTCCATGCATCTATGCCCAGGAAAGTGGGTGGCAATCGGGCATGCGGTCGTGTATTATGCCCGGGCTGCCCACGCATTCAGTGCAGGAATTAAATGTCGGCACTGTAGGTCCCAGACCTCACAGATGAACGTAGCTTTGATTCGCAAACTATGAGGGTCATTAATGTGTTTGGCTTATTTTGTTGACATGTTATTCATGGGTGTTCCTTACTGTTACAACCAGGCACTGGTAGACGTCCGGTCGATTGGTGCGGGAATTAAATAGCTGCACTGTAACAGATGGTATTGAACTTAGGAAACTACAGACTGGCTTCATGTCACTGGCATCTTTCTCACATGCTTTTATTATTTTTGACCCATCGACTGGTGCAGTAATCAAATACCTGTACTGTACCCTTGGATACAGTCTGTGTGATGATATGGAAAAGTTTGGGAGGGTAATACTTTCTCTTGACTATACCTTGATGGATGTATTGGCCAAGCAGCCTGAAGGCCATTACTGAGACTAGCGTAGTGTCACATTACATGACTATCTCTTGACTATGCCTTGATGGCTGAAAACTCAAAACTGGGTGGTCAACTAGTTCATATACCACAGATGGCAACAATGTATCAAAACAACAATGTATCAACAAACCAAACCACCGCTTTAAGCCCAAGTAGCCTGGGAACTGGGGTTAGACGGTGGTTGTTCACTAGGTACTCCAGTTTCCTCCACTACTTACAACAGGATAGTCGCGAATTAGCCAGAGTTGGCATAAATGTGACGAAAAACGAAATTCAGAAAATGTATCAACAATGATACATAAAAAGTAGTAATACAGAAGTAATGTAGTAAGAGTAAAAGCAGGGAGGGTAGGACCTTCTCCTGACTATGCCTTGATGGATGTATTGGCCAAGCTGTCTGAAGGCCATTATTGAGACAAGCGTTTTGTCACGTTAGGGCGAGTGGCCCCGCAGTCTTCTGGCATGCAAGGCTTGTAGGGGCAGACCTTTCGCTCGCAGACACTTCATTTACTTCAATAGAGAATTACTGGCCTACACCTGCGTCGCATTACTACTCCCTTTGAGTAGTCTTCCCGGGAACCAAGAACTCCACCAGTGGCTACATGTAGTAGTGTAAAAGGGGAAGAAAATATACCTGGTTGTTATCTTTCCTTTTTTGTTTGTTTTCTGATCTAACTTGCTATTTTCTACTCTTAGGAGTCTCTTTGGGGCAGTTGCCCAGTTGTGGTTTAGTTTGGGGTATATCGTACTACTCCCAGTTTAGTTTGAGTGCATATTTTTTAGTATAAGGTCCGGGTATAAGGTGTGCTACTTGAATTGGTGGCTCCCCCTGCGAGGGCACAACGTCACTGTTCTCTGGCTAAGCCTAAGCACCCTTTCGCTTGTGCTTAATACTCCTAATTAATGGAACTGGTGGCTCCCCCTGTATAGCCACTGTTCTCTGGCTAAGCCTAAGCACCTTTTCGCTTGTGCTTAATACTCCTAATTAATGGAACTGGTGGCTCCCCCTGTATGGGCACAACGTCACTGTCCTATTGCAAGCCTCCGAGCTTCTTTCTTTAAGTTTTCGGGTTAAACCCCCTAGCACTCTAATTTTGTTCTTAAGTAGCGTGTTAGCTTAAACTTTATTAGCTGCGCGTATATAGTTTCTATTAGTATAGAGTTCCGTTATTTGTACTGTATTTTCATAAATGCAACTTATGGTCAATAAATGTACAATACAATACAATACAATTATCAACTTCAAAGGAAAATCAATTGAAATATGAAGATGCCGACGTTGCACTGTTTGTTTAATAACTGCGTATCAGCTCTTAATGACTCTAAACTCTAAATCTTTCTCTATTTGTTAAGACATTTGCTCCTATCTCTTTAATTGGTTATTAATAACACATTAATAACCCAGTGATATCTTTTATTAGATTATCAAACTATGCTCTATGTTATTAATAACCAATTAACGAGATAGGAGCAAATGCCTAAACAAATAGTGCAGGGTGATTTAGAGTCATTAAGCACTGATAAGCAGTTATTAAACAAACAGTGCAATGTCGGCATCTTCATATTTCAATTGTTTTTCCTTTGAAGTTGATAAGGAAAGATAACAACCAGGTCTATTTACTTCCCCCTTACACTACTGTGGCTGTGTTTGTATATATATATATATATATATATATATATATATATATATATATATATATATATATATATATATATATATGTATATATATATATATATATATATATATATATATATATATATATATATATATATATATATATATATATATATATATATATATATTGGATAGCTATTCTTATACCAAAATGCAGAAACCATTACTCGAAAACACTACTTGTTCGTCACTGCTTTTCTTCCATGGTAAGCTTGATTGTGCGATTTAAGCCCGTTGTTTTGGAATTTTCTTTTTTCGTCACCTTTTCTAACATAAACATGTTTAGGTTAAGTCCTGAATAGTCAGTTCCGAGAGGTTGGGGAAACCATAGTTACCGGCAAAAACCACCGTCTGACCGCAAGTCACTGGTTATTTCATCACGTGACCGTGCCGGGACTCGAACCCAGGCAGTGGTATGAGACAGGTACAGTGCTGACATTTACTTCCTGCACTAAATGCGTGGGCAGCCGGGCATAATACATGACCGGTCGCGCGATTGTCACCAAGTTTCCTGGTCATGGATGCATGGACGACCTCACAACTTAACGTAGCATTGATTAGTAGGCTACGTAGGCCATTGATGTGCTTGGCTTACTTTCTTGACATGTTATCAATGTTCATTTGTACAACCAGACACTGGGAGACGTCCGGTCGACTGGTGCAGGAATTAAATGCCAGGTCTGTAGCAGTAAGTGACAGATATTGCATGGCTAATCTTGTGCAACGATGCAGAACTCGTAACTTGAGAATTAAGTTGGTATTCCGTTATTTTCGATTATCATCACTTTTTCTGCCATATAAAGTTAGATTACGTGATTAGCCAATTGTAAGTGGTTTGATTTTGTTCATATTTCTACGTTTATTTGTTTCTCTTTGTATATGGATTTGTCACTTATTTTCTCTGTATATGTATCCATTTTCCGCCACGTGGTGCAGTCAATACAGATACAATACAATTGGGAATTCTGATTACCGTCATTTTCTCTGCCATATTATGCCTAAATCGTGACTAGTCAGTTGTAAAAGACGAAGGGAACCGGGGTGCTTTTCGATGTCCCTTAACCAAAACACAGTCCCTGGCAACTTTCTCACATCCATGGCCAGTATTCAAACTCAGGCTATAAGAGCAATATCAAACTATACATTGTTACATATATATATATATATATATATATATATATATATATATATATATATATATATATATATATATATATATATATATATATATATATATATATATATATATATATATATATATATATATATATATATATATATATATATATATATATATATATATATATATATATATATATATGTATTTATATATATATTTATATATAAATATTTATATATATATATATATATATATATATATATATATATATATATATATATATATATATATATATATATATATATTAATATATACATACATACATACATACATATCCCAACAAATCAATGCGCCTAATGGTCCTAAAAGGATCCATATTCATCTTTCCGCTAAAATACGAGTCGAAATTACATCTTACATCTTACTTGCATTGAGCAGCTTTGCTAGCGAATCTCTTTTCTGTAGCTATAGAGGCCATTAACCTACGGTGACATTTCGCATAATCTAATTTAATTCCTTCCATACTGTAAAGGCAGGCTCTCCCACGTCAGATCACATGCGGGGATGTCAAAGACCTTTAGGGCAATCCTATCCCTCTCTAAGTAAGGCTGAGGACAAATGGTACTTCTACCTAAATGTATTAAACACTTACGCACGTCTTTCAATCCACCTATCAATAAATTAATCAACCAATAAATAAATCTGTCTATCTGGTCTGCTGCATACATGCATGCATGTATGTAAGTATGTATGTATGTACGTATGCATATGTGTATAATTGAATTAATGTATGTATGTATGTATGCATGCATGTATGTATGTATTTATATATGTATGTATGTATGTATGTATATATATATATATATATATATATATATATATATATACTAGTATATATATATATATATATATATATATATATATATATATATATATATATATATATATATATATATGTATGTATGTATGTATGTATATACATGTATGTATGTATGTATGTATGTATGCATGCATGCACGTATGTATATAAAGAAACTACATGTACCTAGAGGTAAATATTTTAAAAAAACATAGATAAACAGACAATATAATATTTGTGATTTATATAATATCATCGAGCCTTAACCATCAGTTTTTCTGGAAACTGTACTAACTTGTCCCATCATATTTCTCGAACAGCGTTATTCATAGGGCGATCACCTTGATGCTATCCTGCGCACCACTCCTTCGTATCCACATCTTATTCATAGTACATGCCTGTCCGTTTTGACTGAGTTACCACCAAGTATAAAAAATCAGTCGTTTTCAGCTAAAACTCATGCATTTATATTGCGAGGCAGCGAGCTTTGACATCCCGCGAGATGAGTCGCATGAATGGTAAAGATACCGCAAAAGATGGATGCCTTTGCGGGACAGCAATTCAGCAATTGCAAAACACGTCAAAGCAATGATTCGCGGAACAAGCGCCACCAAGGCTGCGATTCTGCGATGTCGTTGGGATGAATTATCTTGCTGTCATTCAAAGCTATCGCCAGGGGAAATTATCGTGTTGCTCTATAGATAAATGATGAGAAAATACAAAATGGGATCTGTACGATACGGCAGTTTTTCTGGTTTTGGTACACTATTGTTACATTGTTGACAAAAAAGGGATATGATTTGTTGTTCAATCGCTTGTGAAAGAGAAGGCAAAAAAGTAAAATTGGGCAGTTTTTGGGGGTACACTATTGTTACAATGCTGGCAAAAAAGGGATATGATTTGTTGTTCAAACGCTTGTAAAAGAGAAGGCAAAAAAGTGAAATAGGGCAGTTTTTGGGTACACTATTGTTACAATGTTGGCAAAAAAGGGATATGATTTGTTGTTCAAATGCTTGTAAAAGAGAAGGCAAAAAAGTGAAATAGGGCAGTTTTTGGGGGTACACTATTGTTACAATGTTGGCAAAAAATGGATATGATTTGTTGTACAGACGCATGTTAAAGCCCAGGCATATGTGAATACGAAATAACCCGCATGCTGCTGGTGGCTAATTTTGCAAATACAAATTTTATTGAAACCCTGGCACATTAATACTCATCTGACATTATTCGGCGAGAGCACTCCAATTGTATTGTATCTTTATTGACCATACGTAAATGTATAAAAGGATACAACCAGTAAATAATAAACTAAACAGATAAATATCTGAATTTACAGTGAACGAAAAGGACGTCCAGACATCAAACAATCACATATAACTTATGAACGCAAGGAAAAGTAACTAGAAACATACTCAACAAAAACTAAAGAACAAATGAAGAAACTTTAACACATATTATACATTTACGAGGGTTGTGTGTACATCAGCGATAGACTATTCCAAACCTAGTCCTTAGGTGCATCTTATACACTAGGGTGGGGGGCAAGTGAGGGGGGAGAGGGTGAAAAGTCACCACAGCAGGGACATGAAAGTCCGCTGACAGGGCAGTCACTAAGTAAGTAAGGTAAATTAAGGGCTTAGCAAGGACATTCGCACAAGTACGTCACAGCTGCACCAGGGGGCAGCAGCTGTGCCGTAACAGGCTATCCAACACCAGTTCTGCTTGCACACACTTTCCTGTACATATTAAAAAAAATGAATACAAACATATTTACGTCATTGTGCTTTGGATGAAAGTAGCCTTACCGAGAATGGTCTAACCTTGTACGGATTCCAATATAATTTGGAATCTGGAATTTCGGGTTTTCGTTACTTTTACTGCTATATTGTGGCTAAGTTGTGACTAGCCAGTTGTAACTTGTGGAGGAAACCGGAGTATCAGTCGAAAACTACCGCCTAACCCCCAGTCACTGGCAACTTTCTCACATACCCCGGTCAGGATTCGAATCCAGAAGGATTGTTGGTGCCAGATGCTTTATAAGGTGTTCCCTTTCTACAAAAAAGTTGCAATTTGTTCTAGGTTGTTCTCTCGTGTGAATCAACAACCCTTCCAATGCTGAGACTACTTTTTTCCAAAGCACAAGAACACGATTTTTAAGCCAATCTAAACCCTGTCATGTTGGTACTCATTACATAGCTCTCACCGTGCACTCTCAGATGAGCCAGGTTTTCAGTCATTTTCCAGGTTATTTGCATCATTTTGTACTTGACAAATTACCCCCCAGCAGCATAAGGGTTAAAGCAGTTTTTAACGCAGTTCGTTACACTGCGTGTTCATCTTTAGATACATCAATCCAGTAAGCATAGTTACTAGAGATATACCCTTAAAGATGAATGTAGTTTTATGGAGACGCTTTGGTATGAATAGAGTTAAAACAAAGTTATTGATAATCGGAGTATGTGCGAAGGAGAAAGATTCATTACAGATCAAACAACAACCTTCCGTCGAAAAGTTTCTGATTACTTTTTCCTCGTCTGAATTATTCCAAAAGGTATTATCTCGAGCAGAAGACATTTATTCAAACTCCGTGCATGAATGTCTTAACCCTTCCAATGCTGTGGCTACTTTCGTTCAAAGCACAAGGAAGCAAAGGGTTTTGAAACCCATACAAACCCTATCATGTTAGTATTCATTGGATAGCTCACGCTGAGCACTCTTAGATGAATACTCATATGCTAGGGTTCCAGTAATCTTCCAGGCGTTTTGCATTATTTTTCATTTGCCAAGTTAGCCACCAGGAGCATAAGGGTTACAGCACAGGCAAAATGTTTTGAAACCCATCCAAACCCTATCATGTTAGTATTCATTGTATAGCTCTCGCTGAGCACTCTTAGATGAGTACCCATATGCTAGGGTTACAGTAATCTTCCAGGTGTTTTGCATTATTTTTACCATTGGCCAAGTTAGCCACCAGCAGCATGAGGGTTAAAGCACAGGCAATTTGCGCCCGGATGTGAGTTGGCGGGAATATTTGCGCAGGACACCCCGAGCACTTCCGCTTTCCGCCGTCTTCATAAGTAGCGAATTTTGTTCTTTTCCCCTCATTTTCTTCTTGCTTCCCCATTTCCGCCCTGGAGACACAACCAGACTTTACATTGCATCCCGTTACTCTAGCGACGTACAGTGCTGACATTTAATTGCCGCACTACATGCGTGGACAGCTCAGGCATTACGATTGCCACCCTGTTTTCCGGGCGTTGATTCACGGAGGACCTGATAACTGAACGTAGCTTTGATTTGCAAGCTACCTGGGTCATTGGTGTGCTTGGCTTATCTTTTGACATGTTGTCCATGGGTGTTTGTACAACCAGGCACTGGTAGACGTCCTGTTGACTGGTGCTTGGATTAAATGCCTGTACTGTACGGTCTTAACCCAGTGAGTGCTTACGCTATCATGCAGGCGGGCAGCCGCGAGAGTCGAGCCGTCTAACGTATTGCGTACCATCAGCTCACCGCAAATTTTACCCAGGGCATGTGAGAAAGTTGATACAGTGCAGACATCAAATTCCTGCACTAAATACCAGGCAGACCGGGCATAATTTACGACCGCATTCCAGAATGGGTTCCAAGAATCTCGTGTTATGGATGCGACTACAGGCACCTGACGTCACTGCTGAAGAAAGTAGCTTGAATGCATAGCCTCGCAGGTCATTAATACAATTGACTTATTGTTTTTTTACCATGTTATCCGTGAACATTTGGAGAACGAGTCGTTGACAGACGTCCGGTCTACTGGTGCAGGAATTATATGTCTTCACCGTAGTGACACCATTTTCTGATACAAACAGACTGTACCTTTCCCAGTGGGTCAGAAAGCCTCATAATAGCTCACTTATCAATATGTCTAAGATGCCATGAGGATTCCTTTTGATACTTGGGATATGCAGTCTATGAGAGAAAACAATCTTTTTGATAAAACAATTGACCTTCAAATGACCTTGAATTGTGAAAAAACACAACAAAATATTTTGGCCTTCTTTTTCAGGCATTTAGGAAGAGAAAATCAAAATTCCAAACTGATAGCATTAAAAGAGAAATATCTCACTGTCTCATCACTACACGGGCTCAACTTTCCTGTTATATGGTTGAATTTTGAAAAGC
>OZ012699.1:6084716-6092216 GCA_963942565.1 Maea johnstoni
TATATATATATATATATATATATATATATATATATATATATATATATATATATATATATATATATATATATATATATATATATATATATATGTATAATATATATATATATGTATATATATATATATATATATATATATATATATATATATATATAAATATATATATATATATACATATATATATATATATATATATATATATATATATATATATATATATATATATATATATATATATATATATATATATATATATATACACACATATATATATATATAAATATATATATATATATATATATATATATATATATATATATATATATATATATATATATATATATATATATATATATATATATATATATATATATATATGCATATATACTCTTTTTGTAGCCAATATGATTCTCTCGAATATATTTTGCTGTGATGCAATACCGATATTTTCAATACTTCCAATCTTAATCTCTCTAGATAGATGTAAGAATTTGTTTTCAATGATATGTTTCAGAAGCCTCCTCTGCTGTCATAGTAGTGAGAAATTAGAGCAGTAATTTTCTGCTTATCAATATCAACATTATTAGAGCAGTAATATTCCGCTTATCAATATCAATACTATTAGAGCAGTTATATTCGGCTTATCAATATGCTGCAAGAGGCTTTATGTATACGTTATGGTGTGTCAGCAGTCTGATGGATGTGGACGGTAAAAGCAAAAGCATGTCTTAATTGAAAAGGAAAAGATTAAGAGCAAGGTTTACAGATGCGTCCATGTAACACAATAAGGACCCTTCGTGGGATTTCATTTGGCTATTAGTGATTGCGTATTGATCAAACCCAGTGACAAATGCTCAAGCCTACAATGCATTCCATATTATTGTGTTATTCACGATGGCAAAATGGCATCGCGAAGATTCTTCTAACATGCGGAGGTGGAATAGATTATGATATTCTGATATTTTTCAGTCATTCAGAGCTAAGTCTTGAGGAACCAGTGGTCAATAGTGAACAGCAGTTTCTGGGGGTAATTCCACCGAATAGGTCACAATAACTGGCCAATTTCGGAAAATGATTGAATGATATTTTACGGGCAAACTAATATATGGATTGTAATAGATCGCAGTATGAAAGACAACATTATTGAAATAATAAAATATATACGTCTAATACTCTGTAAAATAATATGCAGTAAGTACATTGATATATATATATATATATATATATATATATATATATATATATATATATATATATATATATATATATATATATATATATATATATATATATATATATAAAGAATCAAATTGAACAGATGGTTATTGGGAGTAGAGATAAATGTCTAATATTTACATGTAAAACCATCGGAATCACTTTTAAGAAAAAGGCACTACGAAATGCCGATGTAAAGCTATGTTTATGTCAAACGGAATGACCGGGCAGTTAGGGAGTTGGATTATAATCACTAAAAAGTGCCTTGGGTTTACAACATTGACGAATTGTTTAGATTCAATCATGTGGTAACCAATTACTCCTATTTGTCCCATGGAACATTTTTCTCTTCCCACTACGCCTCAGAGTCTGTTTATGCAAGTAAACGATAAGAATTTTGCCTGAAGACAGAGTTTCAACAAAAGGACATACAACATCGATACAACTGTAATTGGACTGATGCAATGGACGTGGACAAAAAGATAAAATGATTTTTGATTGTTGTTTTGTTGTTATACGGTATTAAAGCGTGTTTTTTTTCGTTTTCCTTTCTTTTCATAAAGTAAAATATGTGAATACAATACCTCATAGGATTTTCATTTTGTTTAATTTGACTTGTCTTGTTTATAACATCTGGTTTGATGTCCTTGTATCTACCCTTCATGATAAAAATCATGACCAATATAGATACATAAAAATGCGAACTAGCCTGACACCGCTTCTTTCCGAATTGGAAAAATAATAAAATTACAATATAGAATGAGGTTGTATATGCATGGTTAGTGTCCGTATGTGTACATTTTCTCTTATGTCTTCATATTTGGTACTTCTCATTTGTTTTGATTAACTCTCTGTTAAACAGATGCTTTAGTGTTTTGTCTTGTAAGTTCACTCAGTATCGTCATATATTCATACAATGATGATAGTGGTACTTCTAAACTTGGTTGCATGTATGTTTAAGCATTCTGAGGTTCATGTACCCTTAAGGGAACCAAATTTATTGTAATGTATAATTCATGACCATAACAACATGTTATGAACGAAGTACAAATGCAAAACTCATAAAGAACAAAAAATAACAGAAAATATACAGAGTTCAGAAGAGAACAATAACAATTGATGGCGACGGTGTTTCTTTGACTGTTTTGTGTTATTCTGTACGTATGGATTAGCGATTTGACCCAGGACAGTCAGGTCACGTGGATTATTGTGTAAATAGAGCTCCCTGGGAACCTCACAAGGCTGATAGTATTCCACCCAGGGCGGTAAAACATGGAAGATATGCAATAGCATTCGGGGCAGCAAGAGAAACAGTGGTCGGATCAGGTTCAATACTTAACCCATCTTAAGAGATGCTCAAGAAATTGTCGTCTGGATCCATGAAACTTTTGACCATAACATGGAAATTAAGAAAGATTATACAAAATATTTGAAGGAGGGTTGTAGATAATGTTCTTATTGACATTTCTCCTTCAAATGTTTTTCTCAATATCCTTTCACTTGCTAGATTTCATCAAAATTGCCCGGCTGCTTTTTGCCGCTGGGAGCATTAATGAGTTAAGAAACACGTTAAGCGGATTGTCGGCTTGAATGATATCGTCAATAAAATAAATTACCATATGCTATGCTTTGCCCACTCGTCATGCTCAACGTACAAACACAGAAAAATGTATAAATGTGTGTTTTACAGTACAGACATTTAATTCCTGCACCAGTCGACTGGACGTAATAAAAACCAGCACATCACTGACCCAAGTACAGTGCCAACATTTAATTCCTGCACTAAATGCCTCGGCAGCCCGGGCTTAATACACGACCACACACCTGATTGCCGCCCAATTTTTCTGGGCGTGGATGAATCTATGAAGTTACAACTAAACGTAGCTTTGATTCGCAGGGTACGTGGGTCATCGATGTACTTGGCTTAGTTGTTGGTATATTGTCCATGGGTGTGTGTACGACCAGGCACTGGCAGACGTCTGATCGACTGGTGCAGGAATTAAATAACTGTACTGTAGCTTGCGAATAAAAGCTCCAGTTGTGAGGGAGTCCTTGCTACCGTGCCCATAAACAGGGCGTCGTGTATTATGGAAAAAAATGTATTTTAAGCGACGAATATAACCTCACCTCACTCTTCATTCCTATTTATAAAATTGCAAGAAACACAAGTTGACACGTAAAACAGGAAATATTAACATGGTTTTAGAATATTTCAGGATAAAAAAAACTTTTTTGAAAGACAAGGTTCCTCAATGCAAGGCTATTAGAGACAATAGGACACGTACATGTAAGGCTTCTAGTCTGATATGGACGATTTGATTCTTAAACGTGGGCATAGCTCAATAAATAGAACTTTCTAGAAGAGATATGCATATGGCTTCTACTTAAGATTTTAATCATCATCGATGATCAGACATCTGCGATTCTTACTGACATTCCCTTTTCTCTATTCACTTTCACATCTTAAGCACAGAATCCTTACATGTATAATATGTCGTTAGAACTGGCACTACACATATGATAAAGAGTAAGGTTATTGCGATTCGTGTATCTATGATAGAACTTTGAAATAGTATTAAGTGCTACTGTGCATCAGTCAATATATATATATATATATACATATATATATATATATATATATATATATACATATATATATGTTTATATATATATATATATATATATATATATATATATATATATATATATATATATATATGTATATATACATATTTTGTATATATAATTATATATATAATATATATATATATATATATATATATATATTCATATATATACATATATATATATATATATATATATATATATATATATATATATATATATATGTGTGTGTGTGTGTGCGTGTGTGTATTTGCATGCATACATGCTTATATACAAACATGTTTACGTTATTACACATAAGCAATGTTCAAGGCATCTTTCCATAATGTTCTTAGAAAGGCCCTTAATCTAATTTTGCGCGCAATACAGAAACATTACTCTAGGTTTTTCTTATTAGTTGAGTTCAAATGACCATTTAGAGGAATAGAAATTGCAGCTTGCAATACTTATGTAATAATAGATAATATTTGTCTGGCCTAGAAACTGAACAATGTTTGCTGGCTTGAATCCAACCTGTTACCCATCAGTCAATGACCCAGCTACTGACCAGCCAAGCCACTCAAACTCTAACCAATGCCATTAAAGGCAACGTCACATATATGCCAACAAATGTATGATATTGAGGTCCAATATGTCTGGGAATTACTAAATCAGCGCTACTTGTATTCACTTATCAAATCTAACTTATCAGATTTGCATTTAAATGCACCGATCATGTTCATATTACTGGCTATTCTATAAATATGCTTGCATATATAGTTTAATTGTTTTGGTTGAACTATTTCATCAGCATGACAAATGCAAAATCAGAGCGATATCTTAAAACCTAATATACGACTCATGATTTTATTTTATGCACTTCCACATGGAAAATCCAGAAAATGGTTAGACATTTTGAGGAATATTCTTTCATTTCACGACCCAGCCTTCCCACCTCAGAAATGTCATAATTACAGGGTTTGGGTAATTTGTAATTGTAATATAAAAATCAATAGTAATTTGCCATTTTGCAATGTTATAGCAAGTAATCACTTTCTGTGTGGCTAAACTTTTACTGTAATAAGTAAGAGTAATTGACAAGTCTTAAAAGTAATTGCAATTCCATACTACTTTCTATAACATGTCAAGTTATCACTGGGTTTGCATCTGGTATTGGATGCTCAGAGGTAAGCAGGAACTAGATATGCACTACGGGAAGATTACCTGCACTACACAGATGTCACCTCTGCACTTGATTTTAAGTGGACAGGGGTCATGGATATGGAAACTCTTTTTAAAGTGAGGATGCAATTACAGGATGCATATCTATTGTGTAGTTCAAGTGGAGGTCCATGCTGAACTTAAGTGAAATCCAATCAGCTTGAAAACAGACACCCCCTGTTGAAAACAGACCCATGATTCTCAGTGGATCAGTATGTCCAAGAGATGTTCAACTCTGCACTGACTTAATCTGGTGACATGTCTGGCCATTTTGAAATCCCAAGTCCCAATAGTAGAGGGGATTGCTATGAATATTTTTCTGCCCTGACCGCAGTAAGTTGACGGACTGCCTTGGAGAAAGCGATGTTCTTAAAGTGCAACCAACATACTGGAAAATAGTGTACTTTAAGATTAGAAGAATCAGACTACTTTATCTGACAAGATCTACAGCAGGACCAGCAGAAAAACTTAGAATAGCTGACATTTATCATGTTAGTGTTATTGTATAAAAGAAGTACAGACATTTATGGAATCAGCTGACACAGAGACAGTAAGTGAATATTAGAAAAAGGCTGCTATCCATGCCAGTTAGGAGAGCTATACATGTAGTATTGTTTTAACCCTCATTGGGCTGGTGGTTATTTTGACCAATACAAAATGATGCAAAAAACCTGAAATATGACTGAAACCCTGGTAAATGGGTACTCATCTGAGGGTACTCAGTGAAAGCTATCCAATGAATACCAACATGACAAGATTAACGCAATTTTCAAGAATCCTTTCGTTCTTGTGCTTTGTGTGAAAGTAGCCTCAGCATTGGAAGGGTTAAGTACTGGGGTGTATTCGCTTGTACTTGATATTCACTAAGCATACAGTGAAATAGTTGTCATTAAAACCCAGTAAGCTTCGTTCCATCTGTTGAATAGTAATTTGTAATGTAATTAATTACTTTTTCAAATGTAATAGTAATTGTAATTGCTTGATCTAGAATGGTGTAATAATACTAATAGTGATATGATTGCAAGATACTGAAGTAATAGTAATATAATTGATTACTTTTAAAGTAATTGACCCCAATCCCAAGCACCCTGTCAAAACAATGCACATTTGTAAGGCGACAAGGCAAACCCACCAGACCAGATCAAGCAAGTTTCAATTCCTGCCAGTAAAGACATTTAAGTACTGAACCACTCGACCAGATGTCTTTCAGTCATTCGTTCTCCAAACGTTCACGGATAACATGTAGAAAAATCAGGTCAAGTATATTGATGACCCACGCAGCTGTGTATCCAAGCCACTACACGTTCAGCTGTGGCGTCATGTGCTTGCAGTCGCATCCATAACCCAGGAGACTTGAAGCCCGATTAAGCATGTGGTCGTTTACTGTTCCCGGTCTACCTGGGCATTCAGTGCAGGAATTCAATGTCTGCACTGCAGTTTGTGAAAATGTAAAGAAAAATGGCCAACTCGTTCAAAGATGAGAGGATTACTTCCTTCGTTTGTGGTTAACCCTTTCATGCCTGCAGCGGCCAAAACTGCCTGACAACGTTGGTGATATCTCTCTAACAAAAGCAATTTCCAGAAAATATTTGAAGGAGAAATGTTCATCAGAAACAAACGAACAACTCTCCTTCAAATATTTTTCCAAGTTGTGATTATTTTCTAAGTTATTCATAAATGTATCATAGGTCCAGATGACACTTGTCAAAGAGACCTCCAGGCATGAATGGGTTAATAAGAGCGTTCATGCCTCCAGCATAGTGATGAGGAACGCTCACTATTTTCTTATCATGCCATTACAAGTTGAGACTTTCAGGCATAGTAAACTACAACCGTATTACCAGCTAGTGTCACTGCTGATGGGTCTAATGAGTTTTACTGCACACAATGTTTACAAATCCCATGTTTTCGCAGTCTTTCTAAATATTTGAGAAAAAAAAGTGACATAGCAAAGCTTTCAGAAAACATTAGTCGTAACACGATAACGAGAAATTATTCATGACATTATTTTTACATTTATAGTGGTTAATGCTATTTGCCTAAATTATGCATGGTGGTGTTTGATGCAGATATAATGGGGTGAATAATATTGGAGATCGATTTCACATTAGGCACATTTTACTGTGGTTGTTTTAACAGGTCATACATGCATATTTGATAAGGCAACATACGCTGGGCATCATAAGTAATCGAATAGCCTTAATGTGTAAATGGGAAACAATGTCAACACGCATAACATATTGACGATTAACTGGTAAAATAAATCATGTGCTAATTGCATTTGATGGTTTCCACACCTGTTAAACACCTGTGGACAAAGATGACAACCCATATGGCTACTAGTATGATTTATATATGATTTGAATTGATATTATGATACAGAGTGAAAACGAAAAACAACCTGCATTTTGCCGAATATAAAAAGATGGCAACCACGATGAAAAAAAACCTTAACCCCTC
>OZ012699.1:6094716-6107216 GCA_963942565.1 Maea johnstoni
ATCCCCGCGCATTGTGTTGTAACTGTGACGTCAACGGTCATGATTATGACGCGCGCTCTTGATTGACCAATCAGGTCTTTGTTTACACTGGCGACGCGTTCTTTGCAACGATCGCATCGACGCCGGACATGCTGCAAAACTTCTCCCATACGTCTGGGCAAATTTGCGCCCACCCACCCTCCCTTTTTAAAGCATTAGTTGCTTTTATGTATGGGCATTATAAATATTAAATCTCAACCTCAAATTCTAACTATTATGTGAATTTGTATGGCAGTTGAATGTTGTATGTATTACCATGCTTACAGTCATGCGTAAACCGCCTCAGAGGCGCAAAAACCTGTAAATATTGTATATATATATGTTTTATATTTGGCGTTGGCAGCTTCGGGATCGCAGCTTTAGCGATCTAGCATTACGATTATATCGCTGTGTTTTCCGAGGCGGTCATCGCCTGGCTATGTAGTTAAGTGATAATAAACCTGTTATACTGCACGTGTATGGCTTGGTGTCCTTTTTAACAATGATTAGCTATTCATAATTTTATAGACATCCATCATGTAGGAATATGCATTGCAGCAGATCCAATACTTATGTATGATAGGAACACATGAAATAAAGAACTTCCTCAAAAGCATATTCTATCCACATAACGATGATAACTCGTTTATCTTGAATTGCATCAATAGTTACTCTATTATATGTTGCGAAATGTATGTATTTGTAATTTCTCATAATATATATATATATATATATATATATATATATATATATATATATATATATATATATATGAATGTTTGTATATATATCTATTTATATCTATTTATATATATGTATGTATGTATGCATATGCATGCATGTATGTATGTATGTATGTAATAGTGGTAAGTATAACAAGAAACAAAGAGCATTGTAAAGAGCATATATCATCTCCCATTAACAAGCATTTCATAAAGAAATGTGAATACAAACATGCCCAATATGTATATATACGATTGGCTATTCATGATTCTATAAGATTGACGTCACATAGATGGTTGATTCGTTATAGTGTACTCTCTATGTACAACTTTTTGTGTGTGGTACTGTGGTTTGCAACTATGAAACAAGAAGAGCTTCATAAAAAGGTCATTCATCTCCCCACAAATATTGATGGTTGGAGTTCTATGCAGAACTATGCATCGAGGCACAGAGTATCCAACGTTAACGAGTCTCAAGGGTAAGATCTGCGAGAGGCATATTAAGGAAGAATTACACTCCGACTTAAGGACGCACTAATAAAGATGTATAGCATGGCTGAAAAGCCCCAGTGTGACTATTACCGTTTTCTTGAGGCGCATTACAGTGTTGTTCTTAATAGATCGGAATAAACTTGTCCTGAAAGCAAAATACCACAACGACGTAAAATGTCGAGGTATTATTGGCCTTCAACTTACGGGATTTTAACTGATAGTGATAGTTGTTTTTCTCTTACTAAGTTATTGGTGGTGATTACAATTGTATGCTATTGCTGGTGATAACAATTTTATGCTAATAGCGATAAGTTCTTTATGTCCCATTATTTATTGGCAGTAAGAATTTAGATTTAGGGATTAGAAAATTACCTCTATCGTCATTTTTTCTGGTATTTGTGTAGAGCTTTCAATGGCTAGTTATTTTGATTTGGAGAATCCTACATGGTAATTACCTGGATAACATCGCACTACTCTCAAGTCGCTATGTGCAGTAGGCGTGGTCTGATTTTAGGGAATTCGTTAGCAACTTTTTCACATAATCTGAGCTTGATTCGAATAAATGAATGAATGAATGATTGCTTAAGGGCACATCGGCTCACAAAGGCCATTTAGTGCTATAAGATGCTTGATTCGAACTATATACTGTTTGGTTAGAGTGCTAGGACACCGAAAGCATTTGGCGTACGACAACGTTATCGGCACGGCTTGTTGAAGCAAGTATATACATACTAACATACATACAAAAATACATACGCACATACATACATACACACATGCATACATACATAAAAACATACACACATACATACATAAATACATACTCACACACATACATATATACACACACACATATATACACAAATACATACGGACTTACATACATACGCACATACATACAAGAATACGTAAAAAGATAGATAAAGACGTGTGATAGAAAGACCCCGAGGAAGCTGTGGTGTATGTGATACTGTACAATATGCATATATCGCGCTACAAAAATTTCGCGATTTTTCGCGTGTAATATATTTCGCGAGGGAGCAAGTTCTAGAGCGCCATCTATTGAACCAAACAGTAATCAAATGATGCAAACATTTGGTGGCCATCTTGGCAGGAGTTTCCCCAAAGTTGTACAGGTAAATATGCGATTTATAATATGATACCTTTATAACTTATTCATAAGCTACCAATGTGTAATATCATTATGATTCTGTGAAGTTATTGCATGTATTTCTCTTCATATCAGCCCCGTATACACGAGTTGTTATGAGGCGAAGCCGATTAACTCCATGGGTACCAAATACATGGGAGCTTCCATGGGTCTATTTGGCCTTTACCAAAATTGACTGCCTTCCGCCAATCACAGGCCAAGAAAAGTTTAGCATAACAAAATTCCCGTGAGTAACAAAGGCTCAAAAAATGGTGTATAATGCCATATCACCTACTCTATTGGAGGCCCGTGATTGGTTGAATGCCGACAACTGTGGTTCGAAGTTAGACAGTTGGGTAAATAGATATTAGACAGATAGATAGATATTCGTTATTAGATATAGAAACACACACAAATATATATACATACATATACACATATATACACACACACATAAATACACACATACATACATACATACATACATACATACACACATCCATCCATACATAAATACACACATACATACACACATCCATCCATACATACATGCATAAATACATACATACATACATAAATACACACATTCATCCATACATGCATGCATGCATAAATACATCCATACACACATACATACACACATGAATGCCATGTTGTCACTCGCTCTCGATGCAACAGGCAGTCTAAGGCGCCTGTCTTGTCCATACAAATTACTAGTCCAATTCCAGCAGGTTGTCTGATGGCTGCCACAGGGATATTCTGCGGGCACTTGGAGGGCTTAGGACGGATTCATAGGCTTAGGCAGGCTTGAATAGGTAAGCCAAAACTCGAGGCAAAGCCAGGTCGCAAGACTGTCTACCCATCAAAAGCCGCTATGCGAGTAATGATTGACACTGTTATTGCAATAATGACCGTATGATTTACTGTCGAATGCATACTGTAGATTCACAAAAGAGTAAATTTTGCGAATTTACAGAAACCCGATTTTTGCGTTTTTTAACTTTGCGAATTGGCCGTAACATGATGTGCTAGCTATACACTTATAGTGGCACCACTAATCATTGGGAATTTAAATTTTGCGTCCGAGGCTAAACGCTTAAAAACGCAAAGATCAAACTAACGCAATCTTTTCCGAATTTACAGTATTCATGTGCATGCATGAAAAACTGTGTAGAGTCATATATAATCAATAAAAAGAAACAAATATATGTGTTGATGTCCTGTGAGTGCCATTCCATACATGTATATTATATAAATATGACATCCCTGTGGGGTTTCCACCAGGAATAACTTCCCCGAGAGAGGATTGTCGCTCGAGGACGTAGCCCGAGGGCGACAATCCTCTCGAGGGGAAGTTATTCCTGGTAGAAACCCCGCAGGAATGTCATATCTGTTTTATTATACCGAACAAAATACAAAACATAAAGGGGGAAAATTACAAACACCAGAGATTTTGGATAAACACTCGTCGTCTGCCTTGTTGAACTAGTTTCACCGGTAGGTCACTCGACAAACTCCGTAGGTGTTCGTGGTTATTTTTCGGGCTAGCGGTAACTATTCTTCGGGCTAACGGTAACGAATCAATTAGTACATAGCTGTTAAGGACAACAGCCTGTCGCGAAGGAGTCAGGAAAACATGACGATTAATCCATGGCCCTTCAGACCAACCAGAATCAAGAATCTTCACGTGAGGTATAATAATATATAAATGTGACATCCCTGTGGGGTGGATAACATGATAGTCTATCCCTCGTGAGCATTGTCACCCTCGGGCGTAGCAAACAATCCTCCCCTCACCTCATCCCCGGACACCCAAAATCCATGACAAGTTGAAACTTACACAACTCACTTAGGCAGTGCAATGTCTGAGCTGCAGGTTTAACGTGCTGACCATGCTGGGATGTCATATTTGTTTTATTATACAAACAATCCCTAGCCGCCTCTTCATCCGCACTCCCCCCTCATCTCGCTCACCCCCGAGCACGCAAAATCCATGTCAAGTTGAAACCTACAAAACAGTCGTCACATAATTAAGGCGGATACATTTTAAAAAAACGTTGGTTCAATCCCCCTCAGGTGGTGCGCCTGATTTTTTAAAATTTCATTTAATCTAACATGAAAAAGACAAAGCAGTACAGACAATAGACGCATATTTTCGTCCAAATTTCGTGTCAGTTTCACTTAGGAAACTGACAGGATCGGTGACACATTTTTCAATGTATCAGTATGTCTGCTCTTATGCTGCTACAGTACAGACATTTAATTCCTGCACCAGTCTGCCAGTGCCTGGTTATACAAACATCCATATATTACATGTAAAAAAATAAGCCAAACGCATCGATGACCCACATAGCTTGTGAATCAGAGCTACGCTCAGTTGTGAGGTCGTCCATGCAACCATGACCAGGAAGCTTGGTGACAATTGCGCGTCCGGTCGTGTATTATGCCCGGCTGCCCACGCATTTAGTGCAGGAAGTAAATGTCGGCATTGTAGTCATAAACGCCACCAAGATACGCAGGCATCTTTGGCCTACCTACTATATGGATGAATGGATTACCTGCAAAGTTCAGCACCTATTGTTATGACGAATAACCTACATAACGCCCCCTCTTCACCCCCTCGAATAATCCTGAGAATAGATATCAGTCTGACTAGGAGGGAAGCACAAAAAATTCATTCTCTATAACTCAGTGCTCTAGCAGTATCCTGTAATCGTTGTGCAATTACCATGATGGATTGAGAGTCGATTCCGTGTGTCTTATGATAAACGATGGTTGAATAATACTTCAGTGGGGTTACATCAATGAAAAAGGACTGTCATATACATGTAGATCTCTCTATATCATATCACACATGAGGTCAACTCTTCTTTAGCTAATAGGATTGATTTCGAGGAATTTCAATTTTTAAGTTGTCGTCACTTTTTCTGCCATATTGCGGCTAAGTCGTGACAAGCCAGTTGTAACTGGTGGAGGGAACCAGAGTAGCCGGCGAAAAGCACCGCCTAACCTTAAGTCACTGGCACCTCTTTCAAATGCCACGGCATGGATTCGAACCCAGGCATTGGCAAGTGGTGAGAGATAGCTAGCAGTCAGTGGCAACACCTTAGACCACACTGCCATCAGGGCAGGCCCCAGTGGTGAGAGACAGTTAGTTGTCAGTGACTACGCATTAGACAACCACACGGCCATAAGGATAGGCCCCTCAGTGCGGTTACAGCAAAACTTAATGACTACCATGCATGTGAAGATCTCTCTACATCATATATCACACGTAAGGTCAACCTTTCTTAAGAAAAATAGGTTTGATTTCGAGAAAAATACATCACAGGAAATTGGTGTTATTGAGGAGATGATCCCGCTCATCTTATTCATTATGCATTTTACTTCAGTGGGGTAACATTAATAGTAAATGACTGCCATGTACAGGTGAACTTGGGTATGACAGACTCAATGGGACCAGAAAAATTGGTCCGTCATATGCAAAATCCGTCGTATACATATGACGAATACTTGATATGCATCCCACTGGGACCAAGCATATCGTCCGTCATATGCAAAGATCCGTCATACAGTGGTCCGTCATATCCAAGTTCACCTGTACACATAGATCGTTCTATATCATATATCACATAAGGTCAATGCTATTTAAGCTACTTTAGGTTTAATTTCGAGAAATATACATCACAGGAAATTGATGTCATTGAGAAAATGATATCACTCATTTTATCCATCATTCATTTTACTTCAGTGATGTTTACAGCAAATCTGAATGACTGTCGCGTACGTGAAGATCTCTCTTTATCATATCACACATAAGGTCAATCCTTCTTAAGAAAAATAGGTTTGATATCGAGAAAAGTACATCACAGGCAATTGGTGTCACTAAAAAAGATACTCACTCGTCTTATTCATTATGCATTTTACTTCAGTGGTGTTACATCAATACTAAATGACTGTCATGTACATGTAGATATATATATATATATATATATATATAATATGACACATAAGGTCAATGCTATTTAAGCTACTTTAGGTTTAATTTCGAGAAATATACATCACAGGCAATTGGTGTCATTAAAAAAATAATCTCACTCATCTTATACATTATGCATCTTACTTCAGTGGTGTTACATCAATACTAAATGACTGTCATGTACATGTAGATCTCTATATATAATAAACACATAATATTATCTCTTTTTAAGCTACCTTAGGTTTGACTTCGAGGAAAATACATCACAGGAAATTGGCGTTATTGAGAAGATGATCCAGCTCATCCTATTCATTATGCCTTTTACTTCAGTGGGGTTGGTTATATCAATACTAAATGACTGCCATATTCATGCAGATCTCTCTATATCATATCACACATAAGGTCAATCCCTCTTTATCTAAAGGGTTTGATTTAAAGAAAAATACATCATAGGAAATTTGTGTCAAAGATGATCTCCCTCGTATTATTCATTATTCATTTTATTTCAGTGATATTACATCAATGCTAAATGACTGTCATGTACACGTACACGTAGATCGTTCTATATCACACATAAGGTCAATGCTATTTAAGGTGATGGGTACCATTGCAAGCCAGTTAAAAGCCCTGTCCAAAAACACCTCAAAGCATCATAATCCTATAACTAGGTGTATCTCCAGGTTCCTGAGTGTTATCAGGTAGAGAATATCATCCCCGCCTGTCATTATTCAATCCATATTCTGTTTTATTTCAAAATTTACAACTTTTCTTTCAAATGACATATTCTCATTAATTACGCAGGTGATGGTTACTGCAGGTTCAGAGTTACTTTAGGGATATCATTGACTATGCCCAATAAAAGGTATTTTTTTGATTTTTTACTCCTGAAGATTTTTACAGGGCTTTTAACTGGCTTGCAATCTACCTGATGACACTCAGGAACCTGGAGATACACCTAGTTAAAGGATTATGCTGCTTTGAGGTGTGTTTTGGGACAGGGCTTTTAACTGGCTTGCAATGGTACCCATCACCTTAAGCTACTATAGCTTTGATTTCGAGTGAGAAACATTACAGGCTATCGTTGTCATTAAAAAATAATCTCACTCATCTTATACATTATGCATTTTACTTCAGTGAAGTTACATCAATACTAAATGACTGCCATGTACAAGTAGATCTTTCTATATCACATCACACATACAGTGCCGACATCTAATTCCTGCACTAAATGCGTGGGCAGCCCAGGCATAATACATGACCGCATGCCCGATTGCCACCGATTTCGTGGCAAAGATGCATTGATGATCTCACAACTGAAAGTAGCTTTCATTCATAAAGCTAAGTGGGCTATTGATGTGATTTACTTATTGTTTTCACACGTTATTCATGGGTGTTTTTTACAACCAGGCAATAGCAGACGTCCGGTCGACTGGTGCAGAAATTAAATGTCTGTAGTGTAGGGTCATTCTTTTTAAGCTAATAGTTTTAATTTCGAAAAACAAATACAGCATGGGCAACTGGTATCATTGGAAAATAATCTCACTCGTCTTATTCATTATGCATTTTACTTCAATGAAGTTACATCAACACTAAATAACTGCCATGTACAAGAAGATCTCTCAATATCATGAAGGCCATAAGGTTGAACCTTCGTAAGATGGGTCCAACACTTAAGACATTAGCTAGCATTTTCTCCACACCCTTGTCGAGGTACATATATATATATATATATATATATATATATATATATATATATATATATATATATATATATATATGTATGTATGTATGTATGTATGTATGTATGTATGTATGTATGTATGTATGTATGTATGTATATATATATATATATATATATATATATATATATATATATATATATATATATATATATATATATATATCCTTTATTGACTGTATGATAAGTACAAAAACAAGATATTAAATATACTTGTAACATAGATAAACATGATAGACAAATGAGATGTACAAATTGAATTAACCAAATACGTATTGTTGAAGGGTTATATGAACTCGTAATCCATTCAAGGTAATTTGGCGTTCTGACCCGCTGCTGCGAGCTGAAAGTGATTTACTTGAAAAATAACATTTTACATTTTTCTCAATAAAACTCTGACGTTTAAGAAAAGATAAATCAAAGTAGCATGGAGAGGTAGCTGGGAAGGTCCTCTTTAGAAAATATATAGTTTACATTTTGTGTTACAATCACCTACACGCTGTAAAGGAAGAAAATGCTACATACTGTAGGAAATGTCCTTAGTGCTGGACCCATAGGTACAGACATTTAATTCTTGCACTTAATGCCCGGGCATAATAAACGACCGCACAACCGATTGCTACCTAGTTTTCTTGGCATGGATGCAGGTATGACCTCACACCTGAATGAAGCTTTGATTCGCAAGATGCGTAGGTTATTGCTGTGCTTGGCATATTTTATTGACATTTTATCCAGGGGTGTTTGTACAACCAGGCGCTGGCAGACGTCCGGTCGACTGGTGCAGGAACTAAATGTCTCTACTGTAATAGGTTTGATTTCGAGAAAAATACATCACAGGCAATTGGTGTCATTGACAAGATGATCTCGGTCGTCTTTATTCATTATGCATTTTGTTGATTGTAGCTCTGTTATTCATAATAACAGGCCTTTTTAGCAGTCGCTTCCGCTGCATTAAGTTGTGTGAATGCCTGGCATTAAGATGCTACGTGGAAGTCAATCTGACATTCACCGAATATAGTGCGGAGAGCAGACAAGACATTGTGTGACCAGACCCAATGGCTCAGTGGCAAGAATGCCGGCCTGAGTGCTGGGAGGCATGTGGTCCAGAGTTCAATCCCAAGTTGGGGCGAGTCGAGACTCAATGGCTCAGTGGCAAGAATGCCGGCCTGAGTGCTGGGAGGCATGGGGTCCAGAGTTCAATCCCAGGCTGGGGCGATTCGAGACTCAATGGCTCAGTGGCAAAAATGCCGGCCTAAGTGCTGGGAGGCATGTGGTCCAGAGTTCAATCCCAGGCTGGGGCGAGTCGAGACTCAATGGCTCAGTGGCAAGAATGCCGGCCTGAGTGCTGGGAGGCATGGGGTCCAGAGTTCAATCCCAGGCTGGGGCGAGTCGAGACTCAATGGCTCAGTGGCAAGAATGCCGGCCTGAGTGCTGGGAGGCATGGGGTCCAGAGTTCAATCCCAGGCTGGGGCGAGTCGAGACTCAATGGCTCAGTGGCAAGAATGCCGGCCTGAGTGCTGGGAGGCATGGGGTCCAGAGTTCAATCCCAGGCCGGGGCGATTAGGGGTTCGATTCCATTATAAACTGGAAACCGAAAACCTTCCTTTCTTACTCTTTATTGCCTGTCGCCCAAATATAGGGAGAGATTATTTGAAGTTTCATATTCATTTTATATTATCGTTCATGCTATCTGCATCGTCCACATATATAAGGTAGCTCTCCTTCTTATATATATATATATATATATATATATATATATATATATATATATATATATATATATATATATATATATATATATATATGAGCTTATAAAAAAGGAGTAGCGAACCCTTGAATTAGAAATAAATATGGTGTGGAGAGGACCTTTTTGCCTGCATTGGGAACTACAGTGCCGACATTTCATTCATGCACTAAATGCGTTGGCAGCCCGGACGTTATACATGACTGTACACCTCCTTGCCATCCAGTTTCATGGGTAAAACGGCATGCATGACCTCATAATTGAACGTAGCTTTGATTCCCAAGGTACGTGGGTCATTGATGTGCTTGGCTTATTTTTCACGTTACCCATTGGTGTTTGTACAACCAGGCACTGGTAGACGTCAGGTCAACTGGTGCTGGAATTAAATGTCTGTACTGTAGTATAGATGAATGTAACTTGATGGATTTATCCGCAAAATTCAACATTAAGATCTGTATTTAGTTTGTGTTTTTAAAATTTCTCCGCAGATATTCTTTCTAAACTTGATTCTCAAAATGTAACAAAGTAACAAAAGTATTTGAAAGAGAGTTGTAAGCTGGGTTGTGGTGATAATTTCCCTATCAAATATTTAAGACTGATGCTTAAAATAGAGAGATATCACCAAAATAACCAGAAGTTTTGTACGCATCAACAATGAACAGGTTAAGGTACAGTGCCGACATTTTATTCCTGCACCAATTGTCCGGGCATACTAAACGACCGCACACGCGATCCGCGCACACTATGCAGGGCATGGATGCAAACACTAGTCCCTGACCTCATATCTGAACATAGCGAGCTATGTGGGCCATTTATGTGCTTGACTTATTTTTCTGTCAGATTATCCATGGGTTTTTGTACAACCAGATGTATTTTTCTCGAAATCAAATCTATTACATGTACCTATGGGTTCAGCAGTCAGCACTAAGGACATTTCCGATCGGCTGGTGCAGGAATTAAGTGTGGGCTGCACTTTTAATTCTGCTCTTTATCTTTAAAGCCATTGTAAGAAACGGTATAGGTAACAGTCGTTTGAAGCAACTATAGAGTACTACAGCATTAGTGATGAATAATGAAGTAATATTGAGTGCTATCTGTGGCTTAGGTAGGCATGATGTATAGTATGTGGTAATACTGTCTGCAATTGTCTATAGATGTACCGAGCAGCAATGAATACTTTTATTTGCTCAGGATATTAGAGGGGGGGGGGGGGGCGGTTATTCCATCTTCAGTGTCTACAAGGGCTATACAGGTACCAATGTATGCTCCTTCTCATTCGGTACAGAAGAGAGTAAAGGTTACGCTATGTTTTGGTAAATGTTAGGGTATAGTATAGTATGGGATACTTCAAATACCTAAAAAATCAAAATGAACGAAGTTAGAAACATTCAAGAGGACACATAGGTTGCAACCTATTCTAAAACAATGGTATGGATGAAAGTATGTTTTTCATTTAAATGTGGAAATTTGTCTTATATATATATATATATATATATATATATATATATATATATATATATATACATATATATATATATATATATATATATATATATATATATATATATATATATATATATATATATATATATATATATATATATATGTCTGTATCAGGGTAGGCAATTTACGCCGAAGGACGGTTTATACCTTGCCAGAAAGGGGTTTCTGGCGTCCTGCAAGAAATAGGTTGCTGGCATTTCTGGCACTTAATTCGCCAGCAACTGATTAACTGAATGACATAAAGCACAAAATATAAAATTAGTTTTCTTTCCCCATCAAAATAGTCAAAATACTGCTAGGAAATGCATAGTAGCTTAATCTCAATGTAAGCATAAACTCTCAATGACTACTTACAGGTCATGTATGGTTACTTATTATCAGATTCATTGTCAGTCCTGATCTGTTCCAAAGTACCTGACTTATGTGATGTGTCAGAACACTTAAACAATGATAATTGTGGATTTCAAGTTTATATTTACCATGTCTTGAGAAGAATGTTTGTAAGGGTCACAGTGGTATCTATCTATTCATTAAATGCCTTGTTGATTCAGATGTGCCTGAGCACTATAATTCATGGTAAAAGAAAAACTTAAACAATGGTGGCCTGAGAGTGTGGATAATGTACATGTCCACTCACATAATTGCAATTTGTAAGCAGTTTTGTCAGGTCTCAATGGGTTAATTGTACAAGCCAAATTGACTGGACAGTGTGATTCATGTTATGAGAGAACACTAACAATGGTGGACATGGTATATGGATGTTAACCTTACATTTCTTCAAGTTCCTAATTGCATTTCTTTGTATGAGAAATGCAAACCATGATTGACAAGGTCAGCATGAATGTTGTTTACTCATAATTGCAGTTCTTGATAGGAAAGCTAGATTAGGGATTTTGTTTCATCTATTGCAGCATAGAGTGTATGCCTCTTAAGATTTCCTATGTAAATATTGATGGAACTTTGTGCTAAGTTGTGGTTTAAAGCTCAGATGAGATTCAAAGTTATATGCATATTATAACAGTTTACAAGTAGTATGACATTAACTATCCACCTATTGTATGATATGAAGCAATTCCAAATGAAGCAGTAAATTAGCAGATACCATCTGATATGGATACTAATTCATCTTCTAGATATCTATGTATAGAGCTCAG
>OZ012699.1:6112216-6114716 GCA_963942565.1 Maea johnstoni
ACGAGGTCTTTTTCGTTTCTTTTCTGTGTCATTTTGTTTATACTTATTCAGCATCAAGCAGAGGTAATTACTTCAGTTTCTGTTGGCTCTCGAAGCCCCTTAAAGTTAAGTTTAGTACCCTCTGGGTCCTTAATTGTTGTTTTTGTAATATGTTCTTTTCTGTTTGTAAATTATGTTTGTTATACCCCTTTACCATATGTATCTGTTCAACTTTTGTCCCGTTTGTGGCAGTCAATTAAGTACAATACAATACAATACAGGAAAGAAGTAGAAGATACTACAAGGTAGGGGTGTCATTGATATGGGGCATAGCGATATATCGATAACTCTCCTTAAACAATACAGCCTGCTTTCATTTGTCAATACATATCGCAATATATCGAAATATCAAAAACATGAAAATGGACACTTAGAGAAGAAATTGAGAGCTGAATATTGCTGGTGTTGCTAGTCACATACTTTCTAAAAGCATTTCTCTACATGGTCATGCCTCACTTTTCTTGTTGCATTCCAAGAAGAAGCAACACAATGAGGCAGGACCCTCATAAAATGGTGGAAAAACAGCATAAATGCTTCATGATTTTCCATCATGGCATAGATAGCATTTCTATGGATATATCAATGCATCGTATCGAAATAATCGAAATCGAAAACAATTTATCGATTTATCGAATCGAGAAAAAATTCTAAACAATGACGTCCCTACTACAAGGGGTTCTTACCGCGATGGATAAATTTCCAAAAATATTTTTCTTAAAGATTCGTTATCTCTTCTGTTTGTACCTGTATCTTTGTTCCTATTGTTTGCACTGTTTGATTATATTTGTATTTGTAATTTCGTAATTTGAATAATGCGGTCAATAAATAATACAGCACAATACAATTGGAAGGGTTGACACAATAATAAAAGAAGTCACAGTTACCGGTACTAAAAGGGGGTTCTTACCGCTATGTCCATCATCTGTTTCCCCTCCGAGTTCCCCTTATTCCTGCCCCCTCCGCCCCCCGAGGAGTGGGTGGGGGCGCTGTGAGAGGCCGCTCCGACGTTCATGATCAAGTATTAATGTAAATCCGGAAGAGATGCTATCCTTTTTACAAATACATAACTGACAATAAATCGGAAGAGGTTATTTTTTCACAAATTCATAACCGACCATAAATCGGAAAAGGTTTTTTTTTCACAAATCCATAACTGGCAATAAATCCACGAATGTACTGTTTAGAATTAATATGCTGGAAAACTCTTCACTTGCTACCCTTAAAGCAAATGGGTGACTTGACTTGAAAATTGCGTCGAAATCTCTGTCGAACTTGTTGTGGTACTAATATTATCACATTCAATGCCACAATGGATAACAATGAAAGTTACCTATACTATACAAATGTATTGTTTAAACTATATATGCTCAAAAATACTTCACTTGCTACGCTTGAAGCAAATGGGTAACTTAACTTGAAAGTCGACCCGAAATCACTGTCGCACGAGTTGTGGTACTTATATAATATCCCCACTTGCAATGCCAGAATGAATAACAATGTAAGTTAGCTGTATCATACGATTCCACTGAATCTACTTGTGGTACAGGTACGTAGGCATCAATGTCAGATACAATTCAGCAATGAATACCAATGGAACTTAGCTGTACCGTACGAATCCAATGAATATACTTGTGGTACAGGTTCGTATGTATGTATCAAAGCAAGACATGATGCATCAATGATGAACAATACACGTTAGATGTATCATACGATTCCAATGAATATACTTGTGGTACAGGTACGTATGTATGTATCAAAGCACGACACGATGCAGCAATGATTAACAGTACAAGTTGGCTGTATCATACGATTCCAATGAATATACTTGTGGTACAGGTACGTACTGTGTGTATCATTCCAAGATACAATGCAGCAATGTTTAACACTGCAGACCATGCACTATAGCTAGATGCTAACTATACGTGAATGCAGCCTAGTATGTCCCGGGTGCCATATCCAATGAGGCAAGTTGTCGACTGACGTGAGTTGTAGCTTTAAAAGAGCGAAGGATCCACAGTAGTTATCCCGTATGCAGACACCGCTATAGATTGAGGTCCTATATGTGTGTGCTATTCCGGAGTAGTGGGGGTCCTGCATGCATAGCTTGTGGTGCTATCACCACGACACGAGATAATCCATAAAGAACTGGGATTAGCTGTTTAATCTCTCCTCTAATACCTCCAGTGATGCCACCACTACGACCCAGGATAATCCACAAAGAACTGGGATTAGCTGTTTAATCTCTCCTCTAATACCTCCAGTGATGCTACCACTACGACCCAGGATAATCCATAAAGAACTGGGATTAGCTGTTAATCCCTCCTATAATACCTCCTTGTGGGTACCGGCGGGTATGCCTCTGCGCCCGAGGGAACCCGGGTAGCCCGAAACCCTAGTTAATACCCAGCTGGAATCGATCCCTACATGTATGTATCAGTTGTCGAGAAAATCCATTGCTTAC
>OZ012699.1:6117216-6124782 GCA_963942565.1 Maea johnstoni
TTGTTTTAAATGTTATCAATTGAACCAAACATTAATACTTAATTATATAGAATTCATTGATCAACATCTATATTCTAATTTATACACCTGAATGACATACATCGACAAAATTTCCAGTTACTTGAACAATTCGTAACAGGCCAAAATTTGTTTTTCTATCAACGTCAATGACTACAATCAACAGAAACATCCATAGGCTATTTCAATAAATCAATCCAATGCTCATACGTGAGGTTTATGAAAATAGTGAAATAGTGAAAAAATATTTTGATACTATGAGAATATTGGTTGCCGCCAAAGTATGGCAAAATGTCTTTGAATCCTTCCAACGCTATTACTTGAGATTTAAGAAAAAAGTGAAAAAATATTTCGATAATATGCGAATATTGGCGTATTGAATTCTCCACATGCTATCTCTCCTAGGCACCCTGTAGGAACAGATATTAGGTTCTCAAGAGGTGACGCCCTGAGGCCAGCTAATTCTATCCCACTTCAATATGACAGGCTAAATATGCAGGCCGCTCGAGCATCATCAAGAGTATCACATCAGAAATCAATAGACTGGTCTATGAGATGCCTTGGGTGGTTATGAACAATTGTGTGTCAGTCCTTGAGATGCCTGGGGTGGTTATGATCAATTGTGCGTCATCCAGTTGCTTGCTTATTGAGTAAGAATACTAGAAGTATGTACAGAACTTTCATAAGTTAGAAAGTGGTAGTATGAAATGATAGTTACTCGTTATTTTCTCTTTTTTGTATATACGTTAAGTATAAGTTTCCTTCTGACAAATTTATCGTATTTTATGTTATCTAACATGTCATGTTTATATCTATACAGTCATGCTTGTATTAGTATGAATTTGTAAAATCCCTCTTACACTCAATAGACATACACTACAATTGAGGACTACTACTCTACAGGATCTTGTGGACACTATACTGTACAGTGCCGACATTTAATTCCTGCACTAAATGCGTGGACATCCCGGGCATGATACACGACCGCACGCCCGATTGACACCCAGTTTTCTTGGCATGGATGCATGGATTACCTCAAATCTGAACGTAGCTTTGATTCGCAAGCTATGTGGGTCATTGGTGTGCTTGGTTTGATATTTGAGATTGGTGTTATGACCAGACACTGGCTGACGTCAAGTCGAATGGTGCAGGGAATAAATTCGGTACTGCACTGTACTGGTATATCTCTAGTCAATATATACGTATTATGTATAGAGATACCATAGTGAGTAGGAAGGGTATCGGATAATGACAACATAAACCGTCTGACTTGGGCCTTCCAAACCCAAATGCCCCAAAGTAGAGTGTTTGTGTCATACTAAGTTCAAAGACCCCGTACATCAATTTTATTTTTGAAGTTGATAGACATTTCTTCATGAATACTTAAAGAACTCGTGTCCAAAATAATGAAAGATTTTTTTTTCTCAAAAAACTGCTGTTTTTTATTTTTTCACAAAAAAATACAATAGTATATGCACACTTAGTGCAGGAATCACTTGTGTTGCTCATCAGAGTGAGGGTTCATTTTATAACATTCACACCTTTCATTTACTGTACAAGAGCTTCTAATTGTATATGTTATATTATATGTTATATAGTTCATCATATAATGAAAGATAATGCTGTACATGTATGTAGATGTTTCCTTTCGTGAGAAAACTGGATGTGAGCTGGCTATTATTGTTTACTGTTACGCATTAATTCCACTACTTTCTGGTTGGATCTAAGTCTGGTCCCTTTGAGAAGTTATATTTATTTCTGAAGAGATGTAGTTAACAAGAGAGTTAACCTTTTTGCGTTATTTGTGCTATTTTCCTAAAGGAAGGTGGATTGTCGTTTTGGTTGAAAAGTAAAGTTGAATAGACTAACTTATGATGCCATTTTTGGAGAATCCATTCGAATATCATTCAGCCTTCTATGAAGAAGTACAATAACCATATTAAGTAACCTAAGTAAAACCCTAACTATTTAGTTGAATTTGAATATTATTTGTTTATTTCTATTATGATTAGTTGGCTTCATTGCTATCTTATTTTCTATTTATTATTTGTACGATGTATGATTTTTGTAATATAAACATTACAGCAAATAAACATACTACTACCACTTTACATGTGCTTCATGCCTTTTAGAACCATACAAATGTTTGTACAACCAGACACTGGGATACGTCCGGTCGACTGGTGCAGGAATTAAATGCCTGTACTGCACATGTGCTTTATGTCTTTTAAAACCATACAAATTCCAAAATTCCCCTTCATCCTAAGATTTTGACCGCTATGTGTGAAGCAAGTCGTAATAAATCTTCAATGATCGTTGCCTGTGCTTTGACTTCGCAATTGACACGTTCTCTATGCATTTTAGAACCATACGAATTCCAAAACCACCCATTGATCCAGGATTTTGACCGTTATCTGAAGAAAGTCGTAATAACTCTTTAATGATCGCTGCTTGTGCTTTGACTTCGCATTTGACACGTTTTTCATGCATATTTAGAACCATAGAAATTCCAAAAAAAACATTGATCCAGGATTTTGACCGCTATCTGAAGCAAGTCGTAATAAATCTTTAATGATTGCTGCTTGTGCTTTGACTTTGCAATTGACGCGTTTTAATTCCTCACAAGACACCAGGCTGCTGCCTGTGCTTTGACTTCTCAATTGACAGGTTTTAATTCCTTCCAAGACACAGCTACTACTTGTGATTCAAGGGAAGCAATGACGTGATTGAATAATGCAGCTCCTAGCATGACAGAGATTGGTGTGCTTGATCTCGGAATAGCTTTCCTCACGCCAAGTATTATCGTGCATTATGCATGGCAAAAGAGGGGAATCATCACGAGAAAGCGGAGAAGACACGCAATCTGAATACAGTGACACATATTGTGAAAATGTCACCAAAATGTGGCAAGAGGTTAAAAACGATGTCAAAAACTTTTATTTCCTTGGGAAATACAGAAATTATAGTAAAGGAAAAGGTAGACTATTTGACAAGCAATATTTACCACTGTCCAATATTTATGTGAAAAAACAATAACAAACATATCTATATTTTTGAATACTGTTATACTGATGCCTTGAAAGCAATCATTTTTGTACCCTGTGTTGACATGTTTCATTTGGAGAAGGAAAATCAAAAAATAATTTAAAAATAAAAAAAGATTGTAACAAGTGATAGGAATCGGCTCGGATTTTCATGATCGATCATTAGTTGGGTACAACCGATCGATGATCGATCATAATCGGTTGTGCGCGCTTTCATCCCAGCAGCACTTATTAGCTATTTCCGCCGCTAAGTAAGTAATATTTCGGACATTTTCTGGTACTTTTTTTGGAGAAAAACTTAGTCAAGATACGTCTAGGAGACGTGTCAAAAGACACACTTTTTGCTGTTTATTTCGATCAAAATCGATGCCCAATTGTGGGGCAATGTGTATATATATATATATATATATATATATAGATAGATAGATAGATAGGTAGGTAGGTAGGTAGGTAGATAGATAGATAGATATACAGATAGATAGATAGATATAGATGAATACACTAGTAATTATACAAATGTGCAAATTTATATTCTTGTCATAAGATATCTCTCGAAATATAGTTAACTTACTTTATATCAACTATGGATAAAATCTGAAATCAAAGAGGCTTATTGTAAGGGCTTTAAAACATATGGTGAATGTCTACTTGTCACTTTTTCTTGGGTTATCTTGTTATCTGAAATCAATGAGACTCGACAGTATTCCAAGTGAATCAGAAGAAATGTGACATTTGTACTTTCATGTATACCATTATACCATTTATGAAATACCTTGCAGACTAGAATATTTCTCTCAGCTAAGCATCTATACTGAATTAAATGATATATGTTACAAGACAGCCAGAAAAACCTGTGTGTATGTAAGCTCTGAAATACATTGCAAGCTAGTACATTTCTCTTTGCTGCATACTATATGTTTGGTAGAGCGATGTTCAAAACACCAACAGCCAATATTCAACATCTGTGACTAATGATTGATAGCGTATCTTTTCATATATGCCCATCAGGCTAAGTTAAATAGCTATTACTACCCCAGCCAGACATTGATAAACTCTTCGGGTCTGCTTGATCTAGCTATAACCCATTAATGCTTAAGAGTTCCCCCCAAAATTGTCGTCTGGATCTAAGATACTTTTGACAATAACTTATGAATTGAGAATTCTTTTACAAAATATTTGAAGGAGAGTTGTTGGTATTGTTTTGATAAACATTACTCCTTCAAATATTTTCCCAAACATACTTTTGCACCAGAGATTTCACCAAAGTTGTCGGGCAGTTTTGGCCTCTGTGAGCAATAATGGGTTAATAGCAATTGATAAACGAAGTAAAGAATATCTATCAGGCTGGGAGCGGGTGTGCAATGAATGGCATAAAATCACTCAGAACTGGGTCAACAATTGCCTTTGATGTTTGGGAACTTCGGATCAAAGGCCTTCTCAAAGTCCATCTATGCTTCACTGAACAAGTAGGAAAGGGCAAACGAAGGCACCAGCCATTTCCTAGCGGAACTAATTGACATTAGTTACGCTGGATGATCAGCAACTTAGTTCTTTGAATGGGCAATTTTAATCTAACCCGACTAGAATCACCACAGGGAAATGTAAAAAAAATGTAAAAAAATAACTTTTTCATCTTTACTTGGGACTCGATTCAATCAAATGATTTTGGATTTTGAGCAAGCCTTTGAAACTATATCAGTACCTTTGATAAAAAAGTAATCAACTGTTAGTTGTTTCCTTTAGCAGGCTCTATATATCTTTATGCCCGGTCATCTGCATTTCGGTTGACTAAGGGAGCGCGGTCAGTATCACTCGGATAATCTTGATTTTTTTATTAAATTTTCAAAGAGATGACATTTATTGCATATAGTAGTACATATGCGTCATCGAATTGAATTTCAAACAGAGGTAATCACATAATACTCAAAGCATGTATCAGGTTAGCTAAAGTAAGAAAGGTAATGTATATATATGCTGATAGTTGTGATGGCAAATAAAAAAGGAAAATAATTCAATATCCATTTTTAAGGTTCCTCAGAGTATTAATACACTGTTATAATTTCGCCACAGCCCTGATTTAAAGGAGATAAGTACGAGCATTCTATTTCAGCCTATTACGTAACCATTCCTTGCCTACTTTACATTAATGTTCACTGGATTAAGTCATTTCTTGAAATCATTCTATAAAGGGTAATTATGTATTTTGAGAAAAAGGGGAACATTACGTGTAGCTGGGTGATTGATGAATGGAGATTAAAATATCTCCTTTCTTTTCGCTTTCAGCAATTTTTAGCTCGCATATTGCCTGCCTCAATGGTACAGCCCGGGCAAAATACATGACCGCATGCCCGATCGCCATCTACATGTAGTTTCCTGGGCATGGATGCTTGGATAACCTATCAACTGAACGTAGATTAGATTCGCAAGCTAGGTGGGTTATTTATGTGCTTGACCTTTTTACATGATATCCATTTTGTACAACCAGTCAATGGCAGACGTCCGGTCGGCAGGAGCAGTAATAAGATGTATGCACTCTAGTTATCATGATACACTAATTGAGAATAATTTGATTATCTATGGTACAGTACTATGATGAATATGTGCATCCTTTTGTATAGGTTGGTACAGTAAAAATGATACTACTATTACTACTACTACTACTACTACTACTACTACTACTACTACTATTACTACTACTACTACTACTACTACTACTACTACTACTACTACTACTACTACTACTATCTCTTAGCTGCTGCTGCTGCTACTACTACTACTACTACTACTACTACTACTACTACTACTACTACTACTACTACTACTACTACTACTACTACTACTACGACTGCTTCTGCTGCTGCTGCTGTTACTACTAATACTACTATTGCACAGGGTTGGGTGGTGGTTTTCGCCTGGTACTCCTGTTACCTCCACCACTTTCAACTGGCTAGTAACAACTTAGACACAATATGGCAGAACAAGTGACGACAACTGAAATCCCACACCCAAATACTACTGCACATGTATTCACAACGCGGCACTTTAATATATATCGACACTTAAGTCAATTCGATAAACAGTACGGACATTTAAATCCTGCACCAGTCGACCGGACCTCCGCAAGTGTCTTATTGTACAAACATCAATGGATAACATGTCAATGAAATACGCCAAGCATATCCAAGACCCACGTTGCTTGCGCGATTCAACGCTAAGTTCAGTCATAAGGTCCTCCATACATCCATGCCTAAGAAACTTTATGGCAAACGGGCATGCGGTCGTGTATTATAGCTTGGCTGCTCGGGTATTTCATGCAGGAATTAAATGTCGGCATTGTATGGGGGTTCCGCCAAGAAAGTCTTGTTCAGATCATGCACATAAAATCCTTGCGTGGTACTTGTTGGTAATACTAAACAATATATCTCAGAATGCTGACTGCATTATTTTATATTAGATATATGGATATTATATATATATATATATATATATATATATATATATATATATATATATATATATATATATATATATATATATATATATATATATATATATATATATTATATACATATATATGTTGGCCATAATAAACAGTAAATCTCAGAATGCTTACTACATCATTTGATTTACTGGTATAGTTCCTTTCCGTGGTCTCTATGTAACTATATACAGCATGGAAGAGATATATATGGATTTGCCTTCGTAGCGCATTATGGTGATATTAGGCCACCAATGCAATGTGTTGCAGATTTAAAGGTCGACGGTACGATTGCAATTGATTTTCCATAAAATATGATCAGTAAAGAGTGTTCCTCGTGACAAATGTAATAAAATATGACCTGAGGAATTGTTTTTGGGGCGCCAGAAATCCTCGTATGAGGGAAGGGAAAATGGTAAATAAAAAGCACCGTCATAAATCGATATTGTGAATAATTAGATACTGTCATATACACACAGGAAGTGCATTACTGGTCCGAGAAGGGTGTACCCCAATGGCCAAGCGGTCTAAGGTGCTGTCATTTTTTGTTCGCTGTCTCTCGTCAGTAGCCGGGTTTGAATCAGGACCAGGGCAAAGAAGAAAGTTGTCGGAAGAAAGTTGTCAGTGACTTTTGGGTTATACGTTGGTGTTCTCCGAGAACTCTGGTTTCATCCAGTAATTGCAACTAGCTAATTGCGATAGATAGATACATGGATAGACACACACACACACATATATATATATATATATATATATATATATATATATATATATATATATATATATATATATATATATATATATATATATATATATATATATGTATATATATATATATATATATATATATATATATATATATATATATATATATATATATATATATATATATATATATATATACTCAGTATATATATATATATATATATACATATATATATATATATATATATATATATATATATGTGTATGTGTGTGTGTGTGTTTGTGTGTGTGTGTGTGTATCCTTAAAGTGCACTAAAATAT
>OZ012699.1:6127482-6145383 GCA_963942565.1 Maea johnstoni
AGTTTCTGGATATGTATTCTTAATATTTCTTACTATGGCCCTGTAGTGTAAGAAATTGATATCTATATTCCATTTCTGCTCTAGATCAGTTTGGCTTAAGATATTCTCATTTCGATAAAATCTCTAATATAAGATATTCCACTTTTTTTCAATCTTTGCCATGAATGATATTTCCGGCATTTTTGAAAACAATATGTGCATCATTAATTGGTTTCTAACCAAACTTACAAGTTTGAAAGAAACTGGAAGGCTCATCCAGGAACTTGCTCTTTAGTGTAAGTTTGCCTCAGGAGAGTTGTAATGCCTTACTAAATTGTTTAAGATTTTGTAATCATGAAACCCCTTTCCTTAATGTGTATTCCAAAATAAAAGAGTCATATTTGGGAGGTTTGCGTCGTGAGCCTACCATATTCTTCAGAAATGTTCACCGAGGAAGGCAATGCGGACGTCTACGCCGTTAATAGGCAGCAAAGGCAGTGTTGATTCGCGTTTGGCTTATTTTTTGATATGTTATCCATGGGTGCTTATACACACTGACACTGCCAAACGTTTGGTCGACTGGCGCAGGAATTAAATGTGTCTACTGTATAGCCTATCATCCTTCTTATGTAAACAGATAAAGAGAGGTTAATATACAGATTTTATGACTGGCATAATGTTATTGTGGGAAGTAATGCATTTTAGAATAAGAGGTATTCTTATCAATTTCGCATTCACAAAGAAAAAAGATCAAAAGAAAAGAACAAAAGAATTGGAAAATAAGAAAACCTAATAAGATAAAATGGAAAAGGCTTCGAAAAATAAAATAATTAACGTATTTCATAAAATGTTGATAAGAAGAGATAAAGTATATTAACTTAAAGGCGTCATTAATTAGAACGAGGACGCAAGTTGTTAGCATAGGAGAATGACCACAAAACTATTTACTTAATTTACAAAATAAAAATTAAATTTCTAAACATATTAGAGAAAGAAAGATAATATAATCGAAGATCCCCAATTTATCTAAATTGCAATATAATCTTTTTATCATTAGTTAAATATAGGTGGGCAAATAACAGATGTCAATAATTCTCAACCAAAAAAAAATAATGAAATACCAAAATTAGATGACTATGACAGGGAAAATATCGAATCGGAAATAATACTAAATGACAAAGGAAATTTTGTAAAAAAATGTGAAATAATAAAAGTTCTGGTCTTCATGGCTTTTTAGATAAACTGTACATCTTTGGCGAGATAGTAGATTACTACTCTTTAGATTATTAACATTCTATAGAACAGCAGGAATTTTAAATTCATTTCAGACTGAAGGTATACTAACAGATTGATGACATATTGAAAAACTATTTATATTGCCTTTTACACGTCATTCGGAAAAGAAGATGCCACGTTTTGGACCAACAATTCCATATATACTACAAAAATAGGGTATGGCATCAAGGGCTGTAGCAATGATTGCAACAATCCAACGCAATATAATCTCTCTATACCTCAGTCCATTAAAGATAAATGGTATGGAAATTAAATCATGAGTGTCTCTAAAATATAGAATTTGCTGTTATATCCTAAGGCTTACAAACGGTACAATTTGTATCAATTACGGATGTTTTTATTCTTCCACTGTTTCAGTAAATGTAAGATATTCATTTAATACAGTGGTTGATATCTGTATGCATGTTATTGAAGCGTTTCTGTTGTATTGCATTAGCTTTTCACAGTATCCTCTCTGAAATAAAATAATAAGCATAACACAAGACAATTCTGTTTTTCTGTCGTTTGATCTCTAAGGGTCCTGAAGGTCCATCAGAGAGTTAATGGAAAACCAGTCTTGAGGGTCGGAATGGTGGCATCACGTCCCACACCCTGGCCGGCTAGAGGAGCAGTAGCATTAGAAATATTATCACAGACTTAATTCCTTTTCAACACACTCATTGACGTTCATCTATTAAATTCGTATTGTCCTGGTTGGGAATTAACCCTAACGCGTTTGAAGATTCAAAATGAAGTAGAGTAAGTAAGCTGCTATCAACTGACTGGACATGTAACAGTTAAGCCTCAATTCGACGAGAAAATGAATATTGACAAACATAACATCGATACCCCATTTGGGCTGAATATAGATACTCCGATATTGGGCTTTTTCATAGTACCATCTTCAACGTATTCACTCACTTCTAATGAATGCTTCCGCTTTCAAATGATTTTTGTTGTCTACTTATTTCTGATAGATGAGGGTTATGTTTTAAAGACGAGAGTTTTTTTAATTCGCTGTAAATAGCTGTTTTTTATTGTCTCCATTCACCCAGGTCGATATGCCATAATATTGAGAGTAATGAAATTGATAATGCATTGTATAAACAACAGAGAGAAATAGATAAATTGCAATGCCGTATCAACAAAGACAATAACAAATTAAACATCGATATTCCCTGATTACAGTAAAAACAATTATACAGATATAGTTTAATCATTTGGCCATGAATGAATGAGGGCTTAAAGGCACATCGGCACAGTAGGACATTCAGTGCCATAAAGTTTGTTTTTTCGTAAAGTTGTCTCAATCTTCTGCCGTTGTTGAACAATGGCAAAGCATGTGAAAGAAGAAATGGCGGAAGAGAAAGAGCAGAGCCTTGAATTCTAAATGGAACCAAGGGATCTTTTAGATGCATGGTACCCATAGACAGATCAACACATCCCAATTCTTTCATAAGGCGAGCAGGGTGCCACGCCAACGTAATTTGCCCGGGAGGTGCCAGCTCCTATTGCACACCATTGATTAAGCCAAGAGGGTGTGCCCCTTGCTAGGTCTCATTTGGCAATCTATAGCTACAAAGATCGTCTTCAATCGAATCCCACTTTCTATGGAAGTTTTGTATATTGAAACTTTGGATAGTAGATGTTCTTTAATCATCTGATCATAAAGCTTTCGTCTCAGTTGCGCTATTACAAAGGTGCCACCTATTTGTTTGTTTCTATAGATCATTTATTGAGCAGCTAAAATAACAGTATTTAAAGAAATGTGCATTGGGAGGGTACCAACGATATTATCTAAATCTGAAAGTTTGAATTGTCTATCAATCACCCTTCTTATCCAACATTCGATGCTACTCCAGGATCTGGTAACATTTTCGCATTCAAGAAAAGCATAACAACAGTTTCTTCTCTGTTACAAAATCAGCCAGATTCATTTCAAAGAGAATCTCATTGGCCATCACTTTATTATTTATTAGCTTAAAGTGTACGAGTATTGAAAATGTATCCAATGTAACAATATAACTCACCCGAAAAGTATTTTTACATAATGAAACAGTATATCTTCATTCAGTTTTATGGAGCAATCATCCTGAATATTTTGTAGGAGATTGTCATTTCGTCCTTTCATTTGCTTGCCTTGCCTTTCACAGCCTTTATTTTAACATTGAACCATTTACAATAAAAGTGGCAAGTCGAACCTATTGCTTGCTTCCTGTTTTGACTAAACTCGCTCAGTTTGTTTCTTATAGAAAAAGCTAGATGTTCATATTCCAAGAAATTACATTGAATATCATACACATCATTTAAATCGGTTCTTTCAACTAGTTCACCTTCAGAGTCTAATACATCGTTGACCTGCATTTTAGTAACTTTAAAAAAAATTGCTGCCATTGTACCCATTTTCTGACCCCTTTTCCAAAATTAAAAATGATTTTTCAATAAACTCCCACGAAATTGAATCAAATGCCCTTTCGATATGGATTTTTACAATTATGCCAACTACATTTTGAATTTGACATTCCCTTATTATATATACTGTGAGCCTTGTATTTTCGCCAATGAATCTGTTGTTATAAAATCCTTCTCCTCGTGATGAATAATTTTGTCCAAGACACTTTTAATTCTTTTAGTTGAAGTGGCTGAAAGAAAATTATATACTGCATAGAATTCAGTAGAGTTATTGGACACCATTTTTTTTAATTGTTTAAGACTTTTGTTCACCTTTGGAATAAAGGTCATTATGCCTGCCTTCTGAGTGTCATTAAGTTCTCCCTGCTCGTTGTAATAATTCATAAGATCAAGAAGGAAATTACCAATTTCTGGCCAGAATGTTTTATAAAATATATTAGTTAACCCATAATGTCCTGGGCTTTTATAATTTTTGGAATTTATTACTACAGATTTAAGCTCATCAAGGGTAATCGCTTCCTCCAATTTGTCCTTCTCTGTTACTGAAAGTTAAGGCATTTTTCCAGTAAGATAGTAAGATTGTTGAAGTTTGATTCCTGAATATCAATAACTTCTCTTTTGGAATAAAATTTATTATAAAATGTGCGTATTTCTTTTAAAATCTTATCAGGCTCCTGAATGATTGAACCATCATTTAACCTCAATTGTCTAATATTTTTTGAGACAAAATTATGATTCTCCAGATTCAAGAAAATGTTTGACGGTTTCTCATTCTGATGGTTTCTCATACAACCTGACTATTGGATCGGATAAGTGAACCTTTTAACATATTTTCTCATATTGGCTGCAACTCAGCTTTCTTTACCCCATTTTGGGTCAACAATGCATGATTTGGTAGGTAAAAAAAATGTTCACTTTCTAATATATTGATATCTTTCAAAAGTTCTATCTCACATTTTTCTGACAAACGCTTTTTTTCAGAGGCATATCTAATGAAGATTCCTCTTAATTGAGCTGTCAAGACATCCCAAAAATGTTAATCATTAATTGAACTTCATTACTTTATATTGAGCAACAAAATCTGGATGGTAAGGTGTACATGCCTAAGTTCGTACTATTGTTAACATTTCGTCTTTAATCTTATTCACTAAAAGCTTATCTTTTAATTATGAATTATTAAGTTTCCAGGTGCCTCTACCTTGCTTAAATCTGGTTATCAAGAGATTTAAATCAATTGGACAATGATCCGACCTGTAGCTGGAACATATGTATTAACTTGAGTATATAGGTAACAACTTTTCAGAAATTAGAAAAAAGCCCAACCGCCCTCCTTTTTTTTTTTTTTTTTGAACCATGTAAATTCATGAACATTTTCATTGTCCCTCCTCCAAACACCAATTATGCTATGTTTTGTCATCAAAGGGTTAACTGTTTTAAAGGCATTTGTATTATTCATCTTTTTGTAATTAATAGTGTCCTTTCCAAAATTTAGAACTATGTTCCAATCACCAACCAAGATTGAGTTTTTAGTATCAAGCGATTCAACTACTTTATTGAAATAGGAAGGACAGTCGGAATTTGGGGCATATGCATTTACGAGAACAAACCTAGCAGTGTCTGGCAGCTCAATATCAATTATTTCAAATCGTCCGTTCTCATCCCTAAAGGCTTTGTGAATTTTGTGTTCGAAATCGTTTTGTATGATTACCATAACCCTATTTGCCTTTGTGCTGTTACCTGATAAAAACTATTTGCATTCCATTCTTTCTTTAGTTTAGGAAAGTCACTATTTATTAGATGCATTTTTTTGAAACATGCTATTCCAGTACCACTGGCCTTTGTTTAGCAAAGATATCCTGTCTTTTCGTAGTGCCTCTGATCCCTCTGTAGTTTAAAGATTTAATCAAAAATTCTGTTATTCAAAATGCGATTATCACTGATATGCCTATAACAACTGCACGTACTGATTGAGCCGACTGAAAGTCTTGGAGACAAAAATCAATAAAAAACTGTGTACACGTTGACTTAAGGGTAGGCATAGTTTTAAACACAATAGCCCAACAGGGCAACATTAACCATCATATCAAAAAGGCAAAATACTACTTTGCCCAAAGGGCATCGTAAACTATAGGTCAAACAGTTATTTACAAAAACACTCACAACTTGCCCCACTTGTAGCTTCCCTGAGTAGAAGTGTGGGTGTCTGAAAGGGTATTACATTCAGCTCTAATCAGATTACTGAGATGGCAGGATACTGAGGTAGCAGCATTAGGATGCAATTTCGATAGAAACACAAACCTTTCAAAATATTCCAATTCAGTGGTGAGGTTAGTAGAAGACATCAAGACATTATTTAGGGGCTGCATGATGGCACCCAAAAGAGAATGTAAAGGTTGATCATGCAGCAAATCTGATGTCTTAAAACACTTTCTCCCTGCTGGTGGTTTAATGGGAAACCGTAAAAAGTTATGGTACAGCTGAATATCCAGGAATAAAAAGGTACCATATGGAACATAAGATAAAAACAAGTCGCAAGTAACTATAATTAGCTCCAATCCAACATAGAGAAAATATTCAAATAACCCATTGATGGTCGTATAGTCAAAATGTAGATATGCTCGTATAGGGAAAATACACCTGGACAATTTTGGTGAAATGTTCCAGTAAACAGTACAGTTAGATATGATAATAGGAGGGATTCTAGACGAGAGTTGCAAAGACATAGTTAAGACTTTTTTTCAAAGGGCATTATCAAACCATGGTTTTAACCTGACTTATGTGAACATCATGCCAGAGTGTACGTACTTACACAGAAGTATTTTTGCCATAAAACATTTTTATGTCTTGATTCCGTGTTGTGTGAACTGTGATAAGCGTAATCAGGTTTTGGCTTGAAGACGGATGACATTATGTAATGTCTGAGGCAGTATGTCTTTGCGATTGTAGTATATTTTTGATAGAAGTTCAAAAAGTATAGATTTATGTAACAATAAATATTTTACATCAAATCCTTAATCCGTATCTTTGCATGCATGCATATAAGTTCAGAGTCTCCACCCCTGTACCGTCATTGACTCATTGATTACACGGTGGTACACGCAGGTAGGTAACTATTCTTTGTTTTTGCTTTGAATTTTAGCGTATTTTGAAAATTTGTTTACGTGTATAATACCCTATCTAAGAAGCATTTTTGATATCTTCTATATGTGTGAAACAATATTCTAGATCTTTTGCAAACATTTCCAACTTCGTCAAAACCAGTCTGAATTATGGACAGAAAAGTAAAGCACGTATTCTTCTTCTTTACATTATAAACAATTTGGAGAATCTAGTACGTCACTTTGGTGAAGGAACACTTTTATTGCAATACGATTATCCCATATTTCAAATCTGATGATTATGACATACATACCTTTTGTGTTTTTATGAGAAGTGTTAATTGACTTCCTAACATACTCTGTTCGTCCTAGCACTATTGACTCTGAGGGTATATTTTACCCAAGAGAGTCGTGATGCTTTACAAGATTGTTTACGATTTTCTGATCTTGAACCTCCTTTTATTAATGGGTATTCAAAATAAGGGAGTTATATTTGGGAGGTTTGAGTCCTTAACAAAATCCTTTGTTAGTCTATCATGCTCTTCAAAAGAAATTCCACTGGGGGAGGGAAAGGATAACAGGATGTGTTATTTTTGATGAAAGAACTGATTTTATAATTATGGTGATTTTTAATCCTTTTCTACTAGACCATATGTTCATCAACCTTTTCATTTCAAACAGCTCTTTTTCTATGTTCAAGTCAGTTATTCTATCAAAGCTACATAGACGAAATTATATTCATGAACTTATAAAGGATTGTGTCCATTCAAAGTTATAAGTACACTTCACTTTTTATCCTGTTGTCCCCATATGTGTCTTTTGTCGTCCATTTTCCATTGCAGACATCACATGGCCTCAAAAATGAAAGGATTCATCTACGTTTCATTCGTATATCTAGCATCTTATCTCTGTTTTGCAACGGAATTAGAGGATCTAGGTAAGGTTCAACTGTATGTTACCACTTTCATTTATGGTAATACAGAGTTACTTTATTCTTTCTGTCATACTGTAGCAGATAGTATGTACCCTGTAAGCATTCCAAGATCTTTTTAAATATATCTTAATTACAAATTATGAATTCTTTAACTTACAATAATAATAACATTTATTGGCTGTAATTTTCATTACAAAAATGTCAGATATAAAGATGGATAATAATATAACAGAAACAAAAATCACACAGGAGATATGAAGATGAAAGAACAAAGGCAATTACGCATTATCCTCAAAACTACAAGTTAACAAGCTTATTGGGTTAAATATTCTTTCTTTTTGCATTTTTGATAATTCAAAGTATGCAATGTATACATTGGTGGAATATGTGACACGTGGGAATTTGGAATAGGTCATAGTGGTTTCAAAGGGGTCTTCTATCCTTTGAACCGAGGATCATTTGTTTATTTACACTTCTATAATCGATTTAATTTCTAGTTTAGAAGACTACCTCAACTTATTTTTGTTCGTTTTTGTTCATCCACCGTAAATGTTGACATGGTTGAAACAATTTTTCATATGCAAATATACAGTCAATAAAGATTCATTCATTCATTCATTACCTTTTTCAAACAGAGGAATGATCAATCCCGAGGAAAGAGTGTTTCTATCGGTCGGATAATTTCTCTAGTTTTATCAAATTGGCATTTCCATCGGAGTTATAGGGATGAATTCAAAATTTGAAAATTATTTTTGATTCAGAACAAAACGTGAAATTATGAGATACCTGGCTGCCTATCACACTTTTCTGTGCAAATTCGCCAACATCTCCTTTTGTAATAGAAATATTACAGTCAATAAACACACACATATATATATATATATATATATATATATATAGTTGCGTGCTCGACGCTATCATGTGATGGTGAATTTTAATATAAAAAGAGCCAAATCTTCTAGCTTAGAAAGATGGTTGATAAGGAGCATTACGATGGCAGCTATAATATAAACCATTAATGCTCTTAGCGGCCAAAGCAGCCTTACACATTTGATTAATCATGACGGCAAAAGCAGTTAGGAAGATTTAAATGGAAAAATATTAATCAGATAATTTTCTACAACTCTTTAACCTTTCAAATATATCTTTAAAACTCATTCTCAATTTCAACGTTATCGTCAAAAATATCATAGATCCTGACAGCAATTTCTGGAGGAACGTTTAAATGATAAATTGATAAGCATACATCTTCAATAGCTAAATATTAAAATTAAACAACGCTTCCAACCCAACATAAAAACAGCAACCTCGAGAAACGGTTGGTTTAACTAATGTTTGGTTAGAGTTTTCATTCTGAACCTGCTTTTTTCCATATTTTCTTCGTCCATTGCAAAATGGAATATACTATATCTAGCTTGTTACCATTGACGAGTATACGTATTTGTTTGACGGAAATGCAGAGAAAAAGGAGGAGGATCTCTACAATCACGATATTAAAGCCAATGTGGACCTCTACGACAAGGATGTTGTTTGGTTTTATCCTGGAACTCCGCCGTTGATAGGCAGCAAAGGTAGTTATTTATTCGCAATCTAAGTGGGTCATTGATGTGATTGGCTTATTTTTTGACATGTTATCCATGGGTGTTTGTACACTTAAACACTGCTAAACGTTCGGTCGACTGGTGCTGGAATTAATTGTTTGTACTGTACAGCCTATCATCCTAACTATGTAACCATATGTAGAGAGGTTTATATATAGATTTAATGACTGGAATAATTTCATCGTGGGAAGTAATGCAGCCTCGAATAAGAGGCATTCTAATTAATTTTGCATTCAAAAAGAAAAAGGATCAAAATAAAAAAGCAAATTAATTCGGAAATGAAATAACCAAAACCTAAAAATATGTAATGGAAAAAGGTTGGGAAAAGAGAATAAAATAACTTAATTCATATAACGGTGATAAGATGAGATAAAATAAATCAAATTAAAAACGTCATTATTTGGAATGAGGACGAACTTTGGTAGCTGAGCAGAATGACCCCAAAGCTATCTACTTAATTTAAAAAATAAAAAAGTATATTTCTTAACATATTAGAGAAAGGAAGAAGATGATAATATAATCTAAAGATCCCCAATTAATCTTAAATATAATAAAATGTTTTTTATCATTAGTTATATATAGGTGGACAAATAATACATATAACTAATTCGTACCCTATAAAGATAATACAATACCAAAACTATGGAAATATGGAATTCTAAATGATACTAAATGACATGGAAAATGTTGTATAAATATTTTAAATTAATAAAACCTCTGATCCTAAAGGCTTTGCAAATGAATTGAACATTTCGGCAAGATATTGGCTCACTGCTCTTAAGATCATTCAAGTTCTATTAAAGAGTAGGCATTCTAAATTCTTCTCTGACTGAAGGGATATCATATTCTTACTATATTGGAGATTCATGCCATATTGAAAAAGTGGCAACCAAATACTACTTTGAATTCGATTTATATTGCAAATATACATGTGAATCGGACAAGAAGGGGCAACATACTGGACCAATAATTCCATTCATACTATCAGAAATAAGGTTAATGCACCATCACCTGTGCCATGACTTACAAAAATAATTCTCTATACTTTAGTCCATTAAAGATGAATGGTCTGAAATTTAAATGATGAATGTATATTCGAAACGTGAACGTTGCTTTTATATCATAAGGTTTACGAAAAGTACATCAGAGATGCATTCAGTTCACACTAATACGTAGCCATACGCATACAAACAAAAAACCTGTTTCAAATGAATAAAAAAGGCAAAAAACACATGTCCATATTACAATGAGTCATCTGACACCATCTGTCATGCCTTTTCGGGATGTTCTTATGTTGTTAATTTTTAGAGAATCTCCTAGTAAAGATGATTTTTGTTCAAAATGCTAAATATCGAATCATGAATAAAACAACTAAAGCCACAAAAGAGAGCATATACAGGAAAAGACAAAAGCGTAAAGATACAACATACAACACATACAAAGCCATAATGTTATGTGGTTGATATTTCAATGACTTCAACTTATTGACTTCTGGAAAACTGTGAAAAAGATGATATTTATTTTTAGGGGCAAATAAAGAAAACATAAGTTGCTAAGTTAAGAATATTTAGGTGCATCATTCCTAAGGTCTAGTGCTATTTCAATTTTCAAACATGCAAACTCGTAACTCGTTCAATACTACTATTGCACTTGAAAGGTACTATATAAAAAGTATTTCAACGATACGCTTAAGGCTAACGACTACGAAAGATACAATACAACAGAGATTCAAGAATATGACATGGGCACTCACCTTATGCAGATATCAGCGTTTACCACTCACCACCAAAGGAGGGACAGTGAGAGACGAAGGGGAGCATGTATCAGCCATTTCACAATTTTCAATTTGTACATTCTATCATAGAACAGAAAATGGCGTGGTCGCTATATATATTTATATATATATATATATATATATATATATATATATATATATATATATATATATATATATATATATATATATATATATATATATATATATATATATATATATATATATATATAAATATATATATATATATATATATATATATATATATATATATATATATATATATATATATATATATATATATATATATATATATATATATATATATATATATAAATATATATATATATATTTATATATATATAAATATATATTTATATATATATATATATATATATATATATATATATATATATATATATATATATATATATATATATATATATATATATATTTATTTATAAATATATATATATATATATATATATATATATATATATATATATATATATATATATATATATATATATATATATATATATATATATATATATATATATATATATATATATATATATATATATATACGTGTGCATTGTTATGGGAGGCGGTCCGTGGTCTTTCTGCAGTTGAAAGACCCTTTGGAATTATTTGGGAAGAGAATGGAATTTCTTACTGGTTCTGGGTTTCTATCTCGTCACAATATTACCTTGTCTGTTGAAAGTGACACAGCAACCTGTTCCTTTCATCCTTTCTTGAAACAGAATTACATACTATGTTAGTATGTTAAACAAAGAAATGCATTTCCTTCCTCTTAAGCCATTTTTCTAAATGGAAACCTAACAAAGAGTCTGTGGTAAGAACGTTAAATATAATATAACCATACTAGCGTGCCAGAAAAAACCCCCAAGAGAAGAGCAGATGTTGAATATATATTTATCAACATTTCATAATGTCGGCAATCAATTAGAGAATCAAGTTTGTTTGTGTTTATTCTTCAACTATTTCATAGAAAGTGTAAGATATTCACTTAATGAAGTGGCTATTATATGTATGTATGTTATTGAAGGGTTTCTCTTGTATTGCATTGTTTTTAATTCTTTCATCCTTGAAACAAAATATCAAGTATAGCACAAAGCAATACTTTTATTCTCTCGTTGGATCTTTCAGGGTCCTGAGGTTCTATGAGAGGATTAATGGAAACCCCGTCCTGAGGTTTGGAATGGCGGACTCACTTACCACACCCTGGCCGGCTAGAAAACCAGTAGCATGAGACATGATATCACAGACCTAATCCCTACCTAACAAACTCGTTTAATCTCCGTCTACTGGGGTATAATTTGTTCAGAATGAAATAATGCAAAACAGCTAAAATGACTGAAAACCTTTAATTTTGTCTGGTCTTTGAAAGCTTCCTGACCCAATTATGCTTGAAACCTCCCCTGCCAACTTGGTTCTCTCTCACATATCGTGGAATAAATATGCAAACGCATGACATAGTTAAAGAATCTCCATATGTAGTCTAAAATAATAAAGTACCAGTCTGAGCAATATATGTAAAGATTCCCCGTTTAAAATTTAAATAATACCAATGTTACATTCCGAAAAATCGCACCACATGTGCAAAGGTTGCCTAAAATTTGAAAATGTTAAACTTTGGTGTGACACATAAGGAGTATGATTATATGGGAAACGTATACGTAAGGAATGATATATCATATCAATCTGAAAATGAACACAGTAGATTCTGATCATTTCTATTCATTATTCAACAGGTCAGGCATGAATGTCTTGCTCTGCCTTACAAGTGAAAGACATATAAGAATATCAAAATTTACATTTAACTTACACATCATTTGTGTAAAATCTAGAGTGTTAAGTATGGAAGTGGATAAATTTCAGATATATACATCTTCCACCATACTATTGCAAACTATGAGTGACCTTGCTGCTGTTATTGTATCAAGTTTTAGGTTTGCTTTGATTATTTGATTCATCGATGCATGATTCATTTATTGATTTAATTGCTCTATAAAGATTAGAGACACCTTCTCTGTCTCCGTTCAATAATGAGGATAAGAGGCTATTTGCTGTACAAGCAGGATTTGTTAATGTTCTTCCTTCTATTCTAGATGAGCTTTTTTCCTAGCCAACCATGAACGATTCATACTTAAGGAAATTTGTACAGATATCATATTTTTTTGCTGAAACTCGTCCAAGGGTAATAACTAGAGACTACGTAAATCTTGGTTGGAAAGACACAGCAGCGACAAAGACACACATAAGGATCTAAACGTTATATTTGCATTTGGTAAACAACCATACATTAGCATAATGGTATTTCTTCATCAAAAGGGAATTTTCCTATGCATTAAGATTTCATGCTGAAAGGACCAGGACTATGTTCATTGTATGGCAAAGTAGTTTTAACCAATTTATCTGAAGCTCAATATGATGTCAATTAGAATAAAAAAAAATCAAATCACACTTAGACAAATGTGTTATTTTTCTCACCTCAATACGAAAGTCACCATACTTGACCATCATTGAGTTAGGACAGGTTTACTTGGTAATAAATCATAAATGACAATGCAAATTATCCAGTGAAAATTTGAATACGTTACATTTCGAGTTTGGTACAGAACACGTCTGCTGAGCAATTAATGAATGAATGGATTTCATTGACTGTATATCGATATACAAAAGCTGTCATACATTCATGATATAAACAATATAACGTACGTAATAAGATTACAAATAGTAAATTAGTAAAGTCATTGTTACACTACACATGTAAAAGTTCACGAGCCCGTACGGCCCCGTAACACGGGCCCGTTACGGGCCTGATTTTTGATCCCTCAATATATCGACATTTCAAGGCTTGAAAACCCGTAACGGTCCCATTATTTTTATTATTTATACGGGCCCATTATAACGGGCCCGTAACGGGCTCGTAACGGGCCCGTTATAACAAGCCCGTTACGGGGCCGTTATAACGGGTTAACGGGCCCGTAACGGGCCCATTCAGGCCCGTCAATATAACGTGCCCGTTCGGGCCCGTCAATTTTTACCTGTGTATACACATTAATCAATGGACTAATCTAAACAGCGTCCGGCCTGCCCTCAAACGTCCAATACGGTAACTGCAATAACTCGACTTAGGGCCAACATTTATGCTGGGAAGTATTACGTTTATGAATATACCAGGCCGTGGTTTAGTAGTAAGCTAATGTTAATTTCATTAGTGGGCGTGTATGTTAGGTTGACTTATCCTTACCTTGAATTGCCAAAAGAAAACAAAATTGATATACATGATCATTCCTTAGAGTATGGGTATACGCTGGGGTACACAAGGGTATCTTCTCACTTTGTACTGGTTTGTCATGATGAATAATAGGGGGAGCCATCTAGCGTTGTCACTTCGAAGTAAAAGAACTTGGTTGTGTAGATTCAAGTTACCAACATACTGTCTATTGATATTTCTAGATGTCTAACCTATGCCTTCGTGTACTCTTGTTCTACGTTTGTACATCCTATGTATAGATTGCCCAGCTACAGTACCGACATTTAATTCCTGCACTAAATGCGTGGGCAGCTCGGTCATAATAAAGGATCGTATGGCCGACTGCTACCCAGTTTCCTTGGCATGGATGTATGGATGACCTTATAACTGGACTTACCTTTGATTCGCAAGCGACAAATGTCATAGGTGTGTTTGGATTATTTTCTTGACATCTTAGCATGGCTTTTTATACAACCAGTCATTGGCAGACGTCCGAACGACTGGTCAAGAATCTATACATTAGTTTTTCAGTCATTCCACCCCGGCCCATGAGAGTGGCAAACATATCCGTTACATCGTTTAGTGAATTTGTCTCTCTATCTAGGACCGTGTAGATTTTCTGAAACATTTCCTCCTTTTCTTCTTGCGTATCATCACATTGCAATATCATATGTCTAGCATTGTCGACCGCACTCGAGTCACAAAATATACATACTTTACGACCTCCCAGTTCTGCCTTCAGTATAGGGTTGTCGCTTTTGAACAACTTGATCATTGTTTCGCAATAAATAATGTAGTCGGGCCTAAAATCGGCAATTATTCACCAAACTTCGTATGTACTCTTATCCGTTATTGGTCTGAATAGATCAAGTTCTTTATGTCATCTAAATTTAATGCTATTCCACGTCATTAACTTCCCAACCTTTCCTCCAAGTTATTTCTTTCCATGAGGATTTGGACCATGGCCATGAGTCCCTACTTTTAGAATATGCATGATGGACATCCTGTATTATTAAACCTCACGTGAAAATCGAAAGCCGTGATTGGCTTACAAAGATTGGCCATTCTATCATTTCCACCGGATGAAATGTTCACCTGCAAAACGTCTACTGTTCTCACTGGATCTACCGGCAGTCATTGTTGTTTTGATTGATATTTTACCAAACTGGGGTTTGTTCAGTAAAATAAGACAAATATGCCATGCCAGTGTGGGTATCCTGATGGAATGTCTCCCCTCGGGAGGATGGTTTTCCCGAGGGCGGAGCCTGGCACATTTGTATAGTGGTACCTTATACTGAAACAACTGGCGCTTCATACTGCACAATTTTTCCTTTTTATGCCAAATTGGACAATTCACAGATTCCTAGGCCTTGCATTTCCTGAACCAACAATCATATATCAGTTAAATCCACAGGTCTGAGTAAGTATGTTATATTGATGCTGTAGACAGAAAATATAATTTGAATAGAGACTCTTTGGTGAAATAAGTTTATTTGAAAATGAGCAGCTTTTAGCATGTCCATGGGCTAGGTCCAAAATCTCTTACATTCAATGAGCAGGCAAATACATATATTTCGAATGGTGGAATTATAATATATTTGATGTTGTTTAAACCCTCACATAATGTATCATGGCCCCCGTTAAAAAAAGGCAACGTTCTGACAGATTTTTCTTTATATGAAATTCCAAAACAAAAGGTTTATTTGCAGGCTCGTTGAATGCAACCAATGGGTCAAAAAATTGAATCCAGTCAAACGTGTTAATTTTATTTTTGACAAGAAGAATGATAAGAAAAATCCATACATCATTATACAGCATCCTTTTTAAACATACCTTTTATAGTCCTCATAAAGTTGTAAGACATTGGTCTGCAAAAACTGAGAGAATGACCACAACATACCTATTTTATGGTCAAACAGGTACTTTGAAATGACCCTAACTGACCAACAAATTTGCAAGAAAGGGACACCTCCCCTATACATTCTGCATACTGTATACTTGCATAACCCTGAAAATATTATTGATATAAATCTATATATATATATATATATATATATATATATATATATATATATATATATATATATATATATATATATATATATATATATACATATATATATATATATATATATATATATATATATATATATATATATATATATATATATATATATATATATATATATATATATATATATATATATATATATATGTATATATATGTATATATATATGTGTATATATTTATATATTATATATATATATATATATATATATATATATATATATATATATATAATATATATATATATATATATACATATATATATTTATATATATATATATATATATATATATATATATAAATATATATATATATATATTATATATATATATATATATATATATATATATATATATATATTTATATATATATATATATATATATATATATATATATATATATATATATATATATATATATATAAATATATATATTTATATATATATATATGTATGTATATATAAATAGATACTTGTATTTGATTCATCGATTTTTATAAAAATGTTTATCGAAGTGGCTGAATTTTAGAACTTTTTTCAAACTGACCTTTCATTTTCTGTGATAACGATAACGGCATGAGGTAGTTCTAAGTTAATCTCGTCACAATTTTCAAGTTCTTTTGGTAATGATCATTTTCTAATGGTGTCTATTTCAGCCCGCGTAGCCTATATACTGGTTGTCTGAAAAACATTTTTTGAACTATTGAAAAGTCTGGATTTTTCTTAAGCTCAAATGTGCATGTTACCCATGCGCCACCATAGTATGATGGACTGTCTGGGTTTGTTCAATTACTCTCTGTCCAAGCACTTTGCCCTTGTTTGTGTTTTTCCCCATGGAATTTGTCCGGACGCTCTAAGCTCCCATGCAGGCAATGTCCGTGGTCTCCATAACGCCTCAACCCTTTCTGTACATAGGCCAAAGGCTACTGCAGTCAGCGCACTTCTGCCACCGTACAACCAATAAAGTTCGTGCAGTCTTGGATTAAGAAAAGAATGGATATGTAACGAGAGACAAATTACTATATGCCCTATAGTTACATGCTGGCCTCATGCCAGGACTACCAGATAAGGCAGCAGGGCGAGGTTACGTGGGAACAAGGACCAATCAGGGCTCTTGCATCGATTACATTACAGAGAAACCCTATCTCCACCACCAGCTGGGGGTGCCCAGAGCACCTATTAGCGGCTATTACTTGACACTGGTTGAGGCTAGCATGTTCAGGTTGACCGGCTGGTTTCCATTCCAGTGGTTGGTCTTCTAAGGTGCAGTGTAACCCAACTGTGGAAGCGGAAGTTTGATATCGGTAGTACCATCTATCGCCGGTTGGTCATACCTGAGAGTAGAATGTTATGTATTTCTCTGATCATTCCAAACCCGGCCGCGCTCGAGGTCGAGAAATCAGCATCAAAAGCACCTTTTTGTAAAATATTTTGAAATTTGTTTACGCTAAGAACCATGTAGATACACTCGTCCACCA
>OZ012699.1:6145583-6174537 GCA_963942565.1 Maea johnstoni
TATATATATATATATATATATATATATATATATATATATATATATATATATATATATATATATATATATATATATATATATATATATATATATATATATATATATATATATATATATATATATATATATATATATATATATATATATATATATATATATATATATATATATATATATATATATATATATATATATATATATATATATATATATATATATATATATATATATATATATATATATATATATATATATATATATATATATATATATATATATATATATATATATATATATATATATATATATATATATATATATATATATATATATATATATATATATATATATATATATATATATATATATATATATATATATATATATATATATATATATATATATATATATATATATATATATATATATATATATATATATATATATATATATATATATATATATATATATATATATATATATATATATATATATATATATATATATATATATATATATATATATATATATATATATATATATATATATATATATATATATATATATATATATATATATATATATATATATATATATATATATATATATATATATATATATATATATATACATACCGAGTTGTAGAATAGCGATTTACTATCTAGCAAAAATGTTCAGAACTAATTATTTATTTGGCTACTATAAATATTAAATCAACCATAGAAGTATCACATCCGTTGGCAATTATTATATATATATATATATATATATATATATATATATATATATATATATAATATATATATATATATATATATATATATATATACATACATATATATATGTATACATATATATATGTATATATATATATATATGTCATATATATATATGTATATATATATATATATATATATATATATATATATATATATATATATATATATATATATATATATATATATATATATATATATATATATATATATCACTGTAGTATCCTGGACTAGCGTATATGGAAATGTCACCAAAGGCTGTATTGAGAAATAACTTAAAGCTAGCATTCCTGTTGGGTTGTAGTCCAGTCAATCTGGGGGTCAACGTCGGAATAATTGCAACAGAATTTTTTTCACTTCTGTGAGTTTAGGGATGGTGACCTGCATAATATACCAAAAGTCTACCAAAATCATCCCATGGAAAATGGGTCAACGGCGGCCATCTTTAAAGATGGCCGCCAAATTGCCTATTACAATACTATTCTTCAGATTTACTTTTTTCTCTAGAAACGATTCAGACTAGTGATCATAAAACTTGTTTCTATTTCCTTTCTACAACTCATTGTGATATTTTATGCCAGATTTGTTAGGGGAAAATGTTGAAATTTATAACTTTCAATGAAATTAAAGCTGAAAAAGTGCAAAATTTGACAAAAATCCTCTCAAAGTGTTTCTAAAAATGTTCAAACCTATGGTAATTTGATATTCATTACTATCTGTATTCCTTTACCTGATTACTTAAGCTTGTTAAAATACTTTATGAACCCAGATTTCTTCTTTGGTGTTCATGAAGTATCTTTTTTAACATGATTACTGTTTCAGGGATGCTACCATAACTCTGTGCAAATCACGTAACATAATAAAACCTTATAACTAAATATGTTGAGATTAGGAGGACATTTTGATAGAAAGAAATGTATTTCTGGTCACAAATTAGGAGTGGGTGTGATTTACCACCCTTGAAAGTACCCCCCCCCCCCCCCCCCCCCCCCAAAAAAAAAGAAAAAAACAAAAAAAACACGAAAATGCTGTGAATTGAAATAAAATGAACAGGAGGGTAGACTGGGAAAAGCAAGATTGTAGTGAAGCAACAATCAAGGAATTTTCTAATGGTGTAAGATACTAAACCAGATGCACTACACTTGATGAAACATTCCAGAAAATCAGAGACATCTGGGTAGGGGGGCGACTTGGGACATTTCAGATTGTTTTGAATGGACTATATGCTGCATCCTTAACAGTGCTATTTCTTACCCAGGATTTGTCATCTTATTTTTGGCTTCAAATCATTGTCACATTTGTTGTGTAACTTGGTGGTTATCCAGCTTCAGTACCCATTTAGCAGTTACATAGGGCCTAGTAATAAGTCAGTTTATTCATCGGAATCACCGTCATCCAGGTCTTGCCTTGAGGAATTCACACAAGTTGAGCCTTTGCATTCACCACAAACAGGGGAGCATTCAATGCCATGCTTTCTACATGTGCATCTTGCAGTGTTGCATCCAGATTTACAGTTACACCTGATAACTTCTAAGAGTTTTGATGGAGCCGGTGGAAGATCGGTCTTCACTGGTACTAAGAGACGCCCGGGTTCTACTCCCTGATTTTCCTAGTAGCCAAGGAATTGGTGGCTGGAGGCCGATTCTCAACCTCAAGGCTTTCAACAAATTTGTAGTGCCCCAATCCTTTCATATGGAGACAATGCGAACAGTTATGGATTGCCTAGGGGAGCAGCTCAACAACGACAGAACACCTCAGAACATTTGAGGGACTTAAGTCTGTCCAAAACGTGGGTGATCTCTATCGATTTAAGAGACGCCTACTTTCACGTGGCCTTGGCGCCAGAGCCTTCGAGTTCCTGGTGCTCCCCTTCGGTCTGTCGACGGCTCCCAGAGTCTTCACAAGGATCGTGAGGGTCATAGAAGCCTTCCTCAAAGTACAAGGTGTCGATATGCACCAGTACTTGGATGATTGACTGATGAAAAGTCAGTCAAAATCCCTGGTGGAGCGTCACCGAGATTTGACGCTATTCTGGTTGAACAAGCTGGGGTTCCTTGTGAACGAGGCCAAATCCCAGCTCACCCCCACTCAGGCCCCGGCCCTTCCTGGGTTCGACCCTGGATCTCCTGAATATGCTCGTGTTCCCGAGCGAAAGGAGGATTCTCAGGGCTACCCGCCTAGCGGCCTCTTTGCTGGCGAGATCTGCCCAGCCGGCGAAGACCTGGCAGAGGTTTCTAGGACACCTGTCCAGCCTCCGCGAGTTGGGTCCTATGGCGGTAGTCCACACGCGGCCGATCCAGCTGATGCTCCACGACCAGTGGACACAGGTCTCGGACAGCCCGTACGTACGCATCTACCCGAACGAGGCGATTCTCGCCGAGTTAGAGTGGTGGACGTCACAGGCCAATCTTAGAGTTGGCCGCCCCTTCCTGCATCCAGATCCGACTATGTCGATCGTAACAGATGCCTCCGAGGAAGGGTGGGGAGACCACCTAGGTGACTGGGTGGTCTACGGGCATTGGTCCAAGAGCCTGGACAAGCGACACATCGATTGCTTGAGTTTCAAGCGGTCTGGCTAACCCTGAAGCATTCCTTACCTCAGTTGCAGGGCACTGCTGTTGATGTCATTTCCGACAATTCCACCACGGTTGCCTATATCAACAAAGTGGGCAGGACCAAGTCCCCGTCTCTGTTGCTGTCTGTCACTGGACGTCTGGGCATGGTGCAGGCAACACGACATCTTTCTTGTGGCCAGCCACCTGTCCGGGGACAGCAACGTCCTTGCGGATTCCTTGTCCAGGGGGAGCCACCGTCACCCGACGGAGTGGCCCTCCACAACACGGTGACCAGAGCGATCTTTCAACGCTGGACAACCTCGCATGTGGACCTGTTCGCATCGGGGAAGAACCACAAGCTGCCAGTGTTCTTCTCAATCCGGCCGTCCTCGTCATTGAGCGGTGTGAACGCACTGACGCAGAACTGGGAATGCCTCTACGGATATGGGTATCCACTGACGGCACTCGTCCGAGAGTGTTGCGGAAGTTGAGGCTTCAACCGACGGCCCACATCCTACTGGTGGACCCTTTCTGGCCCAGCCAGCCGTGGTTTCACCAACTGCCGTCGATGCTGATGGATCTGCCGTGGACGATCTCCCAGAGGGACGATCTCCTGAAGAACGCGGTCACGTGGATGCGGTTCCCCAAACCGGAGGCGATGAGGTTAACTGTATGGCCTCTGTCCGCAAATCCTTCGTTGACCGCGGCTTTTCAGCAAACGTTGCTGACACGGCAGCCAGAGCCAGACGAGAGTCAACTCACCGGGTTTATGGTTCCCGTCTTAGACACTACCAAAGGTGGTGCGTGGACAAAGGTGTGGACCCCGTTAAAGCGCCTTTAACGGAGGTAGCAGAATTTCTGGAAAACCTTTGGACAATCCGGCATAAAGGGAATCCCTTAGCCCTGTCCACTTTTGCAGGGTATAGGTCGGCTATTGCGGCTATATACACCAGGGTTTTCCGGATGGGTCCCACGGTAAGGCTGCACACCGGTATTCGGTAATCTTTATCACCGGTGAAGCCATCATCGATAACCGGTGAAAAAACGTTTGGATCTTCACACGGTTTAGGTAACGATAATCTAAATACCTGACCTTTTGGCCCCTTTAAGTGGTTAATGCAAACATGATGCTGCCAAGTGGTGGATTTACGAGTGTGTCCTGGCTATCAGCCGTAAATACACACACTGCAATCTTGAGAGATCGTTAGCTCACCAAACAACATGGCGCTGCCCTTGATTGGAACTCTTCAACACAGAAGGGGAGATATAGTTCTCAGTCACTTCCACTTTGTTAGCGTAGTAAACAAACAGAGGTCAACAGGTCTCAGAAATGCCTCTAATCTCTGCTGGAGCTGAATTGTTTATTCTTGCAAGATCACGCTCTATTTATAGTTGTTGGAGTAGGCCTAACTGGGTCACTGTCTATGTTACCACGTGTTTCATTCTCTGCATTGAGGAGTTTACTCAATGACATTGGTTCATAAAATAATCTGGACTTTGCCAAATATTACCTGCATACATTATTATTTCACCAAATTTATTCACATACTTATATTATGTAGCTATTGCAAATGGTATTTTTTAATGAAAGTGAATAGTTATTGTAAGATATTCTCCTGACCAAATGTATTGACATTTTATCTTTATTATAAGTATTTAGCTATAACAATATTACCAAGAATATATTGGTGTCAAAATACTTGAAATTTGCTGCGCCACCAAAAATTGACCAGTTGGCCCAGGGAATCAAAAGCTAGGTTTGAATTGAGCTACAACAGTCATGGCATTGAGAGTCCATTATCATTATCATTATCGTTACCAGGGCGCGGAGAAGGCTCTCTTCGTTATCTCGAAAGAGCCATACAAGAAGGCTTCCAAGGGTACTGTCGCTGGTTGGGTGAAGGAGGCCATCTCTGGGGCGTACTCGCACTTGTCGCGCAAGCAGAGAGAGCAGATGGGCATTCTCGCTCACGACACCAGAGGGGTCGCAACCACTTGGGCGGCCACCGTAGGTGTACTGTTTGAGGATATCATGGATGCTGCGGCCTGGAGTTGCCCTCAGACCTTCACACGCTTCTACCTGAAGGACCTCCCTGCTATGAGGGGACGGTTTAGTAGAGCAGTGATGGTGGCGGCCGGCACAGCGGCTAGAAAGTAATTCCAGATCCTTCTTCGGCTTATGCTAAACGGTGGTACTCTGCTTCCAATGGGAGCAGGTAAGGATTTACTAATAAAACAGGAAATTAGAAGTAATTTCTCTTTTATGATAAATACTTACCTGCAAGCATTGCCCTCCCTTCTGTATCCTCCCCTAGGACCTGAAATTTTATTCCCTGAAGGGGGCCATTCGCCCTAAATGTTAAAAGAAGAGGATGTTAGGTGCGCATGCGCCGACCGTCCTTGTCTGCAGCCGCTACAGGTGCTGCCCCTAGCGGGACACCTACGGACTAGCAGAAATTAAATTTTGAGGCTTCTTTAGTAAGCCTTTGTCTATGGACGTCTGGGGGCCTTTCCATTAGGACAAGACCTTCAAAACAGAGCCTCCCTTTTGGGTAACCAGAGCAAGCCCTGGAGATAGCTGGTACTTGTTTGATGAGTGTTTGCCTCAATCCTTTGAATGCTATGCAGCAGCAGCAGTCATGAGGTCCAGACAGGAAGTGGGCTGATTCCTATTGCTTCCCTTGTCTGCTAATAGGTGGCTCCACTTGTCCCACAGTATATTTTTAGATTTGTAGTTTTTTTGATTGATTATAGGTGACACCACCAGTATGAAACTTACAGTACTGTGAAAAATATTCTACTTATTTTTCTTCATGCCAAATACAGCAGAAAATTATTTAAATAATATTTTTTGTGGAAAACCTTGAAATTTCCATTTTTAATTGGGGACGGAGGGGGGGGGATGGAGGGGCAGCGCAGAGGTGTGTAGTCTACAGCTTACTCTCTGGTTTCCATGGAGAAACACTTTTCAGATAATGTGTCATAGGTGTAAACTCTAAAAGATAAAGATTCAGCCTCAGTACATAAGGTTTGGAGGTACACATATTTGGTATGGTTGTGGCCAATTAAGAACTGAAATAGTAAACTCGTTAAAAACACCTATTATGAACAAATTATAAGGAAACTGTGACCCATAATGAGCTGATAAAAAGCCTTAGGGATGCTAAAAGTGGAAGAAAAAGTAAAGTTTCAAAAATAAACTATGTTTTTAATGCTATCATAAACAACTCGGAGTAAATTGGGCCGATTTTCATGTATTTTCTACTTTTTCTGAATTAAAAGAGCCAAAATTAAAACTTTTTTGAAACAAATTTTGCATGGAATATTCACACATATTGTCAAAAGTGAAATAAAGCTGGTTTTAGGTTTCTAAGACTAAATTTGTGTAAGGGAAAAATGAAAGTGTGGAGTACAGTACTGAATAGTGAAATTGGCGGCCATCTTTAAAGATGGCTGCCGTTGACCCCTTTCCCAAGGGATGATTTTGGTAGACTTTCAGTATATTATGCAGGAGACTATGCCTTAACTCACAGAAGTGAAAAAAATTCTGTTGCAATTATTCTGACGTTGAGCCCCAAAATCAGATAGATTGACTGGACTATTGAACAATTCTTCTACTAGTATCTTTAAAAGTCACTTTATCTTAAGCTATGTCCAAAGTGCCCTGGCTATGCATTTGATTGCATTTGACTTTGCATTTCAATTATCGTCACTTTTTCTCAAATATTTTAGGCAAAATCGTGAAAAGCCAGTTATAATTTATGGAGGAAACCGAACTACCCGGCTGAAAACCGTCGCCTAATCCAAAGTCACTGAGAACATTCTCACATGAATTGTCGGCGTCCGGACCCGGGCAGTGGTGAGAATGGCCTGACAATGAGGGCTCTCCAGATGCAATGGGTTAACCCTTATGCTGCTGGTGGCTAATTTGGACAATACAAAACGATACAAATAACGTGAAAATGACTGAAACCCTGGCACATGGGTATTCATTTGAGAGTACTCAGCGAGAGCTGTCCATTGGATACCAACATGACAGGGTTTAGATGGTTTTCAAATATATTTGCATCATTTCGCTCTGGATCATGATGAAAGTAGCCTCAGCATAGGAAGGGTTAAATGGTGCATCAGGGTGTTTTTGTTCAAATGATCGTAAACAGTGTTTTTGCAGTTACCGGGTTAAGTAGCTGCCGGTGCACATTTGTATTTGGGAAATGAAGGAGGTCTTAAGTAGGAGGGTTTTAACAGAACATCTCCCTCCTCTCATTCTCTCGACAACCGTCACATATGTTTAACCCATTAATCCTTAAGAGTTACTCGTCGTCTGTGTCTTTGATACTTTTGACAATAACTTATAAATTAAGAATGCTTTTAGTAAATATTTGAAGGAGACTTGTTTGAAATGTTCAGATGAACATTTCCCCCTGAAATATTTTCCCAAATATGCTTCTAGGTAAAAAAAAAATCACCAAAATCATCAGGCTGTTTTGGCCGCTCTGAGTTTTAATGGGTTAATTTAGCAGGCTGGTTTAGCCAGATAAAGATATCCATTGGGTTCCACTTTACAATGGGAGATGGAGATTGAGTCGTATTAGAGGGAATTTGTCGATAGCCGCGAAACAAAATCCGCCGGTTGTGGTGTCACATGCAGAATAGTTATAGACCTCGAGGTGAATCGATCGCCTCGTCGACTTGACGAGGGAATGCTACAATGGCTGAGCTGTTTACTACTATCTTGTCATTTAATTATGCTGTATGTTTGCGCTACTATAACTTCTGTCTAAGAGTCCAATTTTCAATCAAATCCATTTGGCAAAGCACACACACACACACACACACACACACACACATATATATATATATATATATATATATATATATATATATATATATATATATATATATATATATATATATATATATATATATATATATATATACATATATATATAGAGAGAGAGAGAGAAGAGAGAGAGATATGTATATATACATATAAATATATATATGTATATATATATATATATATATATATATATATATATATATATATATATATATATATATATATATATATATATAGATAGATAGATAGATAGATAGATAGATAGATAGATAGATAGATAGATAGATAGATAGATAGATATATTTATATATATATATATATATATAGAGAGAGAGAGAGAGAGAGAGAGAGAGAGAGAGAGAGAGAGAGAGAGAGAGAGAGAAACACAATGAGTATTATAAAACAATTTTTTGAACAAGCGAAAGCTTTCATATAACAAGTCAATAATACTGTGAAAATTCATCAGTCGAATGCACTTAATGTGAAAATTCGGTTAACAGACTGGGTCACAAATACCACATGCTGAGCGGTGCCGGAACACGCCAGGGGAGAACCGGGGAGCACGAATCGATCGCCCATCCAGTACAACATCCTACAGCCTCTCTTTGGTAGTAGCCTCCATAAAGGTGTTTCCTTAGCGACAGCATGTTGTCCCCAAGGTTCGATTTTCCTCCTTCAGGTAAAATTGTGTTCAGGGTCGCTGAGAAAATTAACCGATTTTTCTAGGAGGCTATTAGGATTTTCAGGGGGTGTTTGTTTGCAGATACCGGGTGACTTTGCGGGTTGTCATCGATCAACCTTAATGAATTGCCCACAGAAATTAAATGGATATCGATCATCGCTTGATGACTGGCCTCTTGTGCCTGGTTCAATAGGAACCTACACCGTGCGTGCGATTTGGAATTCAGAATTTCGCTTTATTGTCACCGTTTTTGCCATATTGCGGCTAGTCGAGTACCCGGCGAAGACCACATCCTAACCCCAAGTGGAAACGCCTTTGACCACACGGCAATATATATATATATATATATATATATATATATATATATATATATATATATATATATATATATATATATATATATATATATATATATATATATATATATATATATATATATATATATATATATATATATATATATATATATATATAAGGAACTACCAAAGGAAAGGTATCGCCGATAATAAACTTATTTCTCAAAATCTTGAATTTCGTTTATCGTCACTTTTTTGCCATATCGAGGGTAGGTAATTGTGACTAGCCAACTTTCTCACATCCATCTCAAAATACTTTAGCGATAATTCTTAATTAAGCGATAAACTTGAAACATCGCATTGAGGAAACCCAAACACAAATCCAACATACTAAAAAAACTAGATACAAGAAATCTACTTCAAATAGATTAGCTCTAAAATAATACGCCACTAGTCGGATCGGTCATTCATCACAACCTCTGATCTTTATCATCAGATATACATATTTATAGATACGTTTATTTCAGATACACATATTTATGGATACGTTTATTTCAATTTTCCAACCGTTCGTCTGCGTCTTCTTTGCTCATAATAAGGCATTTGACTCTATGTGGTCACCCTGATTATTGGTTAGAGCCTCATTTTAGACCAAAGACACTACAGTTAGAATAACTTTAGGTACCACCTAACTCCTAGGTACACTATCCATCAGTGTATATGACTGTAATCTGTAAATCAAATGCAGTAGGTTCATAAAATCGTTTACACCGATAACAAGCCTCGTTGCCTGAAGATTATAGAGGTGTCACTATAAAATAATGATGACCTTCTTGATCGAAAATTATTACTATTATTATTATCATTATTATTAGTAGTAGTAGCAGCAGCAGCAGTAGCAGTAGTAGTGGTAGTAGTAGTAGCACTTGTAGTAGTAGTAGTAGTAGTAGTAGAAGAAGAAGTAAAAGACATACGATTTACACTTTTATTTAATCATTAGTTTAATAACTTTTTGAATGTTTCTTTGTATAACTACCACGTTCTTATTATTATTATTTGTTTCTGTTTTTTCATATATATACTTTTGTAGTGAAACTGCAGTAGTAGTAGCAGCAGCAGCAGCAGCAGTAGTAGTAGTAGTAGTAGAAGTAAAAGAAATAGTAGTAGTAGTAGTAGTAGCATCAGAAACCTAGCAGCTGCAGTAGTAGTAGTAGTAGTAGTAGTAGTAGTAGTAGTAGTAGTAGCGGCATCAGAAACCTAGCAGCTGTAGAAGTAGTAGTAGTAGTAGTAGCAGCATCATAAACCTAGTAGCTGTAGTAGTAGTAGTAGCATCAGAAACCTAGCAGCTGTAGTAGTAGTAGTAGTAGTAGTAGTAGTAGTAGCATCAGAAACCTAGCAGCTGTAGTAGTAGTAGTAGTAGGAGTAGTAGCAACATCAGAAGCTTAGCAGCTGCAGACAATGCAGAAAGAAAGGTGGAATTGCCAAAGAAGTATTTCAGCAGTAATTATTTGACCCCTGTCATAGGCTCGGAGACGGTTGACATACACTTCAATCAAACAGCGGGCATGTCTGACTTAGTTTTAATTAATCAGAAGACTTAATATCAGATAAAATCAGATTAAATAGAAGACGGAATATTTTGTCTTGCGTTTTGATTGATTGAGGGCGTCATAAGTGAGAAGCAGATGAGTGTTGTGATGTTATTGACTGGGCTGTAGGTTTTATCACAGACCAGACTGACACGCCATCTATTGACAGATAATGTTACTAAAGTTGTCCGTTTTGCTTTGTTCGTCCTGGTAGCGTCTGGCTTCATTTCTATCATCACATTATGGTTTTTCCTTTTTTGAGAACCAGAAATATAACGCCATGGGGAAAACTGCGTTCCCACCTGCACACACACATTATGGGTTATATATATATATATATATATATATATATATATATATATATATATATATATATATATATATATATATATATATATATATATATATATATATATATATATATATATATATATATATATATATATAATAATAATGATTGGAATTTATATAGCGCCATTTCCATTCATGAAATGTTCAAAAGCGCTGCACATTGTCATAGTTTGAGTCATAGCCAATAACACCTCAATGGGCGAGCCTGAAAAGGTGTGTTTTGAGACACTTCTTGAAGGCCTGACACGATGTAGAATCCTTCAGGTGTTGTGGAAGCGCATTCCATAATCTCCGTGCACTAATGGAGAAAGCGCGATCTCCAAATTTGAGTCTAGTCCGAGGCTCATCCAGAAGGCCCTTTGCTTCTGATCGTAGATGGCGTCTGGGTTTATAAGGCACGAGCAGCTCCTTGATGTACTTAGGTGCAAGTCTGTTTAGCGCCTTGTATACCAGCAGTAGGACCTTAAATTGGATGCGGAATTTGATTGGTAGCCAGTGAAGCTTGATGGGAACAGGTGTGATGTGTTCATACTTTCTTGTTCTCGATACTATCCTTGCAGCACTGTTTTGTAGTCGCCGTAGCTTTGCAATCAAATCCTGTTGTATTCCAATTAGGAGAGCATTGCAGTAATCCAAGCGAGACATCACCAGTGACTGCATCACTGTTTTGTGGCATCTTCTGTTAACACACGTCTCGCTTTTCCAATATTTCTCAGGTGAAAGCTAGATTTTTTGACAACACTTTTGACATGGGGTGCCATGATCAATTGAGAGTCAAACATAGCTCCCAAATTCCGCACAGGCTCAGATGCAACGGACACATGAGTCCCCGCTACAGAGAGTGACTTAATGTTCAGTTCAGCTAGGTGTTTCTTAGAGCCGAATAGAATGATTTCAGTCTTGTCATTGTTGAGTTTTAGCTTGTTCTGAGACATCCAGACACTAATGTCACACAAACATTTTGCAAGATTTAGGATTTCACGTTTGACAATTGCGTTATCACTTGTCTTTTTAAATGATAAGCAGAGCTGGGTGTCATCAGCATAGCCATGATTGTTCAGACCGTAGGATCGGATTAGCTGTGCCAGAGGTATGATGTATAATAGGAACAATAGTGCGCCCAACACAGATCCCTGTGGTACAGACCACAGGATTTCCTGATTTTCGGAATATATATATATATATATATATATATATATATATATATATATATATATATATATATATATATATATATATATATATATATATATATATATATATATATATATATATATATATATATATATATATATATATATATATATACATATATATATATATATATATATGTATATTTATATATATATATATATATATATATATATATATATATATATATATATATATATATATATATATATATATATATATATATATATATATATATATATACAAAATGTAGCGTTTAGTAGCATGATATATTCATTTCATGTCTGCAGTTTATATATTTCACCTGAGAGAAAAGCAGGTTTGTAAACATGACGCTATTTTAAGCGTCAGTCGTATGTTGGTGAATTGATGACTGATATATACATGTCTTTCTTTTTTTCTTTTCAGGTAAGTATTCACCTCCACTTGTGATGATAGTTAATGGAGTTCCACACATGCTGGTAAGACCGTAGCAGTAGTTGTAGTACTACTGGCATACTTGTAACGTAGTAGTAGTAGTAGTAGTAGTAGTAGTAGTAGTAGTAGTAGTAGTAGTAGTAGTAGTAGTAGTGATGGCGGACTGTCAACATATATAACTGCATGCTAATACTGTAAGACATGGAGATTTTATAAACGGATGACATAAACATATAGGCAACAATGGTCGCACTTCTGCGTACCATGATTCCGCTTATAGTAGCTTGAGGGTTAATCTTCTCGACTCGGTTTTCCCTATCCCCTAGTTTTGACATTTCTGCATATACTAATAATGCATTGCCTGAAGGTTGTCTTGCTAAGGAATATATTAGGCATCGCAAAAGTATCCTCCCACCAGCATGTAAGATGATCTTTGGGGTAGAAAACTGAAAGATAAAACATGTATAATGGTTTCAAATAGTGCTCCTATCCACAATTTTCGATTTGAGATCATCGTATTTCACAAAAGAGGCGAAAAGATCAATTGGGAAGCAAGGGTATCAATATTTTATCCGTTCAAATTATACAACCATTTTTTGGGGATCTTCTGTCGAAAATGAAAAAAAATGTGTATATTTTAACTTCTGAATTCAACGTCAAAATTAGAAAAGGGAAGTAAATTGTCGTTTCCCCCGTAATACTAATAACTTTCTGAGGAAAACGTAAAAATCTCAAAATAACCACAAATTCACTAATGAACCCTTTAAGCCACCTTAACCAGCACCACTTCATCACTATTCGCATGCAGACAATGTGTAATACATGTAAATTCGGATGTTGGTATTTCCGCACAGAAATTCTCCCAGCCAATCCGACTTATACAAGGGTGACTGTGTTACCCGGATGTTTGGTATACGTGAAATAGCTTTGTCATATCCATCTTCTCTTCTTACATGATACCTTTTTTCTGTCGATGCCACTCATGAAATGAGATGAAAAGATGAGACTTCTCTTTTTTTCACCTGAGCGTGTGCTTGTTACCTGTAATCAGGTGTCAGGTGATGCTCTGTATCGCTGACGTGGCGCCCTAGATGTCACAATGAGACAAAACCTTTTCTTGTCTGCTTCTATGTTATAGAGTATCTAATGAGAGAAGGGAAAGAGATTGCATGCATACAGAGGCCACACTCAGCACCTTTCTAGCTCAGACCATTGGGTCGGGGATTGTGCATAGAGGTGTTCACACGCACACACACATCATACATACATACATACATATGTATGTGTATATATATATATATATATATATATATATATATATATATATATATATATATATATATATATATATATATATATATAAAAGTATATATATATATATATACAATATATATATATATATATATATACAATATATATATATATATATATATATATATATATATATATATATATATATATATATATATATATATATATATATATATATATATATATCAAGGCATATATCAATGCATATATACATACATGCATACGTACGTACTTACACACACATACATACATACATGTATATATATATATATATATATATATATATATATATATATATATATATATATATATATATATATATATATATATATATATATATATATGTGTGTGTGTGTGTGTGTGTGTGAGTGTGCGTGTCCGTACTCGCATGTTCGGAATATCTAATGAATTACATCATAAGAAGCCACAACCGCACCTTCTGACCTAGATCAGGGAGTGTTCCATATTGGCACTATTTCAATGACGTAGCTATTAGCCCATCTATGCTCGGACAGCGGCCAAAGGGAGCAAGACTATATTGTGACGAAATATAAGACGAAAGAAACGTATTGAAGATGTTCGACGGTGGAATTTTATTCTGCAAATGATCATCGTGGCCCTCCTTTACACAGTCTGATATTTTTTAAATCTTTCTTTTTTCAACCCTATCATCGTAGATATAGTCGGCATTTCCGTTCTGGATATTCCTAGTTACCATCAATTGAATCATACACGTTTTTTCACCCTATCCGCATAGTTACAATGAAACGTTGGGTCACTCAGTACAAACACATCTTTAACATTTATTTTCAATAATTTGACTTCACAATTACTTCATTAACTGTCAAGAGTAATTTGAATGAAAAATAATGCTAAGAAGGCACATAAGTGAAATGAGATGGTCATTGGACGAAACTGGTGACAATAAGGCGTGCGGTCGTGTGTCACCCTGGGGTGCCCACGCATTTAGTGCAAGAATTAAATGTCGCCACTGTACCTGAAGCTGTAATCACTCCTTTCCCCCGGGGTGGGGAGGGGGGTTCATTTTGAGTTTCTCGACATCACATGTTGTTGGCATGCGACACTTTAATATGAAGAAATAGTATACCTCTCTTAAAGCTCTGGAAATAATGACTGCAGGCTGCAGGGAAAGGATACATCCGGCTTTAATTAGGGTAACATGCTAGAACTACTAGTTTCTCAGATTCACAAGTATTGTACTACTAGTATATTATAGTGTACCGTATGTTAAGTTTATATTGCTTATTGACTGTACTTAAAACTTGTACAAATAATCTACAGATATTTTTTGGATAGTTCATTTCATTCCAACAAAAACATGGTATTTCACAATGTATGTATATTTATTGACTATGACTAAGCATAAAAATACGATAGATCTAATAATAATAATCAACTTATACAACAGCAAACATATAAAACAAAAAGAGAGTCCAGATTGCCACTGGACGCAGAACACAAAATAATATAAATTCAATTTGAAAAACAGCAGTAATTATAACTTATATACAAAAATGGAGACATAGTCCAGGGCCGAAGTTATGGTCATTGTCCATGGCAGGCATTAAAAATTAAAAAGAACTACTAGTTCCTCAGATTCATAAGTATTGTACTACTAGTATATTAAAGTGTACCGTATGTTAAGTTTATATTGCTTATTGACTGAGCTTAAAACTTGTACAAATAAATGAAATAATCTACAAATATTTTTTTTTGATAATTCATTTCATTCCAACAAAAACATGGTATTTCGCAATACAGTACAATGAAATACTCTTGGTACTAGCAGTATCTTTAACAATACACATTGTGGACAAATCTAGTGTACAAATCGTGTACAGTCATCTCAATACATCTATATAATGATATGATAAACTCAAACATAAGAGAACAGCAAAAGAAAACACAAAATATGAACTTAAAATTCAAACTAAAAAGTGTACATGATAAGCTACATGTAGTGTGGATGTAGTGTTTTATTCCAAAATGTTGGTCCATGCAACATTTTTACACCAAGGAGTATAATACCCCCCTTAATGATTTGGCAATAACCGAAGTTAATACGGTATTATGCAAAATTATCAATTTCTCAGATTCGCTAGTATACATGAAAAATGTAAGCTACATGCAATGTACGTCTAGTGTTCTATTCCACATGTTTCTCCATACAACAAGTTCACATCTAGGGATACAATGCTTCATTTAACGCTTTGGCAATAGCGGCTGTTTTTAAACAAGGCAACCCCAACTTAATATGTTATCAGGCAAAAAGATCAATTGCTCAGATTCGCTAAATGTAAGCTACATGTAGCGTGCATGTAGTGTTGTTTTATTCCAAATGGTTGTCCTTATAACACGATTACATCCAGGAAGATCCCCAGTCAAATAGCCAAGCACATCAATAACCCACGTAGCTTGCGAATCACCGCTGCGTGCAATTGTGAGGTCATACATACATACATCCATGGCCAGAAGACTGGGTGGCAATCGGGTGCGCGGTCGCGTAGTATGCCTGTGCTGCCCTCGCATTTAGTGCAGGAATTTCATGCCGGCACTGTACACGTAGGTGCAGTTTTTTATGCCGAATGTTTGCTGCGCATTACGCTTTAATATGAAGAAATATAATATCTCCCTTAACGCCAAGGCGGTAGCGACAGCATAATCAGGATACACCCACATACTCAGGCGAATATGAAGGAACTATTGGTTTCTAATACTGTAAATCACTTAATCATGGCGTGAACATTATATAGCGCAATAACGGTACTGCCCTGGATAGCGTGATCTAAGTATAGCGGTGAATGGTTACAGCAGCAGCAAGTTCAATTAAGAATTTAATAAAGACGGGGATTTTACAATAGCGCATATGGGCAGAGCGCTATTATCGTTATCTTATTGTTCCTGCTATACTTAAGTGATTTACAGTATTCACTAGACTAATTAAGTGTACATGAAGAAGATAAAGTGGTGAATAAGAATTGCGTAATATTACATGTAGTGTTTTATTCAAAATGTTCGTGACGCAACACCTTTGAAAAAAGAAACAAAATGCCAATGAAACTGAATATCTGAAATGATAATTGCGATACACAAGGTTTATCGTCATAGGACATTAATGAAAATATTTTTTAATAAAAAAAAAATTCAAAGAAACTTGCTATATGAAATAACTATATTGTAATACATATACATGTAGGTGGTCATTTTAGGGCTTTAATCATAACAACCTTAAAAGAAGAGACAAAAATACAAATAAGCTGACGTTTCAAAATGGTTATTTTGATAAATAGTTCGAACCAGTGAAGATGCATTATTGCAAAATATATTACCCTCGACCCTGGTTTTTGTAATGGATGGTTGTCATAAAATTCCAACCAAAACATTCTAAAACTAATTATTTTAAAACAGGATATGGCTGTCTAAAATGTCTTATTGTAATGGATGGACGTAATAGGATGTTAAGGAAAAAATATTTCAAGTAGCATGATACCTATTACGACTATTGTATTACCACGTGACCAAATGACGTCACTGCAAATGCCATGGAGAGGAAAATGATATCATTACACAATACTTTGTTACATGTACCTAACGTGACTTTTATAATACGTGGGTGTCTTAGGACTCCAGTTGGATATTTAAGAAAAAAGTGTGGAAACAAATATCCAAGAAAGGTGGCCTTCTTCTACGACTATTGTGGCAGGTTAATGATACGTGGTCGCCAAAAGACGTCACGTGCAGAAAGCCGTTGCTACGCACATGCATGCCAAGAATACGAATGTGCGTGCGTGCGTGTGTGCGCGTGTTAGCAGCTGATGCCATACATACAGTACAGACAGCAGAGACTGGCCGCCTTCATCTTATCAGTGTGTAGTATCTGAAAACGATCATTCAAGCGACGACTCTTTAATTGATTAATTGATAATTAAGAGTCTATTAGTCGGGAATCTGTCTGTGTAGGAGAACACAGCAAGACACGGATATGGAACATTCAGGCAACGACTACTTTATTGATAAATAAGAGACTATATTAGTTGGGAATCTGTCTGTGTAGGAGAACACAGCAAGACACGGATATGGAACATTCAGGCAACGACTACTTTATTGATAAATAAGAGACTATATTAGTTGGGAATCTGTCTGTGTAGGAGAACACAGCAAGACACGGATATGGAACATTCAGGCAACGACTACTTTATTGATAAATAAGAGACTATATTAGTTGGGAATCTGTCTGTGTAGGAGAACACAGCAAGACACGGATGTAGAACATTCAAGCAACGACTATTTTATTGATAATTAAGAGACTATTAGTTGGGAATCTGTCTGTGTAGGAGAACACAGCAAGACACGGATGTAGAACATTCAAGCAACGACTATTTTATTGATAATTAAGAGACTATTAGTTGGGAATCTGTCTGTGTAGGAGAACACAGCAAGACACGGATATGGAACATTTGAGCAACGACTACTTTATTGATAATTAAGTGTCTATTAGTTAGGAATCTGTCTGTGTAGGAGAACACAGCAAGACACGGATATGGAACACTCAAGCAACGACTACTTTATTGATAATTAAGAATCTATTAGTTAGGAATCTGTCTGTGTAGGAGAACACAGCAAGGATCGGATATTGAACATCTGAGCGATGATTACATAATTGGTAATTAAGATTTTATTAGTGGCGAGCCTAATTGTCTGAGCAGAATAACAAAGCACCACACGTATACCTATAACTGACTGAATGATCGCATGGATTTATGATAGTACATGTGCCCTGCTTTATAATCAAGGCTTTTACTGGATTTAGGTGATTAAATCATGGATTTAGCTAGGGATTGACTGGATAATCCCATGGATTAATGATCAAGGTATATTCGAGAAGTGGTTTATTGTAACACGCGCATCTAGCTAAGGACTATCGTAATAATTCCCCGGATGTATCAGCATTACTTTTATTAGATGAAGAACACACGGATTTAGCTGAGGGCTGACCGGATTATCGCTTGGATTAATGATCAAGGTATACATACTAAGGACGTAGTTTATCGAAAAACGTGCATCTAGCTATGGAGTATCGTGATAGTTACCCGATATTTCATAAAGGTTTTTATTAGATGAAGATGATTAAAACATGTGGATTTAACATGAGGACTAAAGATGCTTGGGTATCTCTCTATATGTGACTAAATACACCCACATATGTATCAACCTACAGCTAAATAATGGCTGCAAACTTGTGATTAAGTGTGATTAGAATGGTGATGGGGCGAAGGGTCTTTTGAACACATGGATTTGGCTAAGAACTGACTGGAAAATGATCTGGATGCGTGACTGACCCTACTATGCTGCTGGTGGCAAATTTGGCCAATACAAAATAAATGCAAAAACCTGAAATGTCACTGAATCCCTGGCACATTGGTTACTTATCTGAGAGTACTTAAAGAGAGCTATCCAATGAATACCAACACGACAGGGTTTGGATGGTTTTCAAAATACTTTGACTACTTGTGCTTTGGACGAAAGTAGCCTTACGATTGGAAGGGTTAATGTATTTTGTTTTGGATTTAATCTAGACATGAGGATTTGGCAGAAGTGTCTTTATATTGTTGGGAATATTTAATTAGATGTTTAATGCGATTTAGTTTATTTACACGCATTAATCTGGCTAGGTAAGGACTAAATAATCGTGTAAATGTGTGATAGAGGTGTATATGTTCTTAAAATTACAACATCTCTGAATTCTGCTAAGAACAGACTTGATGATCGTGTGGAAATGTAATTAGTGTGTATATGGCCAGGAAATCATTGCAACACGTGGATTTGGCTGGAAACTTGATAATCGCGTGGTGTTTAATTGACGTGGTTATGTATTAACCCTTATGCTGCTGGTGGCTAATTTAGCCAATGCAAAATGATGGAAACCACTTCTAATTGACTGAAACCCTGGCAAATGGGTACTCATCTGAGAGTACCCAGCAAGAGCTATCCAATGAATACCAACATTACAGGGTTTATACGGTTTTCAAAAACAAAAGAAAACTTTGTGTCGTTGTGCTTTGGACGTAAGTAGCCTCAGTGTGGGAAGGGTTAAGGAATACAACATTCATTGCTTCAAACTGACTGCGTAGTCGGCTGGTGTGTAATTAATGTATTTATGGGTGGATTTTATTGAAAGGCGTTGATTTGGCATAGGTGGTGAAGTGTACGTGAGTCATTTCGCTATGTTGCTTGGTTGCGAAGACCACAAGTGAGATATCAACTATATTCTACAGCTAGAGTTAAGTGATATACTGCTGGCTAGATCCTAGAGATGATATACTAGCCTTTAACCCTTGCGCTGCTGGCGGATAATTTGGCCAATGGAAAATGACGCAAAACACCTGGAAAATGACAGAAACCCTGGCACATGGGTACTCATCTGACTACTCAATGAGAGCTCTACAATGAATACCAACATGACAGGGTTTAAATGTTTTTCAAAAGTATTTGTGTCCTTATGCTTTGGACGAATAAAGCTTCAGCATTGGACGGGCTAACTCCGCTCACAACTTTTATAGAAACGACCATCTGGATACAAAATACGGATAGTAACAATTGGCGGTAACTGATTCAATGGTAATAGACAGCAAACAGTCAGTAGCAACGAAATAGACCACACGGCCAACAGGGCAAGCCCCCGGTGATGAGAGACAGCGACAGCCAGTGGCAGCGCAATATATATACCGTATTACCCCGCATACAACACACACTTTTATACACTGCAGCAACTATGTCTAGGAGGGGGTGCGTGTTATCAACGGGTACATAAACCAGAACATTTTTACATACGTTGGTGGGTTCCTATTGTCTATTGGCCTGTCACCATGACGAAGTTATGATGATTGCCATTCTGATACCCTGGATGTCCCAGATCATGTTTAAAAATAGACTTTTCCCGTACTGTTAATTGGTATCACTTGCACAGTGACTCTGAGCAACTCCGCCTGCGTGTTATAAACAGGGCATTGTATTTTACATATGGGAAAGGGACTTGGGGAGGGGGTGCGTATTATCTATGGGGTGCGTGTTTTATGCGCGGTAATACGGTATATATATAGCCCAAGCATCATAATCAGAAACTTACACCTCCAAGGATGACATGTTAATCAACGTATAAACACGTGTGGAGTATCGCTTAACACCTGGGTGTTTGCACCTATTTCCTAGAAAATGACAAATAGAACATCTACATCTATAGCAGTGGCGATTTGACTTATGCACCTACATGCATTATCATATATAACTATTACTTAGTATGTGACAATTAACAGCCCCTTATGGGTGTGGTGTGTGTGTTATATACACAGTAGTACTCAACAGAATGTATAGTTGGCAGTAAGCAGTGGTATACATACATATATATATATATATATATATACTATGAAGTACCCACATTGCTGATGGGAAATTCGTACGAAATGGTTTGAGTATCATTGGAGCCTAGCCAGTACTTGTGATGAGTATACACACATGACAAATATCATCTATGGAAATAAGAGTAAGAATGATATTGTTGAAAGGGAATAGACACGTGCCAGCTGTCTAATGACGTAGAGCATTGCTACACCTGCCTGCCTCTTAACACGACATTCATTTGAATACACCTGTAGTCTGATTGAAGACATGGAAACAGTTCTGGTGATCCAAGTGTAATGGAGATATATGTATATATTTGTCAGATATGGAAACAGTTTTGGTGATCCATGTGTGATGGCGACATATGTATACATTTGACATATACAGAAACAGTTCTGGTGATCCAAGTGTAATGGTGACATATGTATACGTCTGTTCTGGTGATCTAAGTGTAATGGAGATATATGTATACATCTGACAGACATAGAAACAGTTCTGGTGATCCAAGTGTAATGGAGATATATGTATACATCTGACAGACACAGAAACAGTTCTGGTGATCCAAGTGTAATAGAGACATATGTATACATTTGACAGACACAAAAACAGTTCTGGTGATCCAAGTGTAATGGAGATATATGTATACATCTGACAGACACAGAAACAGTTCTGGTGATCCAAGTGTAATGGAGACATATGTATACATTTGACAGACATAGAAACAGTTCTGGTGATCTAAGTGTAATGGTGACATATGTATAAGTCTGACAGACACAGAAACAGTTCTGGTGATCTAAGTGTAATGGTGACATATGTATACATCTGACAGACACAGAAACAGTTCTGGTGATCCAAGTGTAATGGAGATATATGTATACATCTGACAGACACAGAAACAGTTCTGGTGATCCAAGTGTAATGGAGATATATGTATACATCTGACAGACACAGAAACAATTCTGGTGATCCAAGTGTAATGGAGACATATGTATATGTGTGACAGACACAGAAACAATTCTGGTGATCCAAGTGTAATGGAGATATATGTATACATCTGACAGACACAGAAACAGTTCTGGTGATCCAAGTGTAATGGAGATATATGTATACATCTGACAGACACAGAAACAGTTCTGGTGATCCAAGTTTAATGGAGATATATGTATACATCTGACAGACACAGAAACAGTTCTGGTGATCCAAGTGTAATGGAGACATATGTATATGTGTGACAGACACAGAAACAGGCCTGGTGATCAAAGTGCAATCGAACCACCTATATACTTCTGACAGACACAGTTCCGGAGTAACCGGTTGCCTAACAGACACAGATTCGGTTCTGGAGAACCAAGTGCTTTTATGACACCCGTATATGTGTGACAGACGCAACTACAGTTCTGAAGACCCAGATAATCTATCAGAGATATCTGTATATGCCTGACAAATACAGGTATTAAGATCCAATAAATCTATCCGAGATGCATGTATATGCCTGGCAGAAACAGAAACAGTTCTGGAGATAATCTATTAGAGGCACTTGTTTTCGCCTGACAGACATAGATACCATTCTTCGGACGATACAAATAATGCGTTAGAGATACCTGTATACGCCTAACAAACATAGAAAGAGAAGAGGTCTGGTGATATACTAAGATGTTAGAGACACCTGATGGGGAATCTGGAAGAGTTGCTACTAACTAAAAAAAAATGTTTTGGCGCTTCAATCGGAAATCTGGAGTTGCAAAGAGATCATACACTGCCCTTCACAACATCGCACGTTTTTATAGCAGGGATGTACTCAGCCGGCATGAGGAAGAAGTCTCGACCACTGTTTTTTTTCATTAAAGTATCCCTGCTGAAATTAAAGGACCTTCAGTTGAAAAGTGATCATATACAGCCCCGCACAACACCGCCCGTTTGAATATAGACTCTACGAATGAGGAGGTAATATCAACCACTGTTTTCTGGTAAATAATCCCTGGCAAAATTGAGGGACTTTTCAGTTGCAAACTGATCATATACAGCTCCTCACAACACTGTATAGCAAGGATAGACTCTGTTGGTATAGGGAAGTATTGACGACCATTGTTTTACGTTAAATCATCATTTCCAAAATTTAAGTAGAATTCAAGTGCAAAGTAAACATAGACAGCTCTTCACATCACCGCACGCCTGTATAGCAATCTAGAGGATTTTCAGTATGCCGAGAAGGCAGTGTTGACGTGGACTGTATTTTCAGTTTTCTCACACCTAGCGGAGTTCATCGGCACAAAGGCTGTTCGTTGAGTGCAGTACTGGATACTGGATCAGACAGTTAAGGTGAAAACTGAACATGAGTGTCGCCACCTATCGGACGAGAGTGCGTCAGCGAAGCCAGGCATCCAATTTCATGGGATTTTCCATGACCAAAGAGTTTTTGGTACGATATACATGTACATGTGCTACTGCTGTTGGTGGTGTTGATGATTTAGTTGTTGTTGGTGCTGGTAAATATATATTGTTATTGTTATTGCTGTTGTTGTTGGTTTTGTTGCTGTTGTTGTTGTTGCCACTGCTGCTAATGACGATGATGTTGTTGATAATGATGAGGATGACGATGATTGGGTAGGGCTCTGAGTCATAAATTCATGCAGAAACACATACAGACACAACCTCGATCAACGGAAAAAGGATATTGAATAGGAATATTTAAATACTAGTGTGTATCAGTTATTGACCTAACTTTCTACCCACAATCGTGGGTATATATATATATATATATATATATATATATATATATATATATATATATATATATATATATATATATATATATATATATATATATGAATATATACATACATACACACACATATAAATATATATATATATATATATATATATATATATATATATATATATATATATATATATATATATATATATATACAATGGGATGTAATGTAATCATACGTTATGTGCATATTGCATTGCTATGCAGGGAAGTGATAACATTATATTAAACTATTAATTCCATAGCGAATGGGTATCATGAACTCGCAAACGATATGATACCTTTCTGATATAAAGCTTTAATCTTATTTATCAGATTCGTTTGCGGGTTCGAGGGGCTTGGGGTAGTGGAATTAGCTATAGTTCCTTACGTTATAGCATGTTTTTCATTAGTTTTTCATTACGCATTTTTTTGATGATGGTGAGTTTTCCTTCTTGATGATGAATAGGATTAATACTCAAATAGCTTTCATTGGAATAGTTGGATAGTAATGATATCCAACTATCCGAGATAATTGAACAAACAGAAAGCAGCAGCATCAAATGCCTTTTGATAATAGTTCTTGTGAAGGGAAGGAGTATCGTACACCTCAAATGTATAACATATTAATACATGTATTTTAACCCGGGTCTTAATTTGCAATTTGCCTAAGATGATATCTAAAGCAAATTAGTTATCGCGTAGCTGCATTCACTTTAGAGTGTTATGTTATGAGAGAGAGAGAGAGAGAGGACTCAAACTGTAGAGCATATGTGTGTGTGTATATATATATGTATATATATATATATATATATATATATATATATATATATATATATATATATGTGTGTGTGTGTGTGCATCGTTTTTGTTATATACCGGGTGGGGGGGCACTCAGGTACAGAGGGGGGGGGGGGCGCACCTGCGTTACGTATTTCGCGGAAGAAGGGGTCTTTTTAAAGACCTCCGCATGTCCGCGATTTTGTAAAAGACGGATACTTTTTTGTACCCAGGTACGAAGTCCAAATCCCCTTACAATCCACGAAATATACGCGGCTCTGACGCCGAGTGACTCCCGAAGTGACTTGGCTTCCGAGTTTGCTGCCTCTAAACAAGCAGAGTATTATAAAATCTTAAGTTAAAATACGTGTTCCCGTTCATCCAATGTCAGTGTTTTGATAAAAGAAGGGGTGTTTATTTAGTGGAAAAAATCAGCGTTTTATTAAAATAACGGTGCTTTTTTGGCCAGAAATCAGTGTTTTAGGGGTATTTTTTAATTTTGATAACGAACGTATGCGCCCCTTAAATACCCAAGTGCCCCCCCCCCTCGTGGTTATATAATGGTAACGTAAAACGTCCATACTCATGTCTTGCTAGGGTTGCTTCAGTGTCCCATGTCAAAACCTATTTACTCGACGAGGCAGAAGGCAAGTTTTGGACGAGCTAAGGAGGACTATGTCTTAGTATGGACATAGGGGCACTGGTATAGTGAAGGGTCAGATATGTTTACCAATAGGATTGTGAACCCCGGATTGTCCCAAATAGAATATTTACTCAACAAAGCTAGCAAGTTTGCCATAATCCAAGCCGAATCGCACGCCTTGTCGAAGTCTAGATCTAAGCGGAATCAAACGCCTTTTTGAAGTCTAGACGTTCGGATAGGCAAGATGGTATACGTGGCAACGAGAGTCGCTGATATAGATACAGGGCATGATTATTCCAATCTCCCATCAAGGAAATTTAGAAAGAAAAGCGTTGCATATTCTACATATTCTTCAGAGAACAAAAGGAGTCGTCTGCCGTGTGTTGATGAAATCCACCGTTGCTTTGTAAGTAGATGATGCACTGCATTTAACACCCATTAATGCCCACAGCGGCTAAGACAGTCTGACAACTTTGATGAAATCATTTGAGCAAAAGCAAACTTGGAAAAATATTTGAAGGGGGAATGTTAGTTAAAACGTTACCAACATTTCCCCTTCAAATATTTTGTAAAGTTATTTTGAAATTCTTACATTATTGTCATAAGTAGCATAGATCCAGCTAAATCTTTTAAGCAAATGCATACTTGGAAAAATATTTGAAGGAGAAATGTTGATTAACCCATTAATGCTCACAGTGGCCAAAAACAGCCTGACAATGTTGATGCAATCTTGTAGGCAAAACCAAAATTGAGAAACTATTTGAAGGAGAAATGTTGTTCAGAACTTCACCAACAACTCTCCTTCAAAGATCTTGTAAAATCTTTCTTAATTCCAAAGTTATTATCAAAACTTCCATAGATCCAGACGACAATTTTCATATGACCTTTTAAGTGTGAATGGGTTAAAACATTACCAACACTTCCCCTTCAATATGTTGTCAAGTTATTTTCAACTCTTAAGGTAGTATATTGATCCAGACGAAATTTACCCAGGAACTTAAGTGTTAATGGGTGAACAGTACAGAGAAACCTGCTGCCATTTAGAATGCACTCAAGGTCTGACAATTTTCAATCAAATACATCGTCTTAAGGAATGATATTTGAATATATCAAAATATATTAGAACATGAAGAATGACATCTTTCAGTCAAATATTTTAACAATATTATATGTGTGTTATGTAAAATAATACCATGTGCCAGACAATGTCTATGCTCCAAATACAGTTGGTTGAACGTACCTGCATGAGTTCTAGAGGGCTTAAGACTTGGTTCCTTGAATAAGGAACAGAAGCAGGTGTCTAACGTTTGTTATGTTATAAGTTTAGAATTTCCATTTTTCGCACTCTTCTACCATAGTCAGACAGTTACAATATATGAGGAACCTGAAGTATTCGGCGAAATTCACCGCCTAACCCAAATCACTGGCAGCTGTTATGTTCAAGTCGGGTTAAAAAGTATATGGCGTGTATAAGTATGCTGCTGGTGACTAAATTAACCTATACAAAATGATGCAAAAAAAAATTAAAAATGAAACCCTAGTAAATGGGAACTGATACATGTAGTACTGATAGCCGAGCTTACTAAAGTATACCTACGCCCGGAATTTTAACGTAAAGTTATTATATGTACCGATTATGTCAGTGACTTTGAGTTAGTGGGTGCATTTTCCCAGGTACTCAGGTTTCTCATATTACTGGTTTTCGGCTACTCGTGGTTTAGTCTAAAATTACAGAAAATTTTACAAGAAACAAAGCCACTTTTCGTACTGATGTTCCTCATCCGCTCTACCCGAGTGGCCGAAGACATTGCACATCGGGGGGCCTGCCCTGGTGGCTGAGTGGTCTAAGGTGTTACCACTGACTGTTAGCTGTTTCTCATCACTGCAGTGCAGCAGGGTTAAAATCCCGGCCTGGGCATGTGAGAAAGTTGCCCGTGAATTGGTGTTCAGTTGTGGTTTTCGCCAGGTCTTCTGGTTTCTGTCACTACTTACAACTGGCCAGTCATGTCTCTTAGCCGCAATATGGCAGAAAAAGTGACGAAATTCAAAATCTGACTGATCGGGGCCTCTCACCACTGCCGGAGGTCCTGATCTCAAATTCGGTTCGAGGCATGTGGAAAAGTTGGTGGTCAGTATTTGTATTTGTAATTGTTAATTCATATCTGACCATATGGTCAATAAGTACAGTGGAACCTGACTTTATTGAACACTCACGGGAAATGAAAAAGTGTTCAATGTACGCAGGTGTTCAATGTATCCAGGTTCTGAGTATTTGGAGGTCGGGTGAAATTTAAACAAAATCAAGGGTAATTAGAGAACATGATCATTTTATTGCAACATCTACTACGTCTGTACCTCACTTTCTTCATATAGTTTAAAACTTCACATGTTGAGCATATGGAAAAATATCACTTAACAAAACATTTAATCTTATATATCTCATCTGACCTCATTTTCAGTGAAATGTTTCAAATCAGTGCAGAATGTTCAAAGTAGATAGGTTAAATGTGGCCTACGGGAACGAATTTGGTGTTCAATGTTCAAGATAGACAGGTGTTCAATGTATCCAGGTAGCCTTCCATTGATTTTCAATGGGAGTGTGCCGGGACATGAAAAATTATTCAATTTTCGCAGGTGTTCAATTTACACAGGTGTTCAATTTGACAGGTTCCACTGTATTACATTACAGTTGTACTCCAGGTACTTTATTGCAAGAAGACGATAGATATGATGCAAGGGCTATCTGTTGTTCGCTGTCAAACCCCGCAAGCTCGTGTGACGGTGATTTACCGGAAGTGGGGCGAGCCCTGATGGGCCGAGTGATCTAAGACGTTTACACTGATTGTTTGCTGTCTCTCTCCACTACCTGGGTTCTAATCCCACCCATGGCATGTAAGGAAGTTACCGGTGACTTGGAGTAAGCAGTTTGTTTTCACCAAGCAATCCGATTTCCTCCACCACTTTCAAGTAGGACTGTCATTGATATGACAAGTATCGATCGATCGAAATAATGTTTCCAATTAATCGAAAAAAAATATTATGTCAATTGATATGTCAATTAATCAAAACACATTTTTTCAACCTTTTACGCCATTTTTAGCCAACGCGAATAGATTTTTTGAAGAGAAACTCAAGTATTCAATCAAAAAGTGTTGAGAAAACCTTCATTGTCTTTGCATTGTGAGATTCTTAGGATCCTAGCCACAAAAATGGTGTGGAACATGTAAAAATATTCTATTAGTGCAGTTCTTCAAAATCGAATCGAAATAAATCGGAATCGAAAAATAAAATGTCAATGATCGAATCGAAAAAAAAATTGGAATGTCAATGACAGTCCTACTTTCAAGTG
>OZ012699.1:6174737-6299300 GCA_963942565.1 Maea johnstoni
CAAACATTTTTGAAACACATGTTAACCCTGTCATATTGATACTCATTGAATAATAATTATAGCTCTCGTTGAATGCTCTCAGAGTACCCATGTGCTAGGGTTTCAGTCAATTCTGAGATTCTTTGCATTGTTTTGTGTTGGCCAAATTAGCCACCAGCAGCATAAGTGTTAAGAAATAGTTATTGCAACTCAACCATCAACTCCCTGTTTAATCACTAAATGCTTTTAAAAAAACTTCCTCATGGAATCATCATCTGGATCTAGGATACTTTTAATAATGACAAATAAGAATGATTTAACAAAATATTTGATGGCAAGTTTTTGGTAGTGTTCTGAGTTACATTCCTCCTTAAGATATTTCACAAACTTCTCAAGCTGACAGTGCTAGATTTATCAAAATTAGGTCCCTGGGAGGCAGACAGTAAATTAGAAATATTGTAAATATGATGTATTGCTAGGGAAATATCAATATTGTATCATATTGTGAAAATATAAAAGGTGGCAAACCCTACTACCTCTGAAGGTTACTTAAGTGCACTTGGTCTGGTTAAGCTATTGCTGTATAACTGGTATTTTTTACAGGCATTTAATTTTCGCACTGCTCCTGATCATAGCGCCAAAATAACATCCTTCAAAAGAATTTTAGCACTCCAAATTAATACCGTATAAAGTTAAATGCTCTCAGATGACAAAGTGGAGAAAAGACAAACCATGTGGCGCCATCTATAGTTCACCCTTGGCATCATGTAACCTTGTACACTGGGAGTAAATAATAAGTGTTAGGTCTTTTCTAAAATTTAGAACTGGCATTTTAAAAGGGGAATAGAAGGAGGAAAAAGAGATAAAAATAAGAAAATGAAAAAGAGGAGGATGGGGAAAAGGGGAGGAGAAGGGGGACATTTTAAGGGGAGAGGAGCTAGTAGCGACAGTAATCGGAATGAAGAGAAGGGGCCAGGGGAAAATATTCCAGACACAGGTACCGACATAATTTTCAGAACTAACTTGCCATGCCGGGCAAGTAGTTCATGATTTTTACTTGCCCGACATAATTTTTGGCTTGCCCGAAATAAGTTATAACAAATGCTAGAAAGGCATGTATTATTTATCATGGATTTAAAGATTTAAAAAACATTTTCTTGTTAGTTTTGTTGTATTTGTTTGCATATTAATGTGTATTTGGGCCATTTACTATAAAAGTAATGTGTTGTGTTCAGAAAATCAGCTTGCCTATTCGGCCAAGTGAAAACTGAAATGTACTTGCCCGAAAGCCCTTTTTTCAAAAATTCACTTGCCGGGGCAAGCGGGCTAGTACTTATGTCGGTGCCTGAGACACTGCAGGTCTTGACGCTAACTGAGTGAACCTTTGGTGCCAGTCCAAAAGAAAAATCCCAAAAACAGCTTCAGGCCGACACAAAAAAAAGCGCAACTGGTCCTACTGGGCCAGTAAACATTCAGGGACATTCTTGTTAACAGGTTTCCCCCCCCCCCCCCCCCAAGAATGTCACTCCCCAATTGTTTTAGAATAAACGAAGATTAAATAAACAAAAATAAATGTTGATGAATTTTATGCGATATTTTTCTTGTTACTCTAGAGAGAAAATTGTAGGACCAGTAAATATTTTGCAGGACCAGTAGACCCTAGATGTTACTCAAGTCCTATTGGGCTAGTAACATTTTGAGACAGCATTGATGCCTGAGGGATATATATTACGGACACCAATATTCAGTAGTATCATCTGTATTCCAGAAGCCACAATCTGTGCAGTACGTCTCATGGGTGAAATAGATCTGTCAGAGGATCATCTTGGATCACGCCAGAACATTAGAGAGGTCCACGCATATCATAGCTCCTCCAGTTCTACTAATGTCCTAAACGTCGTTATGTAAGAATCTCTTAAGGATTCACTGATATGCTCGCATTAGCATTATAAGTAGCTGAGATAGCATCCACATGTTTACAGCTCTTGGATTAACCCCACCTAGATCTCCTATCTGTGAGAAATTAATTTGTACTCTCTTTCTCTCTCTTGGTCTCTCTCTCTCTCTCTCTCTCACTTACTCTCTCTCTCTCTCTCTCTCTTTCTCTCTCTCTCACTCTCTCTCTCTCTCTCTCTCTCTATCTCTCTCTCACGCTCACTCTCTCTCTCACTCTCTCTCTCACTCTCTCTCTCACTCTCTCTCACTCTCTCTCTCTCTCTCTCAGTAGCATTAAGTAGCTGAGATAGCATCCACATGTTTACTGAGCTCCTGGATTAACCCCACCTACATCTCCACGACATGACAAAATAATTAGTACTCTCTCTCTCCCTCTCTCTCTCTCCATCTCTCTCTCCATATCTCTCTCTCTCTCTCTTTATCTCTCTCTCTCTCTTTCTCTCTCTCAAATATCTTTTTGGATTACTATTATCTTAAATATGTGTTTCATATGTGTTCGAATCCTTATTGATTTGGAGTTTGAAGGGTAGAAAAAACATTAGGGTAGTGATTTCTTTGAGTAAAAACTTGTTAGGGTAATTGGGTTACAGGTGACAAGGAAACTTTTTAAGGGTTTATAGTTATAACATGTTTTCTTTCCCCATGATCATTTTACCAAGGTATTACACCTTGACAAATGTATATCTACCTGCATGTTGACAAACCTTATATCATGTCTGGTCTGCTCAATAGATGTCACTAGTGATACGAACAACATTGCTCACAGATTCTGATGTATGTCAGTCAGGCATGCTGTTTTCACAAGAAGTATTTGGCAGAGATTTTTAGCAAATCCCGGTTTAGTTTCAATTATGGCATTAGAAGAGCTTAATACCAGTAAATACCTGGCAGGCAGAAAGTGATAAGCCAAATTTGGGAAGCGAGTGAGTTCTAATAGGGGTAGATTACGTGTCACAGGTAATATAGCTAACGTAAGCACTATATTGGCTATATTTGTAATGCACTGCCTGCCAAATATGCCAACTGGTATAATAGGGCTAACCCTTCCAATGCTAAGGCTACTTTCGTGCAAAGCACAAGGATGCAAAGATTTTTAAAAACCCTCAACATCCTTTTGTGTTGGTATTCATTGGATAACTCTCACTGACTACTCCATTACAGGATATGGCCACAGTACCAACCGTACTGGCCACCACGGTACCGTGGTGGCCCGGACGGTTGGGGGTGTGGCCACACTGTGATACAGCAATGCTTCCTGTCATACACACTCCCTAGAGAACGCTACCCACCTGGCCGGCACTGGCGTGCATCCCTTATCTATATGGGTCAAATGCAGCCACCTAGTACCAGTGTAGGATGGAGTGTTGACGCTAAATGTGACAGCCATACAGATTTCCACTTGCAGCAGAAAATTGAGTATAAAGGCGGTTTTCATGGAAATGGCTACAAGAAAGTGGTATATTTAGTTTAGGAAGTATACGATACTCTGGCGTGCAGCTTAATATAGGAGTTTTAGCATGCTCTTGAGGGTTGAAAGTTGTAACAAGTGACTTTAAAAAGTTCTCTGTGACCATATCCTGTCATGTCTCAGATGAGTACCCATATGCCAGGGTACCCAAAATGATGTCAGTCATTTTTAATTGTTTTTGCGTCATTTTGTATTGGCAAAATTAGCCATCACCAGCATAAGCGCAGGACTCGACATTGGTGCTTGCCTCGTTGCCCCGGGCAAGTAGAATTAGTAAATTATAGGTGAAGGGCAAGTGAAATCTACATCTTGCTTGCCCCACTAGGCAAGTACGCTGTATATATTTCAGGCTCACTTTTGAGAACATGTGCATATTTTGTGGTCAGGCATCCAATAAGCTTGTCCTATAAAATATGCTTTTACATGCCAGCATTATATTCTACTTGGTTCTAAATGGAACATCATGAAACATAAAATTTTTCAAGGGCAGGTGAGAGTTGGACTAGGGCAAGTGAAAGTCGAATCTCACTTGCCCTACTGAAAAAGATGCTGCAAAAGTTAATGTCGTGCCCTGTAAGGGTTAAGCCTATTACCATATTCATGTATGTAGGATGGCTGGCTCGTACCCTCTTAAAGGGTCAGCTAGGGTCCCTGATTAATTCCGTCCTCTTCTGTCTCCACTGACAGGAACACCAAATATTTAACTCTTGATCCTGATTGGACAGTTGGGAGATCCTGGAGGTTCAACCAGTCAATCGGTGTGCTGCGTTGTGCATGGGATTTTCTGATTCACACCAAAATCATTCACGTCTGAAATTGAAATAAAAGTCTCAGAGTTGACTATTTTAACCCTTGATATGCCGCTGGTGGCTAATTTGGTCAAAACAAAATAATGTGAAAAAAGCTGAAAAATCACTGAAACCCCGGCTAATTCACCAGGTACTCATCTGATAGTACTGAGGAAGATCTTTCCCATGAATACCAACATGGCAGGGTTTGGATGGCTTTCAAACATTTTAGTTGTCTTATGTCTCGTATTAACCCTCTTGCTGCTAGGACAATGTATGGTACTATATGGGCACTAGCTACACTATAGCACGTCATGAGAAAGATACGACTGAAAGGCTGATGTGCCATGTTCTTTAAGTGCTGCTTCCGCAATAAAATAAACATCCGGCCATATACAATTTAGATTGCTAGCACAATCAGAACCCCCTCAATCGCCACATGTATTTTTATAATTTATAACCACCATTTTGTGCCGAAAATCATCAACTCAACACCAGAAATACAGTTTAGAACTGTGGCGGCCATTTTAGATAATCGCATATGACTTGGATTTTTTTTGCATCAAGTTATGTTATGAAGCCATTTCCCATCGAAATAAACAACCCTATTTTTTAAAATTACAAATGGTGTTTACTTACCTTCATATTTACCAGAAAATGTTTTCTTTTCTCTGTTATACCATGTGTGAGATCGATTTCTGAGACCTCAATTCAACATGGTTTGGACATATTCTTCGCGAGTTTACGCTCGTTCAATTCATTTGTCCATGAGCCGTAAAATCATGTAACCCTTACTAAATTAATTGACAACAGGAAATCGGTGGCGAAAATAAATAATGAATTTATATTACCAAAACAAGCTGATTCTCAGCTTTCTGAAAATGTTTATTTTATAGATATCCAGCCTGTGGGATATCTGTTGTCAGTGAATGAAGTGAAATTATCGCTCGGCGGCGCGGCCGCCATTTTGAAATCGTATATTTGACACCGTCTGCAGAGTCAACTTCATCCACTTCGATCGATAAATAGACGGTCAAAATTTTCAAATAACTTAAAGATATATTGATATTATTGTTCCTGAACATCTAATTGACTTACTTGGTAAATAAAATTAAACAAAAAAGCGAAAGAATAAAGGAAATAGATCGCTGAGAACAACGGCCGCATTCGTAAAATATTGTTCGGTTCGTTTTTGCCGTGGTCGCGCACTTGTCAAATCAATCATGAGATCGATTTGTTCAATGTATGTTAGTATTTCTTTAATAAGATAACTTTACTTTTCATTTACATATTAAAATAATACTGTGTGAACAGGTGGGAACATTGTCTCACCTACTCAGTTTTAATTTTGAAAAAATTCGGCGTATTTATCGTATACGGCCAACCGGAAGTTGATGAGCCGTACACGACAATGGCGAGCATGGAGATACCGCTATTTGTCGTATTTACTCGCCAACCGCTACAGAGAAAACGTAGCGTAGGGCGATTGAGATCGCCCACCGCAGCGAGAAGGTTAAAGAAGCTGCAGCTTTGAAAGGGTTAACTTTACCACTCGACTATTGGGGCGGCAGACACTCAGAGGTGAGAGACAGCGAGAAATTAGTATCAAGGCCTTAGACCACTGAGCTTTCAGGCCCTGAGGTGATAGACTGAGAAGTCAGCCTTAGACCACTTGGCTACCGGGACAGACACTCTCCCACTTAGATTCTTCTATAACATATTGTATTTCTGTTCTAGATGTGGGTTTAATGACGGGGTAACATGCATTGTCGGAATGTTGCGGCATGCAGATATTGTAACACCTTAGACCAATGGGCTATCAGGGCAGGCCCTTAGTGGTGCGGGAGATTGAGCAGTCAGTGGCAATGCCTTAGACCTCTCAGCTATTGGGGCAGACCCTCAGTGGTGAGGGAGATTGAGCAGTCAGTGGCAATGCCTTAGACCTCTCAGCTATTGGGGCAGACCCTCAGTGGTGAGAGACAGCGAGCAGTCAGTGGCAATGCCTTAGACCTCTCAGCTATTGGGGCAGACCCTCAGTGGTGAGAGACAGCGAGCAGTCAGTGGCAATGCCTTAGACCTCTCGGCTATTGGGGCAGACCCTCAGTGGTGAGAGACAGCGAGCAGTCAGTGGCAATGCCTTAGACCTCTCGGCTATTGGGGCAGACCCTCAGTGGTGAGAGACAGCGAGCAGTCAGTGGCAATGCCTTAGACCTCTCAGCTATTGGGGCAGACCCTCAGTGATGAGAGACAGCGAGCAGTCAGTGGCAATGCCTTAGACCTCTCAGCTATTGGGGCAGACCCTCAGTGGTGAGAGACAGCGAGCAGTCAGTGGCAATGCCTTAGACCTCTCAGCTATCAGGGCAGGCCCTTAAGTGGTGAGGGAGATTGAGCAGTCAGTGGCAATGCCTTAGACCTCCCAGCTATTGGGCAGACCCTCAGTGGTGAGAGACAGCGAGCAGTCAGTGGCAATGCCTTAGACCTCTCAGCTATCAGGGCAGGCCCTTAAGTGGTGAGGGAGATTAAACAGTCAGTGGCAATGCCTTAGACCTCCCAGCTATTGGGGCAGACCCTCAGTGGTGAGAGACAGCAAGCAGTCAGTGGCAATGCCTTAGACCTCTCAGCTATCAGGGCAGGCCCTTAAGTGGTGAGGGAGATTGAGCAGTCAGTGGCAATGCCTTAGACCTCCCAGAATGCCTTAGACCTCTCAGCTATTGGGGCAGACCCTCAGTGGTGAGAGACAGCGAGCAGTCAGTAGCAATGCCTTAGACCTCTCAGCTATTGGGGCAGACCCTCAGTGGTGAGAGACAGCGAGCAGTCAGTGGCAATGCCTTAGACCTCTCAGCTATTGGGGCAGACCCTCAGTGGTGAGAGACAGTGAGAATCTAGTATCAAGACCCTAAACCAGCGTGCCATGAAGGCAGGCCCTGTGGTGAAAGACAGTGAGAAGTCAGCCTTAGACCACTTGGCTATCGGGACAGACCGGCTCTCTCACTTCTATAAGGCCACTCCAATTTATTTACTTGTCTTACGTGCTCAGGAGGTAGGAAATAAGCCATTTTGGAATTTGAAAAAAAGTCGAAAAATGTGACTTTTTTTATTTTTTTTATTTTTTTAGAGTCTGACGACTAGGACTGGTAGCGATATGTTTCTACCAGCCTATTCTCAACTAAATAAAATCAATCAATCAATTAATCCCTGTAACCTGAAGGGTGGGAGGTATACCTCCTCAAGTCTGAGGCTCTACTACAGCAATGATAGCTTTCTGTAGTTGATTGAATCACCCTTACAAAGAATATTCTTAAAACTTGCACTTTTTTTTTTTTTGGAGTCTGACAGAAAATCTCCAAACCACTTTCGTCCGTAAGACACCAAAGTCGACTTTTATTATTTATTTTTTTGTAGTCTGACTTTTTTTTGTCCACAAAAAGCTTGTAAGACAAGTAATTAAATTGGAGTGGCCTTGTATTTCTGTTGTAGATGTGGTTTTGATGATACGGGTGACATTGCCGGCATGGTGGCGCGGTGGGAATTGAGAGCTATTGATCTATGCCTCGTGCCTTTAATGGCAAGGCACCGACAGTGTCAAGAGCATTGATCTCTTGATGATGACCAAAACAAATACTCAGGGTCAAACCCAGGGGACGACTTACTATGCTATTGATTTTAACCCATTCATTACTACTCTTATACTTTTATGGTAGTAATAATGATAATAATAATAATAGTAATAATAATGATAATGATAATAGTAATAATAATAATAATAATAATAATAATAATAATAATAATAATAATAGTAATAATAATAATATTAATGATGATAATATTATAATAATAATAATAATAATTATAAAGATAATGATAATAATAGTAATGATAGTAATATATATACACATACACATATGTTTATATATATATATATATATATATATATATATATATATATATATATATATATATATATATATATATATATATATATATATATATGTATATATATATATATATATATATTATATATATATATATATATATATATATATATATATGCAAAATCTAACCACTGATGAAGTATCAAGTTTATCTTTGAATGCTAAACAAGCGAGATCCTCACTGGAAGACTGCATTATACAAAAGAAATCATAAAACTTCTTCGAGATAGTGGATGGAATCAGAAAATGGACGTGTGTGAGTGTGAATTTCTTTGATTAGTCTAGAAAGTATGCGAGGGGAATAGAAATGACGGCATTTCGTGCCGGCCGGCCGTCATTCAGCCACGAGGAGGCACCATTGTATTTGGTGAAATGCCTTAATAAGACATTTCTTTGTCTGCCAGCAAGCAGTTTGGGGGAGATTCATATACACACTGGTTGTATCTGAGAATAGCCAAGTGGACGTTATATTTTGCCACGGAGGTTGAGGCACTTAGATACAGGTTCAAGAAGTGACGGAAAACCTGGCATTAATGGTACTCATCTGATAGGACTCAGTAAGAGCTTTCCAATGAATACCAACATGACAGGGTTTAAAAGGTTTTCAACAATTTCTGTGTTCTTGTGCCTTTGATGAAAGTACAGGCCTCAACACCAACAATGAACCACTGGCCCCAGGCCAGTAAAAATTCCTAAAAAATGGCTTTGGGCCAGTAAAAAAATGACCTCAACTGGCCAGTAAATATTTGGGGCCATTCTTGTTAACATAAGTTTCCCCTCAAGAATGTCCCCAAATGTTTTTGAAATAAATGAAGATAAAATAAATAAAAATAAATAATGTTAGTTTATTTCATGCAATGTTTTTTGTTGTTTTGTTAAAGAAAAATCTTTGGGACCTGTAAATGTTTTGCACGACCTGTAGATCCTAGGTGCTACTGGTCCTATGTGGCCAGTCACATTTTAAGTTAGCGTTGAGGCCAGCACATTATAAGAAATAGAGTCATATATATATATATATATATATATATATATATATATATATATATATATATATATATATATATATATATATATATATATATATATATATATATATATATATATATGTCTCTGTGCTTTTTCGAAAATTATGTATTCTCCTTCCTTAAGAAAAACAACATGCATTGGTCTGGCCTGAACAGCATTGGAGTAAACATATCGGAAGAGATGCATTGAGTCAGGCAAATGGATGGCCCATGGAATTGAGCGCTCAGTTTCGGTGAATAATTCAGCCTGGTCGCTAAGACTAAGCTGGCCTTTAGTCGCTAGTCCCTTTCACACACAGACACACTGACATGTGCAGTGTAAAATATCTGCTGAGAATAATTCACTGACTTCTTCCTAAAGACAAGGGTCATAGGTGCGGGTGCAGTATATAACTTATAGGCATAAGAAGTTTTTTAACCCTTCTGATGCTGAGGTTATTTTCGTCCACTGCACAAAAATGTGAAAAATTATGAAAATCATCCAAACCAAGTCATGTGGGTATTCATAAGAAAGCTCTTGTTGAGTACTATCAGATCAGTACCCATGTGTCAGGGTTTCTATCATTTCCCAGCTTTTTGTCCAAGTTATCCACCACCAGCATAAGGGTTATAGATTTTAAAAAACCCTTCCAATGCTGAGGCTACTTTCATCCAAAGCAGAAGGATGCAAAGATTTTTTTAAACTATGTTTGAAAACTTGGTAAAAAGTCTTAGATCTTCATTTTGATGTCTGGGAAGTTGGGGGTAATTCCTCAAAGTTTTGGCCATAAAACCCTCAATGGTCAACGTTGTCCTCAGGACAAAAGGAATTGCACTTGTCGGTAGGACTGTCATTGACATCCATTTTTTTTTCGATTCGATCATTGACATTTTATTTTTACGATTCCGATTATTTCGATTCGATTTTGAAGAACTGCACTAATAGAATATTTTCACATGTTCCACACTATTTTTGTGGCTAGGATCCTAAGATTCTCACAATGCAAAGACAATGAAGGTTTTCTCAACACTTTTTGATTGAATACTTGAGTTTCTCTTTCTCTTATTAGCGTTGGCTAAAAATGGCGTAAAAGGCTGAAAAAATGTGTTTCGATTAATTGACATAACAATTGACATAATATTTTTTTCGATTAATTGGAAAAAATATTTCGATCGATCGATACTTGTCATATCAATGAGGTAGGTTCCATTCAGCAATTCAGCAGGACAAGGATTTTAAATTAGTAATTCTGCAGACAGCGTTTCTGATGATGATTTGTTTATAACTGTGACATGATGAACCCACGATGCATGACAGGAAATGGTCACATAGAACTTTTTAAAGTCACTAGTTACAACTTTCACCCTCAAGAGCACGCTCAAACTCCTATACTAAGCTGCAAGCCTGCGTATCATATACTTCCTTACCTAAATATACCACTTTTATGTAGTTATTTCCAATGAAACCGCTTTTATACTCAATTTTCCACTGCAAGTGGAAATCTTTGAGGACTGTCTATTCTTGCGTTAACCTCCCTCCTACACTGCCACAGCTGACTGCATTTGACCCATAAAGATAAGGACCTGCACTGCCAGTACCTGCCAGATAGATAGCGTTCTCTGGGGAATGTGAACGACAGGAAGCACAGCTGAAGCACAGTGTGGGACACTCCACAAGTTGAGTCTGGCCGACGGTACCCTTAATGTGCACATTTCCTGTAATGTGCTAAATAATGTGTCTTTTATTCTCTTTTGTTTCTTGTTGCTGGGTGCCATTTTCATATTTAAAGATAAGGAACTTTGATGATTTGTTTGTGAGCATGACATGATGAACCCTCGATGCTAAATGTTTCTTTTATTCTCTTTTGTTTCATGTTGCCGTTCCTTTGTCTTGAACTATTTATGACTCTCCTCACCTCTGGATGGCTATCGCTGCCATGGCAACTCATCATCTGGGTATCCATAATAGGTGAGTACTTTTTACCTGAATAAATGAATGTGTCAAAGGCACATCGACACACGAAGGTCATTTTGTGCCATAAAATATTACCAAAAACTGGTCCTTTGTCATTGTTGAAGAACAATGACAAAGCATAATTATTCTAGGTGAAAGAGGAAAAAGAGGGAGAGTAAAAGCAGAGCCTTCAGATCCAAACAGAACCAAGGGATATTTTAGATGCAGGGTATCCATAGACAGAACCACACATCCCCCTTCTTTTATAAGGTGAGCAGGGTACCACACCAGCTTAGAGTTCCCCGGGAGGTGCCAGCTCCTATTGCACACCATTGAGCAAGCCAATAAGGTGTGCCCCTTAATTTCGACTTAGATGACCAAACACAAGTGGATTCGAAACCAGCCAGTCAACCTGAACATGCTAGCCTCAACCAGTGTCAACTAATAGCTGTTGGTGGAGATAATTAAGGTTTCCCAGTAATGTAATCGATGCAAGAGCCCTGATTGGTCCTTGTTCCCACATGACCTCACGCTGATGCCTTATCTGGTACTCCTGGCATATATTGTACCATATTTTGAAAGTTGCACGATATATTTAACAAAGTTGCATGATATTTTGAAAGTTGCATGATATTTTGAGAGTTGAATAAATATCATTTTGGCATGCCATAATATATATATATATATATATATATATATATATATATATATATATATATATATATATATATATATATATATATATATATATATATATATATATATAATTTTGGGAATCCGAAGCTGAAATAATGATAGTAATATTTAGATTATTTTGAAAACCATTTTAGCACCAATTTTAGATATCCATGAATTACATTTTTGTTGGTGATGTTTTCATTAATATTTTGCCATCAACTATTTCCCTAACAATGATTTTTCCTGCAAGATCTCATCAAAATTGTCAGCCACCTTTTGGCTGCTGTGCGTATCAAAGGGTTAAACGGATGCCACAAACTGGTAGCCTATAAATCAGCCAGTACATAATAAATCAATCAACATATAGGAAAATATGTTATTTCTAGCATATCCATTACATTTTGTGAGATGGAGAAAAAACAGTTCTCGCATTCTTTTTTTAGCACATATTATGTTAGTCCTTTGAGCAATTTGTTAAAAGCAGAAGCAATTTATCAATTTATTTTAGCAATTGTCCTGGGGGACCAGTGATTGACAAAGCATCAACGGCATAATATAGCGAACAATGATTCGCTATTTCAGGGTAAAAATTGAATCTGCCGAAAATAGCGTATTGGAAGCCCACGAGGGCTGGCAAATGGGACGCATTGTTTTGCCTAGAAAGGGCCGTCACAATACTCGATTGGACGATAAGCTCGCAACAAGGGAAACCATTTAAGTTATCAGAGGCGAGGGCCGGATATTGCCGGCTTTGACGGAAAACAATGGATACTGACAGCTTGCGGTTCTTCTAGCGCTGCGAAATGAGTTCCTCAAGTAGGGTTCCCACCAATAGAAATTAATTGAATGGTAGGGTTTCTACCAATAGAAATTAATTGAATGGGTACTTCCCGGTCTACAGTGTCATTTCAGTTACAGCATAGAAAACGGAAAACTATTTCTCTATCTAATGTATGCTAGCATCAACTTATGAGTACTCACAAGTATGGGTTCCACCAAATAGAAATTAATTGAATGGATATTCTCCACCCTACAGTGTCATTTCAATTACAGCATAGAAAACGACAAACTGTTTCTCTATTTTGTATTCTAGCATCAACTTATGAGTTCCTTAACTATGGGCTCCACCAATAAAAATTAATTGAATGGGTATTTTCTTGCCTCTGGTAGTCTGGTATCATTGCAGTTACAGCATAGAAAACGGAAAACTATTTTCTCCATCTTGTATGCTTAATAGCATCAGCTTCTAAGGCTTCAGCCAATGGATATTAATTATTTCTGTATTCTGCGGAGCTGCTCTTGAAGATAAAGGCGTGATTCGAGGTTACTGGCAGAGCAGACCTCTGAGTAGCAATCAAAAAATCATTAGTTCCAAAAAACTCATTATCTTTCTTGCTTCCACATTCATGCTAAACGTTTCCTTTCTTAAGTGCATGTTTTCCTTTTTTCTTGTCATGCTGGGTATCATACGATGGACCAAGTGTGAATGAGCAAATATTTAAATATTTATTTTCACCACCGTATTTTGGGGGGAGAAAATAAATTTGAATTTATTTTCACGCCCGTTTATTGGGTGGAAAAAATAAATTTAAATTCATTTTCCCTCCCGTTTATTGGGGAGAGAAAATAAATTTTAATTCATTTTCACTCCCGTTTATTTGGGAGAGAAAATAAGTTTTAATTTATTTTCACTCCCGTTTATTGGGGGGAAAAATAAATTTTATTTCATTTTCACTCCCGTTTATTGGGGAGAGAAAATAAATTCTAATTCATTTCCACTCCCATTTATTGGGGAGAGAAAATAAAATAAAATTTATTTTCACTCCAGTTTATTGGGGAGAAAAAATAAATTTAAATTTATTTTTTCTACTGGAAAATGACAACATTTTTATAAAAAAAAAATTGTTTTCCAGAAAAACGGGATTCCTTTTTTAAATTCTGCCGTTCACACCTGCAACATCTTAACCTTAAATGTCCTGATGACAGGATATAAAAAATATATATCCTGAGTACGGGGCGGAAAAGAATACCAGTGTTGCAATTTAAAATTTAGAATTTATACTTTTGTTGATTATCACTTTTTCTGCCAAATCAGGCTAAACTGTAACTAGCCAGTTGTAAGTGGAAGAGGAAAGTACTCTGGAAAACCAACCCCTATCCTCTAGTCACTGACAACTTTCTCACATGCCCCTTAATGGATTTGACCTAAATACGCATTAAGTAGCAATGAAATGCCTACGACCACTTGGCCATTGGGGTAGACCCCCGGTATTGCACCAGTCACCAGCCTGGAAAACCAACCCCTAACCTCTAGTCATTGGCAACTTTCTCACGTGCCCCTAAACAGATTTGAACTTGGTAGTGGGGAGAGAAAACAAGCAGTCTGCAGCGATGAAATGCCTACGACCACTTGGCCATTGGGGTAGACCCCCAGTATTGCTGGTACTAGCTTAGATAGATAAAAAACAAGTGGATATGAAACCATTCGGTCAACCTGAACAGGCTGGCTGTGGTGAGTAGTAGGGATTGGGATCGTTGAGAATTCTACGGTTCGGTTCGGTTCTAGGTTTTGCTCCTACGGTTCGGTTTTATCACGGTCTCCTAAACGGTTTATTAATGACATTTCTTGGATACGAAACTACGCAATAGAATGCGTGGCTGAACTTGCCTGAACTGGAAAGTTCTGGAAAGGTCCTATATACTAGCTCCCTGGCCACTTTCTCTACGCTCAGAAGGCTTCTGAGCATAGTGAACGTGGGCAGGGTACCAGACTTGAGAGATTTTGAAATGGCTGTTTGATCGTTGCGCTTGGCAGACATTGTGAGGCCAGCGAGAAGGTAGGTGCTGACAGTTTTATTACGCCTCCAGGAACCCTGTGCATGCATAGAAAACCGAACCGTGTAGAGGGAGGTCCGGTTTTTGACTGGTTAACCGCAATGCTCAGGCCGGTATCACATATGAACCGGTCCCCCGTCCCCATCCCTAGTGAGTAGCTCAAAAGTCGGGATCTGCGCATAGTGGCATGCAGGTTTCTCTGTAATTTAAATGTTATAAGAGCCCTCATTGGTCTTTGTCTCCTAGTGACATTATACATAGGCCAGATTCCAGACCGCTGGCATAGCCAGGTCTTCACTATAGCGCATATAGTAATTGGTCTCTTTACCAAATCCATTCTTTTATTCATCTAAGGTACTAGACTTTTGCTTGTGAATATGCCATTTGCATTTACACACATACCCGGTGGGTGCACCACACTGCAAAACAACCCTTTGTTACAAAAAATCGCTCGGAAAAGGTTGAAATAACGAGTTTCCGTCATAATTTATTGTCCTCCTGCCGATCTCTTCGAAGGCATTACTCATGCCGATAATCATGGGAGTGGGTTTTTTCTCCTTATAAGGAAGTTGTTATTGGTGGGTAAATCTAGCTACATATTCATTCTGCTAGTCTCGTCTTTGTTGCCATGGTGATGGCCATAAAGTGGGGGGGGGGGTAGTGGACGGGGTAATTGATAGGGGGTGGTGGGGTAAAGAGGGAGGGGGTAGAGGGGAGGGGCGTTATACTGATGATATAGGGAGACAGCTTCCTCAGATAGGAGAATATAATTTCAGCTTTCTCAGAGAATTATTTATGTATGTATGTTTATTGGCTGTAAACAAGTTACAAAATCATACAAACAAAGTATGAAGAAAATTATATGAAAACAAAAAATTGCAACAAATAAAGAGGTTGGCAAATATATACAGTCTTTATAAAGTTAATGCTTCCGTAAGAAAGGCATAACAAAAATAGCTTGTCCTTATAAGAATATTATAGACTTGAAATTGTAACTCATCAGTCACTAATATTCACAAATTTTGTCAGTTAATCATGAAAAATAATCATAATTGTCACTAATTAACGATTTTTTGTCAGTTAATTATGGAAAAATTATTTGGTGCAGTTCTCACAATTAAGTTGCCATCAGTTCTCAGAGCTAATTAGCAAATATATTTCGGGCCTATTAGAATCTACTGGGTTAATAAAATATGCGTTGGTGTTGAGCCCTAGCTGTCCAATAATTCATGAAGTAGACATAATAAAAAGATATCTCTTTCAATAATGCCTAAAAAGATTGTTTTTTTCCTGTAACTCTAACCTTTTGGGATGCCTACTGTTCAATTGTTATAGGTTGTGCCTCCCACAATGTAGAAATATTGGATATTTGAGTTGCAAGGGAACTCTTAACCCTTTATTTTGCTGGTGGTGGCTAATTTGGCCAAAACAAAATGATGTAAAAAAACTTTAAAATGACTGAAACCCTTGTAAATGGGTACTCATCTGAGAGTACTCAGCGAGAGCTATCCAATGAATACCAACATGACAGGCTTGAGATAGTTTTCAAAACTCTTTGCATCCTTGAGTTTTGGAGGAAAGTAGCCTCAGCATTGGAAGGGTTTAAACCATTTATTTTGCTGGTGGTGGCTAATCTGGCCAATACAAAATGATGCAAATAATGACTGAAACTCTGGCAAATGGGTACTCATCTGAGAGTACTCGGCGAGAGCTATCCAATAAATACCAACATGACTGGATTTGGATGTTTTTTCAAAAATCTTTGCATTTTTGTGCTTTGAACATATATTTAGAAGGGTTAAGGTGTCTCTATATCACAGTCGTAGTTATGACCAGCACTTAAGATATACTCTATACTCTAATAGATGATATCAATGAATAATATGTAGCTGTAAGTGCTATTCAAATCCCTTTGGGAGCGTTTCATAAAAGAAAATCTTTTGTAAAACTCCCAAAGGGATATTTTAGATATTTCCATATAGGCTGTGCCTCCCACAATATAAATGTGTTGGATATGTGAGTTTCAAGGGAATTCTTAGAGTGTCTCTCAAAGTTGTGAGCATTAACCTATTAATACTCATAGCGGCCAAAACAGCCTTATGATTTTGGTGAAATATTTTATCTAGAAGCCTATTTGGGAAAATATTTGAAGGGGAAATGTTCATCTGAACATTTCCAACAAGTCTCCTTCAAATATTTTCTAAAAGCATCCTTAATTTCTAAGTTATTGTCAAAAGTATCAAAGACACGTGCAGACGACAACTTTTCAAGAGTAGCTGACTTAAGCATTAATGGGTTAAACCAGCATTATGATATACTCTAATAGATGATATCAATGAACAATATGTAGCTGTAAGTGCTATTCAAATCCCTTTGGAAGCTTTACATAATAGAAAATAATCTATTGTATCCAAAGGGATATTCTTAAAAAATCCCATACAGGTTGTGGTTCGCACACTATAAATTTGTTGGATATGTGAGTTTCAAGGGAAATGTTAGAGTGTCTCTCAAAATTGTGGTCATGATCAGCACTTAAATATACTCTGATAAATGGTATAAGTGAATGATATCTAACTGTAAGTGCTATTCAAATCCTTCGGGAGTTTTATAGCAAATTATAACAGAAACTGTATAATTGCTTGACTGATGAAAAAAAAAGATATTCCTTCCAAGTAACCTACCCTATTATTTTGGGACCATTACAGGAAACACAATTATCTCTTTTAGGCCTAAGGCCTAGAAAAAAATTGTTTCCTGTAACAGTCCTAAGAAAATAGGGTAGGTAGGTCGGTAAAAAGATTTTTTGGATTATTTTTTGTTCAAAAATGTGTGTTTTATGGATGTTTTATGTTGATTAGGAGTTGGAAGGGCAGAAAAAACTTTCAGGTAGGTATATTTTTGAGTAAAAACTTGTTAGGGTAGGGTTACAGGAAACAAACAACATTTTTTAGGCCTTACAGGAAACAAACAATTTTTTTCTTTTAGGCCTAACAGCATGTGTTCAACCATAACATTGAGCTTATTAGACAATTAATTGACAGTGTAGACAATCTAAGATAATACCATGGGTGGTTTTACCTTCAGGTATAAGGCAAGCAATATTAACCCATTAATGCTCAAAGCGACCAAAAGCAGCCTGAAAATTTTGAGGAAATCTTTCAGCCAAAAGCTTAGGAGAATATTTTAACCCTTCCAATGCTGAGGCTACTTTTGTCCAAAGCACAAGGACGCAAAGATTTTTGAAAACCATCTAAACCCTGTCGTGTTGGTATTCATTGGAAAGCTCTTGCTGAGTACTCTCAGATGAGTACCCAATTGCCAGGGTTTCAGTAATTTTTCAGGTTTTTCACATCATTTTGTATTGGCCAAATTAGCCACCACCAGCATAAGGGTTAAGGAGAAATGTTATTGAGGACATTGCACAGTCAACAACTCCCCTTCAAATATTTTGTTGAATCATTGTCAATTCCAAAGTTAACCCTTTAACATGCCTGTAGCACCTAGAACCGCCTGACTATTTGGGTGATATCTCTCTGACAAAAACATTATTTAGAAAATATTTGACGGAGAGTTAATTAATTGTACATTAGAACTAGGGAGTCGACAAATCGATAAATCGACATTTTCACTTTGTCAATTAAATCGAATCGAAAGGTTGGGTATCGAATCGAAATAATCGATATTCTGTACCCCAATAATGACGTATGATTATTAATAAAAATACACTTTTCCCAGACATTTTCTTTTTAAACTAATGCAAAGTGAAACTCTGACTACATATCGAAGTATTTTCTATGGCTTTTGTATGAGAAATTGGAAGGAATGATGTGCTTTACTCAGGCATATGCCCAAGACACAGGGTACCCAACCAAAATATAGGGTTATCAATGACAACCCTATAAATAATTGTGCCCTACGGTGTATCGAATCGAATCGCGTTGAATCGAAAAATATATCAATTAATCGAATCGATAAAATTTCATATCAAGGACATCACTAATCAGAACTCTATCTACAACTCTCCTTCAATTATTTTGCAAATCCATGCTTCAATCCAAAGTTATTTTCAAAAGTATCACAGATCCAGACGACCTTGGTCAAGTAGACTTCCAGGCGTAATAGGGTTAAAAAATCCTATCAGTTCAGGTTCATATTTAACCCCTTAACACAATTTATCAATTAATGTAGCATTTGGATTAATTTTTTGTTTTTAGCATATATGGAACAGAAGTTCTCGAATTTAAAGGAATTGTAAACAGTTTTCATTCAATTTTTATTCAGATATTTCAATATAGTTCAGACCATGCACTGCTGTGAAAGCGTTATTAAACCCATTAGTGCTCACAGTGGCCAAAACCAGCTTGACAATTTTTGTTATATCTTTCAAGCAAAAGCATTTGTAGGAAAAAATTTGAGTGAGAAATATTTATCAGAACAAAATCAACAACTCTCCTTGAAATATTTTGTAAAATCATTTGTAATCCCTAAGTTTTGGTCAAAAGTATCAGAGATCCAGACGACAATTCCTAAAGGAACTCTTAAGTGCTAATGGGTTAATAAACCAATTTGCTTAATGCTGTGAATAGGTTAACGCATTCACGCCTATTTTTCCCGAAACCGTCTGACTATTTTGGTGATATATCTCTCAAACAATAACAATTTTCAGGATGTATTTCAAGGAGAAATGATGATTAAAATATAACTAGCAACTCTTCTTTAAAAGTTTTTCCATTGGACCGCTTCATTACAAAGTTATTTTCAGAAGTATCTGACTATTTGGGTGATATCTTTCCAGCAAAAGAAATATTTAGAAAATATTTCAAGGAGAATTGTGCATTGGAACTCTATCTACAACTCTCCCTCAATTATTTTGCAAATTCATGCTTCGTTACAAAGTTATTTTCAGAAGTATCATAGGTCCAGACGACACTATAGTCAAGGAGATTTCCAGGCATGAATGGGTTAATTCATTAACTAATTGCTTGATCACACTTGTCAATTAAGTTGCATGTAACCAGGTAATCATTATATAATGAGACCTTGCTGTTGCATTTTAGGGGAAAGCATTCCACAATATTTTAACCAGTTTATGCCCAAATTCCCCTTGGATTTTATATTGTCTGTTTGCAATGATATTCTTTAATGAAATGAACCAGGTTCCACTTAGTGTAATTATTACCAAATGGAGCTGGAAGCATCAGAAATTCCTAAAATAATGCCAAGAATTCCTTTGAAGTCTTGGCTATGTTTGGTAGGAATATCTCAAATACTTTCTGGAATCTTTTTGAGAATATTTCAGAAATAGATTACAAATTCAGAAAAAATTCAAAGCAGAACAGTAACTGGTTTGATATGATCTGCATTTTTCTTTCAAACATTTTCCACGGTAAGCATTTATCTGGGTGCTACTCTTAAGCATCTGCCCTTTTGAGGCACTTAATACACATTTATGGTTTAATATACGATATATCAAGAAAAATTCATCATCATTTCTCTGAGACTTTATGGGGATTCAGAGTTAATCCCTGGCCCTGTGGAGAATATATTACGGCTTAACCCTTCCAATGCTGCGGCTACTTTCATCCACAGCACAAGGACGTAACGATTTTTGAAAACCATCCAAACCTAGTCATGCTGGTATTCATTGGATATCTCTCGCCGAGTACTTTCATATGAATACCCATTTGCTAGGGTTTCAATCATTTTTCAGGTTTTTTGCATCATTTTGTATCGGCCAAATTGGCCACCAGCAGCATGAGGCTTAAGCCGCAAGCTTACCATTGTATTGATTGCCATTTCGGGATTAGGGGCGGAATAAGCCGTCTTCCTGTTTGGCTTAAGTGGAGGATTAGGGAGATCTCATTATTGAACTTGGGAAGTTTCGTCACATCTTCCTCGCTCATCAAATCTTCCTCCCGCTTCAACTCAACCATTCCATCGAAACCCTGTCTTGTTGGTATTCATCGGAAAGCTCTCGCCGAGATCTATCAGATGAGTACCCATATGCCAGGGTTTCAATCATTTTACAAGTTTTTTGCATAATTTTGTGTTGGCCAAATATTTGAGCTTGGTAAGTTTGGTCACATATCTCTCCCATCTTCCTCACTCATCAAATCTTCCTCCTGCTTCCACTCAACCCTTCCATCGAAACCCTGTCTTGTTGGTATTCATCGGAAAGCTCTCGCCGAGATCTATCAGATGAGTACCCATATGCCAGGGTTTCAATCATTTTACAAGTTTTTTGCATAATTTTGTGTTGGCCAAATATTTGAGCTTGGTAAGTTTGGTCACATATCTCTCCCATCTTCCTCACTCATCAAATCTTCCTCCTGCTTCCCCTCAACCCTTCCATCGAAACCCTGTCTTGTTGGTATTCATCAGAATGCTCTCACCTAGATCTATCAGATGAGTACCCATATGCCAGGGTTTCAATCATTTTACAGGTTTTTTGCATGATTTTGTGTTAGCCAAATTAATGAGCTTGGGAAGTTTTGTCACATCTCTCCCATCTTCCTAACTCATCAAATCTTCCTCCTGCTTCCACTTAAGTTTTCCTATTCGGCCCAAAACCGTCTGACGGATCAATTCGGACCTTCGTTTTAGGAGATTAAAGAACAGCTCTTAATTATACATTTGAATTTTATTATTTTTGTTATTAATTATATTATTATTATTATAATTATTATTATCATGATTATTATTATTAGTAGTAGAGGTAGTAGTAGTAGTAGTAGTACAAGTAGTAGTAGTAGTAGAAGTAGTAGTAGTATTACCATTATTGTTATAATTAATATTTTCTTCTTATATTCATCATTATTATTATTATTTGTATTATCATTATTATCATCATCATCATCATCATTATTACAATCCCCCCTACTCCACTTACATCTCAGCATCAACCTAAAATGCCCACCCGCTGCACGAGTGCCGATAACGATGCCGTTTACCTCCCCTGTCATGTGACTAAGGGGATCATTAATTATTCAGCAGTAAGTAGTAGAGATGGTGGGGATAAATAGATCCCACCTGGCGCAGGTACTGGCTGCAGACGAGCGCATACGCACACACACGCACGCGGCAGATTCTGTTCGTCCTCTCGCTGACGACAGCTTTGTGTACAGCACGCCGCAATTCAGCAACGGTCACATCACACGCATCACGGCAAGCATGGAGTTTGATGAAACTGAGGTACTGTTACCTTATATATGTATGTAATGTGGAGATAATTGTGAATGGAGTCTACTTACATGATAGTTTTTTAAATGTGATAGATGTTTAATTATATACACATACACACACACACATATATATATATATATATGTATATATATATATATATATATATATATATATATATATATATATATATATATATATATGTATATATATATATATATATATATATATATATATATATATATATATATATATATATATATATATATATATATATGTATATATATATATATATATATATGTAAACATATATATGTATACATATATATATATATATATATATATATATATATATATATATATATATATATATATATATATATATATATATATATATATATATATATATATATTATTGATTGTCCAGCACCCTTACCAAAAGCGAGCTGAAAGTAATTACCTGGAATGAATTTCTAACTAGATGATGCCGGAAAATGCTGAAGGATTTCCTGGGAAGTCTCAGCTACATTTGCTAAGGGTTACTAGTGTTGTACTAAGAGGATTCATCAACACCATTTGAATATTTGAATATTTGAATTTCAATTGTTTTTGTCACTTTTTATGCCATATTGTGGCTAAGTCATGACTAGCCAGTCGTAAGTAATGGAAGAAACCACCACCTATCCCCTAGTCACTGGGAACTTTCTTACATGCCCCAGCTGGTATTCAAACCTGGGCAGTCCCTCAGAAGTCCTGGAGGCATAAATTCACCAGTCTGTGTATACTGACACATTGACAAGAAAGTAGACCTTTGATATAAAAACCAATGTTGTACATTGCCCTATTAACGAGTATGAAAGGGTTGTGTGACCATGATTTCCACAGAAAGATAGGTCTATCATGCCCTTAGTTAGGAATGTCATCGATAGTCAACAAATCGATAAAATGCCATTATCACTTTCTCTATTAAATCCATTCGAAAGTTTGGGTATCAAATCGAGATAATCGATATTCTGTACCCCAATTCTACCTTATGTGTATTAATGAAAAATATTTTCCTGTTAACACTTATGCTGCTGTTAGCTAATTTGGTCAACATGAAATGATGACAAAAAGCTGAGAAAGCATGAAACCATGGCAAATGGGTACTCATCTGATAGTACTCAGCGAGAGATTTCCAAAGAATACCAACATGACAAGGTTAAGATGATATTCACATTTTTTCACATTTTCACATTTTTCGCTTTTTTTGCATTTGACGAAAGTAACCTCAGCAGCAGAAGGGTTAAACTAAATACTAGGTAGAACTCCAATTTACTATTGAAGTTTTCTTTATGGCTTTTGGAAGAAAAATTGGAAGAAATGGTGTTCTTTACTCAGGCATATGGCCAAGACACAGCTAGTGTATCAAATTGATTAACACTTCCAATGCTGAGGCTCACTTTCGTCCAAAGGGCAAGGAAGTAAACATTTTTGAAAAACATCTAAACCCTGTCATGTTGGTATTCATTGGATAGCTCTTGATGAGTACTCTCAGATGAGAACCCATTTTGCTAGGGTTTCAGTCATTTTTCAGGTTTTTTGCATCATTTTGTTTTAGCCAAATTAGCCAACAGCTACAGCATAAGGGTTAAGGATGGCGAATTTCAGTTGGTCAGTTTGGTTAGTTACAGCATAGCTATTGATTAGGCTCTACAGTCTTTTACTGTATTATAAATAAATCAAGGCCGATATCTACATGGTGGGCAGCAACCTTTAGGTCAGGGCTCGACGCTAAGGGTGAACCTATGGCCCCAGGCCAGTAAAAATTCCCAAAAACAGCTTCGGGCCAGTAAAAAGACATCAACTGGTCCTACAGGGCCAGTAAACAATTGGAGACATTCTTGTTAAAATGTTTCCCCCTGAGAATGTCCCCAATTGTTTTTGAAATAAATGAAGATAAAATTGATAAAGATAAATGTTGTGGGGAATCTTATGCCATGTTCTTTCTTGTTATGTTAAAGAAAAATGTAGGACCAGTAAACACTTCGCAGGACCAGTAGATGCTAGGTGTTACTGGTCCTACAGGGCCAGTATCATTTTGAGTTAGCGTTGAGGCCTGTAGGTGAAATGAGTGATAGACCTATAGAGATGTGCACCTGCTTCAGTTTTATTAATATCCCCATATGACATCGACATGAACCCAATATATCTCTCTATCATATTACATTTCTCAAGATGATGTAGTGCTAATGTTTTTTTTAGTGCCAGTTCCGGTGTGATAATGGCGCCTATAAAAGAAATGACAATGCAATTGCCTAAGATGTTAACCCATACCTTTAAATCCTCCTTAAGCCTTGATATGCTGCTGGTGGCTAATTCAGGCAGTACTAAATGATGCAAAAAACCTTTAAAAAAATGACTGAAACCCTGGCACTATGGTATTCATCTGAGAGTTCTCAGTGAGAGCTATCTAATAAATACCAACATGATAGGGTTTAGAGGATTTTAAAAAAAAATGCGTCCTTGTGCTTTGGACGAAAGTAGCTTTAGCATCGGAAGGGTTAAGTGCTATTCTGAAAAAGGTGATCATTTAATGTAGTAGGATTTTATGAAACAGAAAAAGCATAAACTTTTATCATGATTTGCAAGATAGGGAGACACATTTAGTAAAGAGCATTATTTTGATGATATTCTTAAGAAGAATTATTACAGTAAATTTCCAGTAATTTGGACTGACCCTATTCCCTAAAGGACGGGTTGCTTCAGCTTCTTTGCCTGGCCCCATGGAGAGAAATTTCTAATCTCAAAAAATAAATTTGTTCTCCCTAATACTACCAATTAGTCTTATTTTCAGGTTTGACAAAACAAGTTTGGTCACTCTATTTATTTCATGGATTTCTCGTCCTTTTGGCCACCATTGAAAATTTACAAATTGAATACTGGAAAAATCATTAGTTGTTGGTACTAGTAGTCTCGTTATGATAACAAATGTCCATATCAAATAGGAAAAAATATTGTATCATTTAAGATGTGCATGTTTATATACTGATACTGTTTAACAATATCAAATTTACATAACTGCTACATGGACAGCTCCACTTCCAGGCAGTTCTCTATAATATATTTACAGAATTTCTGAATTTCTGACTTAAATTTAACTAATTTTAAGTCGCTGTGAGGCAGGTAGTCTACCAACATCCTGTTACAATATTATTAGAAAATTGTAACAAATGGCAAATTCTAACCAATAGTTATGAATTTTTGTTTGACTTTTATACCATGCTGTTCATTATGCAGCAGCTTCGGTTATTTTTAGAAAACTACAATTTATGAGTGTCTTGCATGAAACCATCTTTCCCCCTTAAGGGTATTTAGCATGAATAATGCTTATATTCTCCCAGGGGCTGTATAAGAGATATGTTCTTGTGTGTGTGTGTGTGTGTGTGTGTGTGTATGTGTATATATATATATATATATATATATATATATATATATATATATATATATATATATATATATATATATATATATATATATATATAAATATATCTATGAATATATATATATATACATAAATATATATATATATATATATATATATATATATATATATATATATATATATATATATATATATATATATATATATATACTGTAGAACACGAAATTCACGCGTGTCCCAAGTATAGCGAATTTGGGAGTTTTGCATCATAGTGTATCTTTATATTAGCGTCTCTTTACCGTAGCCGCAGCCGCTGACAGCGCCATCTGTCGCAAAAAAGACGAACTAATTTGAGCAGAGAATGCTTCCAGTTTGATTGAGCTTTCTCTCAAAAGGGGTCGCCCGTATTTATAAACAAAGGGTTAAACAAAGGAAATGGGGCTATGAACCCTATCCATGGTGGCACAACAAAGGGGCCATATCAGGTTGTATTAAGTGTAATCTTCGGAAAATAAACAATCAAATCGGATCACAATGATTTTTCTTTGCTCTTTTAACATGTCTTTTGCTTCCTAAAGCCAGAAAAACACAAAAAAAGAATGGTTCAAGAGGGGCTACGTATGCTTCATGTTTGTACTAGTGTGGCCATCTAGCGGTCACCACGAAAACGAAAATGGTGTCTCCTGGATGTTCGTCAAATGCCTGTGCTAAAGGCATGCTAAAGGTGCCATTTGTTGTTGTTTTTTTTGTTTTTAGATGGAATGTTTATTAATTCAATGGAATCATGAGCTAGTCCACAAGCCCAGAAACCGATTTTGAAAAAGGGTTTCAGCAGGGCTACTTATCTTCTATTAGATTTACTAGTGGCGCTATCTAGCGGCCACCACTAAAACGAAAATAACGGCTGCACAAGAAACCTCGAATTCTTGCTTCAAAGGGGACCGTCTCATTGAAGTCAGCGCCACCAGTGGCTAAAAAGAAAGACAAAAATACAGCGTTTTTATATATAGCGAAGCGGCACCAGACGCTAAGTACGCTATATATAAACACACGCGGAAATTTCGTGTTCTACAGTATATATATATATATATATATATATATATATATATATATATATATATATATATATATATATATATATATATATATATATATATATATATATATATACATTTATATATATATATATATATAGGAAAAGCGGCACCAGACGCTAAGTACGCTATATATAAACACACGCGGAAATTTTGTGTTCTACAGTATATATATATATATATATATATATATATATATATATATATATATATATATATATATATATATATATATATATATATATATATATATATATATACATTTATATATATATATATATATATAGGAAAAGCGCTTTTCAGCGTAATGTTCATTTGAACTCTGCAATTTATTTGCTAACATCGTTTTTAAGTCTTTGGGGTCTCATTGAGAACTCGACAAATATACTCTTTAAGTAGCTAGGAAGTAATAAATGAAGCAGGTGTAGTAATTAGTACAGGTATGGGAGGAAGTGGGACAGGAAACTGGGTGGATTTTTGCATGATAAATCATAAATCCATCCATCCCCGCAACTTGTGATGACTAGGATAAACCTTAGTGTGTTCTTTTTGCATTTATCACTTGTAATAGTAGTAATTGTCCAACTGTATTTTCAGCCTCTTTCTATAGCTTGCATTCTCTTAAATAAAATCTGTTTATTTAGAGTTTCAGTGAACAAACAACTCTAAATTGGATATTCTTATTCCTGCATATATTCATTTATTTATTTATTTATTTATTCAGTTATTTATTCAGTAAATTTTTTACTTATTAATTAATTAATTAATTGATTGATTAATTTATGTATTTATTTATTTATTAATCAATATTAATAATATTAATTTTTTAGATATATACTGTACTGTTAATTTGGAGTGCTGAAAATTTTGCTTTACAGTCATGCTGGAGGATATTTGTGTTACTTTAAATTTGCGCATTGAAGCACTCAAACAAAGAAAATACAAGGCAGGATATTTATTTTAAGGATATCATTTTGGCACTATCATGGTGGAAAACCACTTATACAGTATTTATTTATTATTTTCTTAATATTTGATAAAATCATACACATGCATAATTTGGGCTTTTCTTTGGGCAGTTTTTGATGCCATAGGTATGAATGGGTTTACAAAACAGGGACAAGAAGTCTACCATGATGCATGGTCCTGATTCATGTTATTTTTTGATATTTCACAATAGGAGCGATTGCAACAATATTTTTATTTCTCTGATGTGTATAATTACTGTGTTATTGTGGGTGTGATTACCTAGACTAGTTCCTCTCCATCCTACTCTATTGTTTGGTCTTGTCGCGACTTAACCATCAAGAGTTATTAACCCATTAATGCTCACAGCGGCCAAAACCAGCCTAACAATTTTGAACAAATCTTTCAGGTTTTAGCACAATTGGCAAAATATTTGGAAAAGAAATCATGATCAGAACATTACCAACAACTCTCCTTCAAATATTTTGTAAAATAATTCCCAATTCAAAAGTTATTGTCATAAGTATCATCGCTCCAGACGACAATTTCCAAATGAAGCCTTAAGCATTAATGGGTTAAGTATTATTTTAGATGAATAAAAGAATGGATATGTAGCGAGAGACCAATTATTATATGTGCTTTAATGAAGGCCTGGCTATTGCCAGGGGTCTCGAATGTAGCCTAAGTGTGACATCACTAGGAGACAAAGACCAATGAGGGCTCCTGTATCGATTACATTACAGAGAAACTTGTGTGCGCACCAATATGCGCCGAACACGACGTTTGAGCTATTCACCGCAGCTGGTTGACCAGCTGGTTTCATATCCACTTGATTTTATTCATCTAAGGTATTATATCTAATAACAGATGTGGTGTTTATACAGCCAGATCCTTAACCCATTTGTGCCTGAAGATCTACAGTTTCGTCTGGACTTGTCATAATTTTAAGGATAACTTAGAAATGAAGCATAAATTTGCAAAATATTTGAAGGAGAGTTGTAGATAAAGTTTTGATAAACAATTTTCCTTGAAATTTTTCTAAATAACGCTTTTGTTAGAGAGATATCACTGAAATATTCAGGTGGTTTAATGGCTGTTAAAAAAATAAATGAGTTAATAAAGGAGAAGAATGAGAGTGATATGTCGTAAGATCTGGAAAGGGTATTTATCTTTCGTTAGTGTGGGTGTGATCAAGGATAGTACTCGATACTAAATACCAACATCGACTCATCAAGTTGGGAAAAGTAGTTTTATCAACCCAATAATTCTCACACCGGCCAAAAGCAGCCGTACAATTTTGATGAAAACCTGAAGGCAAAAGCATTTAAGGTGATAGTCTAGTACACCAAGATTATCACCACCAGGTGGTGTCCTTGCATGGCTGGCCCCTAAGCATGGATATCAAAACAAAAGAATACACATGAGTACTGATCAGTCGCCACAAATCTCGACCTAGCAACTTTCTATTGTGGTGCAGTCAAGAGAACAAAAGTAGGGGCCTTTTGGGCCTTCTTTGTTAAATTGGTCCCAATTGACATAGCTGTCTGCTCTGACCATGCGGATTCCTTTGAGCTAGACCATTTTGACCAAAATTTTCATCTTATCTTTTGGCCAGTATTTTAGAATATGACAGATATGAACCCCCCTCCAGGTGCAAGGTCATGTCTCAGGTACCTTGAATTCTGACAGGACCTGATAATCAGCATTTACTTTGTAAACCATGTGCTGTTAGTAATTTTGAGGCTTATGAATTGAATCATCTTGCACACACAACACATATATATATATATATATATATATATATATATATATATATATATATATATATATATATATATATTATATATATATATATATATATATATATATATATATATATATATATATATATATATATATATTATACATATATATATATATATATACATATATATATATATATATATATATATATATATATATATATATATATATTTATATATATATATATATATATATATATATATATATTATATATATATATATATAAATACATATATATATGTATATATATATATATATATATATATATGTATATATATATATATATATATATATATACATACATACATACATACATACATATATATATATATATATATATATATATATATATATTCATATATATATATATATATATATATATATATATATATATATATATATATATATGTGTGTGTGTGTGTGTGTGTGTGTTTATGCATGGTTCTCTAGGTTATGTTGCCAAATGCATATATAGGTGTGTGGCATTGGAAGGGTAAAGTGATCCTTACTAAATACCCCTAATACACGCATCCTCTGTATACATGTGCTATAAGAATTGCTTTGAACCAAGTTTATTGAGTAAATAGAACTAGATTGATGTTAACATGTCAGCTTGAATTTAAGTGCTATTGTAATGGTTGAAAGGTCTGATATGTGGCAATTGTTGTTTGTTTTATTGACTATTGTTTGTAATAAAGAGAATACTTAAACAATTATAGCAGTTACAGCAATTTTAGATAAATGATGGAAGTATTTTGATAATTGATTTTACCATCTTTCTACTAAGTAACCTAAAATGAACATGTACTAGAGAAATAGCTTTGACTATTTGGGTTGGTGGGGGGGGGGGGGGGGGGGGAGCATTTATTAATTTGGCAATTCCAGTGTGTGTCTTACTATAGGTCTTTAACCTATAACAGGCCTAACAGTTTTGGAAATATTTAATCTATAAAAGCATTTTGTGAAAAAAAAACATTTGAAGGAGAAATGTTGATCAGGAGCTAGACAACAACTCTCCTTCAAATATTTTGTGAACTTTCGCCTTATTCCCAAGTTATCTTCAAAAGTATGAGAGTAGCAGACAATACTTTCTAGAGTATCTCTGAGTGTCAATAGATTAAGTCTAAAATCAATATTATATAATCCTGCCAGGCTCTAATTGGTTTAAGGAAATTAGTCAGCTTGTTAACACACTAATATTTTAAGAGTTTCTCAAGAAGTCTGGATCTATGCTACTTTTGATATCAACTTTTGAATTCAGAATGATTTTACAAAATATTTGAAGAAGAGTTGTTGATAATGTTCTGAATAACATATCCTCGAGATATTTTTCCAAAGTGGCTTTTTCTTTCATGATTTCATGAAATATTTTCCAAAGTGGCTTTTTCTTTCATGATTTCATGAAATATTTTTCCAAAGTGGCTTTTTCTTTCATGATTTCATGAAATATTTTTCCAAAGTGGCTTTTTCTTTCATGATTTCATGAAATATTTTTCCAAAGTGGCTTTTTCTTTCATGATTTCATCAAAATTGTGAGTCTGCTTTTGGCCACTCAGAGAGCATTAATAGGTTAAAAGATATCTTAGGCTGCAATCGAATACAAATATGAATACGAATACGAATACGAACTTTATTACTCTCTAACCGCAATCCATGGTACATAGAGGAAATACAATAATATCATCAGAAAAAATATAACCATCAACAATGTTGTCAGAATTACAAAAATATATACACACGGTACACCCATAAAGATATGTGTGTCAATATTATACATGGAATGTATTTGTTTGCTGTCATAACTAGGTATACAAACAGCTTAAATCAGCAGTATCAATAATTTCACTTGCATCTTGAAGAGATGTGTACTCCTGAGTAAACCAAGTGGTCAATTCTGGTAGGTGCTGCCATCTGCATGTTGTGTACTTAACTAATATAATGCTTATTAGGTGCTGCCATCTTTTGATCGCTAGGACAACTATATAAAGTAAGAGAGAGTACTGTGCCATGAAAAATATTAAACCTTTAAGTCCTTTAACCCAATTTTGCCTGTAACCCCCAAAACATGGTACTGCCTGGCTATTTTGGTGATATTTCTCTAACAAATGGAATTTTCAGAAAATATTTGAAGGAGAAATCTTGTTAAAAATCCAATGCACAATTCTCCTTCAAATATTTTGTGAATTTATGATCATTTCCAAACTTATGTTCAAAAGTATCAAAGGTTCAGATGACGCTGGGTTGTCAAGGAGGTGCCCAGGCATGAAAGGGTTAATGTCAACCCCTTATCATGCATTCGGGATATTAGGACAAAACAATGAACCCTTCCAATGCTGAGGTTACTTTCTCCCAAAGCACAAGTATTAAAAGATTTTTGAAAACCATCTAAACCCCTGTCAAGTTGGTATTCATTGAATAGCTCTCACTGAGTACTCTCAGATGAGTACCCATATGCCAGGGTTCCAGTTATTTTTCAGGTATTTTGCATTATTCTATAATGGCCAAATTAGCCACCACCAGCATAAGGGTTAAAGTTTCAAAACAGTTAGTATGAGTATCAGTTGCTTTTTTGGTGAACACTGTCATCCTTTTTTTTTTTTTATGTGCATATTCATGATTATTTTTCTGATGAAATTTCTTTCTCTTTTTTTCATATTTACTTGGACAATTCCCAACTCAATGGACTTGTGGACATTGGAAACATATAAAAATTGGATTCCAAATGCGCTATCCCGTGGTTGCGATCTTAACAAATTAGGTAAGCATTTTTTACTCTTTTAAGTATAAGTTTAAGTCTTTTTCTTTACAGGCATGAATAAAGGTAAGAGTATTTGATATCAGACTCTAATGTGATAACGGTGTCCTGAGTGGCCAAATTAGTTCACAATTTTCTCACCAGGTGAATAGAGGAGCCAGTTTGCGTATGACACAGCTAAAGAATCATATGTACTGCCATCTATTTGTCATATCTGATACTACACCACACTGAGGTTAGTCAACTCAGAAGGGAATTTTAGCTTTTTAGGGAATTGGAGTCTAGTCTAAATGTATAGATTGATATTGATTACCCTCTATATTAAAAACACATTTTCAGGAGAAGTCACTGGTTCCTGCTGACTCTTCTCCAGTCATTTTAGTTATGCTTGAATTGAGATGAAGAACCAGCTCTTAACATTTCCCAACAAAAGTATTACATTACAACAGTTATCAACCCTTTAATAGACAGATAAAAATAGTATACCACTAACTAACTTCAAATGTGTTTTTATATCGTGGCATACGCAAAGTAAATAATTTTCGAAAATGTGACCCAATCACGGTCGACGAATGACAAATGCGGGACTGTGCTCTATTAATAGCCATGAGCGGCGATAAAAGATGCAAATACACCCACAGAGGTGTAAAAGGTACCTAATTCGGTAATGTGACAAAATCATGAATATTTCTTTCAATAGAAATATTCTAAACTATTTACAATTTCGATAAAGTTAAAGTTGAACAGTTTTATTCAATCAAATAACTTGCAAAAGTTAATTAGGTCAACTACTCTAAGCACATTACTGTACTCCAATCTACCTATATAAATAGCATCATTGGGATTGTTAAGGTAAGCACAACCGATGGTTGTTGCGCTTCCCTGGGCTCCCTTCCGATTCGTCATCAGATTGGGAGCGCGAGGGGATTGCTAATTATGAGTGAGGGTGTGTCGGTGGTTCGCCCCGATACCCTCCACTGACCTTGACCGTGGCCTGCCGTTTGGACCACGGCCCTGTCCGAATTTTGAGTCCCTGCTGGGGCATGAAAGATTGATGCCTTTGACATAAAAGCAAGCGGAGGATTGGTTACCCTATCATCCACACCTAATTACATGCGCCCTAGCAGCAACTTGACAGAAAAACTGACCAAAAATGAAAATTCAAAATTTAAGTTTTAGTGTGTTCCTGAGCGGCAGCGTAAGCAGGGTCTACCAACTGCAAGATCGCATTAGCATGCGATACCTTCACTACCCTAACCCCGAGAATACTCGTAGCATTAAGAAATTACGAACAAATATGTAAATTTAACTGAATGACCAAAGTTCGTGGAGGATAACTAAGACGACTGCCAATGACATGAGCTTCAGCCGGTTTAGCATCTCATTTATCAATTTCATATCTGATAGCTGAGCTTTTTGAACTTTTGGTACATAAGTTAGGTAGCCCTACGTGTGTGGTCGCAGGGATATCTGTGTGCTCTAATATTTATTTCATTAAACGAATTGCCGAACGAAAAAAAAGGATTTCTCTAATTCCTCTACCTGTTACAACTGCCGAAATACGCCCTAGCCGCAATTTGGCAGAAAAAACTGACAAAAAATGAAGATTCCAAATTCTGGTCTCAACGTGTTCCTGAGCGGCAGCACAGGCAGGGTCTACCAACTGCAAGTTCGCAGTTCGTGTAGAATGTGATACCTTCACTATTCTACCCTGGAGAATACTCGTAGTTTCATTAAAAGAATTGCCAAACGAAAAAAAAAGATTTCTCTAATTCCTCCACCTGTTACAACTGCCGAAATACGCCCTAGCCGCAATTTGGCAGAAAAACTGACAAAAAATGAAATTCCAAATTCTGGTCTCAACGTGTTCCTGAGCGGCAGCACAGGCAGGGTCTACCAACTGCAAGATCGTAGTTCGTGTAGAATGCGGTACCTTCATTACCCTACCCTCGAGAATACTCGTAGTTTCATTAAAAGAATTGGCATACGAAAGAAAAAGGATTTCTCTAATTTCTCCACCTGTTACAACTGCCGAAATACGCCCTAGCCGCAATTTGGCAGAAAAAACTGACAAAAAATGAAAATTCCAAATTCTGGTCTCAACGTGTTCCTGAGCGGCAGCACAGGCAGGGTCTACCAACTGCAAGATCGTAGTTCGTGTAGAATGCGGTACCTTCATTACCCTACCCTCGAGAATACTCGTAGTTTCATTAAAAGAATTGGCATACGAAAGAAAAAGGATTTCTCTAATTTCTCCACCTGTTACAACTGCCGAAATACGCCCTAGCCGCAATTTGGCAGAAAAAACTGACAAAAAATGAAAATTCCAAATTCTGGTCTCAACGTGCACAGGCAGGGTCTACCAACTGCAAGGTCGTAGTTCGTGTAGAATGCGATACCTTTACTACCCCACCCTCGAGAATACTCGTAGCGTTATGAAATTACGAACAAATATGTTAATTTTACTGAATGACCAGAGTTTGTGGAGAATAACAGGGCGGGTACTTTCCAGTTAATTACAAATTTATAAATCAATAGTTGTTGCTTTGTTTTTATTTTTGCATTTCCACCATTTGAAATTAGCCCAAAGTATGCCTTTATTAGGCAGATATAACATGTACCTGGATGGTAGTTCTAACGATAAATATGAAACCATACTAAATATGAAATCACTTTAGTTAAGTTTCAGATAGCCAGAGGTCGCCACCTGACATTCTCTGCCGTGTTGTTATTACCCTCTATATTAAAAACACATTTTCAGGAGAAGTCACTGGTTCCTGCTGACTCTTCTCCAGTCATTTTAGTTATGCTTGAATTGAGATGAAGAACCAGCTCTTAACATTTCCCAACAAAAGTATTACATTACAACAGTTATCAACCCTTTAATAGACAGATAAAAATAGTATACCACTAACTAACTTCAAATGTGTTTTTATATCGTGGCATACGCAAAGTAAATAATTTTCGAAAATGTGACCCAATCACGGTCGACGAATGACAAATGCGGGACTGTGCTCTATTAATAGCCATGAGCGGCGATAAAAGATGCAAATACACCCACAGAGGTGTGAAACAGTACCTAATTCGGTAATGTGACAAAATCATGAATATTTCTTTCAATAGAAATATTCTAAACTATTTACAATTTCGATAAAGTTAAAGTTGAACAGTTTTATTCAATCAAATAACTTGCAAAAGTTAATTAGGTCAACTACTCTAAGCACATTACTGTACTCCAATCTACCTATATAAATAGCATCATTGGGATTGTTAAGGTAAGCACAACCGATGGTTGTTGCGCTTCCCTGGGCTCCCTTCCGATTCGTCATCAGATTGGGAGCGCGAGGGGATTGCTAATTATGAGTGAGGGTGTGTCGGTGGTTCGCCCCGATACCCTCCACTGACCTTGACCGTGGCCTGCCGTTTGGACCACGGCCCTGTCCGAATTTTGAGTCCCTGCTGGGGCATGAATGATTGATGCCTTTGACATAAAAGCAAGCGGAGGATTGGTTACCCTATCATCCACACCTAATTACATGCGCCCTAGCAGCAACTTGACAGAAAAACTGACCAAAAATGAAAATTCAAAATTTAAGTTTTAGTGTGTTCCTGAGCGGCAGCGTAAGCAGGGTCTACCAACTGCAAGATCGCATTAGCATGCGATACCTTCACTACCCTAACCCCGAGAATACTCGTAGCATTAAGAAATTACGAACAAATATGTAAATTTAACTGAATGACCAAAGTTCGTGGAGGATAACTAAGACGACTGCCAATGACATGAGCTTCAGCCGGTTTAGCATCTCATTTATCAATTTCATATCTGATAGCTGAGCTTTTTGAACTTTTGGTACATAAGTTAGGTAGCCCTACGTGTGTGGTCGCAGGGATATCTGTGTGCTCTAATATTTATTTCATTAAACGAATTGCCGAACGAAAAAAAAGGATTTCTCTAATTCCTCTACCTGTTACAACTGCCGAAATACGCCCTAGCCGCAATTTGGCAGAAAAAACTGACAAAAAATGAAGATTCCAAATTCTGGTCTCAACGTGTTCCTGAGCGGCAGCACAGGCAGGGTCTACCAACTGCAAGTTCGCAGTTCGTGTAGAATGTGATACCTTCACTATTCTACCCTGGAGAATACTCGTAGTTTCATTAAAAGAATTGCCAAACGAAAAAAAAAGATTTCTCTAATTCCTCCACCTGTTACAACTGCCGAAATACGCCCTAGCCGCAATTTGGCAGAAAAACTGACAAAAAATGAAATTCCAAATTCTGGTCTCAACGTGTTCCTGAGCGGCAGCACAGGCAGGGTCTACCAACTGCAAGATCGTAGTTCGTGTAGAATGCGGTACCTTCATTACCCTACCCTCGAGAATACTCGTAGTTTCATTAAAAGAATTGGCATACGAAAGAAAAAGGATTTCTCTAATTTCTCCACCTGTTACAACTGCCGAAATACGCCCTAGCCGCAATTTGGCAGAAAAAACTGACAAAAAATGAAAATTCCAAATTCTGGTCTCAACGTGTTCCTGAGCGGCAGCACAGGCAGGGTCTACCAACTGCAAGATCGTAGTTCGTGTAGAATGCGGTACCTTCATTACCCTACCCTCGAGAATACTCGTAGTTTCATTAAAAGAATTGGCATACGAAAGAAAAAGGATTTCTCTAATTTCTCCACCTGTTACAACTGCCGAAATACGCCCTAGCCGCAATTTGGCAGAAAAAACTGACAAAAAATGAAAATTCCAAATTCTGGTCTCAACGTGCACAGGCAGGGTCTACCAACTGCAAGGTCGTAGTTCGTGTAGAATGCGATACCTTTACTACCCCACCCTCGAGAATACTCGTAGCGTTATGAAATTACGAACAAATATGTTAATTTTACTGAATGACCAGAGTTTGTGGAGAATAACAGGGCGGGTACTTTCCAGTTAATTACAAATTTATAAATCAATAGTTGTTGCTTTGTTTTTATTTTTGCATTTCCACCATTTGAAATTAGCCCAAAGTATGCCTTTATTAGGCAGATATAACATGTACCTGGATGGTAGTTCTAACGATAAATATGAAACCATACTAAATATGAAATCACTTTAGTTAAGTTTCAGATAGCCAGAGGTCGCCACCTGACATTCTCTGCCGTGTTGTTATTACCCTCTATATTAAAAACACATTTTCAGGAGAAGTCACTGGTTCCTGCTGACTCTTCTCCAGTCATTTTAGTTATGCTTGAATTGAGATGAAGAACCAGCTCTTAACATTTCCCAACAAAAGTATTACATTACAACAGTTATCAACCCTTTAATAGACAGATAAAAATAGTATACCACTAACTAACTTCAAATGTGTTTTTATATCGTGGCATACGCAAAGTAAATAATTTTCGAAAATGTGACCCAATCACGGTCGACGAATGACAAATGCGGGACTGTGCTCTATTAATAGCCATGAGCGGCGATAAAAGATGCAAATACACCCACAGAGGTGTAAAAGGTACCTAATTCGGTAATGTGACAAAATCATGAATATTTCTTTCAATAGAAATATTCTAAACTATTTACAATTTCGATAAAGTTAAAGTTGAACAGTTTTATTCAATCAAATAACTTGCAAAAGTTAATTAGGTCAACTACTCTAAGCACATTACTGTACTCCAATCTACCTATATAAATAGCATCATTGGGATTGTTAAGGTAAGCACAACCGATGGTTGTTGCGCTTCCCTGGGCTCCCTTCCGATTCGTCATCAGATTGGGAGCGCGAGGGGATTGCTAATTATGAGTGAGGGTGTGTCGGTGGTTCGCCCCGATACCCTCCACTGACCTTGACCGTGGCCTGCCGTTTGGACCACGGCCCTGTCCGAATTTTGAGTCCCTGCTGGGGCATGAATGATTGATGCCTTTGACATAAAAGCAAGCGGAGGATTGGTTACCCTATCATCCACACCTAATTACATGCGCCCTAGCAGCAACTTGACAGAAAAACTGACCAAAAATGAAAATTCAAAATTTAAGTTTTAGTGTGTTCCTGAGCGGCAGCGTAAGCAGGGTCTACCAACTGCAAGATCGCATTAGCATGCGATACCTTCACTACCCTAACCCCGAGAATACTCGTAGCATTAAGAAATTACGAACAAATATGTAAATTTAACTGAATGACCAAAGTTCGTGGAGGATAACTAAGACGACTGCCAATGACATGAGCTTCAGCCGGTTTAGCATCTCATTTATCAATTTCATATCTGATAGCTGAGCTTTTTGAACTTTTGGTACATAAGTTAGGTAGCCCTACGTGTGTGGTCGCAGGGATATCTGTGTGCTCTAATATTTATTTCATTAAACGAATTGCCGAACGAAAAAAAAGGATTTCTCTAATTCCTCTACCTGTTACAACTGCCGAAATACGCCCTAGCCGCAATTTGGCAGAAAAAACTGACAAAAAATGAAGATTCCAAATTCTGGTCTCAACGTGTTCCTGAGCGGCAGCACAGGCAGGGTCTACCAACTGCAAGTTCGCAGTTCGTGTAGAATGTGATACCTTCACTATTCTACCCTGGAGAATACTCGTAGTTTCATTAAAAGAATTGCCAAACGAAAAAATAAGATTTCTCTAATTCCTCCACCTGTTACAACTGCCGAAATACGCCCTAGCCGCAATTTGGCAGAAAAACTGACAAAAAATGAAATTCCAAATTCTGGTCTCAACGTGTTCCTGAGCGGCAGCACAGGCAGGGTCTACCAACTGCAAGATCGTAGTTCGTGTAGAATGCGGTACCTTCATTACCCTACCCTCGAGAATACTCGTAGTTTCATTAAAAGAATTGGCATACGAAAGAAAAAGGATTTCTCTAATTTCTCCACCTGTTACAACTGCCGAAATACGCCCTAGCCGCAATTTGGCAGAAAAAACTGACAAAAAATGAAAATTCCAAATTCTGGTCTCAACGTGTTCCTGAGCGGCAGCACAGGCAGGGTCTACCAACTGCAAGATCGTAGTTCGTGTAGAATGCGGTACCTTCATTACCCTACCCTCGAGAATACTCGTAGTTTCATTAAAAGAATTGGCATACGAAAGAAAAAGGATTTCTCTAATTTCTCCACCTGTTACAACTGCCGAAATATGCCCTAGCCGCAATTTGGCAGAAAAAACTGACAAAAAATGAAAATTCCAAATTCTGGTCTCAACGTGCACAGGCAGGGTCTACCAACTGCAAGGTCGTAGTTCTTGTAGAATGCGATACCTTTACTACCCCACCCTCGAGAATACTCGTAGCGTTATGAAATTACGAACAAATATGTTAATTTTACTGAATGACCAGAGTTTGTGGAGAATAACAGGGCGGGTACTTTCCAGTTAATTACAAATTTATAAATCAATAGTTGTTGCTTTGTTTTTATTTTTGCATTTCCACCATTTGGAATTAGCCCAAAGTATGCCTTTATTAGGCAGATATAACATGTACCTGGATGGTAGTTCTAACGATAAATATGAAACCATACTAAATATGAAATCACTTTAGTTAAGTTTCAGATAGCCAGAGGTCGCCACCTGACATTCTCTGCAGTGTTGTTATTACCCTCTATATTAAAAACACATTTTCAGGAGAAGTCACTGGTTCCTGCTGACTCTTCTCCAGTCATTTTAGTTATGCTTGAATTGAGATGAAGAACCAGCTCTTAACATTTCCCAACAAAAGTATTACATTACAACAGTTATCAACCCTTTAATAGACAGATAAAAATAGTATACCACTAACTAACTTCAAATGTGTTTTTATATCGTGGCATACGCAAAGTAAATAATTTTCGAAAATGTGACCCAATCACGGTCGACGAATGACAAATGCGGGACTGTGCTCTATTAATAGCCATGAGCGGCGATAAAAGATGCAAATACACCCACAGAGGTGTAAAAGGTACCTAATTCGGTAATGTGACAAAATCATGAATATTTCTTTCAATAGAAATATTCTAAACTATTTACAATTTCGATAAAGTTAAAGTTGAACAGTTTTATTCAATCAAATAACTTGCAAAAGTTAATTAGGTCAACTACTCTAAGCACATTACTGTACTCCAATCTACCTATATAAATAGCATCATTGGGATTGTTAAGGTAAGCACAACCGATGGTTGTTGCGCTTCCCTGGGCTCCCTTCCGATTCGTCATCAGATTGGGAGCGCGAGGGGATTGCTAATTATGAGTGAGGGTGTGTCGGTGGTTCGCCCCGATACCCTCCACTGACCTTGACCGTGGCCTGCCGTTTGGACCACGGCCCTGTCCGAATTTTGAGTCCCTGCTGGGGCATGAATGATTGATGCCTTTGACATAAAAGCAAGCGGAGGATTGGTTACCCTATCATCCACACCTAATTACATGCGCCCTAGCAGCAACTTGACAGAAAAACTGACCAAAAATGAAAATTCAAAATTTAAGTTTTAGTGTGTTCCTGAGCGGCAGCGTAAGCAGGGTCTACCAACTGCAAGATCGCATTAGCATGCGATACCTTCACTACCCTAACCCCGAGAATACTCGTAGCATTAAGAAATTACGAACAAATATGTAAATTTAACTGAATGACCAAAGTTCGTGGAGGATAACTAAGACGACTGCCAATGACATGAGCTTCAGCCGGTTTAGCATCTCATTTATCAATTTCATATCTGATAGCTGAGCTTTTTGAACTTTTGGTACATAAGTTAGGTAGCCCTACGTGTGTGGTCGCAGGGATATCTGTGTGCTCTAATATTTATTTCATTAAACGAATTGCCGAACGAAAAAAAAGGATTTCTCTAATTCCTCTACCTGTTACAACTGCCGAAATACGCCCTAGCCGCAATTTGGCAGAAAAAACTGACAAAAACTGAAGATTCCAAATTCTGGTCTCAACGTGTTCCTGAGCGGCAGCACAGGCAGGGTCTACCAACTGCAAGTTCGCAGTTCGTGTAGAATGTGATACCTTCACTATTCTACCCTGGAGAATACTCGTAGTTTCATTAAAAGAATTGCCAAACGAAAAAAAAAGATTTCTCTAATTCCTCCACCTGTTACAACTGCCGAAATACGCCCTAGCCGCAATTTGGCAGAAAAACTGACAAAAAATGAAATTCCAAATTCTGGTCTCAACGTGTTCCTGAGCGGCAGCACAGGCAGGGTCTACCAACTGCAAGATCGTAGTTCGTGTAGAATGCGGTACCTTCATTACCCTACCCTCGAGAATACTCGTAGTTTCATTAAAAGAATTGGCATACGAAAGAAAAAGGATTTCTCTAATTTCTCCACCTGTTACAACTGCCGAAATACGCCCTAGCCGCAATTTGGCAGAAAAAACTGACAAAAAATGAAAATTCCAAATTCTGGTCTCAACGTGTTCCTGAGCGGCAGCACAGGCAGGGTCTACCAACTGCAAGATCGTAGTTCGTGTAGAATGCGGTACCTTCATTACCCTACCCTCGAGAATACTCGTAGTTTCATTAAAAGAATTGGCATACGAAAGAAAAAGGATTTCTCTAATTTCTCCACCTGTTACAACTGCCGAAATACGCCCTAGCCGCAATTTGGCAGAAAAAACTGACAAAAAATGAAAATTCCAAATTCTGGTCTCAACGTGCACAGGCAGGGTCTACCAACTGCAAGGTCGTAGTTCGTGTAGAATGCGATACCTTTACTACCCCACCCTCGAGAATACTCGTAGCGTTATGAAATTACGAACAAATATGTTAATTTTACTGAATGACCAGAGTTTGTGGAGAATAACAGGGCGGGTACTTTCCAGTTAATTACAAATTTATAAATCAATAGTTGTTGCTTTGTTTTTATTTTTGCATTTCCACCATTTGGAATTAGCCCAAAGTATGCCTTTATTAGGCAGATATAACATGTACCTGGATGGTAGTTCTAACGATAAATATGAAACCATACTAAATATGAAATCACTTTAGTTAAGTTTCAGATAGCCAGAGGTCGCCACCTGACATTCTCTGCCGTGTTGTTATTACCCTCTATATTAAAAACACATTTTCAGGAGAAGTCACTGGTTCCTGCTGACTCTTCTCCAGTCATTTTAGTTATGCTTGAATTGAGATGAAGAACCAGCTCTTAACATTTCCCAACAAAAGTATTACATTACAACAGTTATCAACCCTTTAATAGACAGATAAAAATAGTATACCACTAACTAACTTCAAATGTGTTTTTATATCGTGGCATACGCAAAGTAAATAATTTTCGAAAATGTGACCCAATCACGGTCGACGAATGACAAATGCGGGACTGTGCTCTATTAATAGCCATGAGCGGCGATAAAAGATGCAAATACACCCACAGAGGTGTAAAAGGTACCTAATTCGGTAATGTGACAAAATCATGAATATTTCTTTCAATAGAAATATTCTAAACTATTTACAATTTCGATAAAGTTAAAGTTGAACAGTTTTATTCAATCAAATAACTTGCAAAAGTTAATTAGGTCAACTACTCTAAGCACATTACTGTACTCCAATCTACCTATATAAATAGCATCATTGGGATTGTTAAGGTAAGCACAACCGATGGTTGTTGCGCTTCCCTGGGCTCCCTTCCGATTCGTCATCAGATTGGGAGCGCGAGGGGATTGCTAATTATGAGTGAGGGTGTGTCGGTGGTTCGCCCCGATACCCTCCACTGACCTTGACCGTGGCCTGCCGTTTGGACCACGGCCCTGTCCGAATTTTGAGTCCCTGCTGGGGCATGAATGATTGATGCCTTTGACATAAAAGCAAGCGGAGGATTGGTTACCCTATCATCCACACCTAATTACATGCGCCCTAGCAGCAACTTGACAGAAAAACTGACCAAAAATGAAAATTCAAAATTTAAGTTTTAGTGTGTTCCTGAGCGGCAGCGTAAGCAGGGTCTACCAACTGCAAGATCGCATTAGCATGCGATACCTTCACTACCCTAACCCCGAGAATACTCGTAGCATTAAGAAATTACGAACAAATATGTAAATTTAACTGAATGACCAAAGTTCGTGGAGGATAACTAAGACGACTGCCAATGACATGAGCTTCAGCCGGTTTAGCATCTCATTTATCAATTTCATATCTGATAGCTGAGCTTTTTGAACTTTTGGTACATAAGTTAGGTAGCCCTACGTGTGTGGTCGCAGGGATATCTGTGTGCTCTAATATTTATTTCATTAAACGAATTGCCGAACGAAAAAAAAGGATTTCTCTAATTCCTCTACCTGTTACAACTGCCGAAATACGCCCTAGCCGCAATTTGGCAGAAAAAACTGACAAAAACTGAAGATTCCAAATTCTGGTCTCAACGTGTTCCTGAGCGGCAGCACAGGCAGGGTCTACCAACTGCAAGTTCGCAGTTCGTGTAGAATGTGATACCTTCACTATTCTACCCTGGAGAATACTCGTAGTTTCATTAAAAGAATTGCCAAACGAAAAAAAAAGATTTCTCTAATTCCTCCACCTGTTACAACTGCCGAAATACGCCCTAGCCGCAATTTGGCAGAAAAACTGACAAAAAATGAAATTCCAAATTCTGGTCTCAACGTGTTCCTGAGCGGCAGCACAGGCAGGGTCTACCAACTGCAAGATCGTAGTTCGTGTAGAATGCGGTACCTTCATTACCCTACCCTCGAGAATACTCGTAGTTTCATTAAAAGAATTGGCATACGAAAGAAAAAGGATTTCTCTAATTTCTCCACCTGTTACAACTGCCGAAATACGCCCTAGCCGCAATTTGGCAGAAAAAACTGACAAAAAATGAAAATTCCAAATTCTGGTCTCAACGTGTTCCTGAGCGGCAGCACAGGCAGGGTCTACCAACTGCAAGATCGTAGTTCGTGTAGAATGCGGTACCTTCATTACCCTACCCTCGAGAATACTCGTAGTTTCATTAAAAGAATTGGCATACGAAAGAAAAAGGATTTCTCTAATTTCTCCACCTGTTACAACTGCCGAAATACGCCCTAGCCGCAATTTGGCAGAAAAAACTGACAAAAAATGAAAATTCCAAATTCTGGTCTCAACGTGCACAGGCAGGGTCTACCAACTGCAAGGTCGTAGTTCGTGTAGAATGCGATACCTTTACTACCCCACCCTCGAGAATACTCGTAGCGTTATGAAATTACGAACAAATATGTTAATTTTACTGAATGACCAGAGTTTGTGGAGAATAACAGGGCGGGTACTTTCCAGTTAATTACAAATTTATAAATCAATAGTTGTTGCTTTGTTTTTATTTTTGCATTTCCACCATTTGGAATTAGCCCAAAGTATGCCTTTATTAGGCAGATATAACATGTACCTGGATGGTAGTTCTAACGATAAATATGAAACCATACTAAATATGAAATCACTTTAGTTAAGTTTCAGATAGCCAGAGGTCGCCACCTGACATTCTCTGCCGTGTTGTTATTACCCTCTATATTAAAAACACATTTTCAGGAGAAGTCACTGGTTCCTGCTGACTCTTCTCCAGTCATTTTAGTTATGCTTGAATTGAGATGAAGAACCAGCTCTTAACATTTCCCAACAAAAGTATTACATTACAACAGTTATCAACCCTTTAATAGACAGATAAAAATAGTATACCACTAACTAACTTCAAATGTGTTTTTATATCGTGGCATACGCAAAGTAAATAATTTTCGAAAATGTGACCCAATCACGGTCGACGAATGACAAATGCGGGACTGTGCTCTATTAATAGCCATGAGCGGCGATAAAAGATGCAAATACACCCACAGAGGTGTAAAAGGTACCTAATTCGGTAATGTGACAAAATCATGAATATTTCTTTCAATAGAAATATTCTAAACTATTTACAATTTCGATAAAGTTAAAGTTGAACAGTTTTATTCAATCAAATAACTTGCAAAAGTTAATTAGGTCAACTACTCTAAGCACATTACTGTACTCCAATCTACCTATATAAATAGCATCATTGGGATTGTTAAGGTAAGCACAACCGATGGTTGTTGCGCTTCCCTGGGCTCCCTTCCGATTCGTCATCAGATTGGGAGCGCGAGGGGATTGCTAATTATGAGTGAGGGTGTGTCGGTGGTTCGCCCCGATACCCTCCACTGACCTTGACCGTGGCCTGCCGTTTGGACCACGGCCCTGTCCGAATTTTGAGTCCCTGCTGGGGCATGAAAGATTGATGCCTTTGACATAAAAGCAAGCGGAGGATTGGTTACCCTATCATCCACACCTAATTACATGCGCCCTAGCAGCAACTTGACAGAAAAACTGACCAAAAATGAAAATTCAAAATTTAAGTTTTAGTGTGTTCCTGAGCGGCAGCGTAAGCAGGGTCTACCAACTGCAAGATCGCATTAGCATGCGATACCTTCACTACCCTAACCCCGAGAATACTCGTAGCATTAAGAAATTACGAACAAATATGTAAATTTAACTGAATGACCAAAGTTCGTGGAGGATAACTAAGACGACTGCCAATGACATGAGCTTTTCTCTAATTTCTCCACCTGTTACAACTGCCGAAATACGCCCTAGCCGCAATTTGGCAGAAAAAACTGACAAAAAATGAAAATTCCAAATTCTGGTCTCAACGTGTTCCTGAGCGGCAGCACAGGCAGGGTCTACCAACTGCAAGATCGTAGTTCGTGTAGAATGCGGTACCTTCATTACCCTACCCTCGAGAATACTCGTAGTTTCATTAAAAGAATTGGCATACGAAAGAAAAAGGATTTCTCTAATTTCTCCACCTGTTACAACTGCCGAAATACGCCCTAGCCGCAATTTGGCAGAAAAAACTGACAAAAAATGAAAATTCCAAATTCTGGTCTCAACGTGCACAGGCAGGGTCTACCAACTGCAAGGTCGTAGTTCGTGTAGAATGCGATACCTTTACTACCCCACCCTCGAGAATACTCGTAGCGTTATGAAATTACGAACAAATATGTTAATTTTACTGAATGACCAGAGTTTGTGGAGAATAACAGGGCGGGTACTTTCCAGTTAATTACAAATTTATAAATCAATAGTTGTTGCTTTGTTTTTATTTTTGCATTTCCACCATTTGGAATTAGCCCAAAGTATGCCTTTATTAGGCAGATATAACATGTACCTGGATGGTAGTTCTAACGATAAATATGAAACCATACTAAATATGAAATCACTTTAGTTAAGTTTCAGATAGCCAGAGGTCGCCACCTGACATTCTCTGCCGTGTTGTTATTACCCTCTATATTAAACACACATTTTCAGGAGAAGTCACTGGTTCCTGCTGACTCTTCTCCAGTCATTTTAGTTATGCTTGAATTGAGATGAAGAACCAGCTCTTAACATTTCCCAACAAAAGTATTACATTACAACAGTTATCAACCCTTTAATAGACAGATAAAAATAGTATACCACTAACTAACTTCAAATGTGTTTTTATATCGTGGCATACGCAAAGTAAATAATTTTCGAAAATGTGACCCAATCACGGTCGACGAATGACAAATGCGGGACTGTGCTCTATTAATAGCCATGAGCGGCGATAAAAGATGCAAATACACCCACAGAGGTGTAAAAGGTACCTAATTCGGTGATGTGACAAAATCATGAATATTTCTTTCAATAGAAATATTCTAAACTATTTACAATTTCGATAAAGTTAAAGTTGAACAGTTTTATTCAATCAAATAACTTGCAAAAGTTAATTAGGTCAACTACTCTAAGCACATTACTGTACTCCAATCTACCTATATAAATAGCATCATTGGGATTGTTAAGGTAAGCACAACCGATGGTTGTTGCGCTTCCCTGGGCTCCCTTCCGATTCGTCATCAGATTGGGAGCGCGAGGGGATTGCTAATTATGAGTGAGGGTGTGTCGGTGGTTCGCCCCGATACCCTCCACTGACCTTGACCGTGGCCTGCCGTTTGGACCACGGCCCTGTCCGAATTTTGAGTCCCTGCTGGGGCATGAAAGATTGATGCCTTTGACATAAAAGCAAGCGGAGGATTGGTTACCCTATCATCCACACCTAATTACATGCGCCCTAGCAGCAACTTGACAGAAAAACTGACCAAAAATGAAAATTCAAAATTTAAGTTTTAGTGTGTTCCTGAGCGGCAGCGTAAGCAGGGTCTACCAACTGCAAGATCGCATTAGCATGCGATACCTTCACTACCCTAACCCCGAGAATACTCGTAGCATTAAGAAATTACGAACAAATATGTAAATTTAACTGAATGACGAAAAGGTCGTGGAGGATAACTAAGACGACTGCCAATGACATGAGCTTCAGCCGGTTTAGCATCTCATTTATCAATTTCATATCTGATAGCTGAGCTTTTTGAACTTTTGGTACATAAGTTAGGTAGCCCTACGTGTGTGGTCGCAGGGATATCTGTGTGCTCTAATATTTATTTCATTAAACGAATTGCCGAACGAAAAAAAAAGGATTTCTCTAATTCCTCTACCTGTTACAACTGCCGAAATACGCCCTAGCCGCAATTTGGCAGAAAAAACTGACAAAAAATGAAGATTCCAAATTCTGGTCTCAACGTGTTCCTGAGCGGCAGCACAGGCAGGGTCTACCAACTGCAAGTTCGCAGTTCGTGTAGAATGTGATACCTTCACTATTCTACCCTGGAGAATACTCGTAGTTTCATTAAAAGAATTGCCAAACGAAAAAAAAAGATTTCTCTAATTCCTCCACCTGTTACAACTGCCGAAATACGCCCTAGCCGCAATTTGGCAGAAAAACTGACAAAAAATGAAATTCCAAATTCTGGTCTCAACGTGTTCCTGAGCGGCAGCACAGGCAGGGTCTACCAACTGCAAGATCGTAGTTCGTGTAGAATGCGGTACCTTCATTACCCTACCCTCGAGAATACTCGTAGTTTCATTAAAAGAATTGGCATACGAAAGAAAAAGGATTTCTCTAATTTCTCCACCTGTTACAACTGCCGAAATACGCCCTAGCCGCAATTTGGCAGAAAAAACTGACAAAAAATGAAAATTCCAAATTCTGGTCTCAACGTGTTCCTGAGCGGCAGCACAGGCAGGGTCTACCAACTGCAAGATCGTAGTTCGTGTAGAATGCGGTACCTTCATTACCCTACCCTCGAGAATACTCGTAGTTTCATTAAAAGAATTGGCATACGAAAGAAAAAGGATTTCTCTAATTTCTCCACCTGTTACAACTGCCGAAATACGCCCTAGCCGCAATTTGGCAGAAAAAACTGACAAAAAATGAAAATTCCAAATTCTGGTCTCAACGTGCACAGGCAGGGTCTACCAACTGCAAGGTCGTAGTTCGTGTAGAATGCGATACCTTTACTACCCCACCCTCGAGAATACTCGTAGCGTTATGAAATTACGAACAAATATGTTAATTTTACTGAATGACCAGAGTTTGTGGAGAATAACAGGGCGGGTACTTTCCAGTTAATTACAAATTTATAAATCAATAGTTGTTGCTTTGTTTTTATTTTTGCATTTCCACCATTTGGAATTAGCCCAAAGTATGCCTTTATTAGGCAGATATAACATGTACCTGGATGGTAGTTCTAACGATAAATATGAAACCATACTAAATATGAAATCACTTTAGTTAAGTTTCAGATAGCCAGAGGTCGCCACCTGACATTCTCTGCCGTGTTGTTATTACCCTCTATATTAAAAACACATTTTCAGGAGAAGTCACTGGTTCCTGCTGACTCTTCTCCAGTCATTTTAGTTATGCTTGAATTGAGATGAAGAACCAGCTCTTAACATTTCCCAACAAAAGTATTACATTACAACAGTTATCAACCCTTTAATAGACAGATAAAAATAGTATACCACTAACTAACTTCAAATGTGTTTTTATATCGTGGCATACGCAAAGTAAATAATTTTCGAAAATGTGACCCAATCACGGTCGACGAATGACAAATGCGGGACTGTGCTCTATTAATAGCCATGAGCGGCGATAAAAGATGCAAATACACCCACAGAGGTGTAAAAGGTACCTAATTCGGTAATGTGACAAAATCATGAATATTTCTTTCAATAGAAATATTCTAAACTATTTACAATTTCGATAAAGTTAAAGTTGAACAGTTTTATTCAATCAAATAACTTGCAAAAGTTAATTAGGTCAACTACTCTAAGCACATTACTGTACTCCAATCTACCTATATAAATAGCATCATTGGGATTGTTAAGGTAAGCACAACCGATGGTTGTTGCGCTTCCCTGGGCTCCCTTCCGATTCGTCATCAGATTGGGAGCGCGAGGGGATTGCTAATTATGAGTGAGGGTGTGTCGGTGGTTCGCCCCGATACCCTCCACTGACCTTGACCGTGGCCTGCCGTTTGGACCACGGCCCTGTCCGAATTTTGAGTCCCTGCTGGGGCATGAAAGATTGATGCCTTTGACATAAAAGCAAGCGGAGGATTGGTTACCCTATCATCCACACCTAATTACATGCGCCCTAGCAGCAACTTGACAGAAAAACTGACCAAAAATGAAAATTCAAAATTTAAGTTTTAGTGTGTTCCTGAGCGGCAGCGTAAGCAGGGTCTACCAACTGCAAGATCGCATTAGCATGCGATACCTTCACTACCCTAACCCCGAGAATACTCGTAGCATTAAGAAATTACGAACAAATATGTAAATTTAACTGAATGACCAAAGTTCGTGGAGGATAACTAAGACGACTGCCAATGACATGAGCTTCAGCCGGTTTAGCATCTCATTTATCAATTTCATATCTGATAGCTGAGCTTTTTGAACTTTTGGTACATAAGTTAGGTAGCCCTACGTGTGTGGTCGCAGGGATATCTGTGTGCTCTAATATTTATTTCATTAAACGAATTGCCGAACGAAAAAAAAGGATTTCTCTAATTCCTCTACCTGTTACAACTGCCGAAATACGCCCTAGCCGCAATTTGGCAGAAAAAACTGACAAAAAATGAAGATTCCAAATTCTGGTCTCAACGTGTTCCTGAGCGGCAGCACAGGCAGGGTCTACCAACTGCAAGTTCGCAGTTCGTGTAGAATGTGATACCTTCACTATTCTACCCTGGAGAATACTCGTAGTTTCATTAAAAGAATTGCCAAACGAAAAAAAAAGATTTCTCTAATTCCTCCACCTGTTACAACTGCCGAAATACGCCCTAGCCGCAATTTGGCAGAAAAACTGACAAAAAATGAAATTCCAAATTCTGGTCTCAACGTGTTCCTGAGCGGCAGCACAGGCAGGGTCTACCAACTGCAAGATCGTAGTTCGTGTAGAATGCGGTACCTTCATTACCCTACCCTCGAGAATACTCGTAGTTTCATTAAAAGAATTGGCATACGAAAGAAAAAGGATTTCTCTAATTTCTCCACCTGTTACAACTGCCGAAATACGCCCTAGCCGCAATTTGGCAGAAAAAACTGACAAAAAATGAAAATTCCAAATTCTGGTCTCAACGTGTTCCTGAGCGGCAGCACAGGCAGGGTCTACCAACTGCAAGATCGTAGTTCGTGTAGAATGCGGTACCTTCATTACCCTACCCTCGAGAATACTCGTAGTTTCATTAAAAGAATTGGCATACGAAAGAAAAAGGATTTCTCTAATTTCTCCACCTGTTACAACTGCCGAAATACGCCCTAGCCGCAATTTGGCAGAAAAAACTGACAAAAAATGAAAATTCCAAATTCTGGTCTCAACGTGCACAGGCAGGGTCTACCAACTGCAAGGTCGTAGTTCGTGTAGAATGCGATACCTTTACTACCCCACCCTCGAGAATACTCGTAGCGTTATGAAATTACGAACAAATATGTTAATTTTACTGAATGACCAGAGTTTGTGGAGAATAACAGGGCGGGTACTTTCCAGTTAATTACAAATTTATAAATCAATAGTTGTTGCTTTGTTTTTATTTTTGCATTTCCACCATTTGAAATTAGCCCAAAGTATGCCTTTATTAGGCAGATATAACATGTACCTGGATGGTAGTTCTAACGATAAATATGAAACCATACTAAATATGAAATCACTTTAGTTAAGTTTCAGATAGCCAGAGGTCGCCACCTGACATTCTCTGCCGTGTTGTTATTACCCTCTATATTAAAAACACATTTTCAGGAGAAGTCACTGGTTCCTGCTGACTCTTCTCCAGTCATTTTAGTTATGCTTGAATTGAGATGAAGAACCAGCTCTTAACATTTCCCAACAAAAGTATTACATTACAACAGTTATCAACCCTTTAATAGACAGATAAAAATAGTATACCACTAACTAACTTCAAATGTGTTTTTATATCGTGGCATACGCAAAGTAAATAATTTTCGAAAATGTGACCCAATCACGGTCGACGAATGACAAATGCGGGACTGTGCTCTATTAATAGCCATGAGCGGCGATAAAAGATGCAAATACACCCACAGAGGTGTAAAAGGTACCTAATTCGGTAATGTGACAAAATCATGAATATTTCTTTCAATAGAAATATTCTAAACTATTTACAATTTCGATAAAGTTAAAGTTGAACAGTTTTATTCAATCAAATAACTTGCAAAAGTTAATTAGGTCAACTACTCTAAGCACATTACTGTACTCCAATCTACCTATATAAATAGCATCATTGGGATTGTTAAGGTAAGCACAACCGATGGTTGTTGCGCTTCCCTGGGCTCCCTTCCGATTCGTCATCAGATTGGGAGCGCGAGGGGATTGCTAATTATGAGTGAGGGTGTGTCGGTGGTTCGCCCCGATACCCTCCACTGACCTTGACCGTGGCCTGCCGTTTGGACCACGGCCCTGTCCGAATTTTGAGTCCCTGCTGGGGCATGAAAGATTGATGCCTTTGACATAAAAGCAAGCGGAGGATTGGTTACCCTATCATCCACACCTAATTACATGCGCCCTAGCAGCAACTTGACAGAAAAACTGACCAAAAATGAAAATTCAAAATTTAAGTTTTAGTGTGTTCCTGAGCGGCAGCGTAAGCAGGGTCTACCAACTGCAAGATCGCATTAGCATGCGATACCTTCACTACCCTAACCCCGAGAATACTCGTAGCATTAAGAAATTACGAACAAATATGTAAATTTAACTGAATGACCAAAGTTCGTGGAGGATAACTAAGACGACTGCCAATGACATGAGCTTCAGCCGGTTTAGCATCTCATTTATCAATTTCATATCTGATAGCTGAGCTTTTTGAACTTTTGGTACATAAGTTAGGTAGCCCTACGTGTGTGGTCGCAGGGATATCTGTGTGCTCTAATATTTATTTCATTAAACGAATTGCCGAACGAAAAAAAAGGATTTCTCTAATTCCTCTACCTGTTACAACTGCCGAAATACGCCCTAGCCGCAATTTGGCAGAAAAAACTGACAAAAACTGAAGATTCCAAATTCTGGTCTCAACGTGTTCCTGAGCGGCAGCACAGGCAGGGTCTACCAACTGCAAGTTCGCAGTTCGTGTAGAATGTGATACCTTCACTATTCTACCCTGGAGAATACTCGTAGTTTCATTAAAAGAATTGCCAAACGAAAAAAAAAGATTTCTCTAATTCCTCCACCTGTTACAACTGCCGAAATACGCCCTAGCCGCAATTTGGCAGAAAAACTGACAAAAAATGAAATTCCAAATTCTGGTCTCAACGTGTTCCTGAGCGGCAGCACAGGCAGGGTCTACCAACTGCAAGATCGTAGTTCGTGTAGAATGCGGTACCTTCATTACCCTACCCTCGAGAATACTCGTAGTTTCATTAAAAGAATTGGCATACGAAAGAAAAAGGATTTCTCTAATTTCTCCACCTGTTACAACTGCCGAAATACGCCCTAGCCACAATTTGGCAGAAAAAACTGACAAAAAATGAAAATTCCAAATTCTGGTCTCAACGTGTTCCTGAGCGGCAGCACAGGCAGGGTCTACCAACTGCAAGATCGTAGTTCGTGTAGAATGCGGTACCTTCATTACCCTACCCTCGAGAATACTCGTAGTTTCATTAAAAGAATTGGCATACGAAAGAAAAAGGATTTCTCTAATTTCTCCACCTGTTACAACTGCCGAAATACGCCCTAGCCGCAATTTGGCAGAAAAAACTGACAAAAAATGAAAATTCCAAATTCTGGTCTCAACGTGCACAGGCAGGGTCTACCAACTGCAAGTTTGCAGTTCGTGTAGAATGCGATACCTTCACTACCCTACCCTCGAGAATACTCGTAGCGTTATGAAATTACGAACAAGATAGGGTTGAGTTTAGATCCCAGTCAGATTTGAGCGTTCCCGGCATGCTTTGCGGTGTTAGATATCCGCGGGAAGGTCAAAGCTCATATAAAGCTACACTTAGTTTCATAATGGCATATAAAAGACAATATTGACAAACAAACAAATTTTCTTTATATGTTTGGCCATATTATTCGTTTTGAAATGAAGTCTTTTTAATTCAATTTTTGAAAAACAAGTCACATAGTTTTCGCATCTGCGTTACACCGGCTTGGTCTTCCGCGACTGCTACGACGTTCATTGTCGAGCACGTTTGTGGTGAAAGATCTCAATAAAAACGAAAGGAATATTTTCCAAACTTCTGCGAACAATATATGCGTATATATCGCTGCCAAAAATAATATTTGAGTTTAATCGCGAAATTTATATGAAAGGACTAGGTAGAACTACATCGAGAACATGAGGAGCACCCATAATGACAGTGACGTCACTAGACTGCAAAGCATGCCGGGAACGCTCAAATCTGACTGGGATCTAAACTCAACCGATGCGAAGACGCCCAAGATAGAACTAGAATTAATCATGAGTGATGTTGCAATCAGATATCTAGGTGCTCTGATCTTTTTGGTCAATTTGAAATATTTCATGGTAACTATCTGCAGGACGGGTACTTTCCAGTTAAGTACAAATTTATAAATCAATAGTTGTTGTTTTGTTTTTATTTTTGCATTTGCACCATTTGAAATTCGCCCAAAGTATGCCTTTATTAGGCAGATATTACATGCACCTGGATGGTAGGGCCTTTTTGTGACTACTGTGAAAGCTTTGACATGTCCAGGGCATCATGTTTGATTGTTAACCCACATTAACCACCTGCATTAACCAATGATTAAGATAATTGATTTCGCATCGTTTTTCTAGGGTTGTCCTGCCACTGAAGAATCAGTGATATTAATATTTCATATTTTCCTTTGAATATAACTCCATTCTCTGAGTGCAATTTAACTGCCAGCAGACTCCCCGCAGGGCTTGTACATGTTATTAAAATGTCTATCATCTGCCCTTGCTGGAGAACTATGGTGGCACGCTGGCAAGCCAGTTGTAAGTAGTGGAAGAATCTGTATTACCCGGCAAAAAACACTGCCTAACCCCAAGTCACTGACAACTTTCTTACATGCCCATACATATGGATGATCCAAATATAGTAATCTTGCCCATATATAGAACTGAAAACTGAAAACCATTCTCAATTGGCAATTGGGAATGGCCATTAATGTCTGATTATGGTAGAAAAATATTGACTGAATTGGTTTGTTGACTGAATTTTGGCCTTGACAGTCGCCATCTACTCACTGAGCTCGCCAGATTATAGCCTGGATTTCTAGGCTGTCATATGTATTTTCTGATATTTTATTTCTGCTACCTAGCACCAAATATTCTAGGTGGCCATAGTGGTCCATTTAGTTTACACTTATCTCACCAGGATTCAGTTTGGTTAAAACCTCTAGAGATAGGAGGAGCAGGTGGTGCCATCTATCTACATACCTGGTACTACACCACACTGCTTGGTCAGCACAGATGGGCAGGGCTCGACATTGATGCTTGCCCCATTGCCCCGGGCAAGTAGAATTTGTAAATTATAACTGTGGGGCAAGTGAAAACTGCATCTTGCTTGCCCCACTTGGAAAGTACGCTGGGTATATTTCGGGTTTACTTTTGAGAATGTGTGCAAGTTTCGTGGTCTGGCATCCAAGCTTGTCATTGAAAATATGCTTTCACATGCCATAACCATATTCTGCTTGGTTTTAAATGAAATATTATAAAACATACAATTTTTCAAGGGCAAGTGAAAGTTGGAGTAGGGCAAGTGAAAATTGAATCTCACTTGCCCTACGGGGCAAGTCGCTGCAAAAGTTAACGTCGTGCCCTGATGGGAATGTCAACATTTTAAGGAACCTAGTCTAGCCAGAACAATACCCAGGTGCCAATACATAACATTCTATTTTGATGTTGTCTCCACCCAATAGATGGCAGCACTGATAAAATATTCTGGACGTGGGTAACCTGTGAGGATAACTGAGAGCTCACTAGTGTGTCCCCTAATGAAAACAAGTACGGTTGTTGATGCAAAGCATCAATAGTCAAAAGGCGGGGCTAAGTTATTTATGAACTTGTGAGGGAACCGGATGTATAAAGAACATTAACATTATAGAGGAAAATAATTTATAATGACTAGATTTGTATCATTTTTGTAGAAATGAAACAAATATCGGAATTCTAGGCGCAAGCTGCATGGAGACTTCGAAATCTCTTGGGTGCGAAGCTACTTGGGTACGCATCAGTTTGGTTACGAACCAGTTTGGTTACGAAGTCTCCTGATTTCATTCTATACACAAGTAATTTTTTTCTTTAGTAATTTTCCTTCCTATACTGAAAAATATACTTTATGTCCGCTTAAAATATTTTATATATTTGAATACTTCATGCTAAATTAAAATAAGGAAGGCATGATTTTCCGCGGCAAAGGTAATGTACCGGGCCAACATTTATATTATAACCAATCAGAATAGAGAATTATATTCAGTCCGGCCTCAGGATTTCCAGCATGGCCGTCCGGACTATGAACATTTCAAAACAGCTTCCTATATAGGCGTGGCCTGAGGGCCCCGCCAGTAATAGGTTCTTATCATAAATAGTCACTTTCTCATTTCAGATAATGAGTATTAATCTAACATTTTCCATTTCTGAAATATTTTGCTTATCAATGTACTTTATAATATGAATTGAAAGTTAAAAAAATGTTCATCAATAATATTATGGTTAACCCCTGTCATGTTGGTATTTATTGGGTAGCTCTTGCTCAGTACTCATGTGCCAGTGTTTGAATCATTTTACAGTTTTTCTGCATCCTTCTGTATTGGCAAATTAGCCACCAAAGAAGTGCTTTAAATCAGCTCCATTATGTAAAGGTTGCTTTGGAGTTACACTGGAGCAGATATGGAGTTGCTCTAGTCCATTTTCATATGCAAATTAGGGAGCTGCACTGCATGGCTGCTCTAGAACAGCTCTTACACCATGGAGCAGCAATGGTGCTGCTACGATTCAGAATTCCGAAGTGGCACTAAAGCAACTCTTCCTTTATCTAAAGAGCGGCTCCAGAGCTGCAATTTAGTGCAGCTCCCTCATTTGCATATAAAAATGGACTGGGCATCTCCATAGCTGCTCCACAGTACATTTAATTTAATTCCTGCACCAGTCGACTGTACGTCTGCCGTGCCTGGTAGCGCAAACCTCAATGGACAACATGTCAAAAAAATAATCCAAGCACATCAATGTCACAAGTAGTTTGCGAATCGAAGCTACATTCAGTTGTTAGGTCATCCATGTCCAGGAAACCGGGTGGCAATTGACCTTGCGGTCGTTACATGTTAAAGCCGGACTGCCCACGCATTTAGTGCAGGAATTAAATGTAGGCACTGTAGTACTGCTTTAATTTTCCCTTGGGCATCAGCATAAGGGTGTAGACCGTCTGACATTTAGAAAATCCTATGTGTTTAGGCCTAAAAAAAGAAATTGTTTGTTTCCTGTAACGGTTCGAAAAAATCCAAGCATACCAATCAAACGTTGATTGGGAGTTTGGAGGGCAGAACAAAAATTAAGGGTAGGGATTTTTTTGTATAAAAACTTGTTAGGGTAGGGTTACAGGAAACAACCAACTTTTTTTTCAGGCCTTATCCCAAGTACACTACATAATGATACGTGTGAAAATGTTGAGATTGTTATAAATGAGCATCTCTGGTCCCTTCCTTTTCATGCGATGAAGAGTCATGTATAATATACGCTGTCTGAGTGCTAGTAAAGTCCCAGGATGTATTACATATTCATGACTGGACCGGGCCATAGAATTGATAATCAGTCACAATCAACCTTCCAAGATGATCATTGACCACAACATTATAATGGTCTTAGCTAGCCTAGCTACAAGGCTCCATTATGATTTTACCAGGGCTCGACGTTAAGGCTAGCCCCGTAGCCCCGGGCTATTATTGGTTGTCAGGGCTAGTAAATTCTACCTGTGAGTAGCCCTGAGGGGCTAGATAGAATTAGAATATCAGTGCTTAAAAAATTATGAAGCCCACCTTTGGCTCTGCATACCTGGATGATTATTCAACTCAATTTACCACAATACACTGAATTCTTTTCTTGTTATCAACAGAGGCTATGGTATCAACAGAGGTCACTATTTGAAAAGAGTTGTCATTAAAATCAGGGATAGCAAAAATATTTCAGGGCGTCTGGGTGTCATTTGGACACCCAAACCCTCAACAATCACCTTTCAGGACACCCAAATATTTAGTGAGGAATTTCTAAAAAATTCAATATCAAGCATATCATTGAACTTTTTCACCTTAATATAATTCCCATGACATTGTATATGGACATTTTGCTTTAGTTAGTTGGGTAAATACGTGTTTATGGTTGAAATCTGAGTATATTGTGGTCTCTCTTGAAGAAAAAGGACACCCCAAAATTTTACAATTGCCAATTTTGGACACCTAGTTTCTAAATCTTAGCTAAGAGCCTGTACCACAATACCAGATATTTCAATATTTATATTTAATGATGATTTTTCTTTTTATGTTATTTGGTGCAACTATTTTTAATGGTGATTTGAGAGAATTTGATATTGGAAATAGAACTTGATTACATTAGACCTAGAAGATTTATTTGTTTCTTGTATCCCTACCCTAAAAAGTTTTTACTCAAAAAATTCCCTACCCTAAAGTTTTTTTCCATCCTTCAAACTCCTAATCAACATATAACATGTATGAAATACATGTTTTCTGATGAAAAAATTTCTCCCCAAATTTTTTAACTATTACCTACCTATCATATTTTCTTTTGAACTGACTTACAGGAAACAAACAGTTTCTTTTTTCATAAGCCATATTGAAATTTAAACAAAGAATGTGAGATGTCTGGATTTATTCAATGTGATATATATCAATGTGATAAATATGTATAGTATGTATATTAATATATATATATATATATATATATATATATATATATATATATATATATATATATATATATATATATATATAATATATATATATAAATATATGAAGATGCCCATGTCTATATATATATATATATATATATATATATATATATATATATATATATATATATATATATATATATAAATATATATATATATATATATACATATATATATATATATATATATATATATATATATATATATATATGTATATATATATATATATATATATATATATATATATATATATATATATATATATATATATATATATATATATATATATATATATATATATATATATATATGAAAATGCCCATGTCTTGAAAAAGGATTTATATCCATGTAGACTAAAATGTATCGGATAAACATTTTTCTATACATTAACCTAACGATGTAGTTTACTGTATTAACTTCATGAAACAAAGTTTCTTATTATTATTGTTAGTATTGTTGTTATCATTATTATTTGAATATTTTATGCCCTGTAACACCTGACAAAAAATTCAAATGTAAATGAATAACATATCCTAATTAGGATTTCATTGATAATTAAATTTAATTGAAAATTAAAGTGGCAACTTCTATCTTATCATTCAAATGAGAAAGCCTTGAGGAAAAAAAGAAATCTGTAGTATGAGACCAACAATGAAACTCAAATTATTGTAGTAGATGTAAATAATTTTTGAAGATGATGTATATATGTAAATAAATCCCAGCAACTTCCAAAACGACGCTAAGGCTTGGAATCAGGATCGATAGCATAATAATAGTGATGACATTGAGCATAAAAATACCAAGTCAATACTAGTCCTAATAAATATATATATATATATATTATATATATATATATATATATATATATATATATATATATATATATATATATATATATATATATATATATATATATATATATATATATATATATCAAACAATACAATACTTAACATTTTTAATACAATAATTTTCTGGATTTAATACCTGTATTGGTATCATATTGAATACTGGTACCTATCCCTCATCTCTTGAGCACAACTCTATTGGATTGTCATTATTAGATCCCTAGAGGAATGGAGGAGATTTCCTGTTGAAATTATGAGCTACTGTAGCCATGCTCTTATGTAACATGACATGTGATCTTACAGGGATGTTCGTGTAATCGGGAGAGGTCACTGCAGGAAGGTAGTTTCACATCTGCTGGGGGGGGGGGGGGGGGGGGGGGGCTGCCCTGATGGCTGAGTGGTCTAAGGCGTTCCCACGGACTGCTAGCTGTCTCTCACCACTGAGGGCCTTCCCTGATGGCTGAGTGGTCTAAGGCGTTCCCACGGACTGCTAGCTGTTTCTCACCACTGAGGGCCTTCCCTGGTGGCTGAGTGGTCTAAGGCGTTCCCACGGACTGCTAGCTGTTTCTCACCACTGAGGGCCTGCCCTGATGGCTGAGTGGTCTAAGGGGTTCCCACGGACTGCTAGCTGTTTCTCACCACTGAGGGCCTACCCTGATGGCTGAGTGGTCTAAGGCGTTCCCACGGACTGCTAGCTGTTTCTCACCACTGAGGGCCTTCCCTGATGGCTGAGTGGTCTAAGGCGTTCCCACGGACTGCTAGCTGTTTCTCACCACTGAGGGCCTTCCCTGATGACTGAGTGGTCTAAGGCATTCCCACGGACTGCTAGCTGTCTCTCACCACTGAGGGCCTTCCCTGATGGCTGAGTGGTCTAAGGTGTTCCCACGGACTGCTAGCTGTTTCTCACCACTGAGGGCCTTCCCTGATGGCTGAGTGGTCTAAGGCGTTCCCACGGACTGCTAGCTGTTTCTCACCACTGAGGGCCTGCCTTGATGGCTGAGTGGTCTAAGGCGTTCCCACTGACTGCTAGCTGTTTCTCACCACTGAGGGCCTTCCCTGATGGCCGAGTGGTCTAAGGTGTTCCCACTGACTGCTAGCTGTCTCTCACCACTGCCCTGATTGAAATTCAACCTGGGGCATGTGAAAAAGTTGCCAGTGACTTGGAATTAGGCTGTGGTTTCTGCCAGCTACTCCTCCACGACTTATTGTGGCTGAAAAAGTGACAAATAACTGCATTCTAAATTCCAAATTTAGTGCACTATTATTTCACTCATGATATTTGCTAGATGTATGATTATGTCTCTCATGCTCATCACAGGGCAGTGAATTGCACAATCCAATCACTGGTCTTAGCTAACGCTGCTGACATAATACTGGACATAATGCTGGACAGAAGCTAGTATCCGTTATCGGACTAATTAACTTTTCATCTAATTAGAGATGTCATTAAGGAGAAGACCCTTATTAACTTCCTCCATGCATAGGTGGGAGGAATCTGAATATGAAATTATTAGACCTAGCAGGGCTCAACATTACCGTATTCGCCTGATTAAGCGCACCGTCCTGAATAAGCGCAAACCCCCTCCCTATTTTTCACGGTTAGAGGGGGAATGGCTAGCGCAATTATCATGAAAAACTCGTAAAACTTCCCCCCCAGAAGAAGTAAGAAAAGCAAAATCACATACCTTTCCTCTTGCCGTGTCTGCAAACCAGCGCTGAATTCCGCCATTTCAGCATTTCCTTCGCACTCTAACTGTTCATATCCTGCAGGGCCAGTAACAGTTTGAGTAAGAGTTGAGGCCTATACACATGTATATTTCTAAGTAAGTTTCTCTGTTTCCAGGCCTTGGTATTCCTAGCCTTATTTGGTAATGGGTATTTGTCCAGTTCCCTCTTGATTCATCTTTTAACCCTTAAGCTGCTGAGGGCTAATTTGTCCAATACAAAATGATGCAAAAAAATGAAAAATCACTGAAACCCTGGCATATGGGTACTCATCTGAGAGTACTCAGCGAGAGCTATCCAATGAATACCAACATGACAGGGTTTAGAGGTTCAAAAAAATGTTTGCATCCTTGTGCTTTGGACAAAAGTATTGGAAGCATTGGAAGGATTAACCAATTCACACTCAGTGCGGCCAAAACAGGCCTGACAACTTTGAAAATATTTCTCTAACAAAAGCACTTTCTGGAAAATATTTGAAGGAGAAATGTTAACCAGAAGTCAAACAACAAATCTCCTTCAAATATTTTATGAATTTTTGCTTTATTCCAAATTTATTTTCTAAAGTATGAAAGTAGCAGACGATGCTTTCTTGAGGAAGTCTGAGTGTGAATGGCTTAAGTTCATCCGGCCTCAGGGTGCTGTTTTGCACTTCAGGAACACCCGCTTTTGGTCTAGATCTTAGATCCAGTTAATGGCAGTTGTTCATAATCACAATTTCTTTCAACACTTTAACTTTCGCTCCCCAGGGAACACTTTAACGGTTGGAAAGCAGAAGGCCATAGAGGAAGATAGACTTGATATTCAGCTATGGGGACAAAGTAGCTCAATTGGTTAGGTGTCGGACTCTGTTATCCGTAGGTTGCTGGTTCAATTCCTGGCCGGGTCACTTTGGTCTGTCCTTGGGCAAGACAGTTTATTCCATAATGCCTCAGTCTACCCAGCTGAAAAAAGGTTAACTAGCGTTAATAAGGCAGTGCTTAGAGCTTGTGCGCTATATGCTGCCAACTGCTCTGGAATATCCCTCGAGGGATTGAAATGGTTTCCGTGTGTACAGGCCTGCTAGGGGAGGAAGGTTGTGTGAGCACTTCGGTGGATACATGACTATAAACCGAGTACCTTTAAAAGGCACTCGGAGATCTGAGAGAGTGAAATCACTGAACATCTCTTTGTGATGAAACACTTCGGGCGGACTTAACCCTTCCAATGCAGGGGCTACTTTCGTCCAAAGCACAATGTTGCAAAGATTTTTAAAAACCATCTAAACCCTGTCATGTTGGTATTCATTAAATAGCTCTCGCCGAGTACTCTCAGATGAGTACCCATATGCCAGGGTTTCAGTCATTTTCCAGTTTTTATGTGTCAGTTTGTATTGAAAAAATTAGCCACCACCAGCATAAGGGTTAATTTCCACAGACATGTTTGATGTCTGTTTGACATGTTTGATGTCTGTTTGATCACATTGATTGAATGTTGTTTGATCTTGAAAAGGAGAGTGATTTAAATCAATTTGATATAATTTGCACCTTTAAATGTTCCAGGCTATTTGTCTATTCCTTTTTAGATTCACTTTTTAAGTACACTTTGAATTTACCTCTGGTCAAACATTGATGTTTCACTCTCAGAAGTCTTTGAAAATTACAAATTCTTTAGATAAGAACTAGGGGTCTGATAGCTGAAGGGACTATGGCATTGCCACTGGCAGCTCGCTGTCTCTCATCACAGGGCCTGCCTCAATAGCTGAGTGGTCTAAGGCATTGGCACTGACTGTTTTGTCTCTCACTACTGAGGATCTTCATCAATATCTAAATGGTCTAAGGCATTGCCACTGATTGCACACTGTCTCTCACCACTGAAGGTCCGCTCAATAGCTGAGTGGTCTAAGGCATTGCTACGAAGCGCCTGCCCCAATAGCCAAGTGATTTATGGCGTTGCCACTGACTGTTCACTGTCTCTCGCCACTGAGGACCTGCCTCAATAGCTGAGTTGTCTAAGGCGCTGCCACTGACTGTTCACTGTCTCTCACCACCTAGGGCCTGCCCTAATAGCCAAGTGGTCTAAGGTGTTGCTATTGTTTGCTCACTGTATCTAACCACTGAGGGCCTGCCTCAATAGCTGAGTGGTCTAAGGCTTTGCCACTGACTGTTTTGTTTCTCACTACTGAGGACCTTCATCAATATCTAAATGGTCTAAGGCGGTGCCACTGATTGCTCACTGTCTCTCACCAGTGAGGGCCTGCCTCAATAGCTGAGTCGTCTAAGGCTTTGCCACTGACTGCTTTGTCTCTCACTACTGAGGACCTTCATCAATATCTAAATGGTCTAAGGCGTTGCCACTGATTGCTCACTGTCTCTGACCACTGAAGGTCTGCCCCAATAGCTGAGTGGTCTAAGGCGTTGCCACTGACTGCTCGCTGTCTCTCACTACTGAGGATCTTCATCAATATCTAAATGGTCTAAGGCGTTGCCACTGATTGCTCACTGTCTCTGACCACTGAAGGTCTGCCCCAATAGCTGAGTGGTCTAAGGCTTTGCCACTGATTGTTTTGTCTCTCACTACTGAGGACCTTCATCAATATCTAAATGGTCTAAGGCGTTGCCACTGATTGCTCACTGGCTCTGACCACTGAAGGTCTGCCCCAATAGCTGAGTGGTCTAAGGCGTTGCTATTAAGGCCCTGCCCCAATAGCCAAGTAGTCTATGGCATTGCCACTGACTGCTCGCTGTGGCTGTATGAGATCGCCACTGCCTGGATTCAAATTCTGGCCTGCTAGGATATGTGGTAGCATTAATGGGTTAATTCTTTTTGCTGCCGTGATCAATACAGCTTCTATCAGTATACCTGCCAGTATCCCTTACTGTCTAGCAAATTAAATCAGCAATCTGAGACCCTTTCTAATTTCTAATTTGTTAGAATGCCTGAAAATAAATGCCCTTTTCCTCCGATGGATGTATAAGGCACACATGAAGAAGATTTCCAAGAGACCAAGATTTCTACTATTATCCCTTATACAGGTGGTGGCTAATTTGGCCAATACAAAACAATGCAAAAAAAATGAAAAAATGAGTGAAAGCCTGGCAAATGGGTACTCATCTGAGAGTACTCAGCGAGAGCTTTCTAATGAATACCAACGCGACAGGGTTTAGATGGTTTTCAAAAAATGTTTGTGTTATTGTGCTTTGGATGAAAGTAGCCTTAGCATCTGGCAGTACTCAGCGAGAGCTTTCTAATGAATACCAACATGATTAGAGGGTCTAGATGATTTTCAAAAAATCTTTGCTTTATTTTGCTTTGGATGAGTAGCTTTAGAATGTAACAATACTCGGCAAGAGCCTTCTAATGAATATCAAAATGGCAGGGTTTAGATGGGTTTCAAAAATCTTTGCGTCATTGTGCTTTGGGTGAAAGTAGCCTTAGCATTGGAATGGTGACCTTGGCAATCTGAGATCCTTTCTAATTTCCAATTTGCTAAAGTGCCTGAAAATAATTTCCCTCGTTGCTATCTGTTTGATATCGGAGACACTATTGAGCACGACAAGATTTCCACTATAATTAAAATGTTTTATCTTCAAGTTGATAGTTGTTGTGTTCTGCCTTTGAAATTGGATTTTCTATTATTCCTTAAAAGATCGGCAATGAAATTGTTAACTGGAGAGGAAAGTGGTGATATACTTTGCTAATTATAGAACTTCAAACAATAAGCATCACTTGCGTTTCAAACATCAGGCGATATATGATAGAGAACATTGAAAATAGCTTTTGAGTTACAGTACGGGTATTTAATTCCTGCACCAGTAGACTGGATGTCTGCCAGTGCCTGGTTGAGCAAACACCCATGGATATATCTTGTGGGTGCCTAGATTTTTCTTTGCTAGGTGCCCAAAGCCCTGATCCGGATCCAATACAGGGTCCAAATCATTACTTGCCAAGTTGGGCAAGTTGCTCCTGGAGTTAACTTGCCCTGCTGGCACTTCCACTTGCCCTGCCACTCTGTTTAACAAAGTTGAGTTACATTGCGAGGACTCTGCCCAAAACATTACTTTCCGAATGAGGCATATTTTAATAAGGGTCTTGTTCTGCTGACCCGTTTGCCGCTTTATGCTAGATTTACTTGCAACTTGCAATGGGGCAAGTGGTTATGTTGCAACTGGCTGTTACTAATAGTAGATATGACTATTTCCACCTTAAACCCACAATGAACTGGTGCAGTAATTAGTCTATGTGATTTCCACCTTCAAACCACAATGAACTGATGCAGTTAGTCTATGTGATTTCCACCTTCAAACCGCAATGAACTGGTGCAGTTAGTCTATGTGATTTCCACCTTCAAATCACAATGAACTGGTGCAGTTAGTCTATGTGATTTCCACCTTCAAACCACAATAAACTGGTGCAGTTAGTCTATGGGCCTTAACCTTAAATATATTCCAAATCACTCAAAATCACACAAAAAATATTCCTTCAAGCTCGGGACCACGAGTGCACTTTATAGGAAAATGGATTAATCTGTCACTTAACTTTTCATTGACTTCCCACTATATGGGTATCAAAAGTATAAAAATACATTTATAGCCTTCCCTGGGTCTGGTAACTTTGTGACATAATGAGACGTGTATTATATGATATGGCAGTAATTGTATTCAAATAGCGCTATTTATTTCTCACGGGACAGATCAAAGGGAAGCCTCGAAATCTTGCTGTCAGTTACGTGTGAGGCCTTGGTCATTGAACCTTTTATAGGAATAGAAAAAAAAATTGGTCTAATATAAATGCAAATATACTAATGGTCAAAATATGTCCTATGATGATTTGTCCTTGTATTAATTGCATTGAACCGTTTCAAATGGCATATAAACCATAGTGAAATATGTTTAACTTGGATACCTAACTTGGAAGCCAAGACAAAGTGTTGAAATACATAAATGAGCAGTTTGACTTCCACAGAGGTTCATTTAGCTACTTGAATATTAGAACAAACAAATTAATTGTCAGGGCCACAATAATGATTAAACATGTTCATTGTATGGGGATGGTATTCAACTTGTAAATCTTATCCAGAAACAAGTATATAAATGGCTAGAGTTAGTACAAAATAAATATATATATATATATATATATATATATAAATATATATATATATATATATATATATATTATATGTTTGTATGTGAGTGTGTGTACGTATGCATGTATGTATGTATGTAAAGATATGTATAAATGTATTTATATATGTATAAATGTATTTATATAATTATATATATATATATATATATATATATATATATATATATATATATATATACATATATAAATTATATACATATACATGTGCATATATATTTATGTATATAAATATATATATATATATATATTTATATATATATATATATATATATATATATATATATATATATATATATATATATATATATATATATATATATATATATATATATATATATATATATATACAGACCATACCATACCATATCATATGCAGCATAGCTCAAGGGTTAATATGAAGTCTGTGTTCAATAAAGCAGCCAGCATGCAAGGTTTTACCTTCACTCAATCCGCATGCATAGAGCAGAACATATGCTAGTCGTAAGTACACATTCCTATATAGCGAGAGCAGTCGGCGCAAGCTACTATGCATTGCAGAGTGCTCAACCAATCAGGGCGCAATTAATGGTGCTTGCCGATCTTTCGTCGTCATCTTGTCAGGTAGTCATCATAAGTGGCAACGGGCCGTCAAACGTCAGTCGTAGCTCAGTAGTGGGCGTGGCTCAAGGGAACTCTGCAATTTCATTGATGGATCAGAAGCGTCATTATCTACTGCTCGGGGGACACGCAGAATTTCAGAGTGAGGCGTAACAGGGACTCTGACTAATGCGGAACAGGTGTACCATTTTTTTGATCCCGTCAAACACAGGATTTGAAAGTGAGACGGAACTGTGACTGATCAAACTGGAACAGGTGTACCATTTATTGGATCCCGTCACACGCAGAATTTCTGAGTGAGACGGAACGGGGACTCTGACTTAACTGGAACAGGCGCACCATTTATTTGATCCCGTCACACGCAAGATTTGAAAGTGTGACGGAACAGTGACTAACAAAACCGGAATAGGTTTACCAGTTTATTGGATCCATTCACACAGGTTCCGTCACTGTGCACTGAGTAATAATAACTCTCAAATTTTACCATTGATGATTATCATGCTGGATTTGTAAGGATTAAGGTAGATATGCAAGGATTGGCACTGATTACTGTGGATTAGTAAAAACACTCAAATCTAGATGTGATTAAGATCACGATTCATGTGATATCTGTCAATGTGGAGGCAATACCAAGACTAGGATTAGGATTATCATGCTGGATTTGTGAAGATTAAAGTGTATATTTAGAAATACAAAAGACTTAAGATTACCATATTTTACCATAGAAGATTATCATCCTGGATTGGTGAGGATTAAGGTGGATATTAAGGAATAAGAAAGACTTAAGACTATCATCCTTTACCATAGAGGACTCTCATGCTGGATTAGTAAGGATTAAGGTGGATATGCATGGATTAGCACCGGTTATCATGGATTAGTAACAAATATAACTTAATCTTTTCTTTACCCTTGGTATTTCTAGAAGTTTTTATTCATTCTTTTTCATTGGAAACTTGGAAGTTATTATTTTTTCTTGATAAAAGATGATAACATATTGATAGGATTAATTTTGGTGTATGATGAAAAAAAACAGAACTAAAGGAATCGTCTTTCACAAGTACCTTAATTGCAAATTATTGAAACCGATGTTAGAAATCAGGCTGAACAAGTCAGGTTGAAAACAAAGATAGGATAAAAATAAAACATACAGATCTCAAGAATTATTTCAAGGTATGCATCATCATTTTTGTTTAAAAAAGATTTTGATTTATGAAGAGAAAAATTGAAAGAGATTAGGTTTTAGTAATCCACAGTTTCCAATAAAACAGAGAGATGGAACACTTTATCCATATTGTAAAACAAGGGGCCTGGATTTAAGTGGATTGCCAGAGAGAAAAAAACGGAATTGATGTATGAAAGAACAAATTGAACTGGACAGCCTTAAAAAACACTCAAGGATATTCCAGGATATAGAAAGAATTAGTTGTTTCCTAGTTGAATTCTTGAAGAGAACAATTATTTACGCCGGAAACTGACAACATTCATTGTAAAAACTATTAACAAATTTAACGAAAATTTCTGATTTTTTTTCTCTATTGCTTGGATTGTTTTTTGGATAATTTACCATAATTGTATAAAAGGGTGGGCTGTACTTGACAATAGGATTTACTATCATTTACCAGAAGAACAATTATTTACGGCAGTAACGGACAACACTCTTTGTAACAACTATTAACAAAATTACAGATTTTTTTCATTTCTGGAATTGTTTTTTTTGATAATTAACCATAATTGTGTAAAAGGGGGCGCTGTACTTGATGATGGGATTTACTATTCGTGTGGAGAACTCGTGAGAAAGGGAATTTTAGCGCATTAACGAGTCATTGGCGATTGTATTGATTGATGTCTACACAGGGAATTAAGGCAGGAAGCCCCGCTTGACCACTAGGGAACCAGCGGTCAATTTAAGCCAGAACGCTACCGTAAGTTCTCTGTAATGTGGGACACTAATTCCCCAACCAAATAAAGCTTAGAATAGCAAGGAAATCCTATGACTATCCTAGGAAATTCCAAGAATATCCTAGCAAGTCTGGGCAACATTTAGCAGGGGTTTATTTATTACAAACTCTGTGGGTTGTAGGTCGCCCATGTTGTCTGAAAATACTAACAAAGCAGATTAATAGTGGCCCAGATTTCACAAATAAACTCAACTACCATGATTGAGTAACCAGTGAGATGGCGATCCAGATTTTTCAAAATTATTTTGCAAAATAATTACAGTGGTCCGATTTCTAAGGGTGGTCCAATTTTTTGAGAATTTACGGTAACGCCATTCTCAGCAGCAGGGGTGGTTGCGGTGCAGAACAGTTGGTTATCACTCTGATTTCAACCCGTACAGATATCCAGTCAATTAGACCATTTTGGAAAAAACGGAAGTCTTAGTATTGTTGAGTATTGGTTGTGAGTGACCAGTGGTCACTCTGGCAATACTAACTCACAACAGGAAAGTTTCAGTGATTTTCATACAAATTGCAGGATAGATATCAGTGATCAGTGGTCAAGTCTGGCCAGTCAATTGGAACATTTTGGAAAAAACGAAAATTCTTCATTTGGTCATTGAATGACCAGGGGTCAACTCTGGCCAGATACTTTTATACTCACAACAAGGAAAAGTTGCATAATATATCAGTGCACAGGAACAATATTGTCATCAGTGACCGGTGGTCAAGTCTGGCCAGAGTCTTACTCGCAACAAGGAAATGTAGCAGTGATTTTCATACATATTGCAGGATAGGATATCATTGTACCGAAACATACCCAAACTTCATTTGCAGGTACTGTGGACAACTATCGGCAAACATCAGAGGTACTTGCAGGATTGGATATCAGTACCCAAGGAACACTCACTGTCTCTGCAAACTTCATTTGCAGGTTTCGTGGGTAACTTTTGTTGATCATCAAAACTGCATCCATGATTGGATAATTTGTGCCCAAGTAAACAATCATGTAGCTGTATTTGCTGAGACTCAGGAAAGGAAATGTGTGTTCTCAAAGCTGATCAATCATAAATATTAGATATTTATTAAAGCAAGTGCTTGTTTGACAAACTGCCTATCTTATATTAAAAAGCATCAGTGATTTCAGAACTATTCTATTAGTGCTAGATTGCTACGCTATTTACGGATTTATAGGGTGAGTCGGCTACGATAATTTGGAGGAAATATTCTCGTAGCTTTTCTGTCGAAAGATCTCAAGATGTCGTCAGGAATCAGCTCCGGAGCGGCGGGGAAGATAATGTCGAAAGAGGTTAGCAATTTAATTTTATTATTTTCTATGGCGTTTCTATTGCTTACAATTGTCAGGGTTTGACCATAACCTCACATGAGGTTGACCATATTTTCATAGGATCTAGAGTTTTCTTATCCATTGATTATTCTACTCTGTTAAAGTAGGATTAATCTGTTTAACGGACTTCATGGTAATTAATGTCAAAAGAGGGAACCAATTCACTTTTTTCGAAATTTTCTCATCATATTCATATATTTGTGAGACATGCATCTTTCCAGATGGATAGCACAAAAAATACTGAATAACTTCTAACTGAAATAAGAAATTGTCAAGTAAATGGTGTTGCCAAAAACAAGTAAGGGGGAGGATTACTAAAGGCTTCTTAACCCATTAACACTCAGAGCAGCCAAAAGAGGCCTGACAATTTTGGAAATATTTTACTTACAAAGTCATTTTCTTGAAAACATTTGAAGGAGAATTGTTGATCATAAGTCAAACAACAACTCCCCTTCAAATATTTTGTGAACTTTCGCTTTATTCACAAGTTGTTTTCAAAAGTATGAGAGTAGCAGACAACACTTTCTAGAGTGTGAATGGGTTAATATCCTAAAACAAATAGATAAAAGTTTGACACATTGATCATGGAGATCAATTTATAAAACAGCCTTACAATTTGGATGAAATCTTTCAGGCAAAAGCATAGTTAATAAAATTTGACAGAGAAATATAAACCTGAACACACACAGTCTGCCCTCCTTTGAATATTTTGTAAAACCGTTCTTACTAAAATACAGGATGACAAATATTAGGTAAATCCTGTAATATCAAATTTTAAAAAATGTCACCAAATTTCATAATTTGGTGGCCCACTTGGTGGTTCAGTTTAAGAAACTGTTTACATCACTGCCTGAACCCATTAATGCTCATAGCAGCCAAAACCAGCCGAACAATTTTAATGAAATGTTGTAGCCTAAAGCATAAATGACAAAATATTTGAAGGGGAAATGTAGATCATAACATCAACAACAACTCTCCTTCAAATATTTTGTAAAAACATTCTCAATTCAAACGTTTTGGTCAAAAGTATTTTAGATCCAGACGACAATTTCTGTATTAATGGGTTAAAAAACTTATTTGATAAGATATTTGAAGAAGTGTAGATCATAGCATTACCTACAACTCTCCTTCAAATATTTTGTAAAATCATTCTTAATTCAAAAGTTTTTGTCAAAAGTATCTTATATCCAGAAGTCAATGACTGGAGGAACTCTTAAGTATTAATGGGTTAAGAAACTCATTTGACAAGATATTTGAAGTAGAAATGTTGATCATAACATCACCAACAACTCTCCTTCAAATATTTTGTAAAATCATTCTCAATTTAAAAGTTTTGATCAAAAGTTTCTCCAGACGAAAAATGGGTTAATTTCTCAAGGTAGTCTTGGCATCGATGAGTAGATGTACGTACCTGCAATTGATTACCCTGGAGGCGATAGTTATCAATACTTAATGCACTGCTATGTATCCCTCTTTGGGGGATTACATAATGACCTTGAGATGTTCTATAATATCCCTTTCATTTGTGGGGTATCCTTGCCGAAAGCTGCTAGATAATAGCCATCATAGTGAATCTATAATGAATGCTACATTCGTACCTTGACCCTTATACTGCTGCTGGCTAATTGGCCAATACAAAATGGTGCAAAAACCTGGAAAAATGACTGAAACCCTGGCATATGGGTACTCATCTGAGAGTACTCAGCGAGAGCTATTCAATGAATACCGACATGACAGGGTTTAAATGGTTTTCAAAAAACTTTGCGTCCTTGTGCTTTGGACGAAAGTAGCCTCAGCATTAGAAGGGTTGAACCTTCCATTGCTGAGGCTACTTTCGTCCAATGTACAAGGAAGCAAAGAATTTTGAACCCTGTCATGTTGGTATTTATTGGATAGCTCTCCTCGAGTACTCTCATATGAGAACCCAGATGCCAGGGTTTCAGTCATTTTTAGGTTTTTTGCATCATTTTGTAATTATCACCTAAGCCAATGGCAGTCATGTGACTATGAATTCTGAAGGACAAGATCATGTATAATATATTGCCAAGTAATAAGTTAATTCAGCTCTGGGGGGCTGTCTCGATGGCTGAGTGGTTCTGTGCATTATGGTTTACCTTTCTTATACATACCCCTTTAATACTCACAGCGGCCAAAAGCAGCCTGAAAATCCCCCCTTTCCCACTCTAGTCAGGTCAACTCCAGTACAAATTGAGTTACCAAGGGACTTACCAACAATGGAAAAACAAATATAAACTTAAGGAACAAATTGAAAATATCATTCAAGTGTATGTACAAATATATATATATTTACACACACACACACACACACGTATATATATATACATATATATATATATATATATATATATATATATATATATATATATATATATATATATATATGTATATATATGTGTGTATATATATATGTATATATATATATATATATGTATATATATATATATGTATATATATATATATATATATATATATATATTATATATATATATATATATATATATATATATATATATGTGTGTATATTTATATATATGTATATATATATATATATATGTATATATATATATATATATATATATATATATATATATGTGTGTATATATATATATATATATGTATATAATGTATTTATATATATATATATATATATATATATATATATATGTATATATATATATATATATATATATATATATATATGTATATATATATATATATATATATATATTTATATATATATATATATATATATATATATATATATGTATATATATATATATATATATATATATATATATATATATATATATATATATATATATATATATATATATATATATATATATATATATATATATATATATATATATATGTATTTACACACATATATATATATGTATTTATATTTACACATTCTCTCATACTCCCATACATTTTCACCCATTCCTGATAGTAAGCATGGGGAAACATCTAGCCCAACTCTATTTGCACATCCTGAATTAGAATGGCTATGATGTAAACTTGTGTGCAAGTCTCTGTGTATATTAGCTTCTACGCACTCATTATATTTGTCTTTCCTTCCTGTCAACAATTGCGAATGAATTGTTATGCATCAAGCTTTCTCAACCTAAGAATTCCCAACTACATTTGATAAGGGAGGTTACCATTATAGTCAACAAGGTTAGCGTACTTGGCTGACTAGGGTTTAATTGTTATGTAAAAGTTCTGAAAGCATAGATACATATCCACCTTGCTTGTTAATCTGAAATCTGGCTGACTATAAGAACACTTTATATAAAAGTACTTAAAGCATAGATACCTAGATTATACACCTTGCTTGTTAATCTGTTATCTAGCTGACTTGGGTATATTGTGTAAAAGTACTGAAAGCATAGTTACATATGTACACCTTTCTGGTTCATCTGAAATCTGGCTGACTATAAGGACACGTTATATAGAAGTACTGAAAGCATAGATACATATACACACCTTGCTTGTTATCTGAAATCTGGCTGACTAGGACCTGTTATATTAACCCTTCCAATGCTAAGGCTACTTTTGTCCAGAGCACAAGAATGCAAAGATTTTTGAAAACCATCTAAATCCTGTCACATTGGCATTAATTGGAAAGCTCTCGCTGAGTACTCTCAGATGAGTACCCATGTGCCAGGGTTTCAGTCATTTTTCAGCTTTTTTGCATCATTTTGTATTGGCAAAAATAGCCACCAGCAGCATAAGGGTTATAAAGTACTGATTTTCAGCATAGATACATATACGCCTTGCTTGTTAATCTGAAATCCATAGAGTGTATGTTTCACAAATAGACATTCCAGGGACGTCTATTTCATTTGTGTAATGAACCCTAGCGAAGTCTACAAGTACTGCTGCTTGTATTGGCAGGTCTGCATTCTAACGTGGCCTTGTGGTAGTGCTACATATAGAATAACATATATAATGCACTGTATTGTGCTGAATGTAGTGCTGACTTAACCCTTATGCTGGTGGTGGCTAATTTGGCCAATACAAAATGATGCGAAAAACCTGAAAAATGACCGAAACCCTGGCAAGTTGGTACTCATCTGTAAGTAATCAGTGAGAGCTTTCCAATGAATACCAATATGACAGGGTTTAGATGGATTTCAAAAATGTTTTCATCTTTGTGCTTTGGATGAAAGTAGCCTCAGCATTGAAAGGGTTAATGAGGTGCTGGGCTAGAAGGAAAATTGGGAATAGGATAATAAAACTTGTTAGTTTGGTTTGATATGTTTCATGTGCAGTCAAAACCATTAACCTGAATATGATTTGATGTTTATGTTTTTTATAACAAAGTTTGAGTTTTATAATTTAATTTTTGGTTAAATTTATATTATCTTAGTCGTTTGCACAACTAGTGAGATAAGTTTTTTTGTAAGGAAAAAGTCCTGTCAGGAAGCAATTCTTTTTAAATGTAATGAAATAAAAGATGAAAATAATATAGAAAAAGAAATAAATAAGATTCGATAGAAGAAGTATTCGAACACCTGACTTCACAGGTTAACCCTTAGGCTGATGGTGGCTAGTTTGGCCGATACAAAATCATGTAATAAAACCTAAAAAGTGACTCAAAACCCTGGCACATGGGCACTCATCTGATAGTACTCAAAGAGAGCCATCCAATGAATACCAACATGAACTGGTTAAGATGGTTTCCAAAAGACTTTGCGTCCTTGTGCTTCAGATGAAAGTAGCCTCAGCATTGGCATAGTTAATGCTTCCTATTTGAAAACATAATGCACTTTATTGTACTGTATACAGTGCTTAATAATTTAATAAGGTGCTGGGTTGGAAGCAAAATGGGGATAAGAATAATAGAAGTCTTGTTAGTTTCTGTGGATGTGTTTCAAGAGGCCTAGAAAATTGTTTGTTTCCTGTAATGGTCCGAAAAAAATATTTTTGGATTACTTTTTTATTAAAAAATGTGTGTTTTATGCAAAATATGTGCACTCAATAACATTTGCATGAATTTGATTTGATGTATATGTTTCATAACAAAGTTTTTTTTTCGTAAGTTCTCCGTTTCTGTAAGGAAAAAGTCTGATCATAAGTCAAAAAGTGTTTTTTAAATGAAAATGAAATGAAAGAAAATGATATAAGAAAAAAAAATGAATGAGAATAAAATAAAAGCATGTAACTATTCGAAGGCAATTTCACTGGTTAATTAACTTCAATGAAATATTTCATAATTTTACCTTGAAATGTAGTTTGTGATTTTGTTAAAAGATGGCACTGCTTGTTCACACTCACCTCTTCATTGTGGCATACAGTCATCCCGATACAATTCTATTCTTTATATACATATATATATATATATATATATATATATATATATAAATATGTATATATATATATATATATATATATATATATATATATATATATATATATATATATATATATATATATATATATATAGCATCCTCGCAACTATGAAATGATTGTTCTATATATGAGGCGGAGGAGTGTGCCCTATTGATGCTTGCCCTACTCTATTCTAAGAATATCTTCATATGTATCCTATTACATAATAAGCCTTTTGCTCATAAGCGCTAGGGGTGCAGCAGGGGTGCAGATGCAGCCGGTTGGCAGCCTGCGCCCATTAGAATAGCATAGGGAAGCTAGGGCAGGCCCCCTTGAAGTTCCACATAATGTGCTTAAAATGTCACCTAGTATCATCCACTTTTCCTGAAAAGATGAATGTGACCTCAGGGGAATATTCTTTTGAACAATGTAAACTTTATTTGGGTAATTAGACTCAGATTTCCTGTTGTTACATGGGTGTAATTTGACTCCCTTCAGCTTCTCACTGGGTAAAGCTTATACCAGATCAAATCTGCTGTCTGCTACAAAATTGTTTCAAATCATTTAATCTCCCTGTTCTTTGTAATTTAGTCTATGGAATAAAGTCAATATATATTGTATCCCCCTTTTTAGATAGTTGTACACCCTTATATGCAGAATTCCTTCGCCACATGGCCAGTGCTAGTTCTGTAGAAGCCACTGAGCAGTCAGGTTCTCTCACAGAAATGAATTGATTGATAAGACCTTATAAAAATTGAAAAAATGTGAACTGTTCCCAGCTTTATATAGATTACAGGGTTAGTGGTAATGAGGAACACCTTATTTCTAGAGCATTCTCTGTATGGAAATGAAAGCACCAGTTGTCATTTCTAAGAAAGAAGGGAAAGGATATTAGCCAGATCAGCCCTCAACGCTAACTCAAAATGGTACTGGCCCCGTAGGACCAATAACATCGAGGATCTACTGGTCCTGCAAAACTTTTACTGGTCCTACAAATTGATCTTTAACATTAAAAGAAAAAAACATTGCATAAAATTCACAGACAACATTTATTTTGATTTATTTTACCTTCATTTATTTCAAAAACATTTGGGATATTCTTGAGGGGAAACCTATTAATAAGAATGCCCCCAAATATTTACTGGCCCTGTAGGACCAGTTGAAGTCTTTTTTTACTGGCCCGAAGCCGTTTTTGGGAATTTTTACTGGCCTGGGGCCATAGGACTACTGTTAGCGTCGTCGAGCCCTGCAGATCATATAGGGATCTTCTCCTAAAGGGAACTTTCTGGTCCCTTTGATAGAACTTAATTGCGCTGGTAAATAAATATCCTGGTGCTAACAGTATTTTGTTTTCAAATATGCATAGTAGTAGTGTTTGACAGTGAATCTTAATCACCTAGCAATTAACTTAAACTGTCTTCTGGACAATAAAATGAAGGAAGCTGATTATACTTTTATTTCCTATTAATTTCTATTCTTACTGGGGCCTTAAAGAGTTAATCCATCCTAAGTATGGGGTTATGAATACATTTCTTTTTGTCTGCCTCCCCCCTGCACACTCCTTGAACATATCCATGCAAGTTACAGAATTCCTCTGCCCATTTTCTTAATTTCCACTTGCTATTATAAATGGCAGCCAAAAACAGCACAATTAGCATTATGTAAGTATGATGGGAATCAATTATCTATATTTTCATTCAGCCCTGGAGAAGGAAAGAAAAGTGTTGAGAAGGTTTTAAATTGTATAAGTCTCTGGTATATATACATACATCCTATCAGTATGTCTATCTCTAAATGCTTAATATTGAAAAATAAATTACAGTATTTATGCAAAATACATTCAATAGATGTTTGATAAGCTCAATATTGAAGGATTTTCCTTAATACACCCTTCGATGTGTTGCATTCAATATGTTAACTGATAACTCAGCACAGTAATAAACTAGAATGTAAACAAGGTAGATGAACTCCTATGGGCGATCTTTTCAACAGATAATATTTTATTTGAGGGCTTTTGAATGGATGCAAAATTCTCATGATATGTTCATAATATCCTTACTTCGGTAGACATTGCTGCTTATTCACAAAATCAAGGTATTTTTTATTGCAAACCCATCATTTATGATGGACCATGCATAAGCTGCACTGGTCATCCTATGTGTTTGTATGGAAAGGAAGTACTTCCGGGTCAACATAGCACCCTTTGACATCTGGATTTACATAATGGCTGCCCACATGGGGGCTTCTACGCAAGTCGCTTATTATCACAAGCTGATATAGGAAGGTTTGGTGACAGCCAGAATGGTAATGTGTTTGTACACTGCAATAACTTAGTGGAAGAATATGAAGTGCCCATATATATATATATATATATATATATATATATATATATATATATATATATATATATATATATATATATATATATATATATATATCGTTGAGGAGACTGGCTGCTGAGGGGGCTGTAAGATATACTCTCCCCTAGTGGCAGACATATTAACTAATATGTTATTAACTGGCTGGACCCTGAGGGGCTTATAAGACATACTCTAAGATCAGTTACATGTCAACAAACAGGTTGCTAGGGGTCAATGATTCAAGGCTAAGAAGTACACATATGCCAGAGACTGTATGGGTTGCCTAACCTGTTGCGAGTGCTTCAAAATAGACGCGCTCTGGTTTAAGGGCAAAACACACTGAGGTGTGAAGTTTATTTTGACCAATTGGCCATAAGCTATTCCAATTTTAAATGATCGCGATTGGTCATAGACGTGTTGCCATGGAAACACTACAATCCAAGAGGCTCATGGGAATGATGCCACTTTGGTCAATCTGAGAGGATAGCATGTGTCAGAGTTGAATGATTGACAGCGCGGCTTACAGTAGCCGGGGAGAAGTTTCAATACATTCATACAACTACATGCAAGTATACACTTGGGAACTTCTTCAATATATTCACAAAACATTTTGATGTTTATAACTTTTTAAAGAGAAACTATTTTGATGGAAAGTTTATAAATTAAACTTTTTGAAGGAGAGAGTTTATTTTGTGCAAAAGTTTTTAAGTTTGGTTGAGCACTAGAAAAGTTAAAGGCCTTATGGACTTATATTTAATGGATTATCCTAATCCATTTGTATCATAGGATCAAACGTTTAATGGATTATTCTACTTATCTATCACAGGATCAAATGTCCATGCACATCATGGTATCAGACTCTCAGTAAAGTCAAAAGTTTCTGTGCAGCTTGAGAAATAGCAAATTAAATTCAAATTACACATCAGAATATTAGAATCTGGAATTTTCATAATCTGAAAGTACCACCAGGGAACAGATTATCACTGGAGATTAGGACCGAGTGGGATTAAAGATTATCTTGATCAAGGTGCCACCGAGTAACAGATTATCTCAGGAGATTAAGGACAAGTAGGATTAAGATATTCTCAAATCTCAGGAGGTTAAGAACAGGAAGGATTAAGAGATTATCCTGTTCAAGGTACCACCAAATATCTCAGGAGATTAAGAACAAGTATAATTAAGAGGTTATCCTCAAGGAACAGATTATCATAGGAGATCAAGATCAAGTAGGATTAAGAGATAATCCTCCAGGGTGTAGATTTTCCGAGGCGAGGATCTGTGATCACGATGATCGCGGTGTCGTGTTCGGTGGATCAGGGCGGGCGAATGCGGGCATTTCCGGGCGCGAAGGAGAAGAAGCCCCGCATCAGCGAGGAACAAAGGGCTGCCTACCAGCTCGCCCTACAACAACTACCAAAGGTATGCGCGATGTTTTTCTTTTAATTCTGCAAAAAAAGTTGGTTTTTATTCCATAATACAGGCCTCAAAGCTAACTCAACATGTTACTGGCCCCGTACGACCACTAACACCCAGAATCTACTAGTCCTGCAAAATTTCTTTGACATATCAAACAAGAATAAACAAAGCATAAGATTTGTTGATGACATTTATTCTTATTTATTTCATCTTCATTCATTGCAAAACCATCTTGGGACATTCTTGATGGGAAACTTGCTCACAAGAATGTACCCAGATATTTACTGGCCCTGTAGGACCAGTTGAGGTCTTTTTTACTAGCCACAGAGCCGTTTTGGGGAAGTTTTACTGGTGTGGGGCCACCTCTTCTCTGTTATCATCGAGCCCTGTAATAACAGATACAAAAATAAACAAATATGGGTACATATAACACACAACAAATGCCAATTTTTGTACAAAATTGAAGGATTATAGATTAAGAGGCAGAAAAAATCTTCTTGTCTCTACCCTAAGATCTTACCTAGAACCAACAAAATAAACAGGGCTGCTCTATTTTTCAATTTCTGCGAAATGCATGTTTTTTGTGATAACACACACAAAAAACAAACAAATAGTGGTACATATAACACACAACAAATTAATTATGCACTTTGAACTTTCCACAAATTTTCTTCATTTTTTTTATTTTTCAAATTTAAGCTTTATTCCCAAGTATTTTCTCATCAGTATCAGGGATCCTGATCTTAACCCATTAATGTTTACAAGTTTCTCCAGATATTGTTGTCTGGAGCTATGAAACTTTTGATGATAACTTTGGAAATTAGAATGATTTGACAAAATATTTGAATGAAAGTTGTTGGTAATGTTTCCTTTATTGTTTTCTCATCAAATGTTTACCTAACTAAACTTTTGCCTGCAAGACTTCATCAAAATTGTCAGGCTGGTTTTGGCTGCTGTTAGCATTATATTAATAATATTGATAATAATAATAATAAATGATAATAATAATAATAATAATAATAATAATAATAATAATAATGATAATAATAATAATATCAATAATAATATCAATAATAATGATAATGATTAATAATTATTAATAATAATAATAATAATAATAATAATAATAATAATAATAATGATAACAACAACTATAATGATAGTAATAATGTTTATTTAGAGGGTAACTCATTCCGATGGTACGAATCTTCCCTGAGGCCCTCTGGGGGCATGTTTACAAGTAGTCTGAGGGCCCCAGGGTTACAAAGTTGTAGAGTACATTGCTCTTAGGTATTGAGACTTAATGGAGAAAGGTAGAGATGGTGCACATCTGATTGCTTCAGTTAAGCCATTGGCACTCAGAGCGGCCAAAACAGGCCTGACTATTTTGTTGATATTTTCCTCACAAAAGTGTTTTTATCAAAAATATTTGAAGGAGAAATGTTCATCAGAATATTACCAACAACTCTCCTTCAAATATTTTGTGAGAATTTTTCTTTATTTCCAAGTTATTCTCAAAAGTATGAAAGTAGCAGACGATACTTTCCTGGGGAACTCTGAGTGTGAATGGGTTAAGCTATTCTAAACGTTGTGCCCTGAGTATGGCTGAGTGACTTTTTGACCAATTGATTTATCACTTTATGGAAGAGCTAACAATTGGGCGGTTTGATGCTTCAAATTTGTATCTCCCATTCTACCGCACCTTCAATCACCCTCCTCCCCCCCTTCCCCCCCCTCTGTGTGTGTGTTATATACAGAACAGTGTTTTGATATCAATTACATAACCAGCTCTTAAGAGTGCAGTACAGTGAAGAAAGCTCCTTTTAACCCCACCTTCAATCAGACCCTCACCCCCCCCCCTGCCAGCCCCCTCTGTGTGTTGTATATAGAAGAGTATTTTGATATCAATTACATAATAAGCTGTTGCTTAAGAGTGCAGTTTTTTGTAGCATTAACTTCCTCCAGTGGATTGATGCCTCAAAATTGTTTCTCCTTCTCTACCCCAGGTTCAGTGACCCCTCACCTGACCCCCCCCCCCCGCCCCCTCCCACCCCTGCATGTTATATACAGAACAGTATTTTGATATAAATTACATAACCATCTGTTAAGAGTGCAGTGCAGTCAGTAGCAAGCTCCTGTAAGTTCAGTATGCAGGAAGTGGCCTGATTTCGTTCAGTAATAGACGAGAAATGGATGTGACAGTTACATGATGTCCAGATGACATTAACCCCACCTTCAATCTCCCCTTACCCCCCCCCCCCCCTGTGTGTTAAATACAGAACAGTATTTTGATATCAATTACATAACCAGCTCTTGCTTAAACCTAATGCTGTTGGTGCCTAATTTTGTCAATAGAAAATGATGCAAAAATATCTGAAAAATGACTGAAACCCAGGCAAATGTGTACTCATCTGAGAGTACTCTGAGCGAGAGCTATCCAATGAATACCACCATGACATGATTTAGATTGTATTCAAAGATCTTTGCATTCTTGTGCTTTGGGCGAAAGTAAGGCTAAGCAATTGGGAAGGGTTAACGGCTTTATGTGTCAAAATTGTATCTCCCACTCTGCCCCCATCTTCAATCACCACCCCCCCCCCCTGCCCCCCCCCCCCCCGTGTGTTACATACAGAACAGTATTTTGATATCAATTAAATAATTACTGAAACCATGGCACAGGGATACCCATTTGAGAGGTCTCATTGAGAGAAATCCAATGAATACCAACAAGACAGGGTTAAGAAGGTTTTCAAAAATCTTTGCATCCTTGTGCTCTGGATAAAAGTAGCCTTAGCAATGGAAGGGTTAAGACGTGCAATATGCGTTGTAGCAAGCTCCTGTATATGTTCTGAAATAGACGTGATATGTACGTGAAATAGACTTGACAGTTACATGATGTCTAGATGTCATCAACCCAACCTTCAATCTCCCCTCAACCCCCCCCCCCCCCCCCCCCTCTGTTATATGTTATATACAGAACAGTATTTTGATATCAATTATATAACTCTTGCTTAAGAGTGCAGTGCGGTGTAGTAAACTCCTGTAAGATAGATTTCAGTCCGAAATAGACGTGAAATGGACGTGACAGTTACATGATGTCCAGATGTCATTCTGCGGTGGCGCTATATGAGCCGCGTATTGGTCAGTGGGCGGAAAGCAGTGGTCAGTTGGTGTTGACTTTCCTGGGAGGCGTCGCCGACGTAAATCCCAGCTATGTCGGCGGAGTTTATATACCGATTGTGCGGATCTCGAGGTATTCTGTTGAGAATGTTCAGGTTAGCTAACGGTGGTGTGGGGACCTACGTGAGCTAGGATACTGGAAGACCACAGGGGAATTGTTCCAGAGTTCAGACCTGTGAATAGAGAGGGGAAATTCGTCAATCTGCGATTCTGGAATTCCCGAGAGAACACTGCCCTGTGGCGCCAACCCGCTTTTAGAAAGAAAGTATTTCTCGCAGTGTTATTTAATGCAATTGAAAATTTTGCTGATACTGATAAAAACTAATTAATGGTCGGGATGATGATGATAATGGAAATTGATAGCAATGATTAAATGATGATGATGATGATGGTAATAATAATAATAATAATAATAATAATAATAATAATAATAATAATAATGATTATAATGATAATAAAAACAATAATAATAATGATAATAGTAATAATGATAATAATAATAATGATAATAATGACAATAATAATAATAATAATAATGATAATGATAATAATAATAATAATAATAATAATGATAATAATAATAATAATGATAATAACAATGATAATAATGATAAGGATAATAAGAATTACGGTAAGAATAAGAATAAGAATAATAAGGATAATGATAATAATGTTCAGGTTAGCTAACAGTGGTGTGAGGCCTACATGAGCTAGGATCCTGGAAGATTCAGGAAGACGTACCACAGGGGGTTTCCCGAGAGAACACTGCCCTGTGGCGCCAACCCGCTTTTAGAAAGAAAGTATTTCTCTAAATGTTATCAAACTTAGTTGGAATTTGCTGATGTGGAAAACAAAAATATGGCACTATTTATGATGATGATAATAAAGGGGGCGATGATGATGATGATGATGATGCTGATAACAATAATAGTAATAATGATAGAGGTAATGATGATAATAATAATAATAATAATAATAATAATAATTATAATGATAATAATAATAAAAATAATAATAATAATAATAGTTATTATTATTGTTATTATTATTATTATTATTATTATTTTTATTATTATTATTATTATTATTATTATTATCATTATTACCATTATATAAAAATAATAATGATAATAATAATAATAATAATAATAATAATAATAATAATAATAATAATAATAATGATAATTAAATAACAAAAATATTAACAATGAAGAAAATATTAACAACAATAGATACCAGAAAGATAAGAGACTGATAACAGAAAGCAATATTGGGATTATGAACAGTCCTTTAGGTTGTCTTTACCAGTGCTGTTTTTTCTAAGACTAAAATAGGCTACATATGAGAAACAAATATTTAGCTCTGTTCCACTAAAACGTAAGGATATCTTGTCTCTGAGAGTACATGACCAATATGTCTGAATGTCTTATCTGATGTAGGAGTAACACATAGGCCTCCAGTCGTCTGGTGTATGTATTCTGAGCACGAGAAATATCAGCGAATTATCAGAGGATGTCCCCCTTTAGGTGAAATCCACGAGTTGGCCAAAATTCCTGCACTCTCAGAGCTAGAATGACTTTGAGTATTTGGAACTTAGATATAGTATTAGTGGGACTTTACAGGGCTCAACATAACAGATAGCTCCATAGCCTAATCATTCAAGGAATTATTCCTTGAAGAACAATTTTAAACTATTATTATTATTATTATTATTATTATTATTATCAATATTATTATTATTATTATTATTATTATTATTATTATTACTATTACTAGTATTACTATTATTATTATTATTAGTAGTAGTAGTAGTAGTAGTAGTAGTAGTAGTAGTAGTAGTAGTAGTAGTAGTATTTTTATTGTTATTATTATAGTCATGACTATCTAATCATAGAAAACGGCATTTCGGGCAAGCTGAACAGACCCTCAACGTCTGCCTTGGTCATGCGGTTAGAATGTGGTACTTAAATTATAGACCAGAGGATATTATTAGTTACGCCCTGTTGGAAAGTGCGGTACGGCCTGATATCCACATGAAGTCATCCATATCCCACGAGGCGGAGCCGAGTTGGATATGGATGACTGATTTTAATTTATTTTTTTTTCATATATTTTTATTTTTAAATCATTTTTTTAAATTTTTAATTTTATTTCATATTTTTTATTTTTTTTGTCAGAGTGGTGATATCAAATTAAATTTGTTCTCCAAGTGGTGGTATTGAATTCTGCCGTGTGGTATTGAATCTGCAATGGGTGAACGGCTCCAGATCTAACACCTATTGACCAATCAGCATCAAGAATCACAGCAGAGCAGGTGATAAAGAGCAATCACTATAGACACACCTGTACCACAAAACATGCAACCTTATAGTTTCTGCCACGTGTGTGGCAAAAAAAAGTTCCATTTTTGGAAAGAGTGAAAGATTTATGCCAGTACCTGATGTAAAATTCAAGTAAATGTGATGTAAATGTGGTGAGCAGTTCGAGATCAGGACTTGCCGCGACATATCTCATAAGGACCTCATACCAATTGTATGGGGCAAGTCATGATATCTATTTGTCGAGCTGTCATATTTACTTGCCACAGCATTCTGAAGTGAATTTTTGAGAAAAGGTCTTTCAGGCAAGTACATTTTAGTTTTCATTTGCCCCCAAATGGGCAAGCTGATTTTTGCTAGATCACATTTTTATAGTAAATGGCTCAAATACCCAGAAATATTCAAACAATGCAACACAACTGAAAAGAAAATGGCTTTCAAATCATTAAATCCATGATTGACAATACATGCCTTTCTAGCATATGTTATTACTTATTTCGGGCAAGTCAAAGATTATGTTGGGCAAGTTAAAAGAAACTACTTGCCCATCATGGTAATTATTAAGTTAGTTCTGAAATTTATGTTGGTGCCTAGCGCCTCCTGGTATATACAGTATGCTGACCACCCTGTGTGTGAACTGATCTAGTAAAACTTCAAGAGGCTGTTTTTGAACAAGGAATGACATGTGTTATACATATAACCTGAGGCCATTGGCCACTGGTCAACAATGGTCAGCAAGACACATAGCTACATATTAGCTTACAGCATAGGTGGGCCTGAAAGTTATGTGCCTCAACCCCTATGCTGCTGGTGGCTAATTTGGCCATCACAAAATGATGCAAAAAAAACTGGAAAAATTATATGTCTTTTACTGTAGTGTTTCTGCAGTCATAATGTAGCAGTGGCATATACATGAAACCTGTAAACTTTAACCCATTAATGCTCACAGCAGCCAAAAGAGCCTGACAATTTCAATGAATTCTTGCGGGAAAAAACTGATGTGGAAAATTATTTGATGGAAAAATGTTATTCAGAACATTACCAAGAATACTACTTCAAATATTTTTCAAAATCATTCTCAATTCCAAAGTTATCATCAAAAGTATCATAGATCCAGACGACAATTTCTATAGGATTCTTAAGCATTCATGGGTTAACCCTTATGCTGCTGCTGGGTAAATGTGGCCAAAAGAAAATGATACAAAAACCTGATAAATGACTGAAACCCTGGCAAATGGGTACTCATCTGAGAGTACTCAGCGAGAGCTTTCCAATGAATACCAACATGACAGGGCGTAGATGGTTTCCAAAAAAAATTGCATTCTTGTGTTTTGGCATGTAAGACCACCTTGTGTGAGAACTTCCCTAGTAAAACTTCAGGAGGATGTTTTTGAACAAGGAAATTGACATGAGTTATACATATAGCCTAAGGGTATTGGTCAGTGGACAGCAATGGTCAGTGAGACACATAGCTACATAGCTTACAGCATGGGTGGCTCTCACCCGAGAGCTATGTGCCTTAACCCATTCACACTCAGAGTTCCTCAAGAAAGTATCGTCTGCTACTCTCATACTTTTGAAAATAACTTCGGAATAAGGTACAAGTTCACAAAATATTTGAAGGAGAGATGGTGTTTGGTATCTGATCAACATTTCTCATTCAAATATCTTCTAAAAAATGCTTTTGTTAGAAAAATATCATCAAAATTGTCAGGCCTATTTTGGCCGCTCTGAGCATTAATGGGTTATAACATTCTTGCCTAGAGATCCCCTTGACAAGTGTCGTCTGGACCTGTGATACTTTTGAAAATAACTTGGGATTTAGATATAGATTAGCAAATTATTTGAAGGAAGGTTGTAGATAGAGTTCTGAATGATATCTCTCCTTCAAATATATCCTGAAAATTGATTTTATTAAAGAGATATCACCAAAAAGGTCAGGTCGTTTTGGCTGTTACTGGAGATCTTGACAATAGTCGTATGGACGTGTCATTCTTTTGAAGATAACTTCTGAATGAAGCATTAATTTGTAAACTATTTGGAGGAGAGTTATACATAAAGGTTTAATGAACAACTCTCCTTCAAATATTTTCTGAAAATTCCTTTTCTTAGAGAGATAGCACCAAAATTATAGTCAGACGGTTTTGGCCGCTACAGGCATGAGGCCTTGATGGGTAAAAGTAGCGACTCCAGCGACCCTTAATTGTCTCAGAAATCTCCAGGCATGTATGGGCAGGGTTCAACTTTCCCAGGGGCCTGGGGGCATATGCCCCTAAAAATTTGCTGTGGGCCCCTAGATTTTTCAGTCTAGGGGCCCAAAATAGTATAAAAAATAACCAGAAATCCTGTTTTTGACCACTAATTTTTATCGAAAGACCTTTTCGGGCCCCTAGCCTGAAATCTGAGTGTCAGACCCTGATGGGTGACCTCTTTCATGCCTGGCGTACGTACTACTTGACAAAAGTTGTCTGGACCTTAGATACTTAAGAAGAAAACTTTGAAATTAATTATACATTCACAATATGTTTGAAGGAGAGTTGTAAGTTGGATTTCAGTCAACAACTCTCCTCCAAATATTTTCTGAAAATTCCTTTTCTTAGAGAGATATCACCTAAATAGTCAGACATTTTTGGCTGTTACTGGATATGGGTTAGATTGTACCTGTCAGCCCCATGTTGTTGTGTTATGTGAAGAGCGCAGAGGGCAAGATATGTCAGGAAACATTGACAAGTGTTGTCTGGATTTGCCATACTTTTGAAAATAACTTCTGAATGAAGCCATAATTTGCGAAATATTTGAAACAGAGTTGTAGATATAATTTTAATAAACAATTCTCCTTCAAATATTTTCTGAATATTCCTTTTCTTAGAGAGATATCACCAAAATAGTCAGATATTTTTGGAACAGAGGACAAGTTATCAGGGAACATTTCCGGCGCACACAGCAGGCATCATGTTACCTTGATGAATGTTCCTGTCATCGGAGGATTGAGAGTTTGACTTTACTCAAAGTCACAGGAACCGTCCCTCATCTGTGATGGGGCTATATTCGGCCACACGGCCTGTCTCCATAGATAGTCTGTTGGCACCAGCGGAGACCACACTGAAATAGACGTATGGCTTTAGGACTGCATCCGTAGTTAAAAGTGGAGACACCTGTGGGAAAATATCAGAACTACATAGTTGCAAAGAGCTCACAGGTTTATTGTTTTTTTCTTTAAATGAATAAGAGAATGGATGTGTAGCGAGTGACCAATTACAATATGACCTATATCGAAAGCCCGCCTATGCCAGGGGTCTCGAATCTGGCCTTAGTGTGACATCACTAGGAGATATAGACCAATAAGAGCTTTCATATTGTTTTACAGAGAAACTTGCTCACCAACATGTGCGGAACACAACTTTTGGGGTATTTGCCGCAGCCAGCTTGTTCAGGTTGACCGGCTGGTTTCACATCCACTTGTTTTTATTCATCTAAGGATTTTTCCCTTTGCTCTCTGCACAGGCCTGCCCTGATGGCCAAATGATCTGTGGTGTTGACACTGACTGCAAGCTGTCTCTCACTACTGAGGGCCTGCCCTGATGGCCAAGTGGATTAAGGTATTGCCACTGACTGCTAGCTGTCTCTTGTCACTGAGGGCCTGCCCTGGTGGCCGAGTGGTCTAAGGTATTGCCACTGACTGCAAGCTGCCTCTCGCCACTGAGGGCCTGCCCTGATGGCCGAGTGGTCTAAGGTATTGCCACTGACTGCAAGCTGCCTCTCGCCACTGAGGGCCTGCCCTGATGGCCGTGTGGTCTAAGGTATTGCCACTGACTGCTAGCTGCCTCTCGTCACTGAGGGCCTGCTCTGATGGCCGAGTGGTCTAAGGTATTGCCATTGACTGCTAGCTGTCTCTCATCACTTACGGCCTGCCCTGATGGCCGAATGGTCTAAGGTATTGGTACTGACTGCTAGCTGTATCTCACCACTGAGGGCCTGCCCTGATAGACGAGTGGTCTAAGGTATTGCCACTGACTGCTAGCTGTCTCTCACCACTAAGGGCCTGCCTTGATGGCCGAGTGGTCTAAGGTATTGCTACTGACTGCTAGCTGCCTCTCGTCACTGAGGGCGTGCCTTGATGGCCGAGTGGTCTAAGGTATTGCCACTGACTGCTAGCTGCCTCTCACTACTGAGGGCCTGCCCTGATGGCCAAGTGAATTAAGGTATTGCCACTGACTGCTAGCTGTCTCTCACTACTGAGGGCATGCCCTGATGGCCGAGTGGTCTAAGGTATTGCCACTGACTGCTAGCTGCCTCTCGTCACTGAGGGCGTGCCTTGATGGCCAAGTGAATTAAGGTATTGCCACTGACTGCTAGCTGCCTCTCACTACTGAGGGCCTGCCCTGATGGCCAAGTGAATTAAGGTATTGCCACTGACTGCAAGCTGCCTCTGGTCACTGAGGGCGTGCCCTGATGGCCGAGTGGTCTAAGGTATTGCCACTGACTGCTAGCTGCCTCTCGTCACTGAGGGCCTGCCCTGATGGCCGATTGGTCTAAGGTATTGCCACTGACTGCAAGCTGCCTCTGGTCACTGAGGGCCTGCTCTGATGGCCGAGTGGTCTAAGGTATTGCCATTGACTGCTAGCTGTCTCTCATCACTTAGGGCCTGCCCTGATGGCCGAATGGTCTAAGGTATTGGTACTGACTGCTAGCTGTATCTCACCACTAAGGGCCTGCCTTGATGGCCGAGTGGTCTAAGGTATTGCCATTGACTGCTAGCTGCCTATCATCACTGCGGGCCTGCACTGATTGCCGAGTGGTCTAAGGTATTTCCACTGACTGCTAGCTGTCTCTCACCACTTAGGGCCTGCCCTGATGGCCGAGTGGTCTAAGGTATTGCTACTGACTGCTTGCTGTCTCTCACTACTGAGGGCATGCCCTGATAGACGAGTGGTCTAAGGTATTGCCACTGACTGCTAGCTGTCTCTCACCACTAAGGGCCTGCCTTGATGGCCGAGTGGTCTAAGGTATTGCTACTGACTGCTAGCTGCCTCTCGTCACTGAGGGCCTGCCCTGATGGCCGAGTGGTCTAAGGTATTGCCATTGACTGCTAGCTGCCTATCATCACTGCGGGCCTGCACTGATTGCCGAGTGGTCTAAGGTATTTCCACTGACTGCTAGCTGTCTCTCACCACTTAGGGCCTGCCCTGATGGCCGAGTGGTCTAAGGTATTGCTACTGACTGCTTGCTGTCTCTCACTACTGAGGGCATGCCCTGATAGCTGAGTGGTCTAAGGTATTGCCACTGACTGCTAGCTGCCTCTCACAACTGAGGGCCTGCCCTAATGGCCGAGTGGTCTAAGGTATTGCTACTGACTGCTAGCTGTCTCTCACTACTGAGGGCATGCCCTGATGGCCGAGTGGTCTAAGGTATTGCCACTGACTGCTAGCTGCCTCTTACAACTGAGGGTCTGCCCTGATGGCCGAGTGGTCTAAGGTATTGCTACTGACTGTTAACTGTCTCTCACCACTTAGGGCCTACCCTGATGGCCGAGTGGTCTAAGGTATTGCTTCCAACTACTAGCTGTCTCTAACCACGTAGGGCCTGCCCTGATGGCCGAGTAGTCTAAGGTATTGATACTGACTGCTAGCTGTCTCTCACCACTTAGGGCTTGCCCTGATGGCCGAGTGGTCCAAAGCGTAGCCACAGACTGTTAGCTGTCTCTCACCGCTGAGGGCCTGCCCTGATAGCCAAGTGGTCTAAAGCACTGCTACAGCTAGTTGTTTCTCACCACTGGGGGCCTGCCCTTGATATCAGAGTGAATACATTGCCACTTACTGCTAGCTGTTTGAATCCTGGCCGTGGCAATTGTGAGAAGGTTGCTAGTGACTTAGGGTTAAGTGGTGGTTTAGCCAGGTTCTTTCTTTGCCTCCACCACTTACAAGGGTCTGCAATAGTCACGACTTGATGCAATATGGCGATTTTTACCATTTTTTCCAACATTGGTCACATTGCTATGCTCCAGGACTAATCTGTGTGTATATATAATATATATAAATATATATATATATATATATATATATATATATATATATATATATATATATATTTATATATATATATAAAACTATGTGTGTGTTTAATATAATTATATTAAATATATATCAAATATCTTTATTTATATATATATATATATATATATATATATATATATATATATATATATATATATATATATATATATATATATATATATATTTATATATATGTATACATATACACACCACAAGACCCCTGAGTACAGTACAGAATGGCATAATGGAATAGTCCTACTCTTGTTCTGTCTGCAAATGTGTAAATGATACCTACTTTGGTAAAGTTGCGTGCGCTTGGTGCAAGACCAGAGAATCGAGGAAACAAATCTATCTTTGGAGCTACAGTACGTACCTCTGACTGTTGCCTCACTCTGATCAGTGATTTCAAGTGTTAGCTTCATTCATGGGCGCAAGCCAATACTAAGAATAACACCCTACAAGCTTTACATACCCACTTAGTGACATAACCGCTGCATACCCATAGAGCACAGGTGAAGTCAACCATATCATAGGCCAGGGTCCTAGCCAGCAGGGTGTCTGGGTGTCTTTTGGACTCCCTGGTTTATGAAAAATACAGGCAACTCTGCTTTATCCGGACATGTGTAAATCGGATTTTCGTCTAAATCGGACAAATTGGAGGGCTTAGTCCCTTCCTATAGATATAATTCCTATAAGCATAATCCAGATTTTGCCTAATCCGGGTAGAAATTTAGGGTACACATCAGTCCGGATTAGGCAGAGTTGCCTGGACCTCATTTTAGGTAAAATTTAGACACCTGAGATTTTGGCATGTGTTTTTTTGTAAATACTACTTCCAAGTTAACTTTCTAAAAAGTTTAACTTCAAAACAAAAACAATTACATTTCTTGAAGAATTAAGCATATAATTACTTTATTTGTTAATGGACATAATGATTGTTATGATTTTGACTTTTTCAATCAGGGATTTTGGACACCCTAAATTCTTAGAAGCCCGATTTGGACACCCTGTTATGAAAATCCTTGCTAAGTCCCTGTCATAGACGTCGACCCATTTATGCAAGTGATGGGCAAAATTGTCCTGTGTGTCCAAGGCTTCACTATAGGTCATATGGTAATTGGTCTGTGACAACCAATCCATTGTTTTATTCATCTAATTTTCTGACTAGAAAGTTGTCCCAGTCAATTGCAGATTTCACAAGGCTCAAGGAATTTAATGATCTCCCCCACCAAGGAATTTAAAGATTTTATGGTCTTAATGCAGGTCCATAAAGGAATTGCAGGTACACAAGGGACTTGTTATAAAAAATCTTGCAGTACTAAGAGGACTGTGTATAAAATCATATTAGCCCAACAACGATACATATAAAGTAAACATGCACAATACAACATAACTAAATATCTATATGTAACCCCAAACGTAACATTTTTTTGTTGGGGGGGCTTCACTTGGTTAGGGATTGTTTTATAGTACAATCATTTTCAACATGGCGCCAGCAGGACCCTTGGACTATGAACATACATGCCTATGACATATTAATAAACAAATTTGTTTTTTATTACTAAAACATTACAAATCACCATCTAGCCAAACTACATATATCTTGCAAGATATAAGGCCTAAAAAAAAGTTTTTTGTTTCCTGTAACCCTACCCTAACAAGTTTTTATTCAAAAAATCCCTACCCTAAAGTTTTTTCCGCCCTCCCAACTCCCAATCAACATAAATCATGCATAAAACACACATTTTTGACCAAAAAGATTAGGCAAAAACAATTTTTTTTACCGACCTTACCTACCCTATTTTTTTCCGGACCGTTATAGGAAACAAACAATTAATTTTTTTAGGCCTAATAGGGAATACAGGACATGTAAAGCTAGACTTGAATATTCATCAGCTTGACTGCTATTGTTATTAGCTCTTCCAATGCTGAGGCTACTTTCATTCATTTTTAGCACAAGGATGCAAAGATTTTTGAAAACTATGTAAACCCTGCCATGTTGGTATTCATTGGATGAAGCTCCTGCTGAGTACTCTTAGATGAATACCCATGTGCCAGGGTTACAGTCATTTTTTTCAGTTTTGTTGAGTCATCTTCATTGGGCAAATTAGCCACCGGCAGCATTAAAGGTCTAAGAGTGACTTTGGAATTCTATACACTAGCGACATCTGATGGGAATCAGGAAAACTAAATACTCTGTCTGGAGATTAAAGCCAGCTAACTGTTGGTACTGGTAGGTGGCCAATACAAAACAATATTTTCCTGGAGAATTTATATACATATGTATATAAATGCATATATGCATGAATTTTTCTCCAAATTTTCTTGATATAGAAATGAGGTAACAAAATGGAAGTTCAAAGTGGGAAGCAGAGACTCTTAGCCAGGATTTTCATAACCGGGTGTCCAAAATGGGGTTTCAAGGAGACAGGGTGTCCAAACCCCCTCACTGAAAAAAAATAAGTCATCATGCTGACCATACAAATCAAGTAATTGTATGCTTTATTTCTTCTACAATTGTCTTAGTTATCATTTTAAGAATTAAACTTTTAAACATATCTACTAGTGATCAATATTTTCTAAAAATTCTGACCAAAAGATAGGGTGTCTTTTCTCCACAAAATAGATCTTTTTCGTGGACTAGGGTGCCAAAAAGACACCCTGACACCCTGCTGGCTAAGTCCCTGGACTGGGAAGACTTTGGAGTTATCTACAGATTTTACCACAGTGACTGCTCTCATGTGAACAGAACTCAGTTGTAACTGATATTTCTACATGCTAGAGACCTCTGGTGGCTGATAAGAAAACTAAACTTCTTGCTTTCATAGCACTGAGCATTTTTTCTCCAAATTAGCATTTGCACCAGTTAGAGTGTGCAGTTTATGTTTTACAAAGTTGTTGGACAGAGAAAACTTTGAGGTAGGGATTTTGTTAGGGTAGGGTTGCAGGAAGCAAACAACTTATTTTAGGCCTAACTGAAGTTATTTTTAAGTGTCATATAACATATGTGAAGCACTTTTCAGGGATAACGCGACGGTTACTTGATTTATTGGTTCCTGGATCCGCCGATCAAAGTGTAATAGACTTGACAAGAAAATAAATGTAATGCCCTAACTTTATTTTGTGATCTGCCACCTAGCCTTAAGTAGGTACACCAAACCTGCAATAAATTTACCATGGATGGTAATAAAACTACAAAACTACATAGAATATTAATACCAAAAAATACAGCAATACAATAGCAATGCAATACGGTGTTGTTGAAATGCATCATCTCATTAAAAACTCTTTCTTTCACTATTCAAAAATATGGTTTCAGTACATATTTTAGTACTAGCCAAAAAATCATTTAAATTTTTTACCTCCCTCCCGACTGTTTGCTTACTTAGATTTCTGTGTGTTAAAAAAGAAATTGAAAAATCAACTTTATTTTCAATTACCTCCCTCCCGTCCCTGTAAAATTGGTCTGGGATTTTAGGATCCAGGAACCAAAAAATTATAGCATTATTGTATTGTTACAATGTTTCAGCATATTAAACAATGGTTACAGTATAACTTACTGTATCTATTGATAGTGATTTGCTGAATGTAACATATTTGTATCTTTTTTAAGAAATTGTAGCATCATAGGTACATTTTAAATATATATAATACTTTATTGTTACTTTGAAAATTGTAAATTCTTCTCAGTTAAACCTCAAACTGATTAATAGTTCTTTTTCGTTTATTAAAACCATTCTTTCGTGATAATCTCGTTCTACTGGTATTCTCTGTCAATAGATTTAGAGATAGCCCCTTTACCTGTTCAAGCAAGGCGACCTCTATCAGCACAAAATCTTATAGTCTTTTTGTAAGGGCAGTATGGTACACAAGCCAATAACGTCCAGGGTTCGATTTTCCCAGGGGCCTAAAAGTCTGGGGCATGCCCCTAGATTTTGCTGTGGGCTCCTAGATTTTTCTGACTAGGGGCCCAAAATACAATGTATAATAACCAGAAATCCTGTTTTTGACCACTAATTTTTATCGAAATACCTTTTTGGGCCCCTAGCCTGAAATCTAAGTGTCACACCCTGACGTCAGATGTTTTCATCAACATCATTGAGTCATAGTATGCGTACATCAAGCAGCTTTATTAGTACTGACATTCCCTAATTGATTTTATTGTTATTATATGTGTATACATATAAATATGTATAAATATATATATATATATATATATATATATATATATATATATATATACATATATATATATATATACATATATATATATATATATATACATATATATATATATATATATATATATATATATATATATATATATATATATATATATATATATATATATATATACATATATATATATATATATATATATATATATATATATATATATATATATATATATATATATATATACATATATATATATATATATATATATATATATATATATATATATATATATATATATATATATATATATATATATATATATATATATATATATATATATACATACATGTATATATAATATACATATATATATATAATTATATATATATATATATATATATATATATATATATATATATATATATATATATATATATATATATATGTATTTGTGAGAACAAGAACGTCGTCAGAGAATGTTAGAAGAGTTAAATTTCATTTCACACAATAGATGGCAGGGTAAGCACGCATACCCTAAATCAAAAGCAAGTAGACTCGTCTACCCTTTCTATGTCACGTATCCAAAACATTTCTTAAGGCAATAGTTGACGTCTAGAGTCTTGGTAATTCTGCAGGATAGGTTCCAACAAATGTTTTGAATGAATCTGCATAGGAACCTTCAATGCTTAACATACATCAAGAAAATGTTGATTTATTAGAAAGTATTGACTATCAACTGAAATCGTTTGTCAATTATGTGGTGTTAACTAACACAAATTATATCATAAAATATCGCTGGTCAAATGGTTAAGCAGTATGCGCACGGCGCACGAAATCCCCACCATGAGTTCGATTCCCAATGACAGCTACTTATTTTTTTAATTTAGCGCTTCATGAGTAACATGTTTCTAGAGAGTTAAACGGCTTACGCCTTTTTTCCGTGATTCCTCCTAGATACGCTTATATTAGAAAATGTTTGAAGTAGTTTAATGATACTTAATGACCAAAATAGATGTAGAATATCTTTCACCTGAATGAACCAAACTGAAACGAAGGCGAATGACACACGTTAGGCTGTAGTTTGCAAATATGTAATGCCAAATAAAAATAGTTGTTGTTATAAATAATTGGAACTAATTATGAGTGATATCATAAATCGACACCGCTCCACCCCCATCTCTTTACAACAGCCGGTTACGGACATACAGGACACTTCCCTAAAATTACGTATTTCTGTGAAACTTGGTACAGAGATTCGTTGGACCAACTACTCTTCAAAATAATGTAAATTCACGGGATGAGATGTTTCATTCTCCACAAAAGATAGATAGAGCTCAGGGGCCCTAAGTATAAAGGTTTGCGCCAAGTGCTGGATTTATGGTCTGCCTGCGCGCTGCTGCGACCTCCACTGCGCCGTAATTATAAAGCTTGGCCACCAAGTATAAGGCTTTGCCTAGTGGCTGCGATGTGCTTGTGGTTAGTAAGTCAACTGTTCTTCCTTTGTATTCTTAACCAGAAGTACCTCACAAGCACTACGTTAAGGTAGAACCCTACTCGATACCCATGTCATTTTTAAAACTTAAATATCTGAAAACTGAGTTAAATATAGACAATGGCATTTATGCTATTGTATATCTTACATCTCATAGGTAAAGAATCATGATAAACTTATCAATTATTTGCTATTTTGAGTTGATGTGGCACCCTTTACGAACATATCTGGCTAGTTTCGTTTTTTGGCAAAATTTCAAGACTCACCCTTTACTTGAAAATCAAACTCTACCATTTGATCATTCATGTCTTTGGTAATGTGCAAAGTCCTACCTTAACCGGGAATCTGCACAATGAGTATCTTAATATAAGGGCTTAGAAGCTTTGGGACCTACCCTGATGGTGGTGTAGTCTAAGGCGTTGCCATCGACTGCTAGCTGTCTCTGACCACGGCCTGGGTTTGAATTCCGGCTGAAGCATGTGGGAAAATTGCCAGGGACTTGAGTTTAGGTAGTGGTTTTGCCGGGTACTCCGGTTTCCTCCACCAGTTACATCTAGCTAGTCAAGACTTTAAAAGCACAATATGGCAGAAAAGGTGACTAAACCCCGAAATTCCTAATTCCTATACAGGGGCTTTAATGTTATTACACTTTAGAAAATAAAAATACTTCTTGGTCATTACACCTTCTGGTTTTCATTCTCTGTCATTTGTCCCGATGTGTGTGCAACATGACATTCGAATCAAAGAGGAGATATGGTAGAAGATTTTGTTTTGATTAATATGTAAAAGACTTCAATAAAATGTGTATATACATACATTTATACATACATACATACATGCGTAAATACATACACACATAAAGGACAGCCATAATTTTATAAGTTGGCCTGCCGTCTGTATACTCGACACGTCATTCAAAGCCTATCCTGATTGTTGCCCACTTTAGCCTTATGTTGGAGATCGTTGTGTCGGGCTCAATCCCATTAAAAGTAAAACCACAGGCTGGGACATGGAAAACCTGCTGTTTGAGTTTTATACCTCTAGCCCTTATGTTCTCCTTGCGTCGTCGCAAGCGGAACATAAGGGCTTTATACTAAGGGGCCCAGGGGCCCTAAGTATAAAACTTTACGTTGTGCTTGCGAGGTGCTTGTGGTTAGGAATACTAAGGGAGAACAATGGACTCCAAACCACAAGCACATCGCAAGCAGAACATAAGAGCTTTATACTTAGGGGCCCTGGAAAGCTGTAGTATGTATGCACTTGACAAGTTACAAGGCAAACCTGAGTAGCCCCGTGGGATATGTTATACAGTCTCAACCAACTGTGGTGAACGTATAAAGGTTTTCGCGATCTCAGGATTCCAGGGCTTGACAGGAACCCTGGCATATGTAGGTAAATTTGGATATGGGTAATCATATCGTCAAGCAGGTCATGTCGAGCCCTGGTTGGTTGGTTGCTGGCTACATTATGGCTGTGTGCTATTACCCTGGCTGTTGTCAGGTTACAACCATACTCAACACCCGACTCATATTTGACAGTTCAATGTCTGAAAACTGCGTTGAAAGAAGACAAAGGCATATTAACCATCGTATAGGTTGCTTTTCATAGTTCACAAACAATGATTAGCTATTTTTATGTATTGTGGCACCGCTTAAGGTGGCTTATGTGGTTAATTTGTGAATAAAGGGTCACTTTGAATTCATTACATTTTGAAAAGCGTACACCCTCATCCTAATAATCAGACTACCTTTGACAGTATAAGCCACAATTAAGCAGAGTAAGGGATCACATATGTCACATTGGCTAGCACACAGACGAAACGTTTTTGACTCTTTTCTCCATATTGAATTTCACCAAAACATGGTTGTTTCAAACACGCATTTTGGGTATCAAATGTTTATGGATTTTCTTCGATTTGGAATAAAAATAGCTGGCAGTATTTCAGTGGGAAGAGTATCACTGATTTTCCAATTTTTCTCTACTGTACTCTAAAGTAATGGAGTCCAGTGGTGGAAAAATACACCCTTTTCTAATTCTTTACCAAAATTCTTAAAGAAATTGGCATAAAATTTGAACTGAGCAAAAAAAACATGTAATAACCTTCACACCATGGTGGATAGGTGCTTTGTTTGATAACAAAATGCATGTTAATTAAACCGCCCCCCCCCCACTCTTGGAAAAAATGGAACTCAAAATATCACTCTGCTGGGCGAGTGTATTCTATGCTTAATGTGTTCCTCACCAAAAGACCTTTCAGACAATGTACACGTTGTTTTGGCTAACTAGTCAAATAAACAGACACCTTTCCATATTTCTATGAAACTTGGTACAGACATTTGTTGTACCACCCTCTGTTCAAAATTATATAAATTTAATAGATAAGGTATTTCATTCTCCCCCGAAGGGTCCCACCCGTGACAGGGTATAAAGTTGCCAGTGACTCGGGTTAGGCGGTGGTTTTCGCTGGGTATCTGGTTTCTTCCATTAGTTACAACTGACTAGTCACGACTTAGCAATATGGCAGCAAAAGTGATGACAAATGGAATTCCAAATTTAGAAACTCACATAAGCTCGATACCCTGTGTCTTGGCTATATGCCTGAGTAAAGTACACAATTCCTTCTAATTTCCCTTACAAAAGCCATAGAAAATACTTCAATAAGTCTCAGTTTGTGTTAGTTTAACAGGAAAATGTCTGGGAAAGTACATTTTTTATCAATAATCACACGCCATTTTGGGGGAACAGAATATCGATTATATATCTCGATTCGATACCCAACCATTCGATTCGATTTAATTGACAAATTGAAAATGTTGATTTATATATTTGTCGACTATCGATGACATCTGTACTGTTTAAGGAAGCCCTCTTCCCATATAGTTTGCACAGGACAATACACTAACGCCTCCATGCAGGAGAGGTTCCAACAGACTTTTTAAATGAATCTGCATAGGAACCTTCAATAATTCACATACAACACAAAATGTAGATGTATTAGTAAGCGTTGACTATCAACCCACACCATTGGATAATTGTTTGCTATTATCACTGACACCACAGTGAGATATCAGTGGTGTAATGGTTAGGAAGTCGGATCAATAGTATTTCAGCACATGTTCGATTCTCAGTGGGAGTAACATTTTTTTTAGCGCTTCATGACTAACATGTTTCTGGTTAAATCTCTTTTCCTTCCTAGATACACTTAGCTTAGAAAATTATTAAACTCATTTAATGTTACTGAATGACCCAGATAGGGCCCCGTTGAAAGAGGTACTGGGAGGACAGTACAATTACAGAGAAGGGGGAAGGCAAGTGTTGTGGCAGGGCGCTTAAGGCCGCAGGATTTGTAGAAAATGTTAGTGCAGTAAGGATCCATGCGCCCAATAACTGAGTGGTGGGCGCAAGGATCCAAGCCCATAGTACAGGTTGAAGGTCCAAGAATAGGGCACTGATCAACACGTTGGGACGTGTGAAAGGGTATTTCCTTTATCGACATATGAAAGCAAAAAGCTGACGACTTCACAGATCTCATAATCTATGTGAAGGCTAGGCACTACTTACACCCATTAAACTATATATTTTCTTGAGGAAATTCTCAACTTTGTCATTTAAGTTATTTTTTCTATTTACTTCATTTATTACAACTGTGGAAATATTTATTCTAATGCGAAGATAAAAGATCATTTCTAGTCAGTGAAATGAGTGAAATGAAAGTTATATTCATGATTCCCCGTAACTCTATTTAGGATCGTGCCTAGCATTCCTAGCTATTTACTACTAGGCCACTTTTATTAATTACCTCCAAAAATTAGATAAGGGTCAAATATGAATTTCATTTTCCCCCTTGTCATGTCATCGTGTGCTTCCGTGACCATATGCTGCTGGCTAACTAAGACAGCAACAAACGGTAGATCGCTGGAAGGTCGTCAAAAGCCAATTACGAGCATATTCCCTTTGCAAATGAAGAAACAAAAGTAATTCTATTTATACGCCTTCACATGTAGTTAACTTTGTGACATCGCTGTCCAATTTTCCTTACCCTAAAAACTTGCTCTGGAGATGTTCAGATAACTACATTAGCGAGCGTCACACTTCTCACGGCGTTTCGCGCCTAGGGGATGAACCTTGCATCAAGATACATGTATAATACCTTTCACCACAACGACTAAAACTAAAACGAAGTTAGTGAAGTTATGCAAAAAAATAAAAAATTGAAAAACTTCTAAGCTTGATGAAATTGTCCACTGTTTCCATGTTACATATCCAATACATTAATGGTTTAGTTGAAATCTAGTTTTCTTGATTTGGTAGGCAAGGTTTCAACAGACTTTTCAAATGAATCTGCATTGAAACCTTCAAAAGTTAACATACATCACGGAAATGTTGATTTACTCTAAAGTATTGATTGCCAACACAAACAATACCTCAAATTTCTGCAATCTGTACTGTGATTCCGATGGTCTTATGGTTAGAGAGTTCGCTCCTCCATCAGTCATCACAGGTTCGATTCCCTGAGACTGCTACTTTTTTTTTAATTTAGCGCTTTATTGGTAACATATCTCTAGTTGAATGCTTTTTTTTGTTTCATATATTTATTGATTTGATATTAATTATCTCTATTTATATTCTAACATAGTAATCTCAGAGCTCTAGTTAGGTTTGTTTAATTTGTCTTTGCAAGATACCCAGCGAAAACCACCGCCTAACCCGAGTCACTGGCAACTTTATACCCTGTCACGGGTGGGACCCTTCGGGGGAGAATGAAATACCTTATCTATTAAATTTATATAATTTTGAACAGAGGGTGGTACAACAAATGTCTGTACCAAGTTTCATAGAAATATGGAAAGGTGTCTGTTTATTTGACTAGTTAGCCAAAACAACGTGTACATTGTCTGAAAGGTCTTTTGGTGAGGAACACATTAATCATAGAATACACTCGCCCAGCAGAGTGATATTTTGAGTTTTTTCAAGAGTGGGGGGGGGGGGGGGGTTTAATTAACATGCATTTTGTTATCAAACAAAGCACCTATCCACCATGGTGTGAAGGTTATTACATGTTTTTTTTTGCTCAGTTCAAATTTTATGCCAATTTCTTTAAGAATTTTGGTAAAGAATTAGAAAAGGGTGTATTTTTCCACCACTTGACTCCATTACTTTAGAGTACAGTAGAGAAAAATTGGAAAATCAGTGATACTCTTCCACTGAAATACTGCCAGCTATTTTTATTCCAAATCGAAGAAAATCCATAAACATTTGACACCCAAAATGCGTGTTTGAAACAACCATGTTTTGGTGAAATTCAATATGGAGAAAAGAGTCAAAAACGTTTCGTCTGTGTGCTAGCCAATGTGAGTTTGTGACATATGTGATCCCTTACTCTGCTTAATTGTGGCTTATACTGTCAAAGGTAGTCTGATTATTAGGATGAGGGTGTACGCTTTTCAAAATGTAATGAATTCAAAGTGACCCTTTATTCACAAATTAACCACATAAGCCACCTTAAGCGGTGCCACAATACATAAAAATAGCTAATCATTGTTTGTGAACTATGAAAAGCAACCTATACGATGGTTAATGTGCCTTTGTCTTCTTTCAACGCAGTTTTCAGACATTGAACTGTCAAATATGAGTCGGGTGTTGAGTATGGTTGTAACCTGACAACAGCCAGGGTAATAGCACACAGCCATAATGTAGCCAGCAACCAACCAACCAGGGCTCGACATGACCTGCTTGACGATATGATTACCCATATCCAAATTTACCTACATATGCCAGGGTTCCTGTCAAGCCCTGGAATCCTGAGATCGCGAAAACCTCTTTACGTTCACCACAGTTGGTTGAGACTGTATAACATATCCCACGGGGCTACTCAGGTTTGCCTTGTAACTTGTCAAGTGCATCACATACTACAGCTTTCCAGGGCCCCTAAGTATAAAGCTCTTATGTTCTGCTTGCGATGTGCTTGTGGTTTGGAGTCCATTGTTCTCCCTTTGTATTCCTAACCACAAGCACCTCGCAAGCACAACGTAAAGTTTTATACTTAGGGCCCCTGGGCCCCTTAGTATAAAGCCCCTATGTTCCGCTTGCGACGACGCAAGGAGAACATAAGGGCTAGAGGTATAAAACTCAAACAGCAGGTTTTCCATGTCCCAGCCTGTGGTTTTACTTTTAATGGGATTGAGCCCGACACAACGATCTCCAACATAAGGCTAAAGTGGGCAACAATCAGGATAGGCTTTGAATCACGTGTCAGGTATACAGACGGCAGCCCAACTTATAAAATTTATGTGTGTATGTATTTACGCATGTATGTATGTATGTATAAATGTATGTATATACACATTTTATTGAAGTCTTTAACATATTAAACAAAACAAAATCTTCTACCATATCTCCTCTTTGATTCGAATGTCATGTTGCACACACATCGGGACAAATGACAGAGAATGAAAACCAGAAGGTGTAATGACCAAGAAGTATTTTTATTTTCTAAAGTGTAATAACATTAAAGCCCCTGTATAGGAATTAGGAATTTCGGGGTTTAGTCACCTTTTCTGCCATATTGTGCTTTTAAAGTCTTGACTAGCTAGATGTAACTGGTGGAGGAAACCGGAGTACCAGGCAAAACCACTACCTAAACTCAAGTCCCTGGCAATTTTCCCACATGCTTCAGCCGGAATTCAAACCCAGGCCGTGGTCAGAGACAGCTAGCAGTCGATGGCAACGCCTTAGACTACACCACCATCAGGGTAGGTCCCAAAGCTTCGAAGCCCTTATATTAAGATACTCATTGTGCAGATTAAAGTAGGACTTTGCACATTACCAAAGACATGAATGATCAAATGGTAGAGTTTGATTTTCAAGTAAAGGGTGAGTCTTGAAATTTTGCCTAAAAACGAAACTAGCCAGATATGTTCGTAAAGGGTGCCACATCAACTCAAAATAGCAAATAATTGATAAGTTTATCATGATTCTTTACCTATGAGATGTAATATATACAATAGCATAAATGCCATTGTCTATATTTAACTCAGTTTTCAGATATTTAAGTTTTAAAAATGACATGGGTATCGAGTAGGGTTCTACCTTAACGTAGTGCTTGTGAGGTACTTCTGGTTAAGAATACAAAGGAAGAACAGTTGACTTACTAACCACAAGCACATCGCAGCCACTAGGCAAAGCCTTATACTTGGTGGCCAAGCTTTATAATTACGGCGCAGTGGAGGTCGCAGCAGCGCGCAGGCAGACCATAAATCCAGCACTTGGCGCAAACCTTTATACTTAGGGCCCCTGAGCTCTATCTATCTTTTGTGGAGAATGAAACATCTCATCCCGTAAATTTACATTATTTTGAAGAGTAGTTGGTCCAACGAATCTCTGTACCAAGTTTCACAGAAATACGTAATTTTAGGGAAGTGTCCTGTATGTCCGTAACCGGCTGTTGTAAAGAGATGGGGGTGGAGCGGTGTCGATTTATGATATCACTCATAATTAGTTCCAATTATTTATAACAACAACTATTTTTATTTGGCATTACATATTTGTTAACTACAGCCTAACGTGTGTCATTCGCATTCGTTTCAGTTTGGTTCATTCAGGTGAAAGATATTCTACATCTATTTTGGTCATTAAGTATCATTAAACTACTTCAAACATTTTCTAATATAAGCGTATCTAGGAGGAATCACGGAAAAAGGCGTTTAACTCTCTAGAAACATGTTACTCATGAAGCGCTAAATTAAAAAAATAAGTAGCTGCCATTGGGAATCGAACTCATGGTGGGGATTCCGTGCGCCGTGCGCATACTGCTTAACCATTTGACCAGCGATATTTTGTGATATAATTTGTGTTAGTTACCAGCATATAATTGACAAACGATTTCAGTTGATAGTCAATACTTTCTAATAAATCAACATTTTCTTGATGTATGTTAATCATTGAAGGTTCCTATGCAGATTCATTCAAAACGTTTGTTGGAACCTATCCTGCAGAATTACCAAGACTCTAGACGTCAACTATTGCCTTAAGAAATGTTTTGGATACGTGACATAGAAAGGGTAGACGAGTCTACTTGCTTTTGATTTAGGGTATGCGTGCTTACCCTGCCATCTATTGTGTGAAATGAAATTTAACTCTTCGAACATTCTCTGACGACGTTCTTGTTCTCACAAATACATATATATATATATATATATATATATATATATATATATATATTGTACCATCAAACAGTTTAGCAATATTATCAACCTATTTTGCACAAAATCTTTTATCATTTGTATTTTTTGTGTTTTTTCTTTGTAAGGGTACACAAGCCAATACAAGCAGATGTTTTTATCAACATCATTGCGCCATATTACGTCAAGCAGTTCAGCACTGACGTTCCCTAATTGATGGTATTGTTATTATTCAGAAATCAGAAATCTTTGAAATATCTCCTTCATCCTTTTCCCAGCTTAGCGAATAAATCATCTTAATAAGAGCATCAATCACTTTATTGATTTGCACAGTTTTTTTACCCGAAGCTAGATACAGAAATTTGTTTGGCACGGGAGAAATTTGTCTCGCTTATAATGCATGGGTATGCGCCATGATAAATACCAGTTCTCCGACAATCACAGGAATTTTCAGCCAATTATGTGCGAGTCTGTTGTTGAGGCTCGTTCGCCGAGTTAATGCACATCTCTTGTCATTAAGTCGGCTTGTCTGACGAATGTGTTGCTATTTTTGCCGGCAACAACAGCGGTAAACATGTACATTCTTCCCTCATCTTGTGAAATGATGATTGCTATCCCGTTCACATCTTCTTACAAACATGGAAATATCCTGACGATAAAGCAATATATTGAGAAATATTTGACTGAAAAATGGTGCTATTGTAAGGATTAGCAATCCCTCTTCAAATATTTTTCATATAGCAATCCATATCATCTATATTTTTTCATATTTTATAAATTTCATAAAATTTCATAAAATTTTATAAAATTTTATGAAATTTTATGAAATTTTATGAAATTTTGTTTTATATATATGTTTTTTTTATGATTCATTTTCATATGATAGATAATATTTTTCTCAAAGTAATCTGTCAGATCATGTGTTACTCCAGATGCAAATGGGTTTAACCCTTTCACTGCTGCTTGCTAATTTGGTCAACAAGAATTTATGATGACAAAAAGCTGAAAAATGACCGAAACCATGGCAAATGGTACTCATCTGAAAGTACTCATTGAGAGCTTTCCAATGAATACCATCATCACAGGGTTTAGATAATTTTCATATTTTTTGTGCATTGGACGAAAGTAATCTCAGCCGCAGAAGGTCTACCGTAAATTCTCTGAAATTTAGACCCCCTTAGGAAACTTGGACTCTATAATTATTTTACAAAATAATTATTGGGAACTATATATGGACCACCCTTGATCTATCACTGGTAGCTATTTCACAGAAAATGGACAATTACTACTGTCCTTCGTCAGTATTTTCATAAAACATAGGCTGTGCACCGGCCCTCAACACATAATAATTGTAGTTATTGGGCTATTAAGCGTCCCAAACAGGGTCTTAGCCAGCAGGGTGTCAGGCTTGTTTTTTTGACTCCCTGGTTCATGAAAAATATCTGAGATCAGGTAAAAAGACACCCTAGATTTTGGCATGTGTTCTTTATAAATACTAATTCCAAGTTAAATTTCTAAAAAGTTTAACTTCAAAATAATAACAAAAACATTTCTTGAAGAATTAAGCATATAATTACTTTATTTGTTAATGTACATAATCATTGTAATGATTTTTACTTTTTCTATCAGGGATTTTGGACACCCTAAATTCTTGAAAGCCTAATTTGGACACCCTGTTATGAAAATCCTGGTTAATTAAGTACCTGGGACTCCCAAATTACCGGGAATTTACAGTAATGCAGATCCAGTGCGATTGTAGGCTTGCTTTCATGAAGATTTATGCATAGGTACGATTGGAAGAAACATCTTGCTCCGGCCAGGCAGAAACCGGGAAATTGCATCTTATAGGAGTATTCAAAATGCATGGATGAAATACTCAATGAATACATGATATGACAAAATAATTTCTGAAATATTTGAATGGATTTGTGCTCCTAAGAATTCTAATCAATTATTCAGCGATGCTCAGCATTTTGAATTTCTTCTTGACTCTCTCTGTTAATTTGACCCATTCACACTTAGAGTGGCCAAAAAGGCCTGACAATTTAAGATATATTTTTCGAACAAAAGCATTTTTTTTGGAAAATATTTGAAGGAGAAATGTTAACCAGAAGTCAAACAACAACTATCCTTCAAATGTCTTGGAAACTTTTGCCATATTCCTGAGTTATTTGCAAAAGTATGAACATAGCAGACAGATTTTAGCACAATTAATTGGCAAAATATTTGAAGGAGAAATGTTGATCACAACATTACCAACAATTCCCCTTCAAATATTTTGTAAAATGATTCACAATTCAAAAGATATTGTCAAAAGTATCATGGATCCAGATGACAATTTCTCGATGAAGCCTGAAGCATTAGTGGGTTAAGAGGCTGAAAGGGTTCACAACATTAAAGATCGATGAATGGAAATTTATTTTATTTCAGGCTGCTTAATACTAACTTTCTTGATCATTTAAATCTGACCAGTGACCATGAAGGTTTTTATGATTTTAACCCATTAACGCTCAGTGCAGCTAAAAGCAGCCTGATGATTTTGATGAAATCTTGCAGGTAAAAGCATAGTTAGGAAAATATTTGACCGAGGAATGTTGATAAGAACGTTACCAACAACTCTTCTTCAAATATGTTGTAAAATCATTCTTATTTCCGAAGTTATCATCAAAAGTATCATAGATCCAGACGACAATATCTGGAGAACCGTGTAAGCATTAATGTGTTAACACATTCATGCTCGTAGAAGCCAAAACTGCCAGATAATTTTGGTGATATCTCTCTTTCAAAAGCAATATTTAGAAAATACTTGAAGGAGAATTGTTCAAAAGATCTCTATCTACAACTATCCTTTAAGTATTTTGAGAATTTATGCTTCATTACAAAGTTATTTTCAAAAGTAGGACAGGTCCAGACGACACTTGTCAAGTAGATCTCCAGGCATGAATGGGAAGATGGAGACTGCCTCCATTAGTGTTGGGACGATCATCGATTATAATCGATAACCGATAGTTTGCCTCTCTTTTACTGATTAATCGATTACAAAACTGGCAATCGATAACAATCGGAAAAGCTGACACCTAGTGGTAAAATATAGAACTGAATGACAGGCAAGTTGTCAGCTTTCTTGCTAAGCTCCAAAAACACTTAAGGCTACTCCAATTTAATTACTTGTCTTGCGAGCTTTTTTTGGAAAAAAAATTCTGTCAGACTCCAAAAAAAATAATAATAAAAGTTGACTATGGTGTCTTACGGACGAAAGTGGTTTAGAAATTTTCTGTCAGACTCAAAAAAAAATAAAAATAAAAGAGCAAGTTTTAAGAATATTCATTGTAAGTGTGATTCAATCAACTACAGGATTTTATCAATGCTGTAGTAGAGCCTCAGCTTTGAGGATGTATTTCTCCCACCCTTCAGGTTACAGGGATTTATTTATTGATTGATTTTATTTAGTTGAGAATAGGCTGTTAGAAACATTTCACTACCAGTCCTAGTCGACAGACTCTAAAAATAATAAAATAAATAAAAAAACCCACATTTTTCAACTTTTTTTATTCCAAAATGGCTCATTTCCTGCCTCCTGAGCTTATAAGACAAGTAATTAAATTGGAGTGGCCTAAAGAAGGTGCTAAGTAATTGTCATAGACTATATTAGGCTGACTAGACCTCTACTACACAATTACTGCAAAAGTGCGAAGAAATGATTATAAATGATAAACGATCGGTTGGCTGCAACTGATTATCGATCATGAAATTACAACCGATTCCCAGCCCTAGCCTCCGTTGTTCTTAACAGAAGTCTTCCTTCTTTTAATATGGGTTGCTGACATTCTTTTTGACGTATGTTTCCCCAGTGCCACATTAACCATTAATAATAAGAGTTCCTCCGGAAAGTGTCGTCTGGATCTTTGATACTTTTGATGATAACTTTTAAATTGAGAATGGCATTACAAAATATTTCAAAGAGAGTTGTAGGTATTGTTTTGATTTACATTTCCCCTTCAAATATTTTCCCATCCTTGTATGCCATATTTCATCAAAATCAGCACGCTGCTTTTCAGGGATGTGAGCGCTAACAGGTTAAACCATTGATTACTATATTACAGAGCTCCACTGAATCATTTACTGCTAGGGGCCTGATGGGCCTGGAATTCATAGAAAATTGATGCCCGATGAAAAAATCATAATAGGCTTCCGGTGATTCTTGAAATATTACTCAGAATTAGCTTGTTTTCCATTAGTCTTTAAATTTATGTTTATCCCTTAAGTATTCCATTATTCTTTTTTGAAAAAAGAATTATGTCCATGCCATATTTTCAAAAGTCAAAAAATATTCCTACCATCTCGTAATATTATGCCTGTAGCAGCTAAAACCGCCTGATATTTTTTGGAGGTATCTTTCTGACAAAAGCATATTTAGGAAGTACGATGGTGCAAGTGTGAACGACAGAAAAAAAAATTCAAATTCTTTTTCTCCACCGTTTTTCCAAAAACAGCAGAAAAATAATTCTCCACCGTTTTTCCAAAAACAGCAGAATTTTTTTTAAAATTCTTTTTCTCCACCGTTTTCCAAAAACAGCAGAATTTATTTTTTTTAAATATTTTGTCGCCTTTTTTTGTGCAAACTGGTTATCTGTCTCCCTTTACCACTCTAGCACTCATTATTTGAATTTGATGGTATGTTGTGACCAAAATGGCAAGTAAAAGTGGACAAAAAAAGACATTTTTAAATATTCAAAATTAATATTGAATATTCATAAATGAATAACGAATATTGATAATTTATTTATGAATTGCAAATATTCATTATTCATTATGCAGTTGTGACCAGACTTTTTTTTCTGCCGTTCACACTTGCACCATCGTAAGGAAGATGTTTGAAGGAGCAATGATATTTAGTACTCAACCCACAATTCACCTTCAAATATTTTGTGAATTTATGATTAAGGCCTAAAAAAAGATCTCGTTTCCTATTACCCTACCTACCCTAATCTTTTGCCCCTACCCTAATCTTTTTATTGCCCAAATTGTTTCTTTTAAAAAGGAAGGTAAAAAATAATAACTGCTTCTTATTCCGTGCATGGCATACAAAAGAAATTGAAAAAATGGAAGAAGAAAACATAAAATTTCAGCATATTACTAGTTTGGTGGATTTAAATAGATCTAGATACCCCCACTATGTTAGATGCTGCTGTTTTGCTTTAAATTTACATCTAATGCAGCATGGAGGAGAGAAAAAATATGATAAAATAAATTAAATTTTCTACCTTGACCTACCATATTTTTTTCTAGCATGTAATAGGAAACAAACATAATTTTTGTTTAGGCCTAACTCCAAAGAAATTTTCAAAAGTATCATAGGTCCAGACGACACTTGTCAAAGAGATCTCTAAGGATGAATTTTTTTGTTGCTCTTACAAATGGCATACACTTACAGAGTGGGTAGACTTAATTAGTAGAGTTCAGTGCTCTTTTACTACTTGATAAAGGAAAATTTTGACATTTGCTTCTCATTTTCTGTACATAATCTGATTTTGTGAAGCATTAACAAATGTGAATAAGAACAAAAGAGATACGGTGTGTAATTAAAAAGACTATTGAGAAGACAGTACCAGCTGCTGCATGCTGTCTACATGCTTAAGAGTTCCTCAGGAAATTGCCGTCTGCAACTTTTGTACTTTTGACAATAACTTGGAAATTAAGAATGATTTTACAAAAGATTTGAAGAGGAGTTGTTGGTAATGATGTAATGTACATTCCTCCTTCAAAATCTTTCCCCAAATATGCTTTTGGCCAAAATGTTTCACAAAAATTGTCAGGCTGCAGTAAGCATTTATGGGTAAAGAAGACTATTGAGATGGCAATACCAGCTGCTGCTGTCTACAATCTCTTAACCCATTGATGCTAATAAGAGTTCCTCCAGAAATTGTCGTCTGCAACTAGGGATGGGGACCGGTTCATATGTGAAACCGGCCTGAGCATTGCGTATAACCAGTCAAAAACCGGACCTCCCTCTACACGGTTCGGTTTTCTATGCATGCACAGGGTTCCTGGAGGCGTAATAAAACTGTCAGCACCTACCTCCTCGCTGGCCTCAAAATGTCTGCCAAGCGCGACGATCAAACAGCCATTTCAAAATCTCTCAAGTCGGGTACCCTGCCCACTTTCACTATGCTCAGAAGCCTTCTGAGCGTAGAGAAAGTGGCCAGGGAGCTAGTATATAGGAACTTTCCAGAACTTTCCAGTTCAGGCAAGTTTAGCCACGCATTCCATTGCGCAGTTTCGTATCTAAGAAATGTCATTAATAAACCGTTTAGGAAACCGTGATAAAACCGAACCGTAGAAGCAAAACCGAGAACCGAACCGAACCGTAGAATTCTCAACGATCCCCATCCCTATCTGCAACTATGGTACTTTTGACAATAACTTGGAAATTAAGAATGATTTTAAAAAAGATTTGAAGAGGAGTTGTTGGCAATGATCTTATGAACATTTCTCCTTCAAATGTTTCCCCAAATTTGCTTTTGGCCGAAAAATTTCACAAAAATTGTCAGATAGTTTTGGCCGCAGCAAGCATTAATTAAAGAGACTTTTTGGCTACATGCTCTTAACCCATTGATGCATAAGAGTTCCCATCAGAAATCGTTGTCTGGAACTTTTGTACTTTTGACAATAACTTTGGAATTGAGAAGTTGTTGGCAATGATTAACATTTTTCTTTCAAATCTTCTTTCCAATTATTCTGTCACTTGAAAGATTTTATCAAAACTTCTAGGCTGTTTTTGGCTAATGTGAGCATCTATATGGGTTAAGGATGCAGCCACCAGTTTTATTTTTGTCCTGAGATTTTTATATATTTTTTGGATAATTGTTATACCTTAGGGGAAAACACCAAAAATATAAAAAAAATGGGTGTTTTCAGATGATTTTCTTATGGTTGGCACAAATTTATGTTTTTCCAAAAGTGCTCAGTACAGGTACTTGAATGTATGGGTTAAAGAGGAAACACAGTTGTCTGCTTGTTCAAACTTAGAATTTCGAAAGTTACTATATACCTGGGATTATTTCTAGCATTATCCTAGGATTTTCCCACTTCCATTTCTATAGGGTAGGCTTTAAAGGGTTAATCCCAATGTGATTCACTTGAACCTCCAATCAATAGCCAGCTGGCATCCTGCATTCGGACCACTTACAACATTGTTCTGTCAGTATATGAATGATCTTGGCCTAAGCTTCCTACCATGATCTTAGCCAGCAGGGCGTCTGGGTGCCTTTTTGTACACCAAAACCCTTAAAAAGAACCCCTCAGGACACCCATTTTTTTTGTGTGTGGAATTTCTAAAAATTTCAATCTCATGCTTATAATTGAATTTTTTCATCTCCTTATAATTCCCATGACATTGTTTGATGGTATTATACCTTATTTTGATGAATTTATACATGTTAATGGTTGAAATATGAGTATATTGTGATCCCCCTTAAAATTTGGATGCCCAAAAATGCCAATTTTAGGCACCCAGGTTCTAAATCCTGACTAAGACACTGCTGAATTTCCTACAATGGACCTGTTACATGTAGTAGAGTTTGTTTATAGGTGATGTTGGCCAGAGAGGGGCCTGCAGCAGCAATAGGGTTGAGAGTTTGCCAGAGAAATGACTGATCAGTAAGGGGCAGGAATGAACCTTATCTCTTCACCCTAGCTCCTGGCTCTATCTCAAGTGACCATTGAGATAAGTGCCACTGCAGCCGCAGCCTTCAGTCTAGACTTGCTACATTTTAGGCTGTTCAGGGTTTTAGCCAGGATTTAGAAACTGAGTGTCCAAAATTGGCATTTGTAAATTTTTGGGGTGTCCTATTTTTCAAGGGAGACCACAATTTACACAGATTTGAACCATGAACATCTATAAATTTATTAAATTGAGATAGCGCCACACAGCCACCCGCAGCCATCAGTCTAGACTTATGCTACAAGCTTAGATGAATAAAAATAAGTGGATATGAAACCGGCAACCTGAACAGGCTGGCTGCAGCGAATTCATAGTCCAAAAGTTGCATTCTGCACATGTTGGTGTGCTAAATTCTTTGTAATGTAAACGATACAACAGTCCTCATTGATCTTTGTCTCCTAGTGATGTCACAATGAGGCCAGATTAGAGATAGCTGGGATAGCCAGGCTATCACTATAGCCCTTAGAGTAATTGGTCTCTCGACGCTACATGTCCATTCTTTTACTCATCCAAGCTACTCTGTGGTATATTTGGCTCTTTCCTTATAGTCTCACTGATCTACCCAGAGTTCATTTCACACCAGGTTTAATTCTGAATTAATCCTCCAGGGGAACGCACTTGGGCTGTTTCAAACTCCAACATATGAAAACTGTGCTGCCATCTATAGTTTGAGAGAGACATCAAATCTACTCAACACCCAGTATTGAATGTATATAGAGTAGGGGAATTATACCTAACTCAGCGGCCTGAGAACCAAGCTACTTTCAGTTTGGAAAGCAGTCTCTTGTCCTGGTGTTTCTGCAGTCATAATGTGTAGCAGTGGCATAGACAGGAAGCCCATGAGAACAATAGTGAGGTTCCGCTATGTCGTAAACGGCTCCGCGAACGGCTAAGCTTGTACGGAGCCGTATATAGGCGGAGGCGGGTGGGTACATATATGAATCCGCTACGACGGGACTACGGCTACGCCGTAGCTGATTAAAGAAATCAAGTGGCGATCATTTCTGCTTAAAGGAGCCTATTTTTAAATTTGAAATTTCTATATCAAAACCGGCGAATTTTTAAAACCGCTTGGTCAATGTTGAGTTAACATATTTAACTCAATGTTGCAATCAATGTTTTTGTGGATTATCAATTTAATATTCCACATTTATTCAAATAGCTGCGCCCTTTTGGACTTACGTCTCACAGCGTGTCTTAGCCGGTTCACGAGATCGGCCCCGCGCCAGGCTACACGCAAAGTGATGACGATGCATCACTTTGCGTGACGTGGCACTATGCTTAGCCGTAGCCGGAGCCGTACACGGGATAGCGGAACCTGCCTATTAACTGTTATGCTGCTGGTAGCTAATATGATATCATGCCAATACAAAATGATGAAAAAAAATGAAAAATGACTTAAACCCAGGCATATGAATATTCATCTGAGAGTACTGAGTGAGAGCTAACTAATTAATAGCAACATGACAGGGTTTAGATGGTTTTCGAAAATCTTTACATTTTTGTGCTTTGGACAAAAGTAGCCTCAGCATTTGAAGGGCTAGATTTCCTAGTCCCATAAAATATTAAGCTTTTTAGTCCCTGTCAGGATAAGGGGTCTCTACTCTCTGAATCCATCTCTCAGCTTGCAGGGAGCCTATTATCTGAAGTGGAGGACGGATCCATCATATCAAGGGGTCTCAACACATAACGAAGTGTTTGCTATATACATATGTCACTGTCTAGCCAGTGATGGTAATATTTGACACCTCAGCTTTTAGTGTACTCTGTACGATCAGGATCTTAGTAAAATCTTAGGTCTAAAAATGTTGTTGTTTGTTTCATGTAACCCAATCCTAATAAGTTTTTACTCCAAAAAATCCCAACCTTAATTTTTTCTGACAACTCCCAATCAACGTAAAACATGCATGAATCAAACATTTTTTTGAAAAAAAAATAATCCTAAAAATAATGTTTTTATCTACCTACCTACCCTATTTTTTCCGGATCGTTGCAGTAAACAAAATTTTTTTAGGCCTAACTGCTAAATTTGGCCAGTGAAATATATGTCCTCGAATTTAATCCAACTAAAACCTGACCAACCGGCCTCCTGAGAGAATTTTATTTTATGTCTTCATTAGTCATATGAGAAAGAATTTAATTTCTTAAAGACAAGCTTACATTTCTTATTGCTTATATATATTCCATATCTTATCTATGATCAGAAGTTCTTATTGTGTGGTACCTAATAATAAACGAAAATGGAAAAAAACAACTAGAAAATACATACTGCATACTATTAGGATCATAATTGAGTCAAAATCAAAATTAGAATTGAAGTAAAAATGTTATGTATTTTAAAATATCTAGTATTGATAGAGATGAATATTAGTCTTATCATCATTAGATAATCTAGAAAATGTCCAAACAATTAAATTACCCAAGTTGAAAGAGAATTAGCTAGGAAACAAATACTACTAACATGTAATGATGTTTGAGTTGAAATTAAAACCGGAATTAAAATAAGAATGTTTGATTTTTTTGAAAATATTTAGTATTGATAGAGGTGAATATCAGTCTACCATCATTAGATAATCTAGGAAATAGTGTAGCTATATATCCGAAGGAAGATGTTTCAAGATTTGATTGGAATATAAGTGATTGGAAATTTAAGTTGCCCCGGGCTTCCGGCCACTTCCTAATATTATAAATTGAAATCTCTTAACTTAACTACAAATTGATCCACTGCAATAACCATCCAGATTGTGGTCCAGCGAAAGTTGCTAGGACAAATATGGTTACCATAGCAACCAACACACATTGTCATGGCAACTGACAGGGTAGAGGATGCTGGTGGTGGTTGAGCAGAGTTTGGCGGCAGAGAGTGTTATTTCGTTAAGCACAGCACTCGTGAATGGATCATTAGGAAAGAGGATAGTTGTGTTCGGCACGTGAAGGATATTCGGTGATATCGAAACCCCTGGGAGATAACCACGGGGAGCCATGAAACTCAAGGATGAGGATCAGGTAGCGATACTAGTTATTTTGCTCGTGGGTAGTTAGAATCTTTTATTGAATTGAATTGTTACATCACAGTGGTATAGTTGAAAACACCTTGTTTGTTTGTTGCAATACGTATTTGATTAAATGTTGGAAAATAAAGTATTAATTTGGCTGACACAATGCTTATCATGGTCATGCAAACTCTCTTCTCTCTCTTTCTCTTTCTCTCTCTCTTTCTTTATCTGTCTCTCTCTGTATCTCTCTCTCTCTTTCTCTCTCTCTCTCACTATGTCTGTCTCTCTCTCTACTCTCTCTCTATATCTCTCTCACACTCTCTGTCTGTCTCTATCTGACTCTCTCTCCCTCTCTTTCTTTTTCTCTCTCTCACTCTATTTCTCTCTCACACACACTCTATCTCTCTCACACTCTCTGTCTGTCTCTTATCTCTCTCTCACTCTCTCTCTATATCTCTCTCACACTCTCTGTCTGTCTCTATCTGACTCTCTCTCCCTCTCTTTCTTTTTCTCTCTCTCACTCTATTTCTCTCTCTCACACACTCTATCTCTCTCACACTCTCTGTCTGTCTCTTATCTCTCTCTCTCTCTCTCTCTCTCTCTCTCTCTCCTCTCTCTCTCTCTCTCTCTCTCTCTCTCTCTCTCTCTGTCTCTCTCTCTCTCTCTCTCTCTCTCTCTCTCTCTCTCTCTCTCTCTGTCTCTCTCTCTGTCTCTCTCTCTCTGTCTCTGTCTCTCTCTCTCTCTCTCTCGCTACACGCTCTCTCTCTCTCTCTCGCTACACGCTCTCTCTCTCTCTCTCTCTCTCTCTCTCTCTCTCTCTCTCTCTCTCTCTCTCTCTCTCTCGCTACACGCTCTCTCTCTCTCTCTCTCTCTCTCTCTCTCTCTCTCCACGCTCTCTCTCTCTCTCTCTCTCTTCTCTCTCTCTCTCTCTCTCTCTCGCTACAACGCTCTCTCTCTCTCTCTCTCTCTCTCTCTCTCTCTCTCTCTCTCTCTCTCTCTCTCTCTCTCTCTCTCTCTCTCTCTCTCTCTGTCTCTGTCTCTGTCTCTCTCTATCTCTCTCTCTCTCTCAATCTCTCTCTTTGCATCAATGAAGCAACCAATCATCTCTACTTCTAATTCAATTTGATGTCCTCCTAGATGAAATATTGGGATGGCAATGTACTATATCAAATATAGATAGGATTTGAAAGGGGCCACCGCTGCAGGATCCAAAAATATTCTCTATCTAGTCATTTGTACGCGTACCACATCTGTCTTGGCCGCAGTAGATTTAAATAATTCCTTCGGGCAGTGTTTATTTGATAAAGGTAGGGACATGGCTTCTGCAGTTACTCCATAAATCTGGAGCGACCTACAGAGTCCAGCCATTCCTGGTTGACTCTGCTACTTTATTTACATCAGTTAGGGAATTTTGGTTATTGTCCCTTTTCTATGCCATTTACAGGCTAAATTTCTCATGGGGAGCGCGAAAATAGCGAAAATCAAATGCCTGTAAATCCGATAGCCAGTTGTAAGTGGTGGTGGATACTGGAGTACCCGGGAAAACCACCACTTAACCCCAAGTTATTCATTATAAAGTATTTTGATATGGTTGTGAAATATGTCAGCTACTTGTGCATCAGTAAAAGGACCACTAAGAAAGAATAAAATGATAGGGACCTCCTTACCTAATTTAGCTTAGAATACACAGCTACATTTAATATATATATATATATATATATATATATATATATATATATATATATATATATATATATATATATATATATATATAATTATATATATATATATATATATATATATATATATATATAAATATATGTATATATTTGTGTGTATATATATGTATATATATATGCATATATATATATATATATATATATATATTATATATATATATATATATATATATATATATATATATATATATATATGTGTGTGTATATATATATATATATATTTATATATTTATATATATATATATATATATATATATATATATATATATATATATATATATATATATATATATATATATATATATATATATTATATATATATATATATTCATTTACATTTTTTCTTCCATCTTAAGAATCAGTAGTAGATGCATTTTTACAAATTTTGAAATTTTTTAAAATGTGTTTTTGAATTTCTTAATGATATTCTAGATTTTTTTCCAAAGACGCTATCTAGACAAATTATGCTGTACATCAACATATGGTGAGATGTCGATATCTGTATTGATTATTGAACTATAAACGTAGGTCGGGATAATTTTCTTGTTTGAAACATCGATTATGGATATTTGCATGTTGATCACATGTAATGTTCTACATTAGTAGATCACGTATTGTTTGATTAATTTCATGCAATCATTAATATAATACACTCAGATTTGCAATAGTTGAATACTTCTCATTTAATTACAAAAATATAATTAGATAGAATTTTATCAATTTATGAGAGTATCTTATTACAAGTTATTGTGATTGCATGTCTTAATTTATTCCTAATAATCATATTCATCACAATTTCAAAACAAGTTATTTCCCCTTATTTTCATTTATTAACCCATTCACACTCAGAGCGGCCAAAACAGGCCTGACAATTTTGATAATATTTCTCAAACAATAGCATTTTTTGGAGAATATTTGAAGGATGCTAAACAACAACTCTCCTTCAAATATTTTGTGAACTTTTGCTTCATTCCAAAGTTATTCTCAAAAGTATGAGAGTAGCAGACGATACTTTCGAGAAGAACTCTGAGTGTGAATGGGTTAACACAGCCTCCAGCTGAAAAGCTTTATATATCATTAACCCTTACAATGCTGAGGCTACTTTTCGTCCAAAGCATAAGGATGCAAAGATTTCTGTCATGTTGATATTCCTTAGAAAGCTCTCGCTGTGTACTCTCAGATAGGTATCCATTTGCTAGGGTGTCAGTCAATTTTCAGGATTTTTGCATCAATTTGTATTGGCAAAAATAGCCACCAGCACCATATTAGGGTGAAGGATAAGATAATATACTAAATGATCCATCAAGGTTGAAAATATTCATAGTTGTCAGAAGATGTGAATACATTTTTATAATATTACCCCCTTTCTAAAAAGGGGGCTGGATGGGTTTTTTATGCCTTGATTTAAAGACTTTATGCAAATATACATAGTCCAGTACAATCAAAAAAGAAGGTTGAGAATATTGTTGCCAGTTGAAGTAGTGGATGACTTTTTATATAAAGTATATAAACCCCCTTTTCTAAAAAAGGGGGCTGGATGGTTTCTTTTCTATGCTTTATTTTGAAGACTCTATACAAATATACACAGTCTAATACAGGGAAAAAGCTTAGATGACCAAACACAAGTGGATTCGAAACCAGCCGGTCTACCTGAACATGCTGAGCCTCAACCAGTGTCAACTAATATCCGCTAATAGGCCAAAATTGGTGCTCTGGGCACCCCCAGCTGGTGGTGGAGACAAGGTTTCTCTGTAATGAAATCGATGCGAGAGCCCTGATTGGTCTTTGTTCCCATGTGACCTTGCGCTGATGCCTTATCTGGGAAAAGGAAACAGTAAATTTCTAGCAACTCTAATACTAACGAAAAATTGCTGTAGTGAGATATGATTACAACTAAGTTTCTGTCAACCATATAAATCCTAAGAATTTGTAAGGCTTATTATGGCCTGACATTCTTAAACAACTCTAATATAAATCAGTATCATCTGTAAATGCACTATGGGAAAAGCCTAATGTAAAGTTAACCCATTAATGCTAGTAGCAGCCAAAGACAACGTCACCATTTTGATAAAATCTTGTATGCAAAAGTAAAATTGGGGAAAATATTTGAAGGTGAAATGTTCTTCCAATTATTACCAACAACTCTCCTTCAAATATTTTGTAAAATCATTCTTTGTTCAAAAGTTATTATCAAAAGTATCGTAGGTCCAGACGACAATTTTTGAAGAAATTCCTAAGCATGAATGGGTTAACCCATTGGCACTCAGAGCAGCCAAAACAGGCCTGACTATTTTGTTGATATTTATATTACCAACAACTCTCCTTCAAATATTTTGTGAGAATTTGCTTTATTTCCGAGTTATTTTCAAAAGTATGAAAATAGCAGACGATACTTTCCCTGGGGGAACTCTGAGTGTGAATGGGTTAATAAGAGCATCTGCTCAGCAGGGCAGCAGTAATCATTTAGTGTGCATTACCGCGCTCGGATGGCAATACAGTTACCTGATAAATCGATTATAGGGATGATAGCAATGCCCTTATCACATAACTTATGCGTATCTCACCCCGATACGACAAGCACCGCTTCTCTTATCACCACTTGGGAAATTGATCACTGGATTGAAGTGTCATCTACATTCATAACCAAGTGTGATGTCAGCCTTATAGTCAGATTAGCTTCAGTTAGCCATTCCGATGCTGAGGCTGCTTTCGTCCAAAGCATAAGGACGCAAAGATTTTTGAAAACCATCTAAACCCTGTCGTGTTGGTATTCATTGGATAGCTCTCACTGAGTACTTTCAGATGAGTACCCATATGCCAGGGTTTCAGTCACTTTTCAGGTTTTTTGCATCATTTTGTATTGGCCAAATTAGCCACCAGCAGCATAAGGGTTAGCAGTCCAGGAGGTTATCTTTTTATTAACCCATTAATGCTTAAGAGCTCCTCTAGAAATTGTCGTCTGGATCAATGATACTTTTGGCAATAACTTTAGAATCAAGGATAATTCTACAAAATATTTGAAGGAGAGTTGTTAGTAATGTTCTGATTGCCATTTCTCGATCAAATATTTTGCTTTTGCCTGCAAATTATCATTAAAATTGTGAGGCTACTTTTGGCCGCTGTGAGCATTAATGGGTAAATGGATTGACAATAGACTACACTATAGACACTAACTATTGACAGTAAAACTCTTCCCTTATCAAATGAAGATGGGAATACCAAGGAATTCCTAGGATTGTTCAAGGAAAATGCTAGGGACTTCTTTGAAGAAAGATTTCATAGGATGTCTCAGGTACATAATAATAATTGGTATTAGGAACTGAGACCTTATTGGTGAAGAGAAAGAGGATAAGCCAACACAATCAAGCGAGCAAGATCTTTTATCAGTACTTAAAGATATATATATATATATATATATATATATATATATATATATATATATATATATATATATATATTATATATATATATATATGTTTACTGTTTTTGTATTTCATGATATGCATTCCAAATTAAGACCCACATACCATTACAAAATGAAGTTTAATTGGCATAACTAGAAATTTCTAGGATTATCCTAGAAAAATCCATTAACTTACTATGAAATCTGAGCTACACAGGTAAATTTGAATTTGGCAATTTTTCTTGCTTGATATCTTGTGCGTTTGTTGTAGATATATGTTATTGGTTGAGTCTGCCGTCGAGTCGGCCAGCCTACCGCGCCGAATGGCGTGATGAACCTCTATCAAAATAGACCAAGCGCGCCAGGTGTTCGTTGCACAGAGAAAAATCAATGCAAGCGCCGCAAACACCCAAAAATTACGCCCAGCGATCTTCCTTTCCATGTCCTCCCATAACGGGCGTAGGAAGCCCCTAATGACTGAAGTGCGGGCGGAGTAGGTCGAAAAAAGATAAAATGTTTTCGTGTCAATGGATTTATCGAGCGCTCTCTCTTTAGGAATCGGCTTGGCAAGGTCTAGTGGTCATATTTCACACAGCGGTCTATATATGTTGTTGGTGCGGTGAATCCATTGTTCCTATTTTTGTTGTTAGGAAGCACCCTCCTTTGTTTTTATCCCTGCTTTTAACCCTTATGTGGTGGCCTATTTGACCAATTCAAAATTATGCAAAAAAACCTTAACCCTTATGCTGCTGGTGGCTAATTTGGCCATAACAAAATGAGGCAAAAAAAACCCTGAAAAATTACTGAAACCCTGGCACATGGATATTTATCTGAGAGTACTCATTGAGAGCTATCCAATGAATACCAACATCACAGGGTTTGATGGTTTTCAAAATCTTCGTGTTCTTGTGCTTCGGAAGAAAGTAGCCACAGATTGGAATGGTTAAAATAAATGACTGAAACCCTAGAACATGGGTATTCATCTGAGAGTACTCGGCGAGAGCTATCCAATGAATACCAGTATGACAAGGTTTAAATGGTTTTCAAAATCTTTGCGCTCTTGGTCTCTGGATGAAAGTAGCCTCAGTACAGTAAATCCATTGCTTTGTATTCTTGTTGTGAAGGAAGCACCATCATTTTTTTTTATCCCAGTGCTCTTAACCCTTCCATGCTAAGCCTATGTTCATCCACAGAACAAAGACATAAATATTTTTGAAAACAATCTAAATTCTGTCATGTTGGTATTCGTTGGATAACCCTCGATGAGTACTTTCAGATGAGTACCAATTTGCCATGGTTTCAGTCATTTTCGTGTTTTTTTTGCATCATTTTGTAATGGTAAAATTAGTCATCAGCAGCAAAAGGGTTAACCCTTATGCTGCTGGTGCCTCATTTAGCCAATTCAAAATTATGCAAAAAATCTAAAAAGACTGAAACCCTGGCCCATGGGTACTCATCTGAGATTACTCAGCGAGAGCTATCCAATGAATACCAGTATGACAAGGTTAAGATGGTTTTCAAGAAATCTTGGGACGAGTTTTGCATCTTGCCTCATCACAAGTTCTACAATGTTGCATTCTAATTAACCCATTCACACTTAGAGTTCCTCCAGAAAAGTATTTGTCTGCTTCTCTCATACTTTTGAAATAACCTGAGAATAAAGCAAAAGTTCACAAAATATTTGAAGGAGAGTTGTTGTTTGACTTCTGATAAACATTTCTCCTTCAAATATTTTTCAAAGAATACTTTTGTTAGATTTTTTTTTAATCAAAATTGTCAGGCCTGTTTTAGCCGCAGTGAGCATTAATGGGTTAACCCCCCCTCTCCACCCCCCTCCCCCTTTCATATTACTGTAAGGAGTAATGTGTATGCGTTAGGTAGTGGCTGGTAAAATTGATGCATTGCCAGATTGAAAATCACCTATTCAGCTGTTCAATTAATGCTACTGTCAAACATAATACAGCATCCTTCCTGTTGCCATGGCAACAGAAGATGGACAGGAAATGGACAAGAAGGGTCTGGTAGACACGATAGCATCTTTTCCGCAAAATGGTGCTTCCATTTCAACATAAAAGCAAAGCAAGGAAGCGATGATGATTGGTTTGTTAATGAGAAAGGGGGGAGGAACGTGTTCTTTAACCCATAGACACTCAGAGTTTCTGTGGAAGGTATCGTCTGCTTCTTTCATACTTTTGAAAATAACTTGTGAACAAAGCAAAATTTTATAAAATATTTGAAGGAGAGTTGCTGTTTGACTTCTGTCCAACATTCCTCTCAAATGTTTTTAAGAAAATGCTTTTGTAAGTAAAATATTTCCAAATTTGTCAGGCCTCTTTGGCCGCTCTGAGTGTGAATGGTTAAAAAATCCATTCCCCATCTGCAAATTATGGCTAGACATGTTAACACATTAATGCTTTTTCCCAATAATGCATAAGTTTCTTCAGAAGTTATTGTCCTGGATCTCTGGTAACTTTTGAAAATAAGTTTGGAATTAAGAATAATTTTACAAAATATTTGTTGGAAATTTGGAATTTTGCTTATCGTCACTGTTCCACAGAAAAGGCCATGACAGTTGTCAGAAGTCAGGTGTTACCGTCTAGATTCCAAATTATAATATTGCCCAAGAAATGCCTGTCATTTCTACTATTATGATTACTGGGTTGACCAGACTCAATGGCTCAGTGGCAAGAATGCCGACCTGAGTGCTGGGAGGCATGGGGTCCAGAGTTCAATCCCAGGCCGGGGCGAGTAGGGGTTTGATTCCAATGTAAACTTTTTTTAAAATAATTTTTATTGTTCCTTTTCATATACAAAATATTCATTGCAATACAGTACAAATTATACTTCACTTTTGCATGTTATATTGCCCTTAAAACAATTTGTAGCTGACCATTTTCCTAGTATTTTTGGTAGTGATCAGTTTCTTACTGTGCCGATGCAGGATGTCTAGTTCCATTTGGTTTTTTAAAGATATTCTTGATTTTACTAGATTTATATTTGTTTTGTTCCATTTGCTTTTATAAATCTTGTGTTTGGTTACAGTAAGTATCTGGTTCACTATTATCTCATTCTCTTTGATTCCAATGTAAAATTGTGCGACCACCGGAAAACCTTCATTTCTTATTCTTTAATTTCTGTTGCCCAATTATAGGTAGAGATTAGTTTCAGGAGTTACATGTGCATTACATAGAATCATTCACGCTATCTCCATCATCTGCATATATACAAAAAAGCTCTCCTTATATATGAGCCACCCCCTTAACCATTAATGCTCACAGCGCCAAAACAGGCCTGACGATTTTGGAGATATTTTTCTAATAAAAGCGTTTTTTGAAAAATATTTGAAGGAGAAATGTTAACTTGAGGTCAAACAACAACTCTCCTTCAATCATCTTGAAAACTTTTGCTTTATTCCCAAATTATTTTCAAAAGTATGAAAGAAGCAGACGATATTTCCTAGAGAAACTCGGAGTGTGAATGGGTTAACCCTTATGCTGCTTGTGGCTAATTTGGCCTATACAAATGATGCAAAAAACCTGAAAAATGACTGAAACCCTGGCACAGAGATGTCTTTCTGACCAAAAGATGCTATAGAGAATTACAGGATGAGAAATATTCCAAAGGATTTTAACACTTCTAAGCTAAAGCTACTTTTGTCCAAAGAAAGAGGATGCAAAGATTTTTGTAAACCATCTTAACCCTGTCATGTTGGTATTCATTGGATAGCTCTCATTGAATACACTCCAAATTGAGAGCCCATTGCGCCAGGGTTTCAGTCATTTTTCAGCTTTTTTTGCATCATTTTGTATTGGTCAATTTAGCCACAAGCAGCATAAGGGTTAAAATAAAGGGAATGATCCCTAGGGTGTTTTTAATGCATGTCAAAGTGCCTGGTAAATGTTTGTGCTCCTTGTAGTGTTTTTGCAGTCGTTCGCCTTGGCAGCGGTTCTCTTAATGATCTACTCCCAAGAGTCAGCGCTTGCCTGTTTGCGATGCTTGTGATGCAATTTGCGAGCGGTTTCCGATGTTGGGCAAATTAGCCAGTATGACTAGCATAGATAAGCAGATGAGACAAAATCCCTAACTGAAGGAGGGTTTCGAACTGATTGACATCACACTGTACTTGAACATGATGAACTAGTGCCTTGATGTCTTGCTAAATAACCCATATGCTGCTGGTCTACGTCTCCAACAATTAACATGAGTTTCCCACAGACTCCCTATTTTCCTACATAGGCTGCCTGACTAGGTGGCTAATTTTGCCAATACAAAAAAAAATGCAAAAAGGTGGAAAATGACTGAAACCATGGCAAATGGGTACTCATCTGATAGTACTCCGAAAGAGCTATCCAATGAATACCAACATGACAGGGTTGACATGGTTTTCAAAATTTTTTGGAAGAAAGTAACTGAAACCCTGGCAAATGGGTACTCATCTGATAATACTCCGAAAGAGCTATCCAATGAATACCAACATGACAGGGTTGACATGGTTTTTCAAAAATCTTTGGACGAAAGTAACCTTAGCATTTGAAGG
>OZ012699.1:6302000-6337000 GCA_963942565.1 Maea johnstoni
CATGAATGGGTTAACCCATTGGCACTCAGAGCAGCCAAAACAGGCCTGACTATTTTGTTGATATTTATATTACCAACAACTCTCCTTCAAATATTTTGTGAGAATTTGCTTTATTTCCGAGTTATTTTCAAAAGTATGAAAATAGCAGACGATACTTTCCCCGGGGGAACTCTGAGTGTGAATGGGTTAATAAGAGCATCTGCTCAGCAGGGCAGCAGTAATCATTTAGTGTGCATTACCGCGCTCGGATGGCAATACAGTTACCTGATAAATCGATTATAGGGATGATAGCAATGCCCTTATCACATAACTTATGCGTATCTCACCCCGATACGACAAGCACCGCTTCTCTCATCACCACTTGGGAAATTGATCACTGGATTGAAGTGTCATCTACATTCATAAGCAAGTGTGATGTCAGCCTTATAGTCAGATTAGCTTCAGTTAGCCATTTTAATGCTGCGGCTGCTTTCCTCCAAAGCACGAGGAGGCAAAGATTTTTGTAAACCCAGGGCTCAACATTAAGAAAAAACTTCATAAGCCCAGCAGGGCTAGTTACCAGAATTTTTACTAGCCCTGAAGTATTTTTGCTAGCCCTGATATTAATGACAACTCTTTTCAAATAGTGACCTCTGTTGATATCATAGCCTCTGTTCATAACATGAAAAGAATACAGTGTATTGTGGTAAATTGAGTTAAATTATCATCAAGTTATGCAGAGCCAAAGATGGGCTTCATAATTTTTAAAGCGCTGATATTCTTATTCTATCTAGCCCCTCATATCAGGGCTACTCACAGGTAGAATTTACTAGCCCTGACTTTCAATAACTAGCCCGGGGCTACAGGGCTAGCTTTAACGTCGAGCCCTGAAATCATCTAAACCCTGTCGTGTTGGTATTCATTCGATAGCTCTCGCTGAGTACTTTCAGATGAGTACCCATATGCCAGGGTTTCAGTCACTTTTCAGTTTTTTTGCATCATTTTGTGTTGGCCAAATTAGCCACCAGTAGCATAAGGGAGGTTCCAGGAGGTTAACTTTTTATTAATTGATTGACAATAGACTACACTATAGACAGAAAACTCTTTCCTTATCAACTGAAGATGGGAATACCAAGGAATTCCTAGGATTGTTCAAGTAAAATGCTAGGACTTCTTTGAAGAAAGATTTCATAGGACGTCTGAGGTACATAATAATGATTGGTATTAGGAACTGAGACCTTATTGGTGAAAGAAAGAGGATAAGCCAAGACAATCAAGCGAGCAAGATCTTATGTCAGTACTTAAAGATATATATATATATATATATATATATATATATATATATATATATATATATATATATATATATATATACATATATATATATATATATATATATATATTTGTTTACTGTTTTGAATTTCATGATATGCATTCCAAATTAAGACCCATATACCAATACAAAATGAAGTTTAATTGGCATAACTAGAAATTTCTAGGATTATCCTAGAAAAATCCATTAACTTACTATGAAATCTGAGCTACACAGGTAAATTTGAATTTGGCAATTTTTCTTGCTTGATATCTTGTGCGTTTGTGTAGATATATGTTATTGGCTGAGTCTGCTGTCGAGTCGGCCAGCCTACCGCGCCGAATGGCGTGATGAACCTCTATCAAAATAGACGAAGCGCGCCAGGTGTTCGTTGCACAGAGAAAAATCAATGCAAGCGCCACAAACACCCAAAAATTACGCCCAACGATCTTCCTTTCCATGTCATCCCATAACGGGCGTAGGAAACCCCTAATGACTGACGTGCGGGCGGAGTAGGTCGAAAAAAGATAAAATGTTTTCGTGTCAATGGATTTATTGAGCGCTCTCTCTTTAGGAATTGGCTTGGCAAGGTTCTAGTGGTCATATTTCACACAGCGGTCTATATATGTTGTTGGTGCGGTGAATCCATTGCTTCATATTCTTGTTGTTAGGAAGCACCATCCTTTGTATCTATCCCTTCTTTTAACCCTTATACTAGTGGTGGCCTATTTGACCAATTCAAAATTATGCAAAAAACCTTAACCCTTATGCTGCTGGTGGCTAATTTGGCCATTACAAAATGAGGCAAAAAAAACTGAAAAATTACTGAAACCCTGGCACATGGATATTTATCTGAGAGTACTCATTGAGAGCTATCGAATGAATACCAACATCACAGGATTTGATGGTTTTCAAAAATCTTCGTGTTCTTGTGCTTTGGAAGAAAGTAGCCACAGCATTGGAATGGTTAAAATAAATGACTGAAACCCTAGCACATGGGTATTCATCTGAGAGTACTCGGCGAGAGCTATCCAATGAATACCAGTATGACAAGGTTTAAATGTTTTTCAAAATCTTTGCGCTCTTGGTCTCTGGATTAAAATAGCCTCAGTACAGTTATCATTGGTTACTATTCTTGTTGTAAAGGAAGTTATTCAAAAATTATCCAAAAAATCTAAAAAAGACTGAAAGCCTGGCACATGGGTACTCATCTGAGAGTACTCAGCGAGAGCTATCCAATGAATACCAGTATGACAAGGTTTAGATGGTTTTCAAGCAATCTTGGGACAAGTTTTGCGTCTTGCCTCGTCACAAGTTCTACAATGTTGCATTCTTAACCCATTCACACTTAGAGTTCCTCCAGAAAGTATCGTCTGCTACTCTCATACTTTTGAAAATAACTTGAGAATAAAGCAAAAGTTCACAAAATATTTGAAGGAGAGTTATTGTTTGGCTTCTGATTAACATTTCTCCTTCAAATATTTTTCAAAAAATACTTTTGTTAGAATTTTTTTTATCAAAATCGTCAGGCCTGTTTTAGCCGCGGTGAGCATTAATGGGTTAACTCCCCCTTTCATATTACTGTAAGGAGTAATGTGTATGCGTTAGGTAGTGGCTGGTAAAATTGATGCATTGCCAGATTGAAAATCACCTATTCAGCTGTTCAATTAATGCTACTGTCAAACATGATACAGCATCCTTCCTGTTGCCATGGCAACAGAAGATGGACAGGAAATGGACAAGAAGGGTCTGGTAGACACGATAGCATCTTTTCCGCAAAATGGTGGCTTCCATTTCAACATAAAAGCAAAGCAAGGAAGCGATGATGATTGGTTTGTTAATGAGAAAGGGGGGAGGAACGTGTTCTTTAACCCATAGACACTCAGAGTTTCTGTGGAAGATATCGTCTGCTTCTTTCATACTTTTGAAAATAACTTGTGAACAAAGCAAAATTTCATAAAATATTTGAAGGAGAGTTGCTGTTTGACTTCTGTCCAACATTCCTCCTTCAAATATTTTCCAATAAATACTTTTGTCAGTAAGCAAATTCCAAAATTGTCAGGCCTGTTTTGGCCGCTCTGAGCATTAACAGGTTAAGAAATCCATTCCTCACCTGCAAATTATGGCTAGACATGTTAACACATTAATGTTTAACCCATTAACGCATAAGGAATTAAGAATAATTTTGCAAAATATTTGTTGGAATTTTGGAATTTTGCTTATTGTCACTTGTTCCACCAGAAAAGGCCATGATTAGTCAGTTGTTAAACCTATAGATTCAAAATAATAATATTGCCAAAGAAATGCCTGTCATTTCTACTATTATGACTCCTGGGGTGACCGACTCAATGGCTCAGTGGCAAGATTACGGACCTGAGTGCTGGGAGGCATGGGGTCTAGAGTTCAATTCCATGCTTGGACGGGTAGGGGTTCGATTCCAATGTGAACTTGGGCGACCTCCAGAAAACATTCATTTCTTACTCTTTTATTTTCTGTTGCCCAATTTATATAGGCAGAGATTACTTGTGAAGAGTTACATGTGCATAACATAGCATCATTTATGCTATCTGTGTCGTCTGTATAAACAAAATAGCTACCCGGCCGCCTTCTTTTATGTCTGAGCTAAAATGTCTGATGCAAAAAACCTGAAAAATGACTGAATCCCTTGGACATGGGTACTCATCTGAGAGTACTCAGCAAGGGCTTTCCAATGCATACCAACATGACAGGGTTTAGATGGTTTTAAAAAATCTTTGCATCCTTGTACTTTGGTTGAAGGTATAGCCTCAGCACTGGAAGGGTTAAGAAAGGAATGGCGAACCATTTAAAAAATTATCCCTGGGTTGTTTTTAATGCATGTCAAAGTGCCTGGTAAATGTTTTGTGGTCCTTGTAGTGTTTTTGCAGTCGTTCGCCTTGGCAGCGGTTCTCTTTAATGATCTACTCCCAAGAGTCAGCGCTTGCCTGTTTTGCGATGCTTGTGATGCAATTTGCGAGCGGTTTCCGATGTTGGGGCAAATTAGCCCGTATGACTAGCATAGATAAGCAGACGAGACAAAATCCCTAACTGAAGGAGGGTTTCGAACTGATTGACATCACACTGTACTTGAACATGATGAACTAGTGCCTTGATGTCTTGCTAAATAACCCATATGCTGCTGGTCTACGTACGTCTCCAACAATTAACATGAGTTTCCCACGGACCCCCTATTGTCCTACATAAGCTGCCTGACTAGGTGGCTAATTTTGCCAATACAAAAAAAAATGCAAAAAGGTGGAAAATGACTGAAACCCTGGCAAATGGGTACTCATCTGATAGTACTCCAAAAGAGCTATCCAATGAATACCAACATGACAGGGTTGACATGGTTTTCAAAAATCTTTGGACGAAAGTGACTGAAACCCTGGCAAATGGGTACTCATCTGATAGTACTTCAAAAGAGCTATCCAATGAATACCAACATGACAGGGTTGACATGGTTTTCAAAAATCTTTGGACGAAAGTGACCTTGGCATTGGAAGGGTTAACTGAAGAGGGGCTCGAACTCATTGACATGACACTGTACTTGTTCGAGGGTTCCTTTACAAATTGTTGTCTGGATCTATTATACTTTTGACAATAACCTGGGAATTCAGAACAATTTCATAAAATATTTCAAGGAGAGTTTTGGTAATGTTCTGATGAACATTTATCCTTCTGATATTTTTCTGAAAGTGCTTTTGCCTGAAAGATTTCATAAAAATTGTAAGATTGCTGTTGGCTGCAGTGATTATTTATAAATGAAACAGATACTCATCTTATAGAAGTTATTGACTAGATAGCTTGCTCATCCTTTTTAATTTCCCTTGGGTTTGTTCAAGATTAATTTACTAGACTGTGGCTCACATGGGATTTAAAATTTTAAAATTATACGTGTAGTTCTCTTTCTAATCATTTGTTGTTTTGGATTACTTAAATTAGTTTTGATCTCAGCGGTTCAAAGTGGGAGATACTTTAAATATTTATGTTAAGGTACTTTGAATTTTAATATGGCAGTAACTAAGAGAAAACTGCCTATTATAACCTCACTTAAAGAAGGTTGGATAGGTTTTTCCTCTCTCTCTCTCTCTCTCTCTCTCTCTCTCTCTCTCTCTCTCTCTCTCTCTCTCTCTCTCTCTCTCTCTCTCTCTCTCTCTCTCTCTCTCTCTCTCTCTCTCTCTCTCTCTCTCTCTCTCTCTCTCTCTCTCTCTCTAGTTCTCTCTCTCCAATTTTCTCCCATGATGCACCAGTCTTAACAGTACCCATTAAGCCCCCTTTGTTTACTCATTTACAGGCACTTATATTTTATAATAATTGAAAGTGGTTTGAAAGTTGCATCTTTATTGGTACATAAAGTATTGGGTAATTTCCAAATGGAACATAAGCAACTATATTTTTTTCCACTTAGTAAATTGCATTTTATGAAACTTTTAATGCTGCCTAGATTATAGCTTTCAATCAGTCCAGTAATCTAATCATGATAATCCACTGATTTAGCAACCTAGGATTATCACCTAATCCCTCTGCAAGAAGTGATAATCCCAATACTTTAGATCATGCCAATATTCTAATAGATAAAGGCAATGATATTTTAACCCTTATGCTGCTCAGGTGGCTAATTTGGCCAATACAAAATGATGAAAAAAATCAGAAAAATGATTGAAACCCTGGCAAAGGGGTACTCATATGAAAGTACACAGCGAGAGCTTTCCAATGAATACCAACATGACAAGGTTAGATGGTTTCCACAAAACTTTGCATATTTGTGCATTGGATGAAAGTAAGCCTCAGCATTGGAAGGGTTAAGATAAAACCAGTGCTTCTCTGATAGTTTCAATGTAATTGTTAGGAGGTATATGATTAAATTTCTTTATCAACTTTGAAGACATAATTGTGTAAAATTGTTCCTAAAAGATGGCCGTTAGGTACATAATATAAAACCAGTGCTTCTCTGAGATTTCTGATGTAATTGTAAAGAGGTAGTAAAATTTTCGGTACAATAGTAACAGACAATGTCAGTAATCACTATTTTTGTGTGATTGTGTAAAATTGTTCCTGAAAAGGGTGCCATAAGGTACATATATCTCTTTCATTAACCCTTATGCTGCTGGTGGCTAATTTTGCCAAAACAAAATAATGCAAAAACCTTATATAGTGAACATACTTAGTGAGAGCTATCCGATGAATACCAACATGACAGGGTTTAGATGCTTTTCAAAAATCTTTGTGTCATTGTGCTTTTGATGAAAGTAGCCTCAGCATTGGAAGGGTTAAGATAGGACCAGTGCTTTTTCTATGATGATGTTAAAGGATTCGCTACCCCTTTTTTAAAGGGTTGCTCAGGCATATAAGAAGGAGAGCTTTTGTGTATATGCAGACGACACAGAACGCATGAACGAAGATATGTAATGAATATGAAACTCTTCAAAGTAATCTTTCTCCTTGATTGTGCGACAGACAATAAAGATATTTATCTCTCTCTGATAATTTTGCTATGATTTCGAGAGCCAATTAATTGTCAATTCACTAGTTATACACAATGTCAGTAATCAGCATTTTCTCTAAATATACCGCCTAATTCCATTTCATATTGTCTTGTTTGTTGATGATCATGATGAAATCTTTTGGGTGGATTATAAGCAATTATCCTTTTAGGCATTAAAAAACTTGTTTGTTTCCTGTAACCCCACCTAACAATTTTTTCCCCAAATAAATCTGTACCCTACATTTTTTCCACCCTTTCAACTCCTAATCAACATAAAACATGCATGAAACACATTTTCTTTGAGAAAATATTTTATTTCAGACCGTTACAGGGAACAAACAATTATCTTTAGGCCTAATCACCATTTTCTAGAATTGCACCAGTTGGTCCCAATCCATATAGACTGTTCCTTGCTGGGGGCCATGATGAAATTTGTGGGTAGATCAGCGTGTTGCTTACCATGCAATTTAACCCATTCACACTCAAGAGTTCCTCTAGAAGTATCGTCTGCTACTTTCATACTTTTGGAAATAACTTGGGAGTAAAGTGAAAGTTTGCGAAATATTTCAAGGAGAGTTGTTGTTTATCTTCAGATCAACATTTCTCCTTCAAATGTTTTCAAGAAAATGCTTTTGTAGGGAAAATATTTCCAAATTCGTCAGGCCTCTTTTGGCCGCTCTGAGTGTAAATGGGTTAATTACCATATTCCTCCCAATAAGCGCATCTGCACATAGCAAGTTAGGAAAAGAAATTAGGGTTCTGTGAGCTTATTCCGAAGAATACGGTAGCTCATGTGAATAGCATATAAGATAACAAGAGCGACAGAGCACTATAATAATTTTCGACTCTGTAAGTAAACTCCTTGTCCTTGACTTTGTACTTAACTCATTTATGCCTGGAGATGTACTTGACCAGTGTCGTCTGGACTTGTCATACTTTTGAAAATAACTGAAGAATCAAGCATAAGTTGGCAAGATATTTGAAGAAGAGTTGTAGATAGAGTTCTGATGAACAATTCTCCTTCAAATATTTTCTAAATATTGTTTTTGTTAGAGAAATATCATCAAAAATGTCAGACGGTTAAGGTGACCTGATAACTTGAATTTGGGGGATTTTAAGATTGCAGAGGACGTGCTATATTTGGAGAATATTTCCAGTTACTTGGGTAGCTATACAGCGTGTACTCCGGTTGCCATTATACAAATATGCCATGCCAGTGTGGGTATCATAATGGAATGTCTCCCTGAGGGAGGATGGTTTTCCATCAGGTTACCCACACTGGCATGGTATATTTGATTTATTATACCGAACAAACCCCATTTTGGTGAAATATCAATAAAAAACAATGTTTATGATGTCAAGGTCACAGATGACTGGTGATTCACACATATTCCCCGCTAGGCGTCACTAGTGACAACGGTGGACATGAAGCCCATCAGTGGACATGATGGAATGGCCAACCTTTGTAAGCCAATCACGGCTTACGATCTTCAAGTGAGGTATAATAATACCACTTACAACAGGCTAGTCATGTTTAGCCCATTGACAATAATTGAGATTCCAAATGCAACATTTGGAATTTGAAATTCCCATCATTGTCACTTTTCTGCCATGATGCAGCAAAGCTGTGACTAGCTAGTTGAAGTTTGTGGAGAAAACCGCAGTACCCAGCAAAAACCACTGCGCATGCCTAACCCCAAGTCAATGGCAACTTTCTAACATTGTTGCATACACTGCCTTACTTGTAGTCCCACCTGGCTATTAAATTATTGTTTTCATAAATTCATCTGTATTTGTTTTGCTCTTTTTCATATTCCTCTGGCTGTGCTGTAATCTGATGCTGCCCCGCATAATTTGACAATCGTCATCTCTCACCATTCTTCAGGTAAGTGTATGAATGTGTAATAAGTGTTCGGAATCGGTCACAACCGACCGTATATCGATTTGTTTTCTAGCGCATAAACACTTCACACTAGCAATACGCCACAAGAATTTATTTGAGGGTAGACAGGTTAATCTTTCTTCCTCTATTCTCCAGAGAACACCTTTTGATTTATCTTACATTTTCCAAGATTTTGTAAGAGAACCGCAGATTTTTTTTTAAGAGAGTTGAATGGCCTACCCTTTGGCTATGAGATTAATAGGAAAAGAGATTTATCTTTTGATCTATTGGCCGAGATTTTGTGAGAGAATTGTGCAGATATTTTCAAGAAAATTGATTTACCTACGGTGGGGATATAAAGGTATTCAGGTTAATCTTTCTTCCTCTATTCTCCAGAAATCATCTTTTGATTTATCGTATATTTTCTGAGATTTTGCAAGAGAATCACTGAGATTTTTTCTAGAAAATTGATCAGCTTCCGTGGGGCTGGGAGGGTATTCAGGCTAAATATTTCTTCCTCTATTCTCCAGAAATCATATTTTGATTTATCGTATATTTGCCCAGATTTTACGAGAGGATCGCAGAGATTTTTTCGAGAAAATTGGTTGGCTTTTCAAGAGAGTTGAATGGCCGACTATGAGATTAATAGAAAAAAAAATCATCTTTTGCTTTATCTTTTATTTGCCAAGATTTTGCGAGAGAATCGCAGAGATTTTTTCGAGAAAATTGATCGGCCACCATGGATGAGGGTCCGCAGGTTAATCTTTCTTCCTCCATTCTGTGGCCTCGGTAACGCGTTTTTATCGGGAGTTATATCTAATATGCCTCCATTGCTCCATCTTTATGGTTCACACTCTCTGCCCTGATCCGGGAGCTTAGAAACGCATTATGGCGGAATTATCCTAGCCCCGCAGCAAAAAAATCTAGTTACGACGATCGCTTGATTGTATGTAGAGCTAATCCTAACAGATCACAGCTACATCTCTCTCGCCAAATGCCCCTTCACTACTCCATCATGACTGATGCGTTGCCATGGCAACCAGGTTTAAGTTGACAATAAAACATCCCATAGTCTGATATACACGGTAACGCCGGGAAAAGGTCAGTATCCACGCGAGTTCTTATCCCCACGGTAACCAATCATTGCGTTCAGGGCCATCCAGGGTGAACGATGCTAAATTTTAGTGTCTCCTTGTTATCGAGAGAGAAATTTACTTTCATGTCACCACCTCTAACCCATTCCCGCTTAACGGTTCCTCTGAAAATTGACGTCTGCTTCTCAGATACTTTTGAAAATAACTGGGAAAGTAAGATTGATTTTGCAAAATATCGGGAGGAGAGTTGTTGGTTATGTTCCAATCTAAAATAAATAGATGTGTTATTTACTGCGGTGAGCTGTTTTCTCTTAACTGTTTCAATGCTGAGGCTACCAGCTTGTCCAAAGCACAAGGATGCAAAAAATTTGGATACTATCTAAAGCCTGTCATGTTGGTATCAGGGACTTAGCCAAATTTTCAAAACAGGGTGTCCAAATGGGGCTTGTCTAGCAAGTAGGGTGTCCAAGCCCGTCCGCCGAAGGTATTCATTGGATAGCTCTTATTGAGTACTCTCAGATGAGTACCCAATTTGTGCCCAGGGTTTCGGTATTTTTTCTGATTTTTTGCATCATTCTGTAATGGCCAAATCACCCACCAGCAGCATAAGGGTTAAGGAAGTAGAAGCTACATTAGGTAAGGTCCCCACAATTTTGTGAATTCATCCTTCATTCCCAAGTTAATTTCTTAGTATAATAAGTCCACGCAACACATATTTCGGAGATTGCTAGGCATAAATGGGTTAACTGGTTGTATCTGCATGTACACAGCTATCAACGATGTCGTGGTTAACCTGTTAATGCTCACAAAAGCAGCCACCAGACAATTTTAATGATATTTTCCACGCAAAAACAAAATCAGGGAAATATTTGATGAAGAAATGTCAATCGGAACATTTCCTACAACTCTCCTTCAAATATTTTGTATAACCATTCTCAATTTCAAAGTTATTGTCAAAATATAATAATCGATCCAGAGGACAATTTCTGGTGAAACGCGTAACCCTTATGCTGGTGGTGGCTAATTTTGTCAATCCAAAATGATGTAAAAACTGAAAAATGACTGAACCAAATTGGTACTCAAATGATAGTACCCAAATGAGTGCTTTCCAATAAGTACCAACATGACAGGATTTAAATGATTTTCTACATTTTTTCAGTTCTTGTGCCTTAGACGAAAGTAGTCTAAGCATTGAATGGGCTAACCCTTCTAACCCTTCTAATGCTTAGGCATACTTTCGTCCTAAGTACAAGAATGCAAGGATTTTTGAAAACCATCTAAACCCTGTCATGTTGGTATTCATCGGATAGCTCTTGCTGAGTACTCTCAGATGAGTACCCATGTGCCAGGGTTTCAGTCATGTTTCAGCTTTTTTGCATCATTTTGTATCGGCCAAATTAGCCACCAGCAGCATAAGGGTTAATGTGATATCAGAGTGTGGCTCTAGTATGGGCGTTATAAATGTGAATTATGGACTAGAGTGCTGTATGTTATCTTTGGCTAGCAGGAATGGTGTTATGACCTGATAATGTTCTACTTTATTGGGGGCTGAGGGAAAGATATGGATACTGAGAGCAATGCACTTTGCAGGCTTATTATATAGCGGCTGCCTCAATGCTTCAGCTGTCTAATGTATTGCACACCAAGCGCAATAATAGTAATAATCCTAATAATAATAGTAATGATAATAATAATAATAATAATAATAATAATGATAATGATAATTATAATAATAATAGTAATAGTAATGATAATAATAATAATAATAATAATAATAATAACAATAACAATAATGATAATAATGATAATAATAATAATAATAATAATAGTAATGATAATAATAATAATAATAATAATGATAATATTATAATAATGATAATAGTAATAGTAATGATAATAATAATACTAATAATACTAATAATAATAATAATAATAATAATAATAATAATAATTATAGTAATATTAATGATAATGATGATAATATTAATAATAATAATAATAATAATAATAATAATAATAATAATAATAATAATAATAGTGATAATAATAATAGTAATATTAATGATAATAATAATGATAATAATGATAACAATAATAATATTTATTTCACAGTCAAATACAGGATTTGATTTTCGCTGTGGCCCTCAGATTTAAGGATAATACCTTTCATGCTTCAGGCCTGATAATATTCTAATTTATTGGGGGATTAGGGAAATATATGGGTATTAAAGCAATTCACTTTGCAGGCTTATAGAGGCTGCCTCAATGGTCAAGCATTAAAAGTAAAGTTTATTATCACAGAGACTGCCTGCTTGGCCAAGTGGTCCAATACATTGCACACAAACAAAAACTGACAGTGCTGAATTTAACTAGATTAAGTCCCCCAAAGTCAAGCAGTTAGAAATATAGTTAAGATATTGCATCATCAAAGAAATATCCATATTGTATAATATTGCCAAAATTTTAAAGGTGCCAATTCCTAATGTTGAGAACTGTACTGTGATCACACATTTTCATGGGTAAGCACACTATTATGCAACATTATTTTCAGGCCTCACCGCTAACTCAAACTGTTACTGGCATGTAAGACCAGTAACACCTAGGATCTTCTGGTCCTGCGAAATTATTACTGGTCCTACAAATTATTCATCAATATAAAAAGAAAAAAACATTGCATAAAATCCACAGACAATATTAATTTCATTTATTTCATCTTCATTTATTTCAAAAACATTTGGTACATTCTTAAGGGGAAACTTGTTAAGAATAATGTCCCCAAATGTTTACTGGCCCTGTAGGACCAATTTAGGTCTTTTTTACTGGCCCTAAGCCATTTTGGGAAGCTTTTACTGGCCTGGGGCCATAGGACTACTGTTAGCGTCGAGCCCAGATTTTGGTGAAAGAGAGAGTGGCTTATATGTCCTACTCTTTTATTCATTCAATCCCTGATAACACCCACTGTGGTTTTAATCATTATAAATCATCAATCAGATTCAGGATCAGATTCACCTGAAATGAGACAGGCCTGCCCCAATGGCCGTGTGGTCTAAGGTATTGCCACCGACTGCTCCCTGTCTCTCACCACGGTCCGGTTTCGATTCCTACCTGGGGCATGATTGAAAGTTGCCAGTGACTTGGGGTTAGGCAGTGATTTTTGTCAAGTTACAACTGGCTTGATCATTTCCATCTGTACTGTGATTTTCCATGCAAGACTGAATAAATATGATTTGAAAAATAAAAAAAGTTACAACTGGCTAGTCATGACTAAGCCTTATTATGGCAGAAAAAGTGACGAAAAACAAAATTACAGATTCCACCTTCATTATAGGTGGCACCGGTGTCACAATTCACTCACATCGGGAGCAGTGTACATTAGCGGTGTTTCACAAAATTCTGAGCCGGGATATGGAGATCGCGAATAGAGCAGAAAAAGCGTGTTATGATGGACTATACATTTTACCATATCTTGATTGGACGTTCGGCAAAGATCACTGTTGCCATGGCAACTAATGTTTTCTTGCCAACGATGTCGAGGAAGTGAATAATTCTCTCCTCTGTATTTTGTCTGGGGCAAAAGGTGCGTTGATCCACATCGCGGCATCGTTCACACTTTTCGCACTGAAATCTCCCAGCTGCTCCAATACTGGTACAGGTCACTTTCCTTAGTCCTGAAGGAAATAAATGTTTGTTTCTTTTAACTTTCTGAAAAATGTAGGGTAGCTGGTTTTGATTTTTCTAGTATCATTTTTTAATTTAAAATTATTTTTTTTGATTTTTAGAAAAAGAATTTCTTTTTTTTTTTTTTTTTTTAAATTTAATTTTATTTTTTTGGAATTTTTTTTCTTCACTCGAGAAAGTGAATAATTCTCTCCTCTGTATTTTGGCTGGGGCAAAAGGTGCGTTGATCCACATCGCGGCATCATTTACACTTTTCACACTGAAATCTCCCAGCTGCTTTCAATACTAGTCCGGTATAGGTCACTGTCCTTAGTCCTAAAGGAAATAAATGTTCGTCTATTTTAACGTCCCAAAAAGAATAGGGCAGGTAGGTAAGTAAAAAAATAAATATTTCTTTTCCCTTAATTTTATCATTTTTTTAATCATTTTTTTAAATTGAAAAAAAAAGATATTTAAAAAAAAAAATCATAAAATGTGTATTTCATGCATATTTTATGTTGATTGAGAGTTGAAAATGCAGAAAAAAACATTTTAGGGTAGGGATTTTTTTGAGTAAAAACTTGTTAGGGTCAGAGTTACTGGAAACAAACAACTTATGAAATGTAGCTGAAACTGTGACTTTTCTAAGAAAATCATAAACCCTGCAAATTTTCTTTGTATTTCAAACTCCATCTGGTAAGGGTACTTACTACCTCTGCCAAATGAAGCAAAAATGGTTTACAACAAACATCATGCATTTGGAGGTTTTTGGACGATTTTAACCCTATATCACTCAACGCAACAATGTTGCCATGTCCCCTGCACTGCATGAGGGGTTACTCCTCAGAGACATTGTTGTGCAGTGCGTAGTGCACTGCAGTGCATAGGGAGCAGTGCTTTGAACAAGTTAAATGAGTAATTTCCATTTTTTATTTGTATCTTTCATTTCGTTAAATATGATGTTATTTGCGTTTACAATATATCAACTTAAAAGTTGATTTCTTGTCTGATTTTGCGCTTGACGCACTGTCAATAACGCACCTTGGCAAGTTCGTCTTCGTTGAGTGGTTAAATGAGTGGGGTATCATCGTCTGATTCCCATGGATCGTGAAGGGGACAATAGTTGATCCTCTTCCACCCTTCATCGGAATTATCCTGGTTTCAACTAGCCATTTGATGGCAGAAACAACGAAAAAACACGGGAGAATATCAATGGTTTTGTGTGTTGCTAAGGACGGCACAACACGACGACGTCACTGGCGGAAATTCCCCATGACTTCCATATTTGGAGGGGGTTTTCCCGTAGTTTTCCTGCCGAAAATCACGGACTTTGAGTCCGAAAATAAGCATTGAATAACTATAGATTACGATTAAAAGGTAAGGGCAATAATTTTGTATCTTTATTTAACATTCATTTGTGTACCAGCGATCTAAGATCGTGGTACCCAAAATACGCCAAAACTCGCTTCGTAGGAATAAGTGCACAAAAACAATGACGCAATAACTCGCTACTGAGGAAGTGCAGCTGCACTCATGTAGCGCGTTATTGCGTCATTGAGTGATAAAGGGTTAAAGGCTTATTATAGAAAAGTCCCAAGAAATTCCCAAGAAGTTCCTGCTGTATTAGGTAAGGGAAAAGCTGATGACTGGCAAAAAGAAAAAAAACAATTGATTGAAAATAATGAGAAACAAAAAACAATAACAACTTCCTAGAACCTACCTTGAATGAATAAAAGAATGGATGTGTAGCGAGAGACCAATTACTATTTGCGCTGTAGTGAAAACCTGGCTATCCCAAGGGTCTTGATTCTCGAATGTGACATCACTAGGAGATATAAAGACCAATGAGGGCTCTCGTACCGTTTACATAACAGAGAAAGCTGCGCTGAAGCATGTGCAAAACACAAATTTTGGGGTATTTGCCGCAGCCAGCTTGTTCAGGTTGACCGACCGGTTTCATATCCACTTGTTTTTATTCATCTCAGTACCCACCCAGACATTATTATAAGCCCTGCGGGTCATCTTGACCTTGAGATCTGACCTCTGACCTCATTTAAGCATCTCAATGTTGTGACTCATAAGAAGTGAAGTCGGCTGTCATCTCGCAGTGAATGCTCGGCTGCATTCTGATTGGCTGTGGTGATAGGCAGCGAACACTGATTCCCGCAATGTGTTGGGTGCCACTCACTTCAACCCTTCTCCAATGAAGAGCTCCACTCCTGAGAATTCTTCTATTGCGCCTTATGATATTTCTGTGTCTCCTTGGCGATAATTTAGTTTTAAGAAATATATAATCATTTTGATTTCTAATATAATTACATTTGATAATTTAGATATTTTATGTTTAAAGATGGGAAACTACTTTTATCAAGTTTATATTTTTTCATTGGCATTTTTGATGTAATCATATTTAATAATTTAGATTTGTTTAGTTTAAAAATGGGAAAACTACTTTTTAGAACTTTCTATTAAGTCTATATTTTTTCACTGGCATTTCTGATATAATCATAGTTAATAATTTAGATTTGTTTAGTTTAAAGATGGGCAAGTTCTACTTTTTAGAACTTTCTATTAAGTCTATATTTTTTCTTTTCCGTTGACATGATATATCTTCTTAGTGCAAAAAATGGAAATCAAAATGCTTTGCAAATCCTTCTGTTGCACTTTACAATATTTCTGTTTCTTAAAATGACTCATCTAGCTTTTTCAGTTCACAGTCTGACAATGGGTCAGTGGTAGACCCCTGCTTGACCGTTACCACCATTCTACCACTGGTCTGCCATGTGTCCACCATGGGTAGTCAGTGGTAGACCTGTGGTAGCTAGACCCCTGCTTGACCGTTACCACCATTCTACCACTGGTCTGCCATGTGTCCACCATGGGTAGTCAGTGGTAGACCTGTGGTAGCTAGACCCCTGCTTGACCGTTACCACCATTCTACCACTGGTCTGCCATGTGTCCACCATGGGTAGTCAGTGGTAGACCTGTGGTAGACCCCTGCTTGACCGTTAGCACCATTCTACCACAGGTCTGCCATGTGTCTACCATGATGTGTGGTAAGAACGTGGTAGTTATAATGTGGCACTATCTATATTATGTGGTAATTACATGGTAGAATAGGTTATAGACAAATCATTAGACACGCTTGTACCATCGAACTACCTAGCTTCTGCCACACATGTAGCACAAAATGTTCCAAAAAATTTTTATAAGGGAATATGAATAAGGCCTAAAGAAATTGTTTGTTTCCTGTATCCCTACCCTAACAAGTTTTTATTCAAAAGAATCACTACCCTAAAGTTTTTTTCGCTCTCCCAACTCCCAATCAACATAAAACATGTATAAAACACACATTTTTGACCCAAAAATTGTCCAAAGATTTTTTTTAACCGACCTACGTACCTACCCTATTTTTTTCATACCTTTACAGAATACAAACAATTTCTTTTTTTAGGCCTAAGGATATTGTGAGAAAGTTACTCCCATAAACATGTCATTAAGTGTTATGATGAGTAGTTGGTGCCGAGTGGGCGGGGTGGAACAGGAATGGAGGGAGAGTAATCGGGAAATAACACCTGGTGCTATGGAGAAGTATACATTAGGAGATATTTAACACATTCATGCTCAGAAAAAATACATTCCAGGACTCAACATTAACTTTTGAAGGCACTTGCCAAGTCAGGCACGAACATAATTTTCAGAACTAACTTGCCATGCTGGGCAAGTGGTTAATTGTTTTGACTTGCCCGAAATAATTTTTGACTGGCCCGAAATAAGTTATAACATATGCTGGCAAAGGCATGTATTGTTTATCAAGGATTTGAAGATTTGAAAACCATTTTCTTTTCAGTGTTGTTGAATTGTTTGAATATTCCTGGGTATTTGGCCCATTAACTGTAAAGGATATGTGTTTAGTCTTCAGAAAATCAGCTTGCCCATTCGGGCAAGGGAAAACTAAAATGTACTTGCCCGAAAGCCCTTTTTTCAAAAATTCACTTGCCGGGGCAAGCGGGCTAGTACTAATATTTTGGATTTCCCTTGTGTTGTAGTAGAGATAATCTCTGAAGTTACATGATAAAATCTTACCTGCCATGTAGGTTGGGCACACTCTGATTTTTACCTGCCCTTCAATCATTTTGAAAATTTTTACCTGCCTGGGGCAGTAGGGCAGCCCTTAATGTTGAGCCCGGCATTTACCAAATGATTCAGGATCAATCCTTTAGGCCAAAAAAAGTTGTTTGTTTCCTGTAACCCTACCCTAACAAGTTTTTATTCAAAACAATTCCTACCCTAAATTTTTTTCCGCCCTCCCAACTACCGATCACCATAAAACTTGCATAAAACACACTTTTGACCAAAAAAATAAGCAATTTTTTTTTTAATGACCTACCTACCCTATTTTTTTTCAGACTGTTACAGGAAACAAACATTTTTTTTCTAGGCCTTATTAATGTGGCGGAAAAAGTGACGACAATGAAAATTCCAAATTCCCTACAAAGTTTTCAGATCATGTGCAATCGTCAGATACAGCGGGTTGGGAAATCACAGTGAATTAGCATTCTAGACTTCAAACAATGGTTATGATGCCTATTGTCTTCCATATCTTTGATCTTCAAGATGCACTTATCCTTTGGACAATAGTTTATCATGGCTCGGCAGTTCTCAAATTATTTGCCATCATCGCCACAATTCAAGACGTAATAAGAAAACATGAATTGTCATCCCAAGATTACTCAACGTGATACCGTATTCTTCCGATTAACCGCACGGTGCGGGTAGAGGTTGGAAAAATTTTCTGTGGTAGGGATGTTGGCAATCTTCCGTTTTACCGCACACCTCAATGATTGCCGCACTGAGTGTATTAGCCGTCATTGCACCTTTGCGCTCTCGCTGTTCAGTTTGCTTAGACATTTGCCGCATGTGAAAAGATCGTTAATTGGTCAATTATACGATCATGCGGCGAATATGAACAGTGAGAGCGCGAAGGAACTGCTGAAATTGCAGAATTCAGTGCTGGTTTGCAGACAATTGGCAAGAGGAAAGGTATGTGATTTTTTCATGACAGTTGCGCTGGCCATTCCCCCTCTAACTGAGAAAAATAGGCCTCTGCGCTTATTCGGTCATGTGCGCTTAATCAGACGAATACGGTATCTATCGCGCTCTACATTCCTATTACTCTCTCCATCACTATCGCCAGGCCTACGCGGCCCAGCCTCCTCCTCATCATAACACTTATTGACTTGTTTATGGGAATGGCTTTTTCACAATGAGACAATCAATTAACTGATTGTAAGTGTCTCTCCTGCATCAATTTCCCCCGAGCCCGCGCTAATTGCTAGGAAGCTAAATGAATTGCGGAAAGCTCGCGCTTTACTGGTATTTAATGGATTTTTTAAGAAGACACTAAATGGTGCCGTTGAGGTACACAGTTATAGGTGCCTGCCAGTAGGCGTATTTAGCTAATATCATACCAAAAGAGGCTCAAGGAATACCAGGGAATTTCAAGAATAAACTTACGAAAATCCCAGGAATTCCTAGGATTTGCGGAAAGCTCACGCTTTACTGGTATTCAATGGATTTTTTAACCCTTATAATGCTGAGGCTAGTTTCGTGCAGAGTACAAAAACGCAAATATTTTTGAAAACCATCAAAACCCTGTCATGTTGGTACTCATTGGATAGTTCTCACTGAGACCTTTCATATGAGTACCCATAAGCCAGTGTTTCGGTGATTTCTCAGGATTTTTGAATTATTTTGTATTGGCCAACTTAGCCACCAGCAGCATAAGGGTTAAGAAGACACTAAATTGTGCCGTTGAGGTATACAGTTATAGGTGCCTTTCAGTAGGCGTACTTGGCTAATCCCTTGACAAATCAAGCTGGGAATAACAAGGAATATTTCCAAGAATAAACTTAGAAATATACTAGGATTTTCCAGGATTTCCCAGAAATTTGTAAAAATGAATGGGATTTATTGGTATTCAATGGAAGAATCATAAGAAGATTGTATTTAATGGATTTCATAAGAAGACGCTTGTTTTTTTAGGTACACAGTTATAAGTGCCTGCCAGTAGGTGTACTTATACTTATCCCATACCAAATGAAGCTCGAAATTAATACCACAAAATTCTGAGAATAAATTCAGGAAAATCCCAGGACTTCCCAGGATTTGCAGAAAGCTGAGGCTTTACTTATATTTAATGCATTAATTAAGAAGATGCTCATTTTTGTAGGTACACAGTTATAAGTGCCCGCCCGTAGGTATATTTAGCTAATCCCATACCAAATCAAGCTGGGAATACCAAGGAATTCTGAGAATAAATTTAGGAAAATCCCAGGATTTACAAGATATTTCAGGAAGCTCACGCTTTACTGGTATTTGATGCATCTATAAATATCATATCATATAAGCTGGCAAAAAGAAACGGAAGAATCATAAAAAGGTGGTAGTTTTTGGTAGTTTTTTCATAAACGGAAGAATCATAAAAAGGTGGTAGTTTTTGGTAGTTTTTTCATAAAGGGTCGTCAGAATTAAGTAGGCAGTAAATTAAAAAATATATATTCTAGAAATTCTGGAATTTAATTTTTTCTTTAATTTGCCCAAAAATCAGTCAGCTATTCCGTAAGTCCAAATATCGAATTGGACTGGCCTTACCACTAGATATTAGGAAGTTGTCTAAGCGTGATTTGAAGATAAGCACCTTAGATGTGTCAGCGCGAAGGCTGAAGAAGCAGCCGCTTCCTCGGCAGTTCCTCCCCACGTTCTTCAAGGTGGCCGAGGCAGAGGTGGAGGCGTTTCTGATTAGTATTGATAGACTGAGATTGCATAATTAAGTTTATTTTGAATGTTTTCTTTAGATATAGTTCCCTGAAAACGTAAAAAGGCCTTTTTGCGTGTTAGTAGGTAGTTTTTTCAGTAGGGACGTAAAAATTACATCTGCGCGAAATAATTTTTTTCTAGAAATTATGGAATTAAAGTTTTTTTGAATTTGCCCAAAAATTGGTAAGACCAAAAATCGACTTGGACTGGCCTTACTGCTAGATAAGGCCACTCCAATTTAATTACTTGTCTTACATGCTCAGGAGGCAGGAAATGAGCCATTTCGGAATAAAAAAAAAAGTTGAAAAATGTGACTTTTTTTATTATTTTTTTTTTTTTTAGAGTGTGCTGACTAGGACTGGTAGCGAGATGTTTCTAACAGCCTATTCTTAACTAAATAAAATCAATCAAAATCAATTAATCCCTGTAACCTTAAGGGTAGGAGATATACATCCTCAAATATGAGGCTCTACTACAGCATTTATAAATTCCTGAAGTTGATTGAATCACCCTAACAATGAATATTCTTAAATCTAGCACTTTTTTTTTTTTTTTTTGGAGTCTGACAGAAAATTTCCAAACCACTTTCGTCCGTAAGACACCAAAGTCGACTTTTTTCTTTTTTTTTTTGGAGTCTGACAGGATTTTTTTTCCAAAAAAAGCTTGTAAGACAAGTAATTAAATTGGAGTGGCCTATAAAGGCCTTACTGCTAGGCGTTTCTCTAAAGCTTGAGTTGGACGTAAGCGTCTTAGACATGGCTGCACGAAGGGTTGAAGAAGTAGTAGCCGCATCCTCCACACTTCCTCCCCGCGTTCTTCGCGTTGGCCGCGGCGGCAGAGGCGTTTGTGATTAGTATTGATATTTGCATTAGGAGCATGTACAGCTCCACCACTTGACTGGAACATTTAACCACGCTCGAAGGAGAAACGCATCGTTATTATCATCATACCGCAAACATCTTCACGTACATGCTACCACATCTAGGCACACTGACAGCGGATCCTGAAGGATCAAGGTGCTTGGTGTCTAGGATTGTGGGATTTGGGATAACGGATTTATTGGGATATCTAGCATTTGTGGTGTGTTTTATTGGGTCAGCTAGTGGAGCTTATTGGAGTCAGAATGAGCGCCTCTGAAAGGAAACAGTCTGAAGCTGCACAAGCAGAACAGGTAGGGAAAACATGTATGCAGTGTCTTACTGATATTTTTATTATAATAATTATTGTTATTATTATTATTTTTATTATCATTATTATTGATTTTGTTATAATCATTATTACCGTATTATTATTATTTTCATTATTATCATTATTATTATGGTTATTATTATTGTTATTGTTATCATTATTTTTACTATTATTATTATTATTGTTGTTATTATTATTATCATTTTCATTGTGTTGTTATTAATTATCTATTGTTTAGAGTATTATCTTACTGTTATATCTTTATTATGATTATTTCTCTAACTATTTTGTTACATTTATTATCTTTATTATAAGTTTTATCATTTTTATTATTATTATTATTATTATTTTTATTATTATTATTATTATTATTAATATTATTATTATTATTATCATTATTATTATTATTATCATTATTATTGTTATTATTATTATCATTATTATTATTATTATTATTATTATTATTATTATCATTATTATCCTTATCATCATTATTATCATTATTATCATTATCTTCGTTATTATTAGAAGTATTAGTATTATCAGCAGAAGCAGCAGCATCATCATCATCATTTATTATCCTCATCAACTTTTCTATCTCTATTAAAGCAGTAAAACTGGCTACTTGAGATACAGTCAGGAAATATTTCAAAATACTTTTGTTGGATTACTATTAACTTTCCCATGACATACTTATTAGCTAATGTAACAAAAGCTTATTTGTGGACCTTGAGGGGTCTGTGGGGACATTTGTATACCTAATCAAAATAGGGGCCTATAACCCTTTCAATGCTGAGGCTACTCTCGTCTAATGCACAAGAACACAAAACATTTGGAAAATCATCTAAATCCTGCCATGTTGGTATTCATTAGAAAGCTCTCATTGAATACTAACATATGAGTATCCATGTGCCAGGGCTTCTATCACTTTTTAGCTTTTTTCACATGATTTTGTTCTGACCAAATTAGCTGCCTGAGCAGCTAAAGGGCAAAAAGGTTAATCGAGTTGTATAAGAGTATATGACTGTGGGAAATAATCCTGCTGGACCCATTAACGCTCGCAGCAGCTAGAAGAAGTGTGTCAGTTTTTGTTGAAATCTTTCAGGCAAAAGCACAATCAGGAAAATATTTGGAGGAGAAATGTTAATCATAACACTACCAAAAACTTTCCTTCAAATATTTTCTAAATTCATTCATAACTCCTTATTTGTTTTCAAAAGTATCAAAGATCCAGACGACAATTTCCAGAGGAATTCTTATTTATGAATGAATTTACCTTCTGCTACTAATGCATTCATCATTATCTGGTGTTTCATACCTTCTTCATAAGTCAACATTATCTATTCTCTGGGTTGTATTTATTCCCTATAGAATTAACTCATTCACACTCAGAGGTGCTCTAGAAACTATCGTCTGCTACTCTCATACTTTTAAAAATAACTCGGAAATAAAGTGAAAATTCACAAAATATTTGAAGTAGAGTTGTTGTTTAGCTTCTGATCAACATTTCTCCTTCAAATGTTTTTTCAGAATATGCTTTTGTAAGTTAAATATTTCCAAAATCGTCAGGCCTGTTTTGGCCGCTAATATGAGTGCTTATAAGTACATTTCTGCTACATTTCATTCGATTGCCAATTTTTCACAGGTAATCAAAATATGTGAAAAAACTTCAAAACAATATGCTATTTCATTGTATTTAAGGTTTCCTACATTTTTTACAAGTAGAAGAAAACACATTTGTTGTTAACCATTCCAATGCTAGCGCTACTTTTGTACAAAGCACAAAGACGAAAAGTTTTTTGAAAACTATCCAAACCCTTTCATGTTGGTATTCATTAGATAGCTCTCACTAAGTTCTCTCAGATGAGTACCCATGTGACAGGGTTTCAGTCATTTTTCAGGTATTTTGCATCATTTTGTATTGGCCAGAATTAGCCATCACCAGCATAAGGATTAACTATTACGTATACAGTGGAGATGTTACCTAGACTGGACATACTCCTCTTCCCTTTGTTATTAGTCTGTATAGCTGTGGGCCGTGATTTGCTTCAATGGTGGATTTTATATTAGTCAATGTCCGAAGAACTCTCCATTACCTTAACCCATTAATACTTAAGAGTACCTCCAGAAATTGTCATCTTTTACTCTCCTACTTTTGAAAATAACTCAGGCCACTCCAATTTAATTACTTGTCTTACAAGCTTTTTTTGGAAAAAAAATCCTGTCAGACTCAAAAAAAAAAGAAAAAAAATCATCTTTGGTGTCTTACGGACGAAAGTGGTTTTGAAAATTTCTGTCAGACTCAAAAAAGAAAGTGCAAGTTTCAAGAATATTCTTTGTAAGTGTGATTCAATCAACTACAGGAAGCTATCATTGCTGTAGTAGACCCTCAGACTTGAGGAGGTGTACCTCCCACCCTTCAGGTTACAGGGATTAATAGATTGATTGATTTTATTTAGTTGAGAATAGGCTGGTAGAAACATTGCTACCAGTCCTAGTCGTCAGACTCTAAAAAAAATTTAAAAAAATTTAAAAAGTCACATTTTTCAACTTTTTTTTTTATTCCTAAATGGCTCATTTCCTACCTCCTGAGCACGTAAGAGAAGTAAATAAATTGGAGTGGCCTTAGGAATAAAACGAAAGTTCACAAAATATTTGAAGGAGATTTGTTGTTTGGCTTCTGATGAACATTGTCAGGCCCTTTTTGGCTGCTCTAAGTGTGAATGGGTTAAACAATAGAAACCTCGACTTCATATCGGTGTCCATTCTTATCTCCAGGTAACCGAGAGTTCTTCAGGCATTAACTATTATCACATATTTCGATCAATGGATAAGCAACCAGTAGAACTCACTCAACAACCTGGACAGTGGACACGACTCCCAGCCCTGGTATTGTTAAGAACCGCTCAAGAGGTGCATTCTGCGCATGTGCGTGAGCAACCTCCTCTATAATGTAAACAAATACAAGAGTCCTCATTGGTCTTTGTCTCCCAGTGATGTCACACTGAACCTAGATTCGGCAATATTAGGTGTGTCCAGGGCTTCATAATGGGTCATATGGTAATTGGTCTGTGGAGACCAATCCATTGTTTTATTCATCTAAGGTTTAGAGTTAGCATTTTGGATTAGGCCTAAAAAAATAAATTGTTTGTTTCCTGTAGCGGTCCGGGAAAATATAGGGTAGGTAGGTCGGTAAAAATTTTTTTGGGGGATTATTTTTTTGGTTGATTGGGAGTTGGGAGGGCGGAAAAGACTTTAGGGTAGGGATATTTTTGAATAAAAACTTGTTAGGGTAGGGTTACAGGAAACAAACTACTTTTTTTTTTAGGCCTTAAAATATTTTTCATGATATTATCTTAAGATACGGCGATATTGGGTGTGCATGTCCAGGGCTTCCTAATGTGTCCTATGGTAACTGGTCTGTGGCGACCAATCCATGTTCTATTCATCTAAGCTATTACCAGGGCTCAATCCTAAGGGTGAACCTATGGCCCCAGGCCAGTAAAAATTCCTAAAAACAGCTTCGGGCCAGTAAAAAAAAGACCTCAACTGGTCCTACAGGCCCAGTAAACATTTGGAGACATTCTTGTTAAAAAAAAAAATCCCCAATAATGTCCCCAAATGTTTTTGAAATAAATGAAGATAAAATCTATAAAGATAAATGTTGTGGTGAATTTTATGCAATGTTCTTTCTTTTCATGTTAAAGAAAAAATGTAGGGCCAGTAAACATTTTGCAGGACCAGTAGATAGTAGGTGTTACTGGTCCTACAGGGCCAGTATCATTTCGAGTTAGCGTTGAGGCCTGTGAATGGCTTCCTAATGTGTCCTATGGTAATTGGTCTGTGGTGACCAATCCATGTTCTATTCATCTAAGCTATTACGTATACACTGGAGATGCTTCCTAGACTGGAGGTGCTCCTCTTCCCTTTGTTATGCGTCTGTGAAGCGCTGCGTCGTGATTTGTTGGACAGTTTGATAGCGCGTTGTCATGCTATTAGCGAGATTAAGGGGACGCCGCAGATGCAGCCACGATTTGATTTCTCGCCGGGAGTAATTGATACAGACAGCGCGATTGCTGGAATTAGCACAACTGTCAGTCAATACAGACTCTCAATAGACTCATTTTATCGAGCAATATGTTTAGAGGTTGGCACCTTTAAATATATCGCAATACGGCCAGTCCGAGTTGATTTTTAGTCTTACAGATTTTTTTGCTCCAAAAATGTTTGTCAGGCGCAAAAAAAATCTTTTTAAAATCTTAAAAATTCTTGGTCCGGAAGACAGTGTTTACATTGGAAGAAGCAGGATGTTGCGCAATGCATTATCATCAGGTACAAACTCTCAATATACTCATTCTACTGAACAATATGTTTTTAGCGATTGGCACCTTTAAAAATATCACGATAGTGCCAGTCCAAGCCGATTTTTTGGTCTTGCAGATTTTTTTGCTCCAAAAAAGTTTGTCTGACGCAAAAAATATTTTTTAAAAACTCCAAAATTCTAGGTCCATAGGACAGTGTTTGCATCGAATGATGCAAGGTGTTGACTTTTGTGCGCAATACATTATAGGCGCGCAGCCCTCAGAGCCGTGCAAAAAATGGTTGCCGGGTTAAGGTAATGTATGCGATAGACTGAGATCGCATGATTAAGTTTATTTTGAATGTTTTCTTCAAACATAGTGACCTGAAAACGTAAAAACCAAGGCATTTTTGCAGGTGAGTAAGTATTTTTTTCATAAAGGGTTGGTCAGAATTACTTCAGCACAAAATCTTTTTTTTTTTAGAAATTCTGGAATTTTTTTTTTTTTTTTAAATTTGCCCAAAAATCGGTCAGCGATTTCGTGAGACCAAAAATCGACTTGGACTGACCTATGAGACAATATTTATATTTCCTTAACAATACAATACCTTAACGATATCTTAACGAGAGTAATTGATAAAGACAGCACGATTGCTGGAATTAGCATGGCTCTCACTCAATACAGACTAAATATAGACTCATTCTACTAAGGAATATGTTGGTGAGAGGTAGGCATTTTAACAGCCATCCTTCAAGATGTAGCCTAATTGTGAGCCGCTGGTGATTGCCATGGCGGCCATATTGGATTTATGCAAATTAACATATTTCCCGTGCCGGGACCCATTCTGCTGAACAATATGTTTAAAGATTGGCACCTTTAAAAAGTTTCCGATACAATAATATATCAATATTTTCATAATGATACCTTAATGATGTTTTTAACGATACTGTCTGCCTCCCAGGGACCTGATTTTGTTAAATTTACCACTGTCAGCATCAGAAATTTTGCTAAAATATAGTGTACTTCATTTGAGCTGAGACGTCCAGTTGCAATTGAGTCAATTGTATATATATTTCAAATCTTAAACGATATGATATGATACTTTTACTTTTTTCCATTTGATACTGGTACCGTATTCACCAGATTAAGCGCACCGTGCGGGTGCAAGTTGGGAGATTTTTCTGTAGCAGGGGTTTTGTCAAACATTCGTATAACCGCACCCCCCAATGAGTGCCGATCGCGGTGTTACGTACCACAACAAGAAATGGCCGATAGATGGCAGTTACGGTCGCCATCTATATACCTTCTTGTTCTACTAAAACAGTAGAAATTTAACATGAGGAGACGATCTTTGGTGCTTGCTGATCCCCCAAAATCGGCGAAATAATGGGGGGGGGGTGCCCTTATTTAAGACAGTGTGCTTAATCGGGCGAATATGGTATTTGGTATTGTATCGAGTACCAGTACCTAACATTATATATGTAGGGTAAGGGTAATCATTTTTCCAGCGCGCCGGCCTTCAATTTGTATCTTTGTTAACCCTTCCAATGCTGTGGCTTTAACTTTTGCCCAAAGCACAAGGATGCAAAGATTTTTTAAAACCATCAAAACCCTGTCATGTTGGTACTTATTGGTAAGCTCTTGCTGAGCACTCTCAGATGAGTACCATTTGCCAAGGGTTTCAATGGTTTTTCAGGATTTTTGCATAATTTCGTACTGGCCAATTTAGCCGTCTGCAGCATTAGGGTTAAGAAGTGGTGATTACCATAATCTTCTTGTCTGTCAGTCATTTCAGCTGAGCAATATGTTAGATAGCCACCCTGTATGAGAAGCAGAGAATTACTGTGATTTTCTTAGGCGTCAGTGATTTCAGCAGATTTACTGTTTTTAGCCTTTTTTATTGGACAACATAGTAGTTACCCTGTGTTCACCTCAAACATGTGGTCTTGACACTTCAGCCGCTGGTTTATCTAATGTCCAGATTCACTGGGTTTATTACTCCTTAATGGACAATATATACAAGTCTGATAATAATTTATTCAATAGAGATTAAATATGATTTGAGAAATATTTGATAGGGATTGTTTTCCTAAATAGGATTGACAGCTCTCAATACAATATTTAGCAAAATATCACTTAGTTAAGGCCTAAAAAAAATTTGTTTGTTTCCTGTAACGGTCCGAAAAAAATAGGGTAGGTAGGTCTGTAAAATTATTATTTTTTTGGTCAAAAAAGTGTGTTTTATGCATGTTTTGCGTTGATTGGGAGTTGGGAGGGCGGAAAAAACTTTAGGGTAGGGATTTCTTTGAATAAAAACTTGTTAGGGTAGGGTTACAGGAAACAAACAAATTTTTTCTTAAGGCCTAATTTAGTGGTTTATGTCAGATCACTCAGTATGCACTAGATGTAAAAATCGGTTAACCCATTCATGCTTATAGCGCAAAAACGCCCCCTGACTATATTGGTGATATCTTTTTTTACAAGATCATTTTTCTGACAGAATTTTAGGGGAGAAATGTTGATCAGAACGCAACCCAAAACTCCCCTTCAAATACTTTTTAAAAACCAATTCAATTCTTAAGTTATTTTCAAATATATGATAATTCCAGACGAAAATTTTTAAGGGAATTTCTAGCCATGAAGCAGTATGTAATACAGATATCACCAGAAAAACCAAGGCTTTTTTATATGCTGCGGTCAAGCATGGGTTGAATTCTGGTCCACTTCCTTCGCAAAAACTGGCTCTTCGCCTGGATCCCATGCTGCACGCACACAGAATCAATAAGAGCACAGGGAATAGCATAAGCTGACCCTTTCACTCTCAGAGCAGGCAACAAAGGTCTGACGATTTTGGATATATTTTTCTAACAAAAGCATTTTTTGGAAAATATTTGTAGGAGAAATGTTAAACAGAAGCCATACAACAACTCTCCTTCAAATATTTTGTGAAATTTTCTTTTTTCTCCGAGTTATTTTCAATAGTATGGCTGTGGCAGACGTTGTTTTCCAGAGAAACTGTGAGTGTGAATGGGTGAGGGTTAATAGATTTTATGCAGCTTCACCCAGGCCTAGGCACATGCTTATTGAACATGCATATATACCATGCAGAATCTCCTATATTTTTAACCGCTTCCAAAGCTGAGGCTACTTTCATCCAAAGCACAAGGACGCAAAGATTTTTAAAAAAAACCCATCTAAACCCTGTCATGTTGGTATTCATTGGATAGCTCTTGTTGAGAACTCATCTCAGATCATGAGTACCCATATGCCAGGGTTACAGTCATTTTTCAGGTTTTTTGCATTATTTTGTATTGGCAAAATTAGCCACTAGCAGCATAAGGGTTAACAAAAGGTGCCATAAAAGCTGGGAAAGCGCTATGCTAATTATAATTGCCAAGATGATGAGGATGTGCTGTTATGCGACCATGCGTCAATTAGGGTTAATCCCGTACCGAGCCGTGGGGGGCGTCGCCCTGCTATAGCAACATTACCTTAATCAACCCGGATTACGCCCGCTTGCTAATGTCCACATCTTCCATTTACGGCAAAATCTCTGAAACAAGCTCATTTCCCCCTTGAGAGCACTTGCCTCTCTTGAGTGCGCAGAGCTGGTGTAACCCTTTCAAGCCTGGAGATATATTGTACCAGTGCCGTCTGCACCGGTCACACTTTTGGAAATAACTTTAGAATGAAGCACAAATTTGCAAAATATTTGAAGAAGGGTTCTGCATAGTGTTCAGATGAACAATTCTCCTTCAAATATTTTCTATATATTGCTTTTGTTAGAGAGATATCACCAAAATTGTGTGTCATAGACGAGCATTATTTACTTATTCATGCCTGGAGATCTATTTTACCAGTGCCGTCTGTACCTGTCACACTTTTGTAAATAACTTTAGAATGAAGCACAAATTTGCAAAATATTTGAAGGAGAGTTGTACATGGATTTCAAATGAAGAATCCTTCTTCAAATATTTTCTATATATTGCTTTTGTTAAAGAGATATCACCAAAATTGCCTGTCTTTAAGACAAGTCCATTCTTGCCTGGATATCTGTGTGACCAGTGTCATCTGGGCCTGTCAAACTTATGAAAATAACTTTAGAATGAAGCACAAATTTGCAAAATATTTGAAGGAGAGTTGTACATGGATTTCAGATTAAAAATCCTCCTTCAAATATTTTCTATATATTGCTTTTGTTAGAGAGATATCACCAAAATTGTCTGTCTTAGACGAGCATCATTTACCCATTCATGCCTGGATATCTATTTTACCAGTGCCGTCTGCACCAGTCACACTTTTGAAAATAACTTTAGAATGAAGACTAAATTTGCAAAATATTTGAAGAAGGGTTGTGCATTAGTGTTCAGATGAACAATTCTCATTCAAATATTTTCTAAACATTCCATTTGTTAGAGAGATATCACCAAAATTGTCAGAGGTTTTGACTGCTACAGGCATGAATGGGTTAACCCTTGCATTCTCATTAGATGTCCTACTAAAAGGTTTTGTGATATAGAACTAGGATAAATTTGCCAGCATAAAAGCAGTGCAAGTTGATACTAGAATTGATTTGCCTGACAAAAAATGCACTTACCTGGCAAGATCTCTATCAAATCTATATATGTAATTGCTTGTATTTGTCTTTTATTATTATTATTATTATTATTATTATTATTATTATTATCATTATTATTATTATTATTATTATTATTAATATTATTATTATTATTATTATTGTTATTATTATTATTATTATTATTATTATTATTATTATTATTATTGTTATTATGATTAATATTATTATTATTATTATTATTATTATTATTATTGTTACTATTATTATTATTATCATTATTATTATTATGATTAATATTATCATAATTATTATCATTATCTTTATCATCATCATTATTATTATCATCATTATTATTATTTTCATTATCATTATTGTCATTATTATCATTATTATTATCATTATTATCATCATTATCAGTATTATCATCATTGCTCTATAGGAATATATGAGTTAGAACCTCATTAGATGATAAATGCTATTTGAGTAGTTAGTATGGGATGAACACTGCGATTTTCTTTCACACTATTAAGGTATACTATAAGCCTCACACATATGCTGCTAGGCAAATTAACCCTTCCAATGCTGGGTGAGGCTACTTTCATCCAAAGCACAAGGATGCAAAGATTTTAAAAATGCATCTAAACCCTGTCATGTTTGTATTCATGGGATAGCCCTCACTGAGTACTCTCAGATGAGTACCCATTTGCCAGGGTTTCAGTCATTATTCTGCTTTTTTTGCATGGATTTCCAGGCATAAATGAGAGGAATCACATTTAGCAGTAAGAAGATATACAAACACCAATGGTTTCACATCTCAAGTGCTTGGTTCAGCAAATAAAACAAACTAATTTCTCTAATCAATTTGGATTGATCCATCAGTACATATAAGCAAACTTAACTAAGATCACGGTAGCTATTGTGTATTCAGATACTCCCTACACTTAAATAGTCCCCTATACTGACTGCTCACAGCCTCACACCATTGCCTGGGTTTGAATCCAGGTTGGGATATGTTAGAAGGTTACCAGTGACTTTGATTTAGGTAGGAATGGATACCTCTAAGAAAGAAACGATAGGATTTAATCAATGTCTCTGGGTTTAGGTATCAATCATGTGCCAGGGTTTCGGTTATTTTTCAGCTATTTTGCATTTTTCAGCTATTTTGCATCATTTTATATTTGCCAAATTGGCCACTGGCCAGCAGCATAAGGGTTAAAGTATACTCTCAGCCTCACACATATGCTGCTAGGTGAATTAAGCTATGTGTTTAAGTTTCACTTGATTTAATGAACGCTAACTGACCTTGGCCTACACGGTGGAGTGGGGGAGGGGGGGGGGGGCTGATACAGGATTAAGTGGTTCTCTGATTTGGCATGGGAGCCCTGGGGGACTGCCAGTGCTCAGTGATACTCCGGGTGGCAGAGAGCCAACACTAGAGGTGATAGAGAGCAATAGACCCATAGTGCACACAATGAGTGGAGGGAGAGAGAGAGAGAGAGAGAGAGAGAGAGAGAGAGAGAGAGACAGACAGACAGAGAGACAGACAGACAGACAGACAGAGAAAGAGAGAGAGAGAGAGAGAGAGAGAGAGAGAGAGAGAGAGAGAGAGAGAGAGAGAGAGAGAGAGAGAGAGAGAGAGAGGGAGAGAGACAGAGAGAGAGAGAGAGAGAGAGAGAGAGAGAGAGAGAGAGAGAGAGAGAGGAGAGAGAGAGGGAGAGAGGGAGAGAGAGAGAGAGAAGAGCTAGAGGGAGGGGAGAGAGAGAGAGAGAGACAAATAGAAAGAGATAGAGAGAGAGACAGAGAGACAGTCAGAGAGAGAGGGAGAGAGGGACAAAGAGAGGGAGAGAGACAGAGAGAGAGAGAGAGAGAGAGAGAAGAGAGAGAGAGAGAGAGAGAGAGAGAGAGAGAGAGAGAGGGAGAGAGAGAGAGAGAAGAGCTAGAGGGAGGGAGAGAGAGAGAGAGACAAATAGAAAGAGAGAGATAGAGAGAGAGACAGAGAGAGACAGTCAGAGAGAGAGAGAGACAGACAGAGAGAGAGACAAAGAGAGACAGACAGAGAGAGCGAGAGAGAGAGACAGAGAGAGAGACAGAGAGAGAGAGACAGAGACAGAGAGAGAGAGAGAGACAGAGAGAGAGAGAGAGAGAGAGAGAGAGAGAGAGAGAGAGAGAGAGAGAGAGAGAGAGAGAGACAGAGACAGAGACAGACAGAGAGAGAGCGAGAGACAGACAGAGAGAGAGAGAGAGATCCATATAGAGTTGGGGAGTTAGGGATCTGCGGTACATTAATTCCTAGTAGTTTGTTGCATATAAAGTGATGCATTTAATCAGCAATAAGGTCAATAGCTGAAAAAAATTCTGCAAGTTTGAGATCATTGTTTCAGACAGCTATTAGCTTTTTCCACAAGGACCTGTGTGTATTAATAACCAAAGACATTAATTTTATCCATTGATATATGTAGTGCCATGACTACCTAATGCGCTGGGAATAAGGAGCTCTTAGTTTTCGCAGATTGAGGTTGCATTTGTTTTGAGCGCATTAGTGTGATGCATTAATGGCTGCAAACAGAGGGACATTTTTATGATATCTCTCAGACAGGATAAACAATTTGGTGAGAATTAATATTTATTATAATCAGACTAAAACCTATACCTATCTGTGAAAGATTTTGGAATTCATACTTCGTTCCTAGCTCTTCAAATGCTGAGGCTACTTTCATCCAAAGCACATGTACGCAAAGATTTTTGAAAATCATCTAAACCCTGTCATGTTGGTATTCATTGGAAAGCTCTTGCTGAGTACTCTCAGATGAATACCATATGCCAGTGTTTCAGTCATATTTCAGGTTTTTTGCACCTTTTTGTATCAGTCAAATTACTTACCAGCAGCAGAAGGGGCTAGGTTATTTTCAAAATTACCAAACTCCAAAAAACAATTTATAGGGAACACTCTTAAAGCACAAATGGGTAAATTATAAATCAAATCACTAAAGCATTGTATCAATGAGGAAATATTGATATCGAAAACACCATGTAAAAATTTCAAAAGTATTCCCTAGTTCTAATGATTTCCCCATGAATTTTTAAATGCTTTCCTTTTAACGATATCGGCAAAATGGTAATTTTGTTTTTTGCCACTGCGGGAATGAATAGGTTAAATAAGAGATGGACACATTTGAGCGCAGGCTCATTAGTTTCCCAATAAATGTATTATCTGGAACAACCGAGCAGTCTTCGGAACATGGAATGGCATTTAGTTGCTCTTAACCCATTAACACTCAGAGTTTCTCTATAAAGGGTATCGTCTGCTACTCTCATAATTTTGAAGATAACTTTGGAATAAAGCATAAGTCCACAAAATATTTGGAGGAGAGTTGTTGTTTGGCTTCTGATGAACATTTCTCCTTCAACTATTTTCAAGAAAATGCCTTCTTAAGTAAAATATTTCCAAAATCACCAGGCCTCTTTTGGCCTCTCTGAGTGTAAATGGGTTAAAATCGCATGTTGGCTTTCGCAGTCGCTGAGAAGTAATATGAACTTTAAATGAGCAGCAAACACAATTATGCATTGAGTAAACAGCATCCTGAACAGCCAATCAAATGCTGCACATCTATTCACACCGGAACTTCCCTGATTTGCGATTGTCGTGTATTCAGCGAAGGGCTTCAATCATTTAACTCTTTCTTGCCTGTTAATAAGCAGCCAAAACCACCTGGCAATTTTGGTAATATCTCTCTCGCAAAAGCAAAATTTAGAAAATGTTTGAAGGAGAATTGTTCACAAGAACTCTATCTATTAAACTCCTTCAAATATTTAAGATATCTCTGACGATCCTCTGTTTTCATGAAGATATAAACTTGATAATCAGACCATTTGATTGGCTGCTATGCCTTAACCCATTCATGCCTGGAGGACTAGGACCAAAAACAGCAAAAAAACAGCCTGACTATTTTGGTGATATCTCTCCAACAAAGGCAATTTTCAAAAAATATTTGAAGGAGAAATGTAAGTCAGGTTAAAACTATCAACTCCCCTTGAAATATCTTATAAATCTATGCTAAATTTTGAAGTTATTTACAAAATAATCACAGGTCCAGCCTACAAAAGTCAAGGAAATCACCAAGCAAGAATGGGTGAAGTATTCCCAAATATAGCCTAGAATTCAAAGAACATCTGGGATTTTTTCTAGGAAAAACCTAGAAATTCCTTGCTATTGCTAATTTTATTTGGTAAGGGAATGGAATGGATTATGTTTATGATATTCATTTAGAGCACGGATGTTGATCCACCAGATACGCAACTGGCAGGTCTCCCTGAACAACCTGGCTGTGTTGCATTCTGCGCATTATTGTGCACAATTTTTTCTGTAACGTAAACAATACAAGTGCCCCCATTGGCCTTTGTCTCCTTAAAGTGACGTCACACTGATGCAAGGTTCAGGGAGATTTGGCGAGATTTGAGACCCCTGGGATATATACAAGCCAGGTCTTCACTATAGCGCATATGGTAATTCAGGTCTCTCGCTACCTATCAATTGTTTTATTCATCTAAGGTTAGAGTGAAGGTTCCAGATTCTGCCACCAGGGGATGCTTAGCTGATAATTAGGTCACATCCCGCGCAGAGACAGATAGAATATGCCCAATCTTCCCGAGCTTAAACCGAAATGCAATTTCTCCAAGCTCTCCTCT
>OZ012699.1:6342000-6374500 GCA_963942565.1 Maea johnstoni
GGTTGCAATCCGAGTATTCTGTGGTCTCCCTTGAAATTGAAAATGCCCAATTATCATACAATTGCCAATTTTGGGCACCAAGTTTCAATACCCTGACTAATACCCAGCCTCAACCATAGTATTGCCCTAAAGCTTTTTTCTAAACTTTGTTTATATCTAATCAGAAAAATATTCCAACTCAAAAATAATTCTTCCCTTGTTTAGTTCTGAACTTGCACACCAGGTGGCAAATGTAAGTTCTTACCAGTTCTCGCTAACTTATAAAACGCAGATCACCGTTGGTGCCAAATACAATCATACACATTCAATCAAAGGTTAGAGACCAGGACACCAAATCAAGGTACCGTATTCTTCCGATTAAGCCCACAGGGCCTATTTTTCACGGTTAGAAGCTGAATGACCAGCGCAAATGTCAGGAAAAACTCGTGGAACTTCCCCCCAGAAGAAGTAAGAAAAGCAAAATTACATACCTTTCCTCTTGCCGTGTCTGCAAACCAGCGCTGTATTCCGCAATTTCAGTAGTTCCTTCGCGCTCTCACTGTTCATATTTGCCGCATGGTCGTAATTTTGACCAATTAACAATCTCACGTGCGCGATTGTAGCAGCAAACGTCTGAAGCTAACTGAACAGCGAGAGCTCAAAGGCCCAATAACGGCCAATGCTCTCCGATCGGCAATCATTGAGGTGTGCGGTTAAACAGAAGATCGTCAATACCCCTACTTCAGAAAAAATTCCCAACCTCTATCCGCACCGTGCGCTTAATCGAAAGAATACAGTATTCTCAATTACACAGGTATTGTCAAAAGTATCATAGTTCCAGATGACAATTCTGTGAGGAACTTTTGTGCATTAACCCATTAACACTCAAGAGTTTCTGTAGATGGTGTCGTCTGCTTCTCTCATACTTTTGAAAATAATTTCTGAATAAAGTGTAAGCTCACAAAATATTTGAAGGAGATTTGTTATTTGGCTTCTTAACAACATTTCTCCTTCAAATGTTTTTAAGGAAATGATTTTGTAATTGAAATATTTCCAAAACTGGCAGGCCTCTTTTGGCTGCTCTGAGTGTTAATGGGTTAATGGGTAAATATATAGATATGTATGCTTTGCAGAGGAAACACAGTTGGAATATTTTATGATTTCTCCATTGGTATGTCATCACCTAAAGACTATTTATAAGCAGCTCAGAGTCCCAGGGGCTGACCTGTGGTAGGGACAATTTGACATCAAGGCTATTGACTATGTTTATATATATTATGTTGTGTATGACTTAACCCATTAACATTTAGAGTTTCTCTAGAAGGTATCGTCTGCTACTTTCATACTTTTGAAAATAACTTGTGAATGAAGCAAAAGTTAACAGAGTATTTGAAGGAGAGTTGTTGTTCGGCTTCTGATCAACATTTCACCTCCAAATATTTAAAAAGAAAAATGCTTTTGTAAGTAAAATATTTCCATAATTGTCAGGCCTCTTTTGGCTGCTCTGAGTGTAAATGGGTTAACACATCCACATCAGGTCTGACACAATTGGAAATATCAGCTTTTTGCTTTAAAAGAAATCCTGCCTCGGGCCACCTCAGTTTATCAATTTCTGTTGGGTAGTGGTCGGCCATCTTGGATGATGGATTGTGGGTATCACATGACCTCTCCCCTCTCATCCATATTTCCTCGCTCTTCATCTCTCATCAGCAATACTCCTTTTTCATCAAGACATATTGTGCGACGGCATCTTATCACAGATCAATCGATATTCCGATAATGAGACTACACGGGAGATTTCTTCAGCCTGTCAGATTTGAGGAATACTAGCCGTAAAATTGACAGGCGGCCATTTTTGATGGTGTCCATACGGGACGAGAATGAGGCTGGGCAGGCGGCCATGATTAATGCGTTCTCGACTCGGGCCCCGATGTCTACTTTGTGTTGTGATAAATAGCGAGACGAAAATGTTTTCTATCCCCTATCTCCCATGATGCACGGCAGCAGGAAATTTTATTACCAAAAAGGGCGCATTTCGTCACATTTTTGGAATTTATATCTTTTCAAAACTTGTATGTTGAGAGATTTGAATTTGAAATGTTGGTGTTATGTTTATTGGCTGTAAAATATATTTACAAAAATAAACACCTAAAGAAAAAACAAATAAAAATAAAATGGATAACAAAAAATTGTTTCATTTCATTTATTATTATTATTATCATTAGTATCATCATTATTATTATTATTATTATTATTATTATTATTATTGTTATTATTATTAATACTATTATTATTATTATTATTATTATTGTTATTATTATCAATATCATTATTATTTGATATCCCGTAACTGAGAAGAAATTCCCTTCACTATTCAAATAGTCCCAAAGGGTCTTGAACCTGTCGCGAAGTACAAAGTTTGGCAGGGTAGGCTTATATTACTATCCACTAGGTCATGGAGGATAATCACTCTTTTAAAACAATAGGTGTTCAGCCTATGTTCACTGTATGTGTTTTTATGATATCTCATTTGATATTAACTATACCACTGCGATTCCTTGTTCTATAATGTAAGCTATTTATTATATCTATTATTAATCATTATTCATCTCTTTTCAGGTACGTATCATTCCAGAAGTCATTCCTTAGTACGATAACATAACAGTTGGGTGAGTCATTTTTTCTATTAACCCATTCACACTCAGAGGTACTCTAGAATTTAGTATCATCTGCTACTCTTATACTTTTAAAAATATCTTGGGACTAAAGCAAAGATTTACAAAATATTTGAAGGAGAGTTAATTTTTAGCTTCTGATCAGAATTTCTCCTTCATATAATTTTTCAGAAAATGCTTTTGTAAGTTCAACTTTTTTTTAAATCATCAGGACTGTTTTGGCTGCTCTTGAGTGTTAATGGGTTAATTTTTTCTTTAGACAAGACATCTTTTTCATTGTCTAATGGATCCCATCAATGATTTATTCCCGCAAATAGCAAAATATAAATGAAATCCCAGTATTTTAGATCCCGACGAAAATTCCTGGATTGACTCTTAGCTCCAAATAGGTTAAAGTAACTACTTGTTTACTGGTTGTTGTCTAGGAAGCATCTGCCTCACAATTGCAATGTTTTGTGAGAAAATCATCAAGAAGATTTCTTCACCTGCATCGCCATGCAACCACGTAACCATGCCAACAGCGACTTCACGAACAGTCAGAAGTCGTTATGTGGATCATCATTTAGGAGAGAAAGTGTTCAGATAAAAACTTTGTGTCCAAATATGAATTTGCTCAAGGTGGTTAATGACCATGTTGCCATGGCAACGCATCCCGCTGCTCATATTGATGATCATTGATTTCAGCAGCTAAAGACTCACATTCCATGGATGTAATTACATATAACATGCAACGTACACTTGCCCTTTATTACACCCCTTTTACTTACCTTTTTAATCTTTATGTTGCAAGTATGTATGTGTACTGAAAAAGGCGCTAAGCACTTGCCCACCCTCTATGGCAAGTGAAAATGACTTTCTGGCAGAAATCATCTTCCTCCCCCCCCCCTTCACCATCCTCTTTCTCCTCTTCCTCACCATCCTTCTCCTCCTCTTCCTCCTCCTCCTCTTCCTCCTCCTCCTTACCTTCCTCCTCTTCCTCCTCAACATCCTCTTCCTCCACTTCCTCACCATCCTCCTCCTCTTCTTCCTCCTCCTTACCTTCCTCCTCCTTACCTTCCTCCTCTTCCTACTCAACATCCTCTTCCTCTTCCTCACCATCCTCCTCCTCCTCTTCCTCCTCCTCCTTACCTTCCTCCTCTTCCTCACCATCCTCCTCCTCCTCTTCCTCCTCCTCCTTACCTCCTCCTCTTCCTACTCAACATCCTCTTCCTTTCCTCACCATCCTCCTCTTCCTCCTCCTCCTTACCTTCCTCCTCTTCCTACTCAACATCCTCTTCCTCTTCCTCACCATCCTCCTCCTCTTCCTCCTCCTCCTTACCTTCCTCCTCTTCCTACTCAACATCCTCTTCCTCTTCCTCACCATCCTCCTCCTCCTCCTCCTTACCGTCCTCCTCTTCCTCCTATTCCTTACCATCCTCCTCCTACCTTCCTCCTCTTCCTCCTCAACATCCTCTTCCTCCTCTTCCTCACCATCCTCCTCTTCATCCTCCTCTCCCTCCTCATCCTTCTCTTCCTCCTTCTCCCCCTCCTCCTTTTCATACTTCCCCCTTCTCCTCCACCTCTTTCTCCTCCTCCCCCTCCTCCTCTTTCTCCTTCTCTCCCCACTCCTCCTCATCCTCCTCCTCCCTCCCATACTCCTCCCCTCCTCCTCCTCTTTCTCCTCCCCCTTCTCATCCTCCTTTCTTAGGGAGCTGATCAGGCCATTGAGAAGTTATAACTATGCTGGTAACAAATACATGCAACAACAGAAAAAATCTCACCAAATTCAAGCTCTCTAATTTAAAAAAACAAATGTTCGTACTCGATCTGCTGCTCTAGCTATCGCATACGTTCACACTCTCTTCTCATGTTTGAAACAGGAAAAGAGTAGATGGCGTGAAAAATGATTTTATACTCTGCACCGTCACCATGGCAACATATAACAAAAAACTTGCAGAACCGAAAAAAAGGTGTTTTGGGCATATCTCATGGGGTTCTTTGGCTGGTAAAGTGTGGTCCATTAGACTTGCTACAAGACAGTACTAACAGCTTCAGCTAGGGGCTGACAGGTAACGTAATGGGATCAGAACCTTATTTATGTCATGCAGAGGTGGGGGTCTGCCCCCATAGCCAGTTGGTCTAAGGTATTATCACTGACTGCTCACTGTCTCTCATCACTATGGTCCCCCCTGAGAGAAGTAGAAATTTCATATATGTATATATATATATATATATATATATATATATATATATATATATATATATATATATATATTATATATATATATATATATATATATATATATATATATATACAGTGGAACCTGTCTACCCTGAACACTCACAGGAAATGAAAAAGTGTTCAATGTATGCAGGTGTTCAATGAATCCAGGTTCTGAATATTTGGAGGTCGGGTGAAGTATTTAAACGAAATCAAGGGTAATTAGAGAAACATGATCGTTTCATTGCAAAATCTACTATGTCTTTACCTCACTTTCTTCATATAGTTAAAAACTTCACATGTTCAGCATTTGAAAGATATCACTTAACAGAAACAGTTAATCTTATATTTCTCATTTGACCTCATTTTCAGTGAAAAAGTTCAAATAAGTAAAGAAAGTTCATTGTAGACAGGTTAAATGTGGCCTGCGGCAACAAATTTGGTGTTCAATGTTCAAGGTAGACAGGTGTTTAATGTATCCAGGTAGCCTCCCATTGATTTTCAATGGGAGTGTGCCGGGACATGAGAAATTGTTCAATGTACGCAGGTGTTCAATGTAGACAGGTGTTCAATTTGACAGGTTCCACTGTATATATATATATATATATATAATATATATATATATATATAATATATATATATATATATATATATATATATATATATATATATATATATATTTATATATATATATATATATATATATATATATATATATATATATATATATATATATATATATATATATATATATCTATATTATAAGAGAGGAGGCCCAATCCTTTGCAACGCATGATCTCCGTTGCCGCGCCTGTTTGCCTAATTCTGAGTTGGCAGTTTGGTGGACGAGTGTATCTAGATGGTTCTTAGCGTAAACTTATTTCAAAATATTTTACAAAAAGGTGCTTTTGATGCTGATTTCTCAACCTCGAGCGCGGCCGGGTTTGGTATGACCACCCGGCGATAGATGGTACTACCGATATCAAACTTCTGCTTCCACAGTGGGGTTACACAGCACAATCTTTGTTGGTTGTACGGTGGCAGAAGTGCGCTGACTGTAGTAGCGTCAAGCCTAACCCGGGTGATTAAATCAAGAGCATGTATCGAACGGGTTGAGGCGCCATGGAGACCCTGGACATTGCCTGCATGGGCGCTTAGGGACAAATCCCATAGGGGAAAAACACAAACAAGGGCAGAGTGCTCCGACAGAGATTCGTAGAACAAACCCAGACAGTTCAGCATACTACGGTGGCGCATGAGTAACATGCATATTTGAGCTTTAGGAAAATCTGGACTTTTCTATAGTTCAAAAAATGTTTTTCAGACAACCAATATATAGGCTACGCGGGCTCAAATAGTAACCATTTGAAAATGATCATTATGAAAAGAACTTGAAAATTGTGACGAAATTTAATGTCTATATAAACTTAGAACTACCTCAAGCCGTTACCACACTTTTCGGAAAATGAAAGGTCAGTTTGAAAAAAGTTCTAAAATACAGCCACTAAAATGTTATAAACCCTTTTTATTGACAACTTCGATAAACATTTTTATAAAAATCGATGGATCAAATACAAGTATCTTTTCATATATACATATATATATATATATATATATATATATATATATATATATATATATATATATATATATATATATATATATATATATATATATATATATATATAATATATGTATACAGAGAGAGAGAGAGAGAGAGAGAGAGAGAGAGAGAGAGAGAGAGAGAGAGAGAGGGAGAAATGATATATTACGCCATACTCTAACTTTGAAAATAGTTTTGACTAGAAATGATTAAGATTAGACAACCAATATATAGGCTACGCGGGCTCAAATAGTAACCATTTGAAAATGATCATTATGAAAAGAACTTGAAAATTGTGACGAAATTTAATGTCTATATAAACTTAGAACTACCTCAAGCCGTTACCACACTTTTCGGAAAATGAAAGGTCAGTTTGAAAAAAGTTCTAAAATACAGCCACTAAAATGTTATAAACTCTTTTTATATAGCAACTTCGATAAACATTTTTATAAAAATCGATGGATCAAATACAAGTATCTTTTCATATATACATATATATATATATATATATATATATATATATATATATATATATATATATATATATATATATATATATATATATACAGAGAGAGAGAGAGAGAGAGGGAGAAATGATATATTACGCCATACTCTAACTTTGAAAATAGTTTTGACTAGAAATGATTAAGATTATATGTATCAGTGAAATCATAAATGTCCCATCTTTTATTACAGCCGGTTTAATAACCAATGATCTTATTTATGAAATGGTCTATCTATATGCCAAGTTTCTTGAATTATTGATACATAGGTTAGGGTTAGGTGGCCCTCAATGTGTGGTCTTACGGATATCCGAGTGTTTCTACATGGTTTGTAACGTAAACAAATTTCAAAAAGTTAAACAAAAAGGTGCTTTTGATGATGATTTTTAGAACTGCATATCTCTCCGGGAGGTCCGGTGAGGAAGACATGTGCACCTGATCAGGTTGAAATGAAGTTAATAGGCAAGCCACCCCAAAATAGCTGCGAACAATGAGGCCCTAACAACAAAACCCACTGGTGTGCCTGCGGTTTTATTTGCGAGGGGGTCGAGCCCGACGCAACGAGAACATAAGGCTTAAGTGGAACAAACAGGACAGGGTTTGTATGACGTCTAGGGCATACAGACGGCAGTTTAACTTCAACTGTTCTCTTCGCCATTGATAAGGAAGAGGAGAATCTTAGGAGAATGAGATAAAAACAGGATATTCGGGGATAGATGGATAACTGTGATTTCATTGAAGATGGTGAAATGATAAGGTGATATTGCCTCAATATATGATGGGTTTACATGTAATTTAAAACAGTATTTTGTATTAAACATTGCACTTTCCCAGTTTAAAGAAAATGAAAGGTCAGTTTGATATAAACATTCTAAATTGCAGCTGTTAAAAAGTTAAAAAAAACTTTTTATGTAGGTATTTCAATAGAAAAAATAGCAAACTCGATAGATCAAGAACAAGTATCAATGTGAAATAGATGATAATTTGTAACCATCTCTCAGCCCTTCTGCTGTAAAGACGACGTGTGCCACCCAGGTGGTGGCACCTGAGACTCAAAATAGCAAGCGCTCAGTGCATATACTGTAGAAGGACTAAGGAACGGGTGTTCAGGTGTGACGAGGAAGAGACAGATAGCGATACAGAGAACGAGAGAGAGACAGAGAACGAGAGAGAAGGGAGGAAGAGAGATATACAAAGAGAGAGCGGGGGAGGGATAGAGATACAGAGAGAGAAATACAATGAGAGAGAGAGAGAGAGAGAGAGAGAGAGAGAGAGAGAGAGAGAGAGAGAGAGAGAGAGAGAGAGAGAGAGAGAGAGAGAGAGAGAGAGAGAGAGAGAGAGACAACGAGAGAGAGCTACGAGCGAGAGAGGGGGTAGAGAGCGATACAATGAGAGAGATACAGCGAGAGAGATACGGGGGGAGGGAGAGATACAGAGAGAGAGATACAATGAGAGAGAGAGAGAGAGAGAGAGAGAGAGAGAGAGAGAGAGAGAGAGAGAGAGAGGAGAGAGAGAGAGAGAGAGAGATACAATGAGAGCGAGAGGGGGGAGAGGGACATTCGGACAGACAGACAGATAGATGTACTAATGACATATGTTACGCCATACTTTCACTTTGAAAATAGTTTTGAGTGGAAATGATTATAATTAGATATATCAGTGATATCATATACATACACAGCACTATATTCTTTATTACAGCCGGTATGATAAACCTTGATCTTATTTGTCGATGGTATATCTGTTTCTTCTTGAATTATTGATACATAGGTTAGGTGACCCTAAATGTGTGGTGTCAGAGATATCTGGGTGCTCTGATATGTCTGTCGTTATAAGATATTTCATGGTTTCCGTCCGCAGGACGGGTACTTTTCTAGTATATATATATATATATATTTATATATATATATATATATATATATATATATATATATATATATATATATATATATATGTATATATATATATATATATCAGAATTTCCTGTCTGTAAAATATTTGCTTACATTACTCCTACAAATACTTCCTCAAAGGTATAACTTGTGTCAAATGGATATATCACCAACGTAGTCCAGATGTTTTTAGTTCTACAAAAGTGAATGGGTTAACCCATTAATGCTTCAGAGTTACTCATCTGGATCTTCTGGATCTATGACATTTTTGACTTTAACATTGAAATGGGGAATGATTTTTCAAAATATTTGAAGAAGAGTTGTAGGTAATATTATGATTAACATTCCTCCATCAAATATTTTCCTAACTATGCCTTTGCCTGCAAGATTTCATCAAAATTGTCAGGCAGTTTTTGCTGCTGTGAGCATTAATGGGTTAATTCACAAATTGCGCGAGTCCTATTTCCGATGTATAAGGTATTCTGCAATTACTCAAGGTCTGAAATTACACTGATTACCTCCAAAAGTGAAGAGCTCAATCCCCGTGTGTCAGCACTAATACATCGTCCTTGGGAGGACGGAAGGTGCTCTCCTATTTAGGAGGTAATTAAATAGCAACTCCCACGACTAGCTTTAAAGCACTCATTTCCATTTTAGTTGCAATTCTCTGCAGCTCTGGCCAGTCCAAGTCAATTCTTCTTCTTATGGAATCGCCAACCGATTTTTGGTCAAATTTAATAAAGAGTTTTCTTATTTTGTTAAATTTTGTTTTATTTAATTTTCATTTTGTTTTAGTTCTTTTTAAACTTTGTTTTAATCTGATATCAATTTTATTCTGTTTTAATGTTTTTCTAAATTTTGAAGATAATTGTTGAAAGTATCATAGATGCAGACAGTAATTCCTAGTCGAACTATTAATAAATGGGTTAAAGTATATATGCATATTTCATTGTACATAATCCAATGAAATGTGTTGTGAAACAAGTTCTGCATTATTATTCTGCTATTGCCAGTTCTCCGTGAGCACTTGATCTGCTTGGGGTTATTAAGTGCAGTGATCTGATTTGATCTCGTATCCCGGAGCGATCACCCCGTCCATGTTCGCTTTATGGCCGACTAATCCAGAGCCTCGCGTGATTGGCCATACATCATAGCCAGCAGCCGGATGCTGACTGCCGAGTGCTTGCGCTAGCCAATCAGATTGACCCTTTCCTGCATGGGAGTCGATTGCGAAAAAAAATCATCTTTTTTTTTTGATGCTTTGTAAATTAACTCTGAAATAGATAATATATAATACTGTAGTTTTTTTGTTTGTTTTAACATTTTTTTTCTATCTTTTTCATTTTCATTTTTTTTTTAATTTTGATTTAATTTTGATTTTTTTTTTCAATTTTCATTTTAAATTTTCTGCTTCATGACGTTTTAATCATTTTAATGATTTACCTAATCATTCTATTTTATGAACTTGAGCAGAATCTGAAATGGCAAACTTTAGGTTATGTCCTGCAGACTTAAACATCTTTTGGAAAATACTTTCAAGAGAAATGTTAATCATAGCAAAATATTTGATGTAAAGTTGCTGCTTGAACTTTTAATAACATTTCTCCTTCAAATATTTTCTAAAAGGTGCATCAGACAGAACGGTATCAAGAAAAAAGCAATGAAAATATTTGAAAAACTCTCATTGTTAAGAAAATAACTCTGAGATGTGAACACCCCCTCATGTGAACACATTTGTCCCGGTCTCAAGGTGCTCACATCTCTGAGGTTTCGTGAGTATCCTTATTAGCCCATTAATACTTATGAGATTCTCCAGAAATTGTCGTCTGGATCTTTGATACTTTTGACAATAACTTTGAAATTGAGAATCGTTGTTCAAAATATTTGAAGTAGAGTTGAAGGTAATGTTCTGATTGACATTTCTCCATCAAATATTTTCCTGAATATGCTTTTGACTGCAAAATATCATTAAAATTGTGAGGCTGCTTTTGGCCACTTTGAGCATTAATGAGTTAGTATTGTATTGTTCCATTCTTAACCCTTATGCTTCTGGTGGATGATTTGGCCAATACAAAATCATGGAAAAAACATACAAATGATTGAAAACCTGGCACATGGGTACTCAACTGTGAGTACTCAGTTAGAGCTAGCTAATGAATACCAACATGACAGTGGTTTTCAAAAGTCTTTGAGTCTTTGTGCTTTGGACGAAAGTAGCCTCAGCATTAGAAGGGTTAGGAAAAGATCTCTTAGATGTGAACACCCCCTTATGTGAACACATTTGAGCTCAAATATCTGAGGTTTCGTGAGTATCCTTATTAGAGTTGTATTGATTCATTCTTAACCCTTCCAATGCTGAGGCTACTTTTGTCCATTGCAGAAAAATGAAAAAATCTTTTAAAACCATCGAAACCCTGTCATGTTGGTACTCATTAGAAAGCTCTCGCTGAGTACTCTCATATGAGTACCTATATGCCAGTGTTTCAGTCATTTTTTAAGGTTTTTTGCATCATTTTGTATTGGCTAAGTTAGCCACCAGCAGCATAAGGGTTTACAGTGCTCAGCAGCCCTTAGGATACCAGGTCTAGATCTACTGCATGTGCCCTGGCTTGTATTTGTGAAAAACTTGGTGGCCCTATTACCAGGCCATGCCCGGATTGCCCCCCTCCCCCCCTCGCTCATGCCTCGGCTTAGATCAGATGGATTTATTTTTCAGCCCTTTTGAATACTAAATGAAAAAAGGGCTTTTATAAGTGACAATTTCATATATATCTATTATGACATCAGTGAAGGACTTGGGAAGAATTTAAAGTATTATTTAGTTACCATTTTACTCAATAGATGGCAATAGTAATCCTCAGCCTTGCAATGCCATTACACATTGTTTCCAAGGCGACCCGTAATTGAATTGTAGTTTCCGGGATAGCCAAGCTAAAAATAACCCACCCAATGGAAATAGATAAAAAGAATATTCTACCATAAACAGCCGACCCAACTTAACATTATATGATGAGGAATATATAGCAGTGAGATTTTTAATTAAATAGATAAAACAATAGTTAAATGTCAATAAAAATAAATGAAAAAACAATTTAAACCATATGTGACCATGAAAAGAATATGTTTTATTTGTCTAACTGAAACTAATAGTTGTATTTTATTTCCAGGCAGACTCGGTAATGCTTGGGTTCAGAAAAAAAAGAGGATTTCTATTTTATTTTTTCTTAGGCCACTCCAATTTATTTACTTGTCTTACGAGCTCAGGAGGTAGGAAATGAGCCATTTTGGAATAAAAAAAAAAGTTGAAAAATGTGACTTTTTTATTTATTTTATTCTTTTTAGAGTCTGCCGACTAGGACTGGTAGCGATATGTTTCTACCAGCCTATTCTCAACTATATAAAATCAATCAATCAATTAATCCCTGTAACCTGAAGGGTGGGAGGTATACCTCCTCAAGTCTGAGGCTCTACTACAGCAATGATAGCTTCCTGTAGTTGATTGAATCACCCTTACAAAGAATATTCTTAAAACTTGCACTTTTTTATTTTATATTTTTGGAGTCTGACAGAAAATTTCAAAACCACTTTTGTCCGTAAAACACCAAAGGTGACTTTTTTTCTTTTTTTTTGGAGTCTGACATGATTTTTTTTCCAATAAAAGCTTGTAAGACAAGTAATTAAATTGGAGTGGCCTTACCCTGCCAGGAGAGTAGTTAATAATTTTCACTTGCCCAACATAATTTTTGGCTTGCCAGTAGAGTCCAAACCTGCCTGACTATTTTGGTGATATCTCTCTAACAAAAGCAGTTTTCAAAAAATATTTGAAGGAGAAATGTTGATTGAATCCCAACACACAAATCTAGTTCAATTTTTTTGTGAATTTGTGATTGATTCCAGAGATATTTCTAAAAGTGTCAAAGGTCCAGAAGATCTTCTTGGCCTTACCTTTTCTTACAAATATTCCGATGATGCAGGCAGATCCTCCCCCAATATGATGCTGCTAATATGGCCAATAAAAATGATGCAAAAATCCCTGAAAATTTAACTGAAAACCTGGCATATGGCTACCCACTAAGAGAGTACTCAGCGAGAGCTATTATATGGATAGCAACATGACAGGGTTTAGATGGTTTTCAAAGATCTTTGCATCCTTGTGCTTTGGACAAAGGTAGCCAAGTTAGCATTAGAAGATAGAAAGATTTTGAAAACAATCTAAACCCTGTCATGTTGGTATTCATTAGATAGCTCTCACTGAGTACTCTTAAATGAGTACCCAAATGCCAGGGTTTCAGTCATTTTTCAGGTGTTTTGCATCATTTTGTATTGGCAAAATTAGACACCAGCAGCATAAGGGTTAATACCGACTCTGCAAAAATGGTTTGTGAAAGAGCTGGGAAACTACAAATCAATTGAGGGTTCCCGCCTTGAAAATGAATCATAAGAGTACTGCTTGTATATGGTTACCCTGAGGTTAGTCGCAGATGCCTCAAAGTGTGGGATAAGATAAACAGAAAACATGTAAACTTTATTTATTGATACCTTCTAGTAGTGTTGGGACGATCATCGATTATAATCGATAATCAATCGTTTACCTCTCTGATTCTGATTAATCGATTACGAAACTGGCAATCGATAATAATCAGAAAAGGTGACACCTAGTGGCAAAATATAGAACTAAATGAAAGACAAGTTGTCAGCTTTCTTGCTATGAAATTAAGCTCCAAAAACACTTCAAAACGAAGTTAAGGTAGGTGCTAATAGCAAGTAATTGTCATACACTATCACTTATTATTAGGCTCTAGACCTCTAGTACCCAATTACTGCAAAAGTGCGATGAACTGATTATGATCGATAATCGATCGGTTGGCTGTAACTGATTATCGATCATGAAATTGCAACCGATTCCTAACCCTACCTTCTAGGGTTAGGAATTGGTTGCAATTTCATGATCGATAATCAGTTGCAGCCAACCGATTAACTATCGATCATAATCGGTTCTTTGCACTTTTTCAGTAATTGGGTACTAGAGGGCTTGAGAATAAAACTAAGTGATAGTCTATATGACAATTGCTTACTATTAGCACCCACTCTAACTTGGTTTCGAAGTGTTTTGGAGCTTATAGTTTCATAGCAAGAAAGCTGACAACTTGCCGGTTATTTAGTTATATTTTTCTTCGATAGGTTTCTTCTCAATCTACTTTTGATAAAAATATCACTTTTGATAATAACTTTGCAATTGAGAATGCTTCTACAAAATATTTGAATAAAAAGTTGTTGCTAAAATGCTAATGTTCTGAATAACATTCCTCTTTCAACTATTTTCCCAACTTTATACTTTCGCCTCCAAGATTTCATGAGAATTATCAGGCTGCTTTTGGCCACCATAAGCATTAATAGGTTAAAGAGAATTATACATTTTATCTTAGATGAATAAAAGAATGGATATGTAGCCAAAGACCAATTACTAAATGCGCTACGGTGAAGGCCTGGCTATGCCAGGGGTCTCCAATCTGGCATTAGTGTGACAACACTAGGAGACAAAGACCAATGAGGGTTCCTGTATTGTTTACAATTTGCAGAGAAACTTGCACGCAAAAATGTGCAGAACGCGACTTTTGGTCTATTTGCCGTTGAGCCTGTCTGTTCAGGTTGATCGACTGGTTTCATATCCACTTGTTTTATTCATCTGAGATTTTATCTTAGGTTCTCTACCTGCCAGCCACTATCTAAGCTTGTAAAGCTGTCATTTCTACAACCATAGACTTCAATCTCCTCTCAGGTTCTGAGCTATGAAGTGTTATGGTACGTATTATAGCCCGTTGTCATGGAAACTCATCTATTTATTATGGAGTAGTCAGGTAGTGTGGAAAACAAAAGCCCCATTATTCTCTGGGCAGCAATAACATTAGGGAGTTATTAGACTTTATTCCCGCCAGTAACATGAAGTGCTCAGGTTTGATAAGGTTACAGTAAGCGTTCCTCCAGAAATCGTCGTCTGGAACTTCCATACTCTTAACAATAATTTAGGAATTGTGAAATATTTTACAAAATATTTGAAGGAGAATTGTTGTCAATGTCCTGATTAACTTTTCTATATCAGATATTTTCTTATTAATGTTTTTGCCTACAAGATTTCATCAAAATTGTCAGGCGTTCCTCCAGAAATTGTCGTCTGGAATTTTGATACTTTTCGCAATTATTTTGGAATTGAGAATTATTTTACAAAATATTTGATGGAGAATTGTTGTCAATGTCCTGATTAACTTTTCTATATCAAATATATTCTTAATTATGTTTTTGCCTGCAAGATTATATCAAAATTGTCAGGCGTTCCTCCAGAAATTGTCGTCTGGAATTTTGATAGTTTTGGCAATAATTTTAAATTGAAAATCGTTTTACAAAATATTTGAAGGAGAGTTGTTCTTAATGTCCTAATTACATTTTCTATATCAAATACTTTCCTAATTATGTTTTTGCCTGCAAGATTTCTTCAAAATTGTCAGGCGTTTCTCCAAAAATTGTCGTCTGGAATTTTTATACTTTTTTGCAATAATTTTATAATTGAGAATCATTTTACAAAATATTTGAAGGGGGAATTGTTCTTAATGTCCTGATTCACTTTTTTGTATGAAATATTTTCCTTATTATGTTTTTACCTGAAAGGTTTCATCAGAATTTTGTCAGGATGCTTTTGGCCACTGTGAGCATTAATGGGTTAACCCATTCATGGCTGGACAGCTCTTTGACATGGGTCGTCTGGATCTATGATACTTTTGAAAATAACTAAAAAACGAAAGTACAAATTGGAAGATTATTTGAAGCAAAGGTGTAAGTTAGTTTCTAATTAACATTCCTCCTTTAAAATATTTTAGAAATGTCTTTTTCTTAAGAAGTATGGGCAAAATAGTGGTTTTGTGAACTATAGACATAAATGGATTTAAGCAGTATCTCTGGAATCTTTTACATAATTGACAATAATTAAGGAATTAAGAATGATTTTACAATTTTTTTCAAGAAGACTTAATGTAGGCAGTGATCTGATTGAGATTGCTCCAACAAATATTTGCCCATTTACACTTTCGTCTGAAAGATTTCATCAAAATTTTCAGTTTGCTTTTGGCCACTGGAGACATCATTACCATATTCTTCCAATTAAACGCACGGTGCGGATAGAGGTTGGGAAATTTTTCTGAAGTAGTATTGGCGATCTTCTATTTTACCGCACACCTCAATGATTGCCGATCGGAGAGCATTGGCCGTTATTGCGCCTTTGCGCTCTCGCTGTTCAGTTAGCTTAGACGTTTGCAGCTACAATCGCGCATGTGAGATCGTTAATTGGTCAATAGTACGATCATGCGGCGAATATAAACAGTGAGAGCGCGAAGGAACTGCTGAAATTGCGGAATTCAGCGCTCAGGTTTGCAGACACGGCAAGAGGAAAGGTATGTAATTTTGCTTTTCTTACTTCTTCTGGGGGAAGTTTTACGAGTTTTTTGTGACATTTGCGCTGGTCATTCTAACCGTGAAAAATAGGCCCTGTGCGCTTATTTGGGCATGTGCGCTTAATCGGAAGAATATGGTATCTTATTTTTAGTTTGAATTGACGTGTGTAGGGCTTGTCAATTAATTTTTGGTACTTCCTGTACCATTTAAAGCTTGGAATGCTAATTATGTCTTTGCAATCTGTAAGACCCCTTGGGACTATCTGTAAAATCAGAATTTTTCCAGTTTTTGAGAGATGTCCAGGGATGTAAAAAATAATTGATGGAGAATTAATGGTTGCATGGGTCCTGATTGACATTTTCATTTAAATATTTTCAAACGATATTTCTACGAAGAAGATATCATCAAAATTGATCATTCATACAGGCATGGTTGGGTAATGTGTGTTTTATCTCGCGTCTGCAGTATTGCCCCCTAGTGGCCTGCATGGGTACTAGCTCTCGGAAGAAACGAATTTCCATTCATCTCCCACTAATAACCCATTAATCAAACTTTATCAAAATACATTAAACCTGTTTGAACCCTTCCAATGCTGAGGCTACTTTCGTCCAATATTCATAGGAACGCAACGATTTTTGAAAAACATCAAAACACTGTCATGTTGTTATTCATTGAAAAGCTCTTGCTGAGTACTCTCAGATCTGAGTACCCATTTGACACGGTTACAGGTATTTTTCAGGTTTTTGCATCATTTTGTAGTGGTCAAATTAGCCACCTTGAGTACTGTAAAGATTAATCCTAATTCTGCTGGTGGCTAATTTCACCAATATAAAATGATGCAAAAAAAACTAAAAATTGACAGAAACCCTGGCACATATGGTAACTCATCTGAGAGTACTCAGCTAGAGCTTTCTAATGAATACCAACATGGCAGGGTTTGGATGGTTTTCAAAAATATTTCAGAAAATACTCGGAAAAAAGACACGTTGTTCAGAACCGAACTCAAAACCTTCAAATGGTATGTGAATTTATGACTAATTCCAAAGTTACCTTTAAAAGTATGAAAGGTCCAGACGACTAGGAGTGTGATCGGTATCCAAGGTTTGGAATCGGAATCGGTAAAAAATATTTCCGATTCTTTCCGATTCCGATTCCGATTCCTACCAACATATACAGGGGGAGGAATAATAGCATTTAGGTTTATAACTGTATCAGATGCTTCACTGTTTTACATTCCCATGCTATAAATTCGTTTTTAGGTAGTAGATTAGATTACCTAGCGTACTGAGCTACTGACTGGCGTTGTCTCGCTACTTTGTCATCTTATTGCATTGCAATAATATGACAAAGTAAGCGTCAATTAGTATCAACATTATGCCGATTCCGGAATCGGAATGATCGGTATGAGATTTTATAGCGATCTTTTTCATGGGATCGGCGATTCCATCCGATTCCTTGGTATCGATTACACTCCTACAGACGACACTTGTCAAAAATATCTTCCGGCACTTTTAACTCTGGATATGTAGCGAGAGACCTACTATATGCTCTATAGTTAAGACCTGCCTATCCCATGGGTCTTGAATCTGGCCTCAGTGTGACATAACTAGGAGACGAAGACCAATGAGGGCTTCGTATTGTTTACATTACAGAGTTGACTGGCTGGTTTCAAATCCACTTGTTTTTATTCATCTAAGGTCTCATCGGCGAGGCATCTTTCTTCAGAGAGCGACAAACAAGATTCTCGAGATTCACGTGAGGTCATGCAGGAACGATAATGAGATTTCTGAGTCCTCCAAGGTGTGCCATCAACAAAACATATGTAAAACACAACTAGGGAGAAAATAGCATCCGATCAGGTTGCCAATAACATTCCATAGCGATGAGAAAAGTGGATTTATGATTTATGCTTTGAAATTATACTTATGAATTTTAGATATTTTAAATTACAGTCAAACCTCTATTAAGCGACCACTCAAGGGAAATGTCAAAAGTGGTCTTTTAAAGAGGCAGGGCTCAACATTAAGAAAAAACTTGATAAGCCCAGCAGGGCTAGTAACCAAAACTTTTACTAGCCCTGAAATATTTTTGCTAGCCCTGATATTAATGACAACTCTTTTCAAATAGTGACCTCTGTTGATATCATAGCCTCTGTTGATAACATGAAAAGAATAAAGTGTATTGTGGTAAATTGAGTTAAATTATCATCCAGGTATGCAGAGCCAAAGGTGGGCTTCATAATTTTTAAGCGCTGATGTTCTAATTCTATCTAGCCCCTCAGGGCTACTCACAGGTAGAATTTACTAGCCCTGACTTTCAACAACTACGCCGGGGCTACAGGGCTAGCCTTAACGTCGAGCCCTGAGAGGTGGTCTCTTAAGAAGGGGTTGAGGGTCTGAAGGAGGTTATGAAAAAACAAAGCATTTCCAATAATGACCTGGAATTATTGAGGTTGTTATGTTAAGCTGCGTTTGTTGAAATTTCTTCATTAAAATTTTAAGAATAAACAATTCAGAAAAATAAAAGTTAATCTATATCATTAATTGACGGCCCTCAGAAATGATATACTTTCAATTTTTTACCGATTATTTCATTATTTTATTGTGCCCTTTTCAATATACAAGGGGTCTAGGCATTCAGGTGGCCGTTGAATAAAGGACCATTTACTCGTAGGGATAAGATTTCATGGCCGTTGGTCGCGTCAAGGCAAGTGGTCGTTTAAGAGAAGTCAGTGGTCGTTGAGGCAAGTTTGACTGTACTTCTTGGCAAGAAGATTTTCTTGACCTTTGACACTTTTAGAAATAACCCTGGAATCAATCACAAATTCACAAAAAAATTGAACTAGATGTTTGGGTGTTGGGATTCAATCAACATTTCTCCTTCAAATATTTTTTGAAAACTGCTTTTGTTGGAGAGATATCACCAAAATAGTCAGGCAGGTTTGGACTCTACTGGCAAGCCAAAAATTATGTTGGGCAAGTGAAAATTATTAACTACTCTCCTGGCAGGGTAAGTTTGTTCTAAAACTTATGTCGGTGCCTGCCTGTACATTGATGATATTGATCAAACGACTTTACATCAGATATCTGAGGGCTAATTTATAGCCTGTTATTTCTCAAAAGTGCCGAAGTTTTCACTCGCCTAGATTGTTTTACCTTGGGCAGCTCTTATGTCTCTCGGAGAAAGGAGATTGGAAAAGCATGTTAACACCTGGGGCACTCGTGAATCTGCCCGTAGGGGCAATTTAGGACAAGACAGTTATCGGCTTCCTCGGTTCTTCCACAAAGTGCCCTGTTTATATTAACCCATTCACACTTAATAGAACTCCACTAGAACCATATAACGTCTGCTACTCTCATACTTTTGAAAATAACTTGAGAACAAAGCAAAAGTTCACAAAATATTTGAAGGAGAGTTGTAGTTTGGCTTCTGATAAACATTTCTCCTTCAAATGTTTTCCAGAAAATGCTTTTGAAAGTAATATATTTCCAAATTTGTCAGGCCTGTTTTGGCTACTCTAAGTGTTTATGGGTTAAGCCTCATATAAATGCCAACAGCCGAAAAACTGTAGAAGAAACAGGAGATTTACCTCAGGGAATTTGTGTGTCCCTAAAGGGTTTTGTTTATAGCTAATCCAACACAAAACCCTAGGCCAAGAAAAAAATATTGTTTGTTTCCTGTAAGGCGACCCGTAATTGAATTGTAGTTTCCCGGATCCGCCGAACTAAATGAAAACCACCCGACAGAAAAAAAAAATCATTATTAATTTTTTTTTTATCATAGACGGCCGACCCAACTTAAAAGTATCCGATGAGAAATGAAAAACAGTTCGAAATCTCGCCAGACAACATGTTACATGCAATAAATCTCACCATTTATCGATATCAGCCCAGGTTTTTCTCGCTACGAAGGACAAACTTTCGGTTGGTCGCGCTTGATTAATACGGCGAGTTATGGCGAAATTCAGACGGAATAGGTGAGATATGTATCTCACCTATGCCTACACGTGTTTCTTTGCAAGATTAGCAAAGAAAAACATGAATCATAAGATTTATTTCAGCAAGACATCAAAGAAATTGATGTCTTGCGTGAAATTCAATGTGCGCACCACGGGTGAGAACGATCGCAGGCGCTGTTGATCGAGTGTTGCCACCTTTGTTTACGATTCCCTGACACTTTTTGGCAAAACCAATGGACATTCAAGTCAATTAGATGTCAGGGAACACTATCATCAACTTAGAAATTAATATTTTCTAAGTTGGAACGATCAACAATTAGTTGAAGACAATGGATTGAATTCGAAAAGAGCGATCGCTATTTTCGAATTCAAAATGGCGGCCACGGCTAATAGTCCTACTTTATCTCCCGACTCATTAATGCTTGGGTTCAGAAAAAAAATTTAAAAATAGGATTTTTATTTTATTTTTATTTACCTCCCTACCGACTCTGCAAAAATGGTCTGGGAAAGATCCGGGAAACTACAAATCAATTAAGGGTCGCCTAACGGTCTGAAAAAATAGGGTAGGTTAAGGTCGGTAAAGTAAAAAAATTGCATTATTTTTTGGTCAAAAATGTGTGTTTTATGCATGTTTTACGTTGATTGGGAGTTGGGAGGGCAGAAAAAAATTTAGGGTAGGGATTTTTTTGGATAAAAACTTGTTAGGGTAGGGTTACAGGAAACAAACAATTTTTTTAGGCCCTATCAATAAGTGGCTGGGAATAATCCTAGGAATTCCTAGAATAATACTAGGAAAATCCCAAGGATTTCCTTGGAAGTCTTGGCTACTTATTGTAAGGGTGGTAAAAAGGAAAATATGAAAATATCATCAAATTACAGTTTTATGTTTTGAAGAATTAACTCTTAACATTGTTGTCGGGGTCTTTGATAATTTTGACAATAACTTCAGAAATTAAGAATAATTTAAAAAAATATTTGAACAAGAGTTGTCGGTATCGATCAGATGAACATTTCTCTTTCAAATATTTTCCTAAATAAGCTTTTGATTGAAAGATTTTACCATAGTTGTTAGGCAGCTTTTGGCCACTGTGTTGTATTTATGGGTAAAAAATAAGTACTGATTTTTAGGAAATGGAGTTTTTTTTTCAAAGATAGGGGTCAAATTTGTTTAATTGAAAACCCTAAAAAGTAGAATTGCTATCTGAGAGACCATTGATGGGAGGTAACCTGTACAATTGCCAACAACTCTTACCCTAATATTTCATAAAAACATTATTATTTTCTATGTTTGTCAAAAATGTCAAAGATCCAGGTGACAATTTATAGATGATTTCTTAATCATTAATGGGTTAAAAGAGTTCTTTTAACCCTTCCAATGCTGAGGCTACTTTCGTCCAAAGCACAAGGAGGTAAAGATTTTTGAAAAACATCCAAACCCTGTCATGTTGGTATTCATTGGAAAGCTCTCGCCGAGTGCTCTCAGATGAGTACCCATTTGCCAGGGTTTCAGTCATTTTTCAGGTTTTTTCGTATCATTTTGTATTGGCCGAATCAGCCACCAGCAGCATAAGGGTTAAGGGCATCATAGATATCACTTTTGACATCAGTGATGGGAGGTGAAATGGAATTGTTTATACCTTAATCCTTCTGCTGCTGGCTAATTTGACCAATTCAAAAGGATGCCAAAAACATGAAAAATGTCTGGAACCCTGGCACATATTAAGGTACTCATGTGAGAGTGCTCAGCAAGAGCTATCCAATGAAAACCAACATGACAGGATTTAGATAGTTTTCAAAAATATCTGCGTCATTGCGCTTTGGACGAGAGTAGCCTCAGCATTGGAAGAGTTAAAATAGGTTTTTGTGAGGGCTTATATCATAAAAATCACTTTTGACATCCGTGACAGGAGAGGGGATAAAATTGTAATACTTTAATAAAATGAAGTGCACTTTTTTGGAGATAGAAGATATTACTGCCTCTGACTCAGATTTATGAAGCCTTTCATTTGTAAAAACACTTACAGATATGGCTGTTACCCTAGCTTACAGACTGGAAACTTTTTATTCGACATCTTTCAGATACTAGGTGCGGCTAATTGAATCGGTAAAAACCTGAAATATCGATCAGGTCTTTGCGCAGTTCATGCATAATAAAAAGTGTCAAAACATAGAAAAATGATTGAGCCCTGGCACATTGGTACTCATATGAGAGTACTCAGATTTTATCAAAAATCATTGCGTCATTGTGCTTTGGACAAAAGTAGCCTAATATTATTGGAAGTGTTAAGAAATTTTGAAGTGGAAATATTACTAGCACTTTACCACAAACTCTTTGTCAAATACTTTACAAATTTACGCTAAAAAGTTATTTTGGCAGTATTTGCATAATAAAAAGTGTCGAAACATGGAGATGGCTATTTAATGTATTTTGGGTTTAAAATGGTTCATGCTTAATGGGCATTTGATGTGATTTATATGTCTCCTTTAATGTTTATATTTAGAATTTGCCACATTATATAGCACTTACTCAAGTATAGTTCCTCTCTGCGCCATTATACGTTCTTGACATTTATTTCCCCCAATATCCCCCTACCCGGGCCCATCCCACAAAAGTAATAAAAAGCAAAATAATTAAGTTGTTTTGCAGAACCCTGGACTTAGCCGTGTTTTTTTTCCCAAAAAGTAGTACTGATAGAACAGGTATTAACACTTATGCTGCTGGTGCCTGATTTGGCCAATACAAAATGATGCGAAAAACCTAAGAAATGGCTGAAACCCTGTCACATCAGGATACTCACCCGAGAGCACTCAACGAGAGCTTTCCAATGAGTACCAACATGACAGGGTTAAGATAGTTTTCAAAACTCTTTGTGCCGGATACCTTTATAGTATCCCCAAATGAGCATAGTATTTATAACAAACCTAACCAAATGAAGGTGGGAATACCAAGGAACTCCTAGGACGATCCTAAGAAAATCTCAAGAGTTCCTATGATAATCCTAGGAAATTCTAGGATTTCCTAGATTTCATATGATAATCCTAGGAAATCCTAGGATTTCCTAGATTTCCTATGACAATCCAAGGAAAATCCTAGGATTTCCTATGACAATCCAAGGAAAATCCTAGGATTTCCTAGATTTCCTATGACAATCCAAGGAAAATCCAAGGATTTCCTATGACAATTCAAGGAAAATCCTAGGATTTCCTATGACAATCCAAGGAAAATCCTAGGATGTCCTAGATTTCCTATGACAATCCAAGGAAAATCCTAGGATGTCCTAGATTTCCTATGACAATCCAAGGAAAATCCTAGGATTTCCTAGATTTCCTATGACAATCCAAGTAAAAATCCTAGGATTTCCTAGATTTCCTATGACAATCCAAGGAAAATCCCAGGATTTCATAGATTTCCTATGACAATCCAAGGAAAATTGTAGGATTTCATAGATTTCCTATGACAATCCCAGGAAAATCCCAGGATTTCCTAGATTTCCTATGACTATCAAAGGAAAATCCTAGGATTTCCTAGATTTCCTATGACAATCCAAGGAAAATCCCAGGATTTCCTAGATTTCCTATGACAATCCAAGGAAAATCCTAGGATGCCCTAGGATGCCTAAGCTACAGAAGGTGACTGACATTACCAAATGTAGCTGTGACTTCCTGGGAATTCTTGGGATTTTCCTAGGATATTCCTAGGATTTCCTGAAATTCCAAGCTTTTTCTTGAAAAGGTTCAGGGCAGCCAACAGGACATAATCGATACAGTACAGACATTTAATTCCCACACCAGATGACCGAACGTCTGCCAGTGCCTGGTTGTACAAACACCCATGAATAACATGTCAAAAAATAACCCAAGCACATCAATGAACCATGTAAATTACGAATCAAATTAAGCTATGTTCAGTTGTGAGGTCATTCATTCATCCATGTCCAGGAAACTGGGTGGCAATCGGGCATACGGTTGTGTGCTATATCCGAGTTGCCCACGCATTTAAATGTCAGCACTGTAGTTGGTTTTGTGCAACAAACTGAAATACATTCACCTCAGAACTCTTACACTTACCCTGTATTTATGTATATTGTAATGGCCGTAATTATGAGGATATATTTTCCCTCATCACTGCTGATCTAAAGCTATCTTTCCGTTATTACCATAATGATGTCCACTTACAAAAATTATGGTTGCATTTTGGTGACGATCCGCTTGCCGATTACCTCGAAATATATGCCTTCTGTGCCGCTATCACTTAACTTGGATGCATTTTTAATGTTATATTTACTGCGCGTTGTCATGGTAATGAGACTAAGAAAAATACTCCTTGTCTAGAGGAGTAATAAGATATCACCTCAGTTTGGTAAAATCCGAACAAGGCACACAAACTATCACCTCTTTTGTTTGCATGGAATGGAAATCAACCTTTAAGCATCTAGAGTTCTCTCATGGTCTGACCAGGGTTGGATACTGTTAAGAGGTACTGGCGTTAGTGATGTCATTGATATGAAATTTTATCGATTCGATTAATTGATATATTTTTCGATTCAATTTAATTCGGTTCGATACACCATCACGTGCTCGTAGGGCACACTTATTTATGTCATTGATATCCCTCTTTTTTAGATTTGATTAATTGCTATAGTCTTTCCGATATATCAATTCGATTCGATTGGTTCGATACCCTGTGTCTTGGCCATATGCCTGAGTAAAGTACACCATTCCTTCCAATTTCTCTTACAAAAGCCATAGAAAATACTTCAATATTTAGTCAGCATTTCACTTTGCGTTAGTTTAACAGGAAAATGTCTGGGAAAAGTGTATTTTTTATAAATAATCATACGCCATTATTGGGGTGCCGAATATCAATTATTTTGATTCGATACCCAACCATTCGATTCGATTTAATTGACAAAGTGAAAATGTCGATTTATCGACTATCGATGACATCCCTAACCGGCGCTGGTACTGATTTTGCTTCAAAAAGTACTGTATTGTACTGTTTTATTCCTTAAAGATATTTTTAACCCTTATGCTTCTGGTAACTAATTTGTCCAACTCAAAATGATGCAAAAAGAATGGCTGAAACTCTGGTATGTGGGTACTCATCTGAGAGTACTCAGTGAGAGCTTTCAAATGAATACCAACATGACAGGCTTAGATGATTTTCAAAATTTCAACATTTCCTAGCATTCCCTGGTATTCCTAGATTCATTTGGTAAGGGTACCCTCACCAATTGTAGCTGAGACTTCCCAGGGAATCCTGGCATTTCCTAGCATTATCCTAGGAATTCCTGGATATTCCCAACTTCATCATTAGTAATATTAGTCTTTTAACCCTTATGCTGCTGGTGGCTAAGTAAGCCAATACAAAATAATGCAAAAATCATGAAAAAACACTGAAACCCTGGCATATGGGTGTAACCTCGGTACAAGGAGAAATATTCCAAATTCCAAAGTATTTGCGTGGGAAAGTTGCATTGTGTATATTTCAGAGGATGCGTATTGCTACCTCGGTACAAGGAGAAAAATTCCAAATTCCAAAGTATTTGCGTGGGAAAATTGCATCGCATATGTTTCGGAGGATGCATATTGCTACCTCAGTAAAAGGAGAAATATTCCAAATTCCAAAGTATTTGCGGGGGAAGTTTGCATTGCGTATATTTCCGATGATGCGTATTGCTACCTCAGTACAAGGAGAAAAATTCCAAATTCCAAGTATTTGCGTGGGAAAATTACATTGCATATATTTCGGGGAATGCGACTATTGCTACCTTGGTATACAAGGAGAAAAATTCCAAATTCCAAAGTATTTGCGTGGGAAAGTTGCATTGCGCATATTTTGGAGGATGCGAATAATGCTACCTTGGTACAAGGAGAAAAATTCAAATTCGAGCATATTTGCGTGGGAAATTTGCATTGCGTAAATTTCCGAGGATGCTTATTGCTACCTCAGTTATTACAAGGAGAAAAATTCCAAAGTATTTGCGTGGGAAGGTTGCATTGCGTATATTTCAGAGGATGCGTATTGCTGCCTCGGCCCTGGATATTACATAATATCATCTATCTTCGTGCGTCGCCCAAATGGCCTCCATTAGGTGGATTTTGAGATAGCCTTGCAATGAAGGGAAGTTATGGGTGCAATAATTGATAATACGATACAGGCAAAGTGAACCTGTATCTGCAGCCGAAGAAGATGAGGGAGATTTGCTGCAGTCATAATAAGATTTACCCACAGGATACAATAGACAAGATACTCTCATAGACGTTTAATATAAAATTTCGCAATTTTCTTAATGCAACTTGTTTCTGCTTTCATGTGTAGTGATTTGGTTAGTATCCAGGTTCCATATAATCTAGTATTGAAGGGGCGGCCGTGAACATGCATTTCGTTGATGTGGTGTTATTATACATGGTGTGGCGTTTATTGGCTTAGGTCATGGCCGGGTAATGTGAATATGATGTTCGCAGGTGCCAGGTGCACACTTCCCTTGGCCCATTCAACAGGTAGAGATACTTTCAGCCATTCTGTCGGGGCTCGCAGACTGCAACATACAGCAGTGTCGGCGGAACGCTCTCATAACACTTCTCTCAATATACGCCGAGAACCATTTCCCTGGATTTGGGTTTTAAGAGCGCTATAGCTATTGCATTCGAGACTTTTACACTCCGTATAAAAGCGAGCGTCTGAATGGAGACATCGCGTCAGAGCGGAGTTGCGGAGAGCGGTGAAGATCTATTGAAAGATATGGACGAAGATTCCGTCTTTATCAAGAGGCCTGCAACGTTTTCGTCCACTCGGCGTAAGGATCGTCGCCTGAGTAGCACTCGAACGCGTACAGGGTCATCGCGCTTGCAGTCAGAAAGTCTGTCAGAGGAGGGCGGCCGCACACTGTGTCAGAAATGCCTCTACCTGGCAGGGCTAATTCTGACACGGATTAGAGGGGTGAGTTTACAATGTAGATATGTCTAAAAGATATCTAAAAGATACTTCTGACACTGTGTCAGAAATGCCTCTACCTGGCAGGGCTAATTCTGACACGGATTAGAGGGGTGAGTTTACAATGTAAATATGTCTAAAAGATATCTAAAAGATACTTCTGACACTGTGTCAGAAATACCTCTACCTGGCAGGGCTAATTCTGACATGGATTAGAGGGGTGAGTTTACAATGTAAATATGTCTAAAAGATATCTAAAAGATACTTCTGACACTGTGTCAGAAATGCCTCTACCTGGCAGGGCTAATTCTGACACGGATTAGAGGGGTGAGTTTACAATGTAAATATGTCTAAAAGATATCTAAAAGATACTTCTGACACTGTGTCAGAAATGCCTCTACCTGGCAGGGCTAATTCTGACATGGATTAGAGGGGTGAGTTTACAATGTAAATATGTCTAAAAGATATCTAAAAGATACTTCTGACACTGTGTCAGAAATGCCTCTACCTGGCAGGGATAATTCTGACACGGATTAGAGGGGTGAGTTTACAATGTAAATATGTCTAAAAGATATCTAAAAGATACTTCTGACACTGTGTCAGAAATGCCTCTACCTGGCAGGGCTAATTCTGACATGGATTAAGAGGGGTGAGTTTACAATGTAAATATGTCTAAAAGATATCTAAAAGATACTTCTGACACTGTGTCAGAAATACCTCTACCTGGCAGGGCTAATTCTGACACGGATTAAGAGGGGTGAGTTTACAATGTAAATATGTCTAAAAGATATCTAAAAGATACTTCTGACACTGTGTCAGAAATACCTCTACCTGGCAGGGATAATTCTGACACGGATTAGAGGGGTGAGTTTACAATGTAAATATGTCTAAAAGATATCTAAAAGATACTTCTGACACTGTGTCAGAAATACCTCTACCTGGCAGGGCTAATTCTGACACGGATTAGAGGGGTGAGTTTACAATGTAAATATGTCTAAAAGATATCTAAAAGATACTTCTGACACTGTGTCAGAAATACCTCTACCTGGCAGGGCTAATTCTGACACGGATTAGAGATGTGAGTTTACAATGTAAATATATGCAAAAGAAATCGCATTAAAATAGTGAAGTACTGGTATGTTGAGTTCCAGATTAAATGTTATCAAAAGAATTTAAAAGAATTTAATTGTACAGAGATATTTAAAAGATACTTCTGACCCTGTGTCAGAAATATCTCTGCATGGAAGCCTAATTCTGACACAAATTAGACAGGATAAGTTGACAATGTAAATATATGCAAAAGTAATCGAAAGAAAATAGTAAATTGGCACTTTGATTTCTAGGTTAAATATCATAAAAAGAATTTAGAATAATTGAATTTAATATACTAAATTGTACAGAGATATATAAAAGATACTTATGACACTATATGTAAGAAATATCTACCTGGTAGCCCTAAATCTGACACAAATTAGCAGGGTGAGCTTACAATGTAAATATATGCAGAAGTAATCGCAAGAAAATAGTTAAATGGCACTTTGATTTCCAAGTCAAATATTATCAAAATAATTCAATTTTAGATACTAAATTGTAAATAAAGGCCATAGAAATTGTAAGAAAATAGTGAAGTGGTAACCATATGTTGATTGTTATGTTAAATAGCACCAAAAGAATTTAAAAGAATTTAATTTCAGATACTAAATTGTACAGAGATATCTAATAGATACTTCTGACACTGTGTCAGAAATGTCTCTACCTGGCAGGCTTGATTCTGACATGAATTAGAGGGGTGAGTTTACAATGTAAATGAAATATGGAAAAAAAATTGTAAAAAAAAGGGATATTGGTGGCACTTTGATTTCAAAGTCAAATATCATTAAACAAATTTAAAAGAATTGAATTTTGAATGCTAAAATGTAAAATGATAGTTCTATATGGCACTTTTCATTCTGACACCTCTAATCAAGGGGTCCTAAACAACTAATCCTTTGACAATTCAGACAGATGAATTATTTGAAAAATTAGTAGAATAGTTCATCAGAATTCATTCACTTTCTGAGGGAGAATCTTTGCATAAAGTGCCAACAATTAACTCCTACACTAAATGCGTGGGCAGCCCGGTCATAATACACACCCACATGCCCAATTGCCACCCAGTTTTCTGGCCGTGGATGTGCATGGATGAGCTCACAACTGAACGTAGCTTTGATTCGCAAGCTACATGGGTCATTGATGTGCTTGGGTTATAATCTTTGACAAGTTATACATGGGTGTTTGTACAACCAGACACTGGCAGACATCAATTCGACAGGTGCAGGAATTAAATGTTTGTACTGCAGATTGGTTGACCATAGATAGAGAGCAAAATGTATAAGAGTTAGGTAAGCCTTTAACCCTTCCAATGCTGAGGCTATTTTCGTCCAAAACACAAAGATGCAAATATTTTTGAAAACCACCAAAACCCTGTCATGCTGCTATTCATTGGATAGCTCTCACTGAGCACTCTCAAATGAGTTAACCCATATGTCAGGGTTTCGGTCATTTTTCAGGTTTTTTGCATCATTTGGTATCGGTCAAATTAGCCACCAGCAGCATAAGGGTTAAGCATCATCCATATGAGAAAGCGACCTTTATGTAGTTGTCAATATTCTGATTACTCCCATAAACTTCATATTTCTAAATATTTTTTATGCGAATGGTTGATTCTCACATATTTCTTTTCTCCTATATGATATCTTGACAAATAAGGAAAGATAAGAAATTAATCCATTAATGCTTAAGAGTTCCTCCAGAAGTTGTCGTCTGGATCTAAACTATTTTTACCATTAACTCAGAAATTGAGAATGATTTTACAAAATATTTGTAGGAGAGTTGTTGCAAATGTCCTGATGATCATTTCCCCATCAAATATTTTCCTAATTATACTTTTGTCCGCAAGATTTCTTCAAAATTGTCAAGCTACTTTTGGCTACTGTGAGTATTAATGGGTTAAATGATGTGTAAGCAATTTAGTTGGAATTGGCTCCTTGCAAAAGTTATATATCAATGGCATTAGAAGTTGGTTATGAGTGTATTTCACACAATATACGATAGAAAACATCAGTTTTCCTAATTAAATGTTATCTGATATCTTTCAGATTTTATAAACCTTCACATTTAGGTAAATATGGTTTTTGAGAATGATTTACCAACTACCTTGCTGCAGTAAATCAGAGATTCTACTTATTTAGTTTTAGTAATTGTCACCAGGTGGCCTAATTGGCGTTTAAGTTGGTTAATGCCACTCCAATTTAATTACTTGTCTAACAAGCTTTTTTTGGAAAAATAATCCTGTCAGACTCCAAAAAAAACGAAAAAAAAACGTTGGTGTCTTACGGACGAAAGTGGTTTTGAAATTTTCTGTCGGACTCCAAAAAAAAAAAAAAAAAGTGCAAGTTTTAAGAAGATTCTTTGTAAAGGTGATTCAATCAACTACAGGAAGCTATCATTGCTGTAGTAGAGCCTCAGACCTGAGGATGTATATCTCCCACCCTTTAGGTTACAGGAATTTATTGATTGATTGATTTGATTTAGTTGAGAATAGGCTGGTAGAAACATATCGCTACCAGTCCTAGTCGACACTCTAAAAAAAAAAATAATAATAAAAAAAGTCTGATTTTTCAACTGGCCATTTCAGAGCTATTTATGGCCAGGTTCAAGAGGCCTTGAGTCTCCGCTTGCAAATCAAGCTATTTGATGGAATTACCTAAACTATTTTAACCCATTTATGCCTGTAGCACCGGAAAACACATCCTGACTATTTTTGCGATATCCTTTCAGTGAAACCATTTTTCAGAAAATATTTCAAGGAGATATGTTGACCCGAATCCAACCAACAACTCTCCATCAAATAGTTAGTGAAAGTATGCTTAATTCAGAAATTAGTGTCAAAAGAATCATAGGTCCAGACGACACTTGTAAAGATCTTTGAAGGAGATATGTTAATCGAAACCCAACCATAAACTCTCCTTCAAATATTCAATGAGTTTATGCTTAATTTCAAAATTATTGTCAAAAAATGCATAAGTCCAGACGACACTTGTCAAAATTTCTGGCATAAATGGGTTAACCGTGTGAAGACTGTGAATGCGCGCCGTGATTTCCGGGCACGGGGCAGCCCCATGATGAAGCAATGACGCAAACAACTGATCTCCCTAATGAGGGAAGATGATCGACTCTCTCAATACGTAGACTGGCAAGGCAGGTGTAGTATTTTATGGACATGCAATTTCTGAAAGAAATGATATTTTTTATCTACTATGAAGTATTATGCTATGTTAACCCTTATGCTGCTGGTGGCTAATAATTGGTCAATAGAAAATAATGCAAAGAATATGAAACATGACTGAAACCGTGGCACATGGGTACTGAGAGTACTCTGCCAGAGCTAGCTATCCAATGAATAGCAATATGACAGGGTTTTAATGGTTTTCAAAATTGTTTGCATCCTTGTGCTTTGGATGAAAGAAGCCTTAGCATTGGAATGGTTTTAAGGTTAGATTCTGACTAGTCAGGTGAAGTGTTTTATGTCCAATTAAAAAAAAATGTATTTTATTTATTAACGAATAAAATATCTGTGCTTAGAGAGATTGAGAGAGAGAGAGCGAGAGAGAGAGAGAGAGAGAGAGAGAGAGAGAGAGAGAGAGCAAGAGAGAGAGAACCACCCAATTATCGGGGCAGTCCCCTCTATTTCAAGGAATTAAGGAGGACTGACGTTGGAATGACTAATGATGCGAAAAAACACATGGTTGTCCCTTAATGAGCAGGGTCGTCTATCTCCGGAGTATAGACTGGTAAGGCAGGTAAGCACTCACACAACCTTCCTCCCTTAGCAGGCCTGTACACACGGAAACCATTTCAATCCCCCGAGGGATATTCCAGAGCAACTGGCAGCATATAGCGCACACACTCTAAGCACTGCCTTATTAATGCTAGATACCCATTTTGCAGCAGGGTAGACTGAGGCAATATGGAATAAACTGTCTTGCCCAAGGACAGACCAAAGTGCCCCGGCCAGGAATTGAACCAGCGACCTACTGATTATTATAGGTGTGGTGTTATATGTACATTTCTCGGAATCGAGTAACATTGGGAAAAAGTTTAAAGGGCAAACGCACCATCAGGCTGATGCCTAGAAGATGCCAAAAACAGAGTGCATCATGGGATACATGGACACCCCCATATGGCTGCCTCAGGCCTGTTACTTGGTCACTTCTGCAAGCTATAACTGAGTAGTGCTGAACAGGACAGGTTCGGGGGAGGTCTTATTTG
>OZ012699.1:6377000-6381486 GCA_963942565.1 Maea johnstoni
TGTCTTGCATAGCGAATGCACTTACATGCACACACACAGACACACACTCGACGTTCACCGCAACGACGATGATGATGACGATGACGACAGACACATAAACCTCACTGGGGCTCTCGTGCTAAACAGACAGGCTGCTCAGGCTAGCCAGGAGTGTGACATACACACGCACGCACGCACAGACACATGCACGCGTGCTCTGTTACGTTATGATAATAAGTAGATCTTGCGTCGCTGAGGACATGTTTGTATCATCCATATGCGGTTGATACGACAACACGGAATCGTGCCGGGAAAATGGCGCAACAGTTACCGAAGGTAAAAACCTTGATTTGTTTATAGTACAGGGATAAAGTTGCATAGCAGGATATGCTTCTACGAAATATCTCGATGCTTCCTCGGCTTATTTTCGTTGAAGGCTGTGTTTGTTTTGAGCATATGTTAAAGATATATTTGTAAATTCCTCTGTGTGGGATATCAGGTAATTGACATATGCACATTCATGTTAACCCATTCATACCCGGAGATTACTTTGACAAATATTGTACATATATATACTTATTTTACTCTGTTGAGTTTTTTTCTATACTGTTCAGTATATATATATATATATATATATATATATATATATATATATATATATATATATATATATATATATATATATATATATATATATATATATATATATATATATATATTGATATATATATATATATATATATATATATATATATATGTATATATATATATATATAATTATATATATATATATATATATATATATATGCATATTGGCCAATACAAAATGACACAAAAATGCTGAAAAATGACTAAAACCCTGTCAAATGGCTACTCATATAAGAGTACTCAGTGAGGGCTATCCAATGAATACAATATGACAGGGTTTAGATGGTTTACAAAAATTGTTGCTTCCTTGTGCTTTGGACGAAAGTAGCCTCAGTCTTGGAAGGGTTTCAACCCTCTGCTGCTGGTGGCTTAAATTCGGCCAATACAAAATGACGCAAAAATGCTGAAAAATCACTGGAACCCTGTCAAATGGGTACTCATCTAAGAGTACTCAGCGAGAGATATCTAATGAATACAGAAATTACAGGGTTTAGATGGTTTCCAAAAATATTTGCATCCTTGTGCTTTGGACGAAAGTAGCCTTAGCATTGGAAGGGGTAACCCTTATGCTGCTGGTGGCTAATTTGGCCAATACAAAATGATGCAAAAATGCTGAAAAATGACTGACACCCTGTCAAATGGGTACTCATCTAAGAATACTCAGTGAGATCTATCCAATGAATACCAATATGACAGGGCTTAGATGGTTTACAAAAATATTTGCATCCTTGTGCTTAGGACGAAAGTAGCCTTAACATTGGAAAGGTTAAATTGTGTGATATTAAAGTTAATGATGTGATATGCGTGAGCCCTCAGTCTGGTGGATAATTTGGTCAATACAAAATGATGCAAAAACGCTGAAAAATGAACGAAACCCTGGCAGATGGGTACTCATCTGAGAGGACTCAGTGAGAGCTATCCAATGAATACCAACATGACAGGGTTTAGATAGTAGTAGACAAAAGTAGCCTCAGCATTGGAAGGGTTAAATTGTGTGATATTAAAGTTAATGATGTGATACAAGCCTTCCGCCTATGACCTGGATACGGGTTACCACACCTTTCCCTGGAATCACCGTAGCAACATGCATGAATCGCCATGGAAACCGTTTGATAAATTTCATATTGTGTTGACAAGAGACTAGGAGTGCCTGCAGGGAGAGGTAGTAAGTATTATACTAGCAACTGCACATGCAGCATTAAATATGGCTTCTGCATACATCCGGGATTTACGTAACACCGCGAGCGAGGACTGTGACATATTGTATGTAGGGCTGTCCTCGATTAACTGACCCGATCGATGGATCGACATCTTTCAGGTGCCGATAATCGATTCGGTAAAAATCCTGAAATATTGATCCGATCTTTAAAAAATCTTTCATGCACTACTTATTATAATATCAAATGCACATGCAGCATATGGCTTCTGCATACATCCGGGATTTACGTAACACCGCGAGAGAGGAGTGCGACATATTGTATGTAGGGCTGTCCTCGATTAACAGACCCGATCGATGGATCGGCATCTTTCAGGTGCCGATAATCGATTCGGTAAAAATCCTGAAATATTGATCTGATCTTTAAAAAAATGTTCACGCACTACTTATTATAATATTAAATGCACATGCAGCATTAAATATGGCTTCTGCATACATCCGGGATTTACGTAACACCGCGAGCGAGGACTGTGACATATTGTATGTAGGCCTGTCCTCGATTAACAGACCCGATCGATGGATCGGCATCTTTCAGGTGCCGATAATCGATTCGGTAAAAATCCTGAAATATTGATCCGGTCTTTAAATTTTTTTCACACACTATTTAGCTGTCAAAGGTCCAAAATCATCATCATCATCATCATCATCCATAAACCCTTCCAATGATGAGGCTAGAATGCAAGTACAAGGATGCAAAGATTTTGAAAATCATCTAAACCCTGTCATGTTGGTATTCATTGTATAGCTCTCGCTGAATACTCTCAGATGAGCACCCATGTGCCAGGGTTTCAATAATTTTTCAGGGATTTTTGCATCATTTTGTATTATACAAATATTAGCCACCTGAAGCATAACGGTTAAAAGTATGGGACTAACGGTTTAGGGGCTGTTAGACTTTTCTCTGGTATCCACATAATGTCTTTACATTTCACAAGAAAATCCTATTGTCTGGTTTTGTTTGGGTTAAAATACATTATAGAATGAAAAAACAAGGATGTGTCACATTCTGAAAAATTGAGAAAATAGAAAATATAATAAAATGATATAAAAATAAGAATAAAATGATATGATAAATGAGTAAGATATCTGGATCCTTACACGCTGTCTCTCACCTCTGCCTGGGTTCGAATCCCAACCTGGGCATGTGAGAAAGTTGCCAGTGACTTGGGGTTAGGTGGTGGTTTTTGCCGGGTACTCCAGTTTCCTCCACTAATTACAACTGGCTATAGTCACGATTTAGCTTCAATTGGCATAAATGTGACGAAAAACAAAATTCCAATTTTTTTAAAAATTGATCCTTACACATGTCTCTGGGTCCAAGACTATTTTTAACCCACTCATGCCTGTTTAAGTGCCCAACATTTTCCTGACTATTTTGGTGATATCCGGGGCCTTTTTTGAAAGAAATTTGAAGGAGAAATATTGCCAAGAACTAAACTAACAACTCTCTTTCAAATGTCTTGCAAATTTATGCTTGATCCTAGAGTTATTTTACAAAAGTATCATAGGTCCAGACAATGTTGAAAATATTTTACTTACAAACATTTTTCTGGAAAACATTTGATGGAGAAATGGTGATCCGATGCCATACACCAACTCTCCTTCAAATATTTTGTGAACTTTCGCTTTATCGCCAAGTTATTTTCAAAAATATGAGAGAAGCAGACTATACTTTCTAGAGGAACTCAGAGTGTCAATGGATTAATCATGAACTTGGTCACTGGACTCATCAGGGCATAATTTTCTTAGGCTTCATGCAGAGAAGTGAAGGATTACATTTTCATTTAACCCATTCATGCCTGTAACGCCCTAGACCGCCTGACTATTTTTACGATATCTCTCTAACAATAGCAATTTTCAGAAAATATTTGAACGAATTTATGATGAATTCCAATGTTATTTTCAAAAGTATCCATGGTCCAGACGACTCTTGTCAAGGAGATGTCCAGACATGAAAGGGATAAAGCAATTCAACTTAATACTTGTAATCTACTTTTACCTCATAAAATGACATAAATATATATCATACAGTCTTCTTAGGGAATCATCTACTTCAAAACGGAAACAGCTAAAGTCTCCTTGTGCATTCAAAAATCTAAATTCATCCATCAACAAAATGCCGCAATCCTACATTAGCTTAAAGTATCTCCCTTAAGCCTAATGACATGATGTTTTTGCTGATCAAACAGACTTTGAAATCGGAGAAAGGCATTCTACTGAGAGTGACATGACACGAACGATCGATGACGCTGCAAAATTCTCCGCCGTTAATCCTACGAATGCCGATGTGCGTGGGAACTCTTCAAAAAAGGAGGATGGTTTCTCAATACCTGGGGAATGTTGTTAAGTCACCGCACCAGAAATTGTGCATTTTACTTTCCAAACACGGTTCTCGGTCAATAGCGTGCATGTCTTCATAGCGAGCGGAATCGGAGGTCCTCCATTTTGCTCATCAGCCATCACGCAGTGTTGAGAAAGAATACTCGGCTTTCGAAAAAATCCAATAAACTTCAATAAACGATCTACTCATGGCCGTCATCTACAGCGTAATCAACCATAGTCAACAGATTTGATTGGCTGACGCTCAGTCCTGGTTAAGTCGGGATTTTTTACTACCTATCATTCCAGTTTAAGCTTACAGTC
>OZ012699.1:6381686-6411686 GCA_963942565.1 Maea johnstoni
GAATTCTGATTTGTTTTGATTCCACCGCCAACACTTTCTGTATGGAATAGCCCTAATTTTTTGTAATCAAAATTCAAGAAAAGTGACAATTCTAAACTAGAAAATCATGTTGATTTTCTCAATTCGATTCTATCGCGCGCTGTAGTGCTTGAAAAAGTGTGGTGGGGGCCGGACCATCACCATGTAAAATACATTGCGTGGCCCTCTCCACACTTTTCCAAGTACTACAGCGCGATAGTATCTATCGTAGTGCAGTTTCAATGGCGTCCGGCTGTGGCAGGCTCAGCGCCGCGGTCTTTTTAAAGAATAGGGTAGGCTCTTTTGTATTTTGGGGGTAGGGAAAACAAAGGAGGTTACAGGGGGGGCCGTATCGAGTTTGGCAATCGATGTCCTCTCATGTTGAACATCGATCTTACGACTTTGCCGATCACTCGATGTCGTGCTTATCGAGCCCAGCCCTACACACTTCTTTATACCCATTTTGCCGCCCTCCCCCAATTTCTGAATTCAATTTTTTTATTTTTTTTTTTTTTACTTCTGAATTCTGATTTGTTTTGATTCCCCCACCAACACTTTCTGTATGGAATAGCCCTAATTTTTTGTAATCAAAATTCAAAAAAAAGTGACAATTCTAAACTAGAAAATCAACGCTTCGCGTTATAAAAGGTGGGAATTAGTCAAACCCCTCCAATCCCCTCCATCTACAAATTTTAACCCTTTCAATGCTGAGACTCCTTACGTCCAAGTCACAAGGACACAAAGATTTCTGAAAACGATCTAAACCATGTCTTGTTGGTATTCATTGGAAAGCTCTCGCTGAGTACTTTCAGATGAGTACCCATTTGCCATGGTTTCAGTCATTTTCAGGTTTTTTTGTACTATTTTTTATAGGCCAAATTAGCCACCAGCAGCATAATTACTTTGTTTTCAATTGTTTCTATTGTGTTTTCCAGGAGCTGGTGGGAAGTGGACCGGAGGAGAGGAATTGGAAGGGTATCGGCATCGCCCTCCTTGTCATCCTCATCGTCTGTTCTCTCATAGTCACTGCTGTTATACTCGTATCGCCAAGTAAGTACATTTACAGCTGATTTTAGATATTTTCAGCTGATTTTTAGATATTTTCAACAATTTTTTTATATTTTCAGCTGATTTTTTATATTTTCCGCTGATTTTAGATATTTTCAGCTGAATTTAGAATTTTTTCAGCTGAATTTAGATATTTTCAGCTGAATTTAGATTTTTTCAGCTGAATTTAGATTTTTTCAGTTGATTTTAGATTTCATCAGCTGACTTGGATATATTTAGCTGATTGTTGATATTTTCCCTTGATTTTAGATATTTTTACTTGATTTTTAGATATTTTCACTAGATTTTAGATATTGTCACTTGATTTTAGATATGCTGATTTTAGATATTTTCAGCTGATTTTAAGATATTTTCAGCAGAATTTTAGATATGCCCGTTTTTATCCCTGAATCTATCTTTGTCAGATTTATGTGTTTCCTGTGTTTCACCTAGTAATGCTCATAGCTGCCCAAAAAAACATCCTGACAATTTTGATGAATTCTCGAAGGCAAAAGCATTAACTGGGAAAAAATTTGAGCGATAAATGTTCATTAAAACACGACAAACAACTCTCCTTCAAATATCTAGTAAAATCATACTTAATTCCGTAGTTATTGTCAAAAGTATCCCAGATCCAAAAGACAATTTCAAAGGTAGCATTAATGGATTTAGTATGTTTCACAGCATGTGCATTACTAGTAGCCTTATTTCTCCTGGGAGTAATGGGCAAGTTTACGGACAACTTACCAGCGCTCACAGCTGCCAAAAACTTATCCTGACAATTTTGATGAAATCATGAAGTCAAAAGCATAACTGAGAAAAAAATTGAAGGAGAAATATTCATCACTACAATACCAGCAACTCTCCTTCAAATATCCTGTAAAATCATACTTGATTCCGTAGTTATTGTCAAAAGTATCATAGATCCAGACAACAATTTCAAAGGAAGCATTAATGGACTAAGTATGTGGAATATGATAGATCCAGACAACAATGTCACAGGAAATCTAAAGCATTAATAGGCCGAAGAATGTTGAGTATGTTTTACAGCATGTGCATTACGGTCGGCTTTACTTCTCGCGCGAGTAATGGGCATTGTTACGGACACCTTACCGGGGCATTTACGTGATTTATCTGACCATTACAACCTTAACCCATTCACACTCAGAGTTCCACAGGAAAATATCGTCTGCTATTTTCATACTTTTGAAAATAACTTGGAAATAAAGCAAATTCTCACAAAATATTTGAAGGAGAGTTGTTGGTAATATTCTGATAAACATTTCTCCTTCAAATATATTTTGATAAAAACGCTTTTGTGAGGAAAATATGAACAAAATAGTCAGGCCTGTTTTGGCCGCTCTGAGTGCCAATGGGTTAACATGCTTTATACAGACAGCAGAAAAACCCTATTTTCCATCTTTCTCGTATTTCATCAAAAGGATTGACAATACTAATAATAATGGAAATACTATATTCCTGTGGAAAAATCATTTGTGCATATTGGCACTTTGCGATATAGAAGAAATGGTGGAGGTGTGCTAATGTTTTTGAGTTATTGAACATCATAAAATTCAGTGCAACACAGGTGATGATAATATTGATAAGATTATTGATGGTGATGATAATAATGATAACGATAATAATAAAGATAATGATAATAATATTGATAAGATTAATGAAGGTGATAATAATAATGATGATAATAATATTGATAAGATTAATGAAGGTGATAATAATAATGATGATAATAATAATAAAAATAATGATAATAATAATAATGATAATACTAATGATAATAATTATAGTAATAATAATAATAATAATAATAATAATAATAATAATAATAATAATAATAATAATAGTAATATCATAATAATGACATAATGATAATAATGATGATAATAATAATGATAATGATAATAATAATAATAATAATAATAATAATAATAATAATAATAATAATAATAATAATAATAACAATAAGAAAAACGTTAATTAATGAGAAATGGTGCTATGAAAAACAGAATGGTAATGAAAGTTCATAAAACTTGTAGGTAATACATATAATGTTTATATCAAGTGAACTGTTTATTTTCTAAATCTGCACTTAAATGGAGAAAAACTATATGACTACTGCCTAACAAACTATTTGGCAACTATCTCATAAACAAAAACCTTACATTGCAATACACATGTTGATAATATGGTGGCCAAAATTTCAAAATGTATATTGCTAAATAAAGCTGTCTTGAATGATAAATGAATTCTGGTCCATAAGTATAGCGCTTAAATCATTAATGTTCACAGCGGCCAAAAGCGGCCTGACAATTGTGATGAAACAAGTTTCAGCCTTAACCCTTCCAATGCTAAGGCTACTTTCCTCTGACACACTAGGATGCAAAGATTTATTGAAAACATCCAAACCCTGCCACGTTGGTATTCATTGGATAGCTCTCGCTGAGTTCTCTCAGATGAGTACCCATGTGCCAGGGTTTCAGTCATATTCAGGTGTTTTGCTTCATTTGGTAATGGCCAAATTAGCCACCAGCAGCGTAAGGGTTAAGCAAATTTGGAAATATATGTAAAGAAGAAATATTGCTCAGAACATTTTTTTTTAATTTTTTTTCGGAAGCCTAAAAAAATGAAATAGGCCTTTTTTGTTTATTTTCCTGCTCGCCGAGCATCACGGCTATGCTAAAAAACATAGTAATGACATGAATGAAATGACATGTTATACAAATATTGGTAAAACAACAAATGATATTGTTGGTTTTCACATAGGCAGTATGTAACAAATCAATGGTATTGTTATTAATCTTCCATGTAGTCGATCATTATATTTTTTATTTTTTAATTTTTTTTCGGAAGCCTAAAAAAATGAAATAGGCCTTTTTTGTTTATTTTCCTGCTCGCCGAGCATCACGGCTATGCTAAAAAACATAGTAATGACATGAATGAAATGACATGTTATACAAATATTGGTAAACAACAAATGATATTGTTGGTTTTCACATAGGCAGTATGTAACAAATCAATGGTATTGTTATTAATCTTCCATGTAGTCGATCATTATATTGCTCAGAACATAACCAAAAACTCTCCTTCAAATATTTTGCAAAATATCCGTTATTACAAATGTTATTATCAAAAGTATTGTAGATCCAGACGACAATTTCTAATAGAACTCAAGCATGAATTGGTTAAACATTTGATTTGCTTAGTAAAGTTAGTAGACCATATAATGCACTTAGATCATAGCACTCAAAGGTAACGCAAATTAAAGATGGCAGAAAGCAGCCTGGCAATTTCGATAAAATCTTTAAGGTATAAGCAAATTTGGATAAATATTTGGAGAAGAAATATTACTAAGAACATAACCAAAAACTCTCCTTCAAAAACTTCGTAAAATTACCTTTATTTCCATTGTTATTATCAAAAGTATTGTAGATCCAGACAACAATTTCTTATAGAACTCAAGCATGAATTGGTTAAACATTTGATGTGCATTGTAAAGTTAGTAGACCATATAATGCACTTAGACTACAGCACTCAAAGGTAACGCAAATTACAGATGGCAGCAAGCCAATCATTGCATCAGAATTTGCACACAAAATCTGATAATTTCGAACATAATTCTTTTATTAGAGCAATATAAGTGAAATATTTGAAGAGCGATTCTTGTTCCAAACAAAAGGAATAAAATTCAGTCAAATATTCCTCACAACGTAACCGTGTTATCAAAGTATTTCCTTGCGAGTCAGATTGTGTTATTTATGTTATTTATGCGGCCCAATGTAAATTGGATAATAAAGGTAGCATATGGGGTAAATTTGAATTAAATTTTTTCTCTGCCTGCTTTTATTTGACTATTTAGCCTATACAAAGTATACATTACCTGAATGTTTCTTTGATATGAAACAAGATCAATGTGACATATCGGCTTAATTTATGAATATGGGAGATTTTATCATGTGTATATATGTGAAACTTGGGGGTACCTGGTCCGTAATTGTGGGCAGAAGCTCTATTTAAAAACATTATATTTGATGAGGTTTTAAGAAAATATTTGAAGAAGAAGTTTTCAGAACTCTATCCAAAACTGGCTATATAAATGTGTGGCATTGTGAAGGGCTATCTGTGGTTCTTCTGCAACTGAAAGACGTCCCCTTGGAACTATCGGTGAAGGGAGGAGAATTTCTGGGTTTCTATCTCATTGCAATACAACCTAAGGCCACTCCAATTTATGTACTTGTCTTACGAGCTCAGGAGGTAGGAAATGAGCCATTTTGGAATTCAAAAAAAGTTGAAAAATGTGACTTTTTTATTTATTTATTTCTTTTTAGAGTCTGCCGACTAGGACTGGTAGCGAAATCAATCAATCTATTAATCCCTGTAACCTGAAGGGTAGGAGGTATACCTCCTCAAGTCTGGGGCTCTACTACAGCAATGATAGCTTCCTGTAGTTGATTGAATCACCCTTACAAGGAATATTCTTAAAACTTGCACTTTTTTTTTTTTTTTGGAGTCTGACAGAAAATTTCAAAACCACTTTCGTCCGTAAGACACCTAAGGTGACTTCTATTTTTTTTTTTTGGAGTCTGACAGAAAATTTCAAAACCACTTTCATCCGTAAGACACCAAAGGTGACTTTTTTTTTTTTTTTGGAGTCTGACAGGACAGCTGTTGAAAGCAACATAAAAACCCATTCCTTCCTTTTTTTTACAATTTGATGATGGGAATTGCACAGTTTATCTACAAATATGACAGCAATGGGCACTATAATCAAGTTTTGCTATTCCCAGCCTTTAAACTTGCTCCCACCATTAATCTTACTGCATGCATTATAAATAGAGTGAAATGATAATTTCTTATGTATTTTCAGGAATAGAAGAGAAAGAGATAGGGTATCCTTTTACATTTGAAGATCAGTTTGACGCAGAGTTTGAGCCAAAGAGATTTTCAGGAGCCTGGGTTGGAGGTAAGACATGTTTATTTATTTTTAATTATTTGTGTTCATGTTTATATATATACAGTCAAACTTGCCTCAACGACCACTTCTCTCAAACGACCACTTGCCTTGAACAACCGTTTCAAATTCCCCCAAGGCTTTTCCCTGTATATTTTACCTTGACTAAGCGACCACTTGCTTGACGCGACCAACGACCATGAAATCTTATCCCTAAGAGTAAATTAATGGTCCTTTATTCAACGGCCACTTAAATGCCTAGACTCCTTGTATATTGGAAAGGGCACAATCAAATAATGAAATAATAGGTAAACATTTGAAAGTATATCATTTCTGAGGGTCCTCAATTAATGATATAGTTCAACTTTTATTTTTCTGAATTGTTTATTCTTAAAATGTTAATGAAGACAATTCAACAAACGCAGCTAAACATAACAACCTCAATAATTCCAGGTCATTGTTGGATATTCTTTGATTTTTCATAACCTCGCTCAGACCCTCAAACCCTTCTTAAGAGACCACCTCTTTAAAAGACCACTTTTGACATTTCCGTTGAGCGGTCGCTTAATAGAGGTTTGACTGTATATATATATATATATATATATATATATATATATATATATATATATATATGTTTATATATATATATATATATATATATATATATATATATATATACATATATATATATATATATATATATATATATTTATATATATATATATATATATATATATATATATATATATATATATATATATATACTAGTATATATATATATATATATATATATATATTAGGGCAGTCATTGATACGCCTCACATCGATGTACCGACAATTGCAGTCAATCGATGACTGCAATCTTGCCATCTCGATGCATTAATCGATGCATCGAGATGGCAAAAAAAAAGAAAAACTTACATACTTACGGCCGCAAAACTGCGAAGAGTGCTGTGGCCGTTGATCGGTCCCCACGTGTGGGAGCCGCCATGTTGTTTACATAGTGGTGACTTGCAGCACTTTCCTTTTGCAGTGCAATAGGAAGTGTTTATAGTGAGGCAAGCCACTAATGAAAGAACGGAAATTCACGATCAGTTTCGTGAATATCCGTTGCAGCGGAATTGGCGAACAATTACGATCAATGGTACATTATTCACCGTTCGTAAACAATGTGGCTGATGTGATTGTTTGATATGACGAACAATTACGATCAATGGTACATAATTCACCGTTCGTGAACAATGTGGCTGATGTGATTGTTGATGTAGGTAAATGTTGAAATGATGTTTAATAATGTTGGCAGGCGCTGGGTATTGAATAATAAGTAATATAAACAAATATATATATACATACAGATATTTTATTCTCATAAACACTTAAACACTGCCAATATTTGATTTTCAAAATAAAGATTATGGGTTTGGTTTTAGTGAATGTTTTCTCTCTGCTGTGTGTGTATTTGAATACTCAGCCCTTAGTAAAGTATATTGCCTGAATAGTCTCCTAATGAGGATAAAGTTATGCAGTTTTACAAAAGTACCCTCCCTGCAGGGTGTAAGATCATAGGTTTAAACCTTGAAATAAATCATACATATGTCATACTGTTTTGAATTTCAAACTACCTACTTACTACCTACTACCAACTATTTGATTACATGCTAAAGAATTCATGGGCATATATCAATGTATCGTATCGAAATAATCGAAATCGAAAAAGGAATATCAATTAATTGAATCGACATTTTTTTTTAAACAATGACAGCCCTAATATATATATATATATATATATATATATATATATATATATATATATATATATATATATATGTATATATACATTTTACCTATATTTTATCTGTTTTATACGTATATAACATTTTTTTAATTTTTAAATAAGTATGTAACATGCTTACTCATATATAACCAACCAATAAAAATGAATAGAAATTAATGGTTCACTATGGACTAGTAATAGGTTCAATGCTGTTGATATAAGAATATGATTAAATATTAGATAAGTGTATATGTGTATTGGTGGTATGATTTAACCCAAATATGCTGAGATATTTATTCTTATGTTTCAGACACGGATGTGTTTGTATATAGAAATAAAGATGGCGCTTTGGTGGAGCATTATGCCGAAAAAAATACCAGTAAAGTAATAGTGGAAAATTCAACATTTGTAAGTATTCCCCCTCTTTCCCTTGATCGAGTGCTTATGTTTACTTGATATAGAATTTTGAAAAAGGTATGGAGAAAAAATATGATGATAATGTTAGAGGCACCCAACTGGGATTAATACTAATATGTGATATGATACCAACTATAAATATTGTATCATATTATTTAAAAGCATACTAAGGTATTCGGCAAGGTGAAAATGACATCTAAAACTTAAAGTCCATTTGAAAAATACTGCACATTTAGAAATCCATGAAACTTTGCATAATGGATTGTTCGATTAATCGGACATGCCGATTAATCGCTCTTTCAACCTCTGATTTTGATGATCGATTGCAATTTCTTGAGATCGATTATTTTAAAAGTTTTTTGAAAAAATAAACTGTATCTAGAAACAGCCTATTGTTCAAGTGAGAGACTCCATTTAAGACTGCAAAATCTTAATCAATGTCAAGCAGTGATGTAACAAGTAGAATTAAGGGGTTCAAGGGGTATTCAAAGAGTTAGATTAGCTCCATTATAAAAATGGAGCCAAGAACCCTTGAACAAGCCAATACTACCAAAGGGAAACTGTGCATATACAACTTCAATTATTAATCGATCAACGGTCGTTCAGATGGACCAACTGATCTTGAAAATTGTGACCGATTCCAAACACTAGCTATCATTGTCAAATCCCCTTTGGAAATCCAAAATAAAAAAGGGGGTCGCTGGTAATTCTTTCCCTATAGGTGGCGCCAATGTGGTGCTAAATTTGCAAATATCATGTCTAAAATTGAAAGCCCATTTAAAAAATACCCCACACTTAGAATTTCATCAAACCTTGCACGGGCGTTCATTACCAGGTCCCCTTTGAATCTCTAGAATAAAAAAGGGGGTCACCCCTCATGCCGTACATATAGGTGGAGCTAAAGTGGCAAACAATGTAATTCGCAAACGGGAGTGCCATTTACGAGTACTGCTTAACGATATAGAATTGAATTACCTGCTTCTTATCAGCAAATATTTCAGCCTTTACTGAGTGCTTAATTTGATAAAACTAGGTCTCTGGGAGGCTAGCAGTACTGTTGAAGATTTTGTTAAGATATATTATTAGTATTGCCAATACCTACGCCTAACATATTGGATTCTTCCCAGCTGCTATTATCATTGCAATACCATCGAAACATGTGCCTGACCATATATATATATATATATATATATATATATATATATATATATATATATATATATATATATATATATATATATATATATATATATATATATATATGTATATATATATATATACATATATATATATATATATATACCGTAATTTCGCGTGTATAAGACGCACCCGTATATAAGACACACCCCTTGTCCAGGCCTTTAAAATGATGTATAGACCTTAGCTTTGTGTATAGTGCGCACCCCCTTTTGGGAATTATTGTAGGATATCAACTCCTCATGAATAACGCTAGAAACCCAGTAAAACGCATATTGAGATGAGTGAAATGTGACATCACTGTGACATCAATGCGTATCACCCTGTGTCGGTACTCACTACCCATTGTCCTAGGCATGTCACATGGATTATAATCAGTAAATTCCAGCGGAGAGTGGTTCGGTAATTACAATTCATCAATGACGAGGCAAACACCGATGGGCATTGTCTTGGCCGCCACATTATAATTGTAATTGGCGATCTCCGAGTGGCCTGGTAACTCGATGTCAAACACCCTAGATTTCTAGCTTAGTTTGTGTATAAGACGCACCCCCTATTTGAGTGTAAAATTTAGTGTAAAAAAGTGCGTCTTATACACGCGAAATTACGGTATATATGTATATATATATATATATATATATATATATATATATATATATATATATATATATATATATATATATATATATATATATATATATATATATGAATCATTGACCATACATTGCAAGTGTAATTCTTTTATTTTTTTCAGAGAACTCTTGATGCGAAGATATATTTTGTATCACAAGACTTACAATATACATTAATAGCACATAATGTTATAGAGGTACGTCATTTTCATCTAAGATTGGTTCATTTTAGCAACATTGCTGGCCATTATAGCTATATGCATTCTTGTTGTGATTTTCCAATGTTCTAAATCTATGCAATTTTAATTAAAAGGAATATTTTTCTTTAAATGCAATTATGCTTTTATAGACAAATGTTACAAAAATAGCAGGTATTGTTAGTAACTTATTCTAATGAAATATTTATGCCTTTATATCTGACTGGTCAACTTATCGCTGTAAGATTTGCTTCGTAGATGATCGTACATAAATTATGGTTATTATTTTTTATAACACTAACCTCACCAATGGCATAAATCAGTTTGTCTAATTCCTATTCTAAGCTGCTGATGTTTGTATGTACTCAGGGCTTGACACTAACAGTGGTCCTATGGCCCCAGGCCAGTAAAAAATTCCCAAAATGGCTTAGGGCCAGTAAAAAAAGATCTTAACTGGTCCTACAGGGCCAGTAAACATTTGGAGACATTGTTGTTAACAAGTTTCCCCTCAAAAATGTGCCAAATGTTTTTGAAATAAATGAAGATGAAATAAATAAAAATAAGTGTTGTCTGTGGATTTTATGCAATGTTTTTTTCTTTTTATATTAAAGAAAAATTTGTAGGACCAGTAAAAAAATTGCAGGACCAGTAGATCCTAGGTTTTACTGGTCCTACGGGGCCAGTAACAGTTTGAATTAGCGTCGAGCCTTGGTATTGCTTTTTCTCTAAATGAATTGAGAGTTTATGTCTTTTTGAATTTTGATTCCTTCACCAGGTATTCCGGAGTTCATACCTGGCCCATTATACTATTGTCAAGCGAGAAACCACGTAAGTACAATTACTTTCAATAATTGACGCAAGATTTTAAAATCTATATGGTTTTCAAACTCTTCAAGCTCGAAGCTGGAGCTAAAAAAGTAGTTAGTAGTAAGTAAGGAATTAGAGCTGCACTTACCACTCACGAACTTGAGTGGCTCAAGTACTGAAGCCAGACAAGCTGAGCTCGAGCTGGAGCGGTCGACTCGTCTATGTAGGCAACGCAAACCTAACACAGAAAAGCGAACTCACATCTTCTTATCATTGCTTATCACTGCCATGTCTTCTTTACAATCCCCAATTTATACAGGCAGTGTTAAGTGTTATACTGACCTTTGTACCTCAGCGGCGCAGTTTAAAATGAAATAAACATGTCTAAGTTAATAAATCTCCATCAGTTAGTATTTATTTCTTAATTGCTGGGCTGAAGAATGAATATTGATTACAAAATACTGCGTGTCCATGAGCTCATGAGTCAAAATGGTGGTGAGCTCATGAGTTAATCTCCCTCAGTGGGTGCAGCTCAATAAGGAATAGGTAATTGAAAGTGATAAATGTACCAGGTAGATATATGTATTTATCTCATGATTGGCAAAATTCTAGGCTTTTGATTGGTCAATTGGAGGTTAATATGAGGCTGTATTAACCTCTCAGAATCCTGTATTAACCTCCCACTATTCTTATACTAACCAGCTGCTTTTTAGGTTAGGGAGAGTTGAGCATTGCATCAAATGATTATGCCCATGATGCAATTCCCAATTCTAAGTGCATGATGCAATCACCGATTCTACCAAACATTGCAGGATGGCTGCCCCAGTAGGGCATATATATATATATATATATATATATATATATATATATATATATATATATATATATATATATATATATATATATGTGTATATGTGTATATGTGTATATGTGTATATGTGTATATGTATATATGTATATATGTATATATGTATATATGTATATATATATATATATATATATATATATATATATATATATATAAATATATATACATATATATATATATTCATTTTAACAATGTGTAACTTATGTATTGCATTTCAGAAATGAGATCCCTTTATTGCCACCGAGAACACCAGGATCAAATCTGGCGTTCCATGAGGTGGACAAATCACTGCAGTTTGCACAGTGGGCGCCCAAAGACCACGCCTTGGTGAGTCAACAGTATTACATTCTAGTTACCTTCAAGGCCACCAGGTGGCTTCAAAGAAAAACTCCTTTTAGGCTTTTAGCCTATTTTTCTTTTTTTGGGAAAATTTGAATGCATTTTCCTAGAAGCATTTTGGTAATGGTTGTCCTTTACTTAATGAAAGCAAAATCTATAACTAATAAACCAAAAAACAATCTGTATTGATACAGAAAATTTACCCTTTAGATTTTTTTTTTCAGGTAATCTCGTCAGGTTGGTATTACATGTAGTTTTTTATCTTTTACTTTTTGAAAAATTTGAATGCATTTTTCTTATAAGCGTTTTAATAAAAGTTGTCCTTTACTTATTGAAAGCGAAATCTAACTGATAAAGTAAACAGAATATTGATACAGACATTTTTCTCCTTATACAACACTCATATTCTTACAAATTGATATCAGAAACTCAAATCTCAGGAGTTTGGAATTTTGATTTATCATCACTTTTTCTGCCATATTGCGGCTTAGTTGTGACTGGCCAGTCTCAACAAATGACGGCTAATGATGTAAAAAATTAAATACCATTTGACAATAGTTTTATTTCATTTTTCCTTTATCATTTTCGCCATTGCAGAGTTTTGTATACAGTTGTAACCAATGACAGCTAATGCTGTATAAGATGAAATACCTTTTGACAATAGTTTTTATTTTATTTTTACTTGTCTTTTTTGCCGTTACAGAGTTTTGTGTACAAAAATAACCTGTACTTCAAGCCAAGGCCCGACCTGACAGCAAACCAGTTGACCTTCAATGGAGGACCCGCTGTGGTCAACGGCATTTCTGATTGGTTGTATGAAGGTAAGGTAAAACGCCATCTACGAGAGAAATATTCAACCCTTCAAATGCTCAGGCTACTTTCGTCCTGCTTTTGGACAAGGACACAAAGATTTTTGATAAAAAAACATCTAAACGCTGTCATATTGGTATTCATTGGATAGCTTTCATGGAGTACTATCAGATGAGTAGCCATATGCCAGGGTTTCTGTCATATTTTATATTTTTGCATCATTTGGTATTGGACAAATTAGCCACAGCAGCGTAAGGGTTAACCCATTCATATCTGTAAGCGTTCGACAATTTTTGCAGTATCTCCCTAGTAAAGTAATTTATAAAAATGTTTGAAGAAGAATTATTCATCACAACTCTATCTACAACTCTCCGTCAAATATTTTGAGAATTTATGCTTCATTTGAAAGTTATTTTCAAAAGTATGACAAGTCCAGACGACACTAGTCAAGTAAATATCAAGGCATGAATGGTTTAATTCCTGTGCCGGTTGACTTACACTGATTGATAGAGTAGAAGTGCAGGAATTAAATGCCTTTACTGTTACAAGCTACTGTATTCGCCCGATTAAGCGCACGGTGCGGGTAGAGGTTGGGAAAATTTTCTGTAGAAGGGATGTTGGCAATCATCCATTTTACCGCACCCCTTCACTGATTGCCGGTCTGAGCGTATTAGCTGTTATTATACCTCACGTGAAGATTCTTGATTCTGATTGGTCAAGGGCCATGGATTAATCGTCATGATTTCCTCACTATTTAGTAACAGGCTGTTGTCCTGCACAGCTAGGGAATTAACATGTTAATCACGGCAACATGCAGCAGGTGATTAACATGTTAATCACCTCTACCGGGCAATGAGCTCGATGCGCATGCGTGCATATCAAACGTCAGCCATCGCCGACGTGAAATCAACAAGGCTGACCGCCTCAAATTTAAAATCGTGCCTAACAGGCACCATGCAACGGATTTTTATCAAATAAAGATAGAATTATACAAACAAATAAGGTATGGTACGAACGTGACTGGTTTTGGGGGGTGTTTCAAGTTATACATATGAGCGCCCAGTTTTCTTGGCGCAGATGCTATTTTATAAATGCTCGGATCTCTAGGTTAGAGTCTTAAAACTGTGATGAGGCCAATATACAGCATATACTAAACAACGGCCAATACCACAGTTAGAGTTGCTCGAACTAATAAAGACAGTAAAAGTACAAACAAACAAATAAGGTTCAGTGTCTTGCTAATACATAAACACATAGATTGATTAAGAGGTGGTACATGTATCAATAAATGCAGTTTAAACGTTTTCTGATACAAATTTTATTTGAAAAAGGAAGCAAACATCGAGTAGACTCATTTGTTCATGTTTTCAGAAATTTTTCTGAGTCAAACTGAAAATTTTCTCCTGTTGTACGTTTTGGGGCTTCTCTTTCACTCTGATGCGTCAATGCAACAATCCATGTTATTGTAATTTGTAAATTTTTAACAAAAGAGTATTTATCCAAAATCTCTGGTGTTTGTCAATTTTCCCCCTTTTGTGTTTTGTATGTTGTTCGGTATAATAAAACAAATATGACATCCCTGTGTGGTGTACAACAGGAATAACTCCCCCTCGAGAGGAGTGTCGCCCTCGGGCTACGCCCTCGGGCGAAAAGATCGTTAATTGGTCAATAGTACGATCATGCGCCGAATATGAACAGTGAGAATGCGAAGGAACTGCTGAAATCACAATTGCGCTTTGCTTTCCCCCTCTAACCGTGAAAAATAGGGGGGGTGCGCTTATTTGGAACCGTGCGCTTAATTGGGCGAATACGGTATTAGAGTAGAGGATTGCATCGCTCTACCATAGGTTTCCAGTAGTTTGGGACACTTCTTATTAATCATGATTCTTGTTGGTTGATTGTGGCCCATGTTTTCTAAAAGGATTCATAGTGTGGTCAACTACCCCTTCTAGTGATTTTTTTCCTAACTTGCTATGTGCACCTGTGCTTTTGAATTATAAATATGGTCTATATCTGCAATATTGTATTTCTGTATCTGTTAATTTATTCAATTCCCGTTTTCAGAGGAGATATTTCATTCCAATGTGGCCCATTGGTGGTCGCCTGAGGCAACCTACATATGCTATGCAACCATTAACGACACAAACGTGCCCAAGGTCAAAATACCCCGGTATGGGCAGTCCACATATACCCTTATGGAGGAGATACCCTATCCCAAGGTCAGTAAACCCCTTTTTAAAAACCCTATAATATCTGTCATGTTGGTCAATTAAGTACGGAAATTATAGTAATGTTCCGAAACATATCTGCCATATTGTTCAATTAAGTTCTAAAATTATTGTTATGTCCCAAAACATATCTGCCATATTGTTCAGTTAAGTACTGAAATTATTGTAATGTCCGAAACATTATCTTTAAATGATAAAGGTAGGGTCTCAGTTGGAATACAAATAATTTTTATTCATGCATAAACAAGAACCTTACACCTTACGCTTCCGCTTACGCCTTTTGTGGTTGACAATAATTTTTAAGATATTTATGATTAAAAGTAATGAATATGATGGTATACTGTAGAACACATATGACACGTGTCCCAAATATAGCGAATTGGGGAGTTTTCGCATCATAGTGTATCTTTATATTAGCGGCGGTACCCGCCGCTGACAGCGCCAGTACATTAAGAAAAAAGTACAGCGTTTATATATATAGCAAAGCTGCACGGAACCACACGCTATGTACGCTATATATAAACAGACGCTAACATTGTGTGTTCTACAGTATATATATCTGTATCTGTGCGTGTATATCTAAATACATGTGGGTGTTTGTTTTCTGTATACGGCTTTAATTGGGAGTGCTAAAAATAGCCCTGATGAGAGTATTTACAAGTGCTATTTTAAATTCACGCATTTAAGCAGTGAGAGAAAGGCCCGTACGAAATGTTCCCACTATTTTACTATAGGATTCCTAGAGGAAATGAGGACCGGGAATCCTATCTGTATTTTGTATGCAAATGAGCAATTTCCTAGTGAATTTCCCAGGTTTTGTGCTGCTATTTCATGGGTCATTTCCTATTCTTTTCCAAGCTTGTATAGGGAATGACTATGGCCTTCCCTTACCCATACCATTGGTTTCCCATTCATTACCTGGATAAATCCGAAACCCTCCCTACATCCTCCCAGACATATCCCAGCTTGTATGGGGAATGGATATGGCCTCCTGCCTACTCATCCCATTGGTTTCCCATTCAACCTAGTCATTTCCAGATTGTTTGCAAGCCCTACCTGCTTCTTCCCAGGCATCTCATAGTGTCATATTCCAATACTTTTCCTGTACTTTCCCAGCTAGTTTCTACAGCACCTTCTTAGTAGGAAAATCTCCCTGATACATTAAATTAAAGAACAGTATTTTTCTGGGGAGGAAATATCAATATCAATCACATAATCAGTTAATCACTTATGAATATTCATAAACAATATATTGAAGTAAATGAAATATTTTACTGTTTATGGATTTGTAGAAGGCAGAAGTTGACAAAATAGGCATTTATTAATATTAATAAATGATTTATCAATATCAAGAAGTGAATAATGATATTATAAATCATTTATTGATATTAACAAATACTGAGCATTTATTAATATTAATAAATGATTTCTTAATATTAATGATTAATTTCTTAATATTAAGAAATCATTTAATAGTAAATCAATTCTTAATATTAATAAATGACATGATTCATTAACATTAATAAATGAGTTATTAATATCAATAAATGATTTATTAATATTAAGAAATGGAAATGATTTATTAATATCAAGAAATGATTTATCAACATTGTGAATAATCATCAAGTATTGATTATCATAAGTTCTTGTTTTCTAAATGTGTTTGACACTGTTTGCCAAAGGAAGTACCTTTTATGTAATTATATTCACTAACCTCTAGATGCTTTTGGTATACCTCATGTGAATAAGTGAGCTCTTCTTGTAAGTAAATATCCCCTCTTTTCTTAATGTTCCAGAAGTGGTTTGTTGATCTTTCTCTTCTTTGATATTACACTCCTACAAAGTCTTTGTTTTCAGAAGATGACTTCAGTAAAAACCTAATTTCTGCAGATATGTTCAAGTAAATTGGATCTGCCTGTGTCATATATGGTGCCAACTTCCAGACAGCTTTAGCAAGTACTGGAAACTTCAGTTTAAAAGGTCAAATGGAAGATTTGAAGTCATCTGTCTAAAGGGGGTGCTTGCTATGTCTGTCATATATATTCATCCATTGTATTTAAACTAGAACCTATTTAAGATGCGCCAGTGAGTATGATAACACATATTTTAAACTCTTGTTTATTTGAAATTGCAAAACATCAGGAATCTTAATAAAACATTCAATAATTGTGCAGTATACTTCCCTCCAAGGAAATGAAGAAGTCCAAGTTGAAGAAGTACAATGTTCATTACATTGTTTCATGTACGCACATGTTGACTGAAAGCCTCTGTTTAATTATTATGTTTCAACGTCGCAACAAATGTTGGAAGGCAGGTCAGGCTTTACACGGGGAGAGGAGTAGAATTCAACCCATTCATTTCTCAGTAGTAATAGACCAAATCACTTCTTCCAACAAGTAGGAAGGTGCAGTTTTCATCATACCCATATCCCATATTCATTTCCTATTAGAGTAGGAGCTAACCTAGACATTTTATACCCTCAAACTGCATCAGTAGGTAGGCTAAGTATTGTAACTATATATTTCCCAGGCCTATAGGATGGAATGGGCAGATCTCCCAACTTTTCCTAAATCATATAGGAGGGTGAGCGATAAAGCACAGTCATTCCCTATACCTGTGATACATGAGCAGGACTTTGTCTATACTTTCCTATATGTAAGCATAGAATCAGGCACAGTCCTACTGATTGCCTTGACTTACAGAGTTTTTGCAGGACCATAATCAGTCATTCCCTAGTTCCACCAGGAAATTTGTATGAAAACAATAAGAACATTGGGAAATATCTGGGAGCATTTCGTACGGGGGAGATACAAAGCTGGATATTCATTTGAAAGATGTTATTTTGGCGCTATCATGGGGTAAATAGCGAAAATTAAATGCCTGTAAAAATACCAGTTATACAGTACCTACATACATATACATGTATATATATAAATATACAGGTGAACTCAAATATGCCGGACCCAGTGGGACCAGGGAAATTGGTCTGTCATATGCAAAATCTCTCATATGCATATGACGGACTCAGTCCGTTATATGCAAGTGTGTATGCTATTGCATTGGGGACCTCATTTGATAAGTATAAAAGTCAAAACAGCGAAAGAATATGCCTGGCTGGACTTTGTCTGCTATGCAAACTCCCAGACGGTGCGAAATGAGTGCTGTCTGGCCGAACGTAACTCAGCACATGTCTTAGTCTCGACGGGAATAAGCCGACTGCTAGACACGTGTTTGTCCGGCATACACAATGCTAATTACATCGTAAATAGCATCGTGTGTGCAGTGATATTGGTGCGTGGTAGCCGAGTTCCGTCATACGGAATCCGGCCTACGCATGGTCCAATACACGTTCTTGATATGCATGGGACTGGGACCAAGCATATTGTCCATCATAGCCGAAAGTCCGGCGTACAGTGGTCCGTCATATCCGAGTTCACCTGTATATACATATGGATCTGTATGCAAATGATTTGTTATTTTAGGCTGGTGACAATCGACCGAACATTTTACCTGTCATCACGATCTCCGTTGTCAACATCAAGAACGATAAGGTGACTCCCGTCATCCTGCTGCCACCTAGTGAGTTCCGAAACAAGTACGTAAGCAGTTCCCTCCATTTTCGTTATTTATCACATTGATATTACTGTAACATTTATCAATATAAGATAGTGCAGAATTAAGACATACAAATCTGTTATTTACCAGTTTTGAAATCAGCACAAACTTTATAAGTAGTGACAATAAGATGATATTGCCATATATATATATATATATATATATATATATATATATATATATTGAGGTATGGAAAATTATGAAAATAGATGGTGCCCCAACTGAATTTTAGCCAATAATTATAATCCCCATGTTTTTTCCCTTTTTTCAGTATATGCTATTTATAATGTGTCTCCTGGTATTCGATATATGGATTTTCTCCTTTTCTACAGTATATAGTGTGTATAAGGCCTAAAAAATAGTCTGTTTCCTGTAACCCTATCCTAAAAAGATTTTACTCAAAAAAATCCCTACCGGAAAGTTTTTCTGCCCTTCCAACTCGCAAAAAACATTAAAGTCATGCATAAACACACATTTCTTAAATAAAAAATAATCCAAAATAAAACTATTTTACTGACCTACCTATACCCTGTTTTGTTCAGACCGTTACAGTAAAGAAAAACAAATTCTAGACCTAATATATCTTTTTGTCTTTCGAATATGGATTTTTCCCTTTCTTCAGTATGTGATATGTATAATGTATCTCTTTGTCTTTAATCCAATGATGCTTAAGAGTTCCTCCAGCAATTGTCGTCTGGATCTATGATACTTTTGAAAATAACTTTGGAACTAACAATGATTTTACCAACTATTTCTAGGAGAGTTGTTGGTAATGTCCTGATTAACATTTCTACGTCAAAGATTTCCTTAAGTATGTTTTCCCTTAAATGATCTCATCAAAATTGTCTGTCTGATTTGGCTGTTGTGAGTATTAATGGGTTAATATATGTATTTTCTCTCCCGTTGTTTAGGGAGTACTATGTGAACATGGTGCGCTGGCGAGATGACGCCCATGTGGCGGTCGCGTGGCTTATGAGGGCGCAGAACTACTCCGTTATTACCATCTGCGACGCCGAGTCGGGATACTGTCAGCGGGTGAGTAAAAACTTACGACCATTCCCTTCATCTTAGATGACCAAAAACATGTGGATTTGAAACCAGCCGGTCAACCTGAACATGCTAGCTATCCTCAACCAGTGTCAATTAATAGCCGCTATTAGGCCAGAATTGGTGCTCTGGGCACCCCCAGCTGGTGGTGGAGATAAGGTTTCTCTGTAATGTAATCGATGCGAGAGCCCTGATTGGTCCTTGTTCCCACATGACCTCGCGCTGCTGCCTTATCTGGTACTCCTGGCATGAGTCTAGCATGTAACTATAGGGCGTATAGTAATTGGTCTCTCGCTACATATCCATTCTTTTCTTAATCCAAGCCTTCATGTACTGTATACCTTGTTAATATTGCAACAGGTTAATGAATGAGTAAAAACCATCTGCAACAGCGACGCAGGATACTGTTAGTGAGTGAGTAAACATACAGTAACGTCAAAGGCTTATGAGACAAAGGATTTCAACTTCTAGTAGATGATTCCTAATGTCTGTGGCCAGGAGAATCTATAAATAGAACCCGGTTCCTGTATGCATGGGACACTTCAGGGGGGGGGGGGGGGGGAACTGGAGGAGAATGCTTCATGTTACCAGCCGGTGGTCGTTAAAAGTTGTTAATCTCGTTAAACGGCAATAAAAGTACTGGCCTTTGGGCTGGGGTGTTGGCTATTTTTATACCTTAAAAGCATTTGGTTGTGTATATTGGCATTATAGCAGTTTCCGCTAAGTTAAACGCCTTTGTCTCATAAGCCTATGGTAACGTCGATGAATTAAATTTCAAATTCCAAAATTCCTTTAATGAAGTTGCAAATCCTGTGGCATACAGTACATACATTTAATTTCTTCAGTGAGTATAAATGGAATAAAAAATGACAATCAAATCATATTTCTCACTTTGCCATGATTGCTCATTTCCGTGTATTCACTAAACTCATTTCTGTGAATTGAAAAGTCGTTCTTATTTTTTTCAGAACTTGAGGGAACGTAGTGATGAATATGATGGATGGGTCGAAAGGGTAAGAAAATAATTATTGAATATGATTATCATTTTGTTTGCTTTGAAATATTTTCAATGTACGCCATTGCCCCATTAGTTAGGACCTAATTTGTTCATATAGGGCCACTCCAATTTATTCACTTGTTTTACGTGCTCAGGAGGTAGGAAATGAGCCATTTTGGAATTAAAAAAAAGTTGAAAAATGTGACTTTTTTTATTTATTTTATTTTTTTTAGAGTCTGACGACTAGGACTGGTAGGGATATGTTTCTACCAGCCTATTCTCAACTAAATAAAATCAATCAATCTATTAATCCCTGTAACCTGAAGGGTGGGAGGTATACCTCCTCAAGTCTGAGGCTCTACTACAGCAATGATAGCTTCCTGTAGTTGATTGAATCACACTTACAAAGAATATTCTTAAAACTTGCACTTTTTTTATTTATTTTTTTGGAGTCTGACAGAAAATTTCAAAACCACTTTCGTCCGTAAGACACCAAAGATGACTTTTTTTTCTTTTTTTTTGGAGTCTGACAGGATTTTTTTTCCAAAAAAAGCTTGTAAGACAAGTAATTAAATTGGAGTGGCCTAGTGGGAAAATGCTGAGGGAAGAATGGTTACGGAGAACTTTTATTAATTGATGGTTAATTTACCAGAGTGATTTCAACTCTGTGGCCTGAAGCATAAAAAATATATACATCATTAAATCTGACGACCACAGCAACAAATCAAACATGTATTTGTTCATTTTACCCTCATGAAAAAAAGATTATCATTATTATTATTAGTAGTAGTAGTAGTAGTAGTAGTAGTAGGAGTAGAAGTAGTATTTTTGTTGTTGTTGTTGTTGCAGTTGTTATCATTATTATTATTATATTTATTATTATTATTATTATTATTATTATTATTATTATTATTATTATCATTATCATTATTATTATTATTATTATTATTATTATCATTATCATTATTATTATTGTTATTATTATTATTATTATTATTATTATTATTATTATTATTGTCATCGTCATCATCACCATCACTATTTTGTTACTATTATTTTCAATATAATAATTGTTATTGTTATCATTATTATTAGTAGTAATCATAGTAGTAGTATCATCAGCATCAGCATCACCATCATCAATTACTTTCATATTTATCATTGTTATTAATATTATTATAATTATTTTAATAATTATTGTTATCATCATTATTATTATTATTATTATTATTATTATTATTATTATTATTATAATCATTATTCTCATTATTATTTGTATTATTATTATTATTATTATTATTATTATTATTATTATTATTATTATTATTATTATTAAAATTATTATTATTATTATTATTATTATTATTATTATTATTATTATTATTATCATTAATATTATTATTATTATTATTATTATTATCATTATTATTATTATTATTATCATTATTATTATTTTTATCATTACTATTATTATTATCATCATCATCATCATTATTAAAGTTGGTGATAATACAATATCACTATATGATAGTGAAATGTGATACGTTTCTGCTTCCAGACGGAGCCATTCTTCAGCAAAGCGCCTACTGAAGAGAGACCGTATTTCATCATACTCCCTGTACGCGACCGATCAGCCGGACACTTCAAGCACGTCGCAAAGGTCACTTCTCCGGTATGTCTTTTAACCCTTGTCTCACTGGATTGCTGGATGTAGCCTACCCTGGCAACTGCATTGTCGTTGGTTCCCATGGACAAAATGGACCATTGGGGATTTGAGGGGCACAACTCGAATTTTGAGGAGTTACCTCCTACTTGCCATATGTCAAAGTGAAGGTCTAGGGAGGGTTTTTAAAAAAGCTGCTTTGGGTCATGTACAGGCTCTGGATGGTATTCTATTGAGTAACTTATATGATAGACCGATATATCTGACTCTACATTTGCCTAGATGTTGATTTTCTATTTTCATTTGGATGTATGGACGTTTATTTGATATGTTCAGGATCTCGCTGGCATTAACTGGAGTCAGGAGACCGGCAGTGTAAAGAAATTACTGATTGAACCAGCAAAATTACAGCAGAAGTTTTTGGGACATCTGCGAGTGTGCGCCTGCAAAAAACAATCCATATTCATTCTAACCATTCTTATGTACTAGCTCTATGCAATTCTACCGATATCATGCTGGAGTCAGTCAACAACGAATGAAATGGTTCTCGAGGCGAAAGAAACACCGACATGTTGCTCGTGATTTTCACATAGCTTAACAGATATTTCGGTCTACTTATAGGAATGGTCATTAGCAGGTCAGAAACTGTGCATCGGGATGTTTCCTTGCTACGCACAGCAGGTTAGTTAGAGTCTCGCCGATATTTCTGGGTTCAGTGGGACCAGGGTAATAACCCTTCCAATGCTGAGGCTACTTTCGTCCAAAGCACAAGGACGCACAGATGTTTGAAAACCATCTTAACCCTGTCATGCTAGTATTCATTGGAAAGCTCGCTGAGTTTTTTCACTTGAGTACCCATGTGCTAAGGATTCAGTCATTTTTCATGTGTTTTTAGAGGTTGACCTTCAGGTCAACCTTTATAGTTATCGTAGTTGTTGTCTCATGGTTTCTGAATGATTCTATGTTGGTTTTTGCAATTTTGTATGTTGTCTCATAGTGGATTTTTAGAATTTCTAGCCGAATGATCTGGTGAGTGGGAAGTGGTATTTTTGTTTCGTTTTTTGTTTCTGTTTGCATTTTGTTTGTAGTTTTGAATGTTCTTTTTTGTTTTGGGCTGGGTTGTTTAGTTTATGTTTTATGGGATATTGTTTGTGCATTCTTTATTTTCTTTATGCTCCTGGTTCCTGGCTCTACACTGCTGACTGTGACACGGGAGATCTGGGTTCAAACCCTGGCCGGTGACATTTTTTTTTCACAACTTTTTTTTTTTGTGGAGAGAAAATATAATTTCATTTTTCCATGACCATTTGAAAGAGAAACCAAATGATTTATATTCCCATTTTTTTGCAAAAAAACAAAAAAAAACACAATTTCCACAACCATATTTTGGGATAAGAAAATGAATATGTCCACACATACATTCTTACACACACAAAAGGTCATAAGTGGATTTGCATGAACTGATGCGTATGCCCCTTTTGGGGGGATTGTGAGCGACTGCCTCATTGATATGCTGTCATTGTTTCACTGTTGAAGGCACTGTTGTTACGGTAATAAGTTGTTGAAAATACTTTTGCCTAGGGGATGTTTTGGTTCATAAAAACATATCTGGGCAGCTTTTGTGGCCAGAGAGGCAGGAATGCAGTATGATTTTACTCTATTGGGATGACTAGACTTTTCCTTTTGCCCATACCAACCTTACATCAGACCACTCAGCCAATGTCATAAAGACATACTACTCAGACCATGACCAAATATATATAACAAATAAATAACCAAACAAAACCACAAACACAATCACATAAACCAACAGACAAAAGGACACACCCAAAATAACAAACACAAAAAGAACTAATAACAAAACAACAAAAAATTAAAAGAAATTAAAAACAAAAAGACTCAGCAAAGAATCAACCTCTTGACGCCACAGACGTCTATCTTGTTTGTATTATTTTTTATTGGCCAAATTAGCCACCAGCACCATAATGATTTATTTCACAGTGCTAGCATAGAATTCTGATTTAGTCATTTGTATTGTGATGAAAATGTCTTCATATGTTTCGATGTGGACGTATCTTTTTAACTGTTTCAGACTATGGAAGAAGGCACTAGGACCTTCCTGACGGTGGGCACATGGGATGTTAAAAAGATAGTTGGCTTTGATGACGTCACAAGCACCTTGTAAGTACATTTCCCAGCTTAACCCTTCCAATGCTCAAGCTACATTTGTCTAAAGCACAAGGATACAAAGGTTTTTAAAAACCCTGTCATGATGGCATTCATTGGATAGCTCTCATTCAGTACTCTCAGATGAGTACCCATATGCCAGGGTTATTTTTCAGGGTATTTGCATCATTTTCCTTGGCCAAATTTGCCACCAGCAGCATAAGGGTTGATTTCTTTAGATTATTTTACCTATATATTACCTGTGTACTTATAGTTTCATATTTTTGTGTGATTTTCATTCTACCGTCGAGGTTTTACCTCACCTGCGGTACAGATCCTTGTAAGATGTACTTGTGGTCATTTTCTGAGCATAACTTGTAATATAGTGTCATATTTTTTCTCATTTTTTGTACGATTCTGTTTTACATTCTAGGTTTTACCTGACGCCCGGTACAGACCCTCGTAAGATGCACCTGTACAGTGTGGGGACCAATGATCGTACAGAGAATTACCGCGTAAGCTACTGTCTCACGTGCGACATGCCGGACGACTGCCAGTACGTGGACGCAAGATTCACGACGAGCGGGAAATTCTATATCCTGGAATGCCTGGGACCTGGAGTCCCCTACGCCTTACTGCGAAGCACGATCAAGGAATACGATAATCGTAAGTCGCACGTTAATGTTTATTGGTTTGGGGTAACTGCTACTACAACTATTTTTGCTACACTACTCTAGCTATTTCAAAGCATTCACAGATGTGGTGCACTCTTGGTGTGACACCCTCATAACTAAGTAATAATTTTGGGAAAATGTAACTGAAAGTTGCTTTTGTCTCTGATTGTTCTGAAAATTCCTCTTCATTGTCTTAAAAAACATTTTTATGATATATGTGATGAGTTATCACCAAAGTTGTGTGTGTATATATATATATATATATATATATATATATATATATATATATATATATATATATATATATATATATATATATATATATATATATATATATATATACACACACACATATATATATATATATATATATATATATATATATATATATATATATATATATATATATATATATATATATATATATATATATATATATATATATATATTATGTATATATATATATATATTACCCTGTATATATTTATACATCCTTGAATTTTCCTAGCATTATCCAAGGATTTCCAAGCAATATTTTGGGTAGGGTAATTAACTGTTTCTGCATATTACGTTTGAGTAATTAAATCTAGCTGCGCCTTCCAAAGCTATTCTTGATGCTTGATGTTTGTGGTTCTTTTCAGAGACCTATTACCTAGGGGGCAATGATAGTAAGTCTGAACCCCCTTGCATGTTGTGCCCCCTTTTGGACAACCATCGAACTAAGTATTGATAACCTAGAAACCTCCCACCCCCTTCTCTAGATCAGATGAATAGAGATGTTATTATTATCATTCAGGGCTCGAAATTAGGGGGTGCCAGGAGCCCAGGGCTCCCTCGAATTCTCCTGCGGCTCCCTCAAATTTCTGCAGGGAGCCCAAGGATGTACTGGTTTCTATACACAACACCTTCAGGTAGCTTTTGAAGATGCAATTGGGCTCCCTGGAAAAAAAACTCAATTTCGAGCCCTCTCATCATTATCATTTTTATTATTACCATGATTATGTGGTGGTGTTAATTGTATACCAATCCCTAGCCCCCAGTAATTACCTTAATTACCTTAATTACCTTGAGATGAATCTCGTTAGTATACCTGTATATACAGTCCCAAAGAGATGTGGTTTTTGAGTACCTATGATTTCATACATTTCATATGTCATTCCTTATTTGGTATGGTATAGGATGTACATATTCCAACATTGTTTAACTGTTTAACTACTAGAAGTCTGTGCACAGTCCAAGCAAGCTCACTTCATTAACTCTTTAACACAATTCATTAACTTGCCATCACTTCTTTCTCCTTATATGGTCATTTTTTGGCCCTTAATACACCTTATTCCATATATGGCAAAATCGCTTCATCATAAAATTTCTCCTTTTATGGCCATTTCTTTATTTCATATATGGCCAAATCACTTCATAACATTTCTCCTTTTATGGTCATTTCTTGGCCCTTAATACACTTTATTCCATATATGGTCAAATCACATTATCATAAATTACTTCAGTCCAAATATTACTTAAAGCTTGCATTATTTATTCTTAATACTAATCATATTAAGTCACAATTTATTCAGTGTCACATGACTGTCCATATGTGGAAATCTTGGCTTATTTGTTTCCTTATTAGGATGTAATTTTATAATTAACTCCTCTGTGAATATAAACGGTTTTCAATTATTTCCATATAAGGATATACTGTCATTATCATAATCAAAATAATTTGAATAACAAATCTCCCTCAATAATCTGTTCCTTAAAAGGATGTACCTCAGTCATAATGTTATTTCAGCTCATATTTATCACATATTTTTATTGCCATATTATCGACACATTTCATGTGTATATATGTATATATATATATATATATATATGTATATATATATATATATATGTATATATATATATATAGATATATATATATATATATATATATATATATATATATATATGTATATGTATATATATATTATTATGTATATATATATATATATATATATATATATATATATATATATATATATATATATATATATATATATATATATATATATATATATATATATATTTATATAGATATAGATATATATATGTATATATATGATTATATATATATATATAATTATATATATATATATATATATATATATATATATATATATATATATATATATATATATATATATGTATATATGTATGTATATATATATATATATATATATATATATATATATATATATATATATATATATATATATATATATATATATATATATATAATGAATGTTCCTTTTTATCATCAGTATTTTAATAGAAATGAGTGACTGATTGCTTATATTCCATCTGTTGGATCCTCATTGGTGAATAGAAGATAGTTACATTTTTGGGGGATTTTTTTCTCACTCTTTCTATCACTTTGTGCTTACCTGTGACTTGCTATCACTTAACGGTGGAGAAAACTTGATTTTCCAAGGAAAACCATTGAATCACGGTTGACATTACTCAAGTGGGATTGAAATCTTAGACCTTGCAAATATGTGTAACATTGCAATCAGGTATTGGACTTCTCAGCCGTTGAGGTAGCCCTTTGTTACATTGTTACATTATACCTGTGAACTGCTAATTAACCCCAACTATCATTACATTCATTCAATGATGCTTAGGGCTATCACTGTTTGATTTTCTTTTCAATGTTTGATTTTTTAAAAAATTTTCGTATGCATTTAATACAATGCATTCATATGTCAATAAAAACGCCGCTCGCGCAATAATGGAAAATCACTAAGCATTGGTAGATTTTTCATAATCATATCTTTAGTGTCCTGTCTCACTTCTTTCTTCTTATTACAATGGGATGAGATAAGTGAAGCATGCCACTATGGAAATGTGCTTTTCAGTGACATGTTGAAACCAGATGGGAGGCAGCTCTGTCAATAGTTATTGCTCACTGCCACTCCAATAAGTTTCTTTTTTTACTTTCTCAATATTTGGATTCGTCGATATGCATATTGACATGTGACAGCAGACAGCATTGTGTGAGAAGTGAATTGATTCATCTGTATGGGCCATATTAATGTCACCCATTGTGATACCAACATAAAAAAAACTTTTCCTTTTATGGGCGGGTGTTACTGTGATAACCTTACCTTATATGGTCAAAATTGCTTCCCTTCCATACCATATAAGGTCAATACCATCAGATGAATGCTTTAATTGATTTGCAGTAATGTTATCTTTCCTCTGATGGTATTCAGGTAATCCATGCTTGGGAGTTCCTTTTAACATTGTTGTTTGGATCTATGATACTTTTAAAAATAACTTAAACATTAAGAATAATTTACAAAATATTTGAAGAGAGCAGTTTGAAATGATTTAATCAACATTTATACTCCAATTATTTGATAGATATGCTTTGCTTGAAAGATTTTGCCAAAATTGGCTGGCTGCTTTTGGTCTTTGCAAGCACTTTTTTCCTACCATTGGCAACACATATAATCTTAGTGTTCCACAGAATACAATTGTTGCTGATTATTTTTTACTCCTTTGCAAATGTAAGTGTGGACATTAGCAATACTTAATCCTTCCAGTGCTGAGGCTACTTTTGTCTAAAGCTAAAGGATGCAAAGTTTTTTGCAAACCATCTAAACCCTGCCATGTTGGTATTCATTGGAAAGATCTCGCTGAGTACTCTCAGATGAGTACCCATTTGCCAAGGTTTCAGTTATTTTTCAGATTTTTTGCATCATTTTATATTGGCCAAATTAGCCATCAGCAGCATAAAGTTTAAACTATATTACAATCTATTAGGTCATTATTCTCAGGGCATCCCTATCCAAATGTAGCTGAGAATCCTAGGAAATCCTAGGATAGTGCTAGGAATATCCCAGGTGTCCCAGTTAAAATGTGTAAGGGATGTGTCTTTCATAAATTCATTTATTGTTCATAGTGAATAAGATTCCTAAACTAATCCAAAGTTATGCTGACAATATGAAGAGTTCCTATTATGATTTTCTAATATTTACGGCAAAATAAAATGTTTAACAAAATCTATGATAAATTATCAGGTATCTTGTCACCATTAACTACTGGTTTCTTATTCCTGTGTATCTGAACTCGGAGTTGGAGCTTGTTTAGACAAAATAGATGCATTTAAGTATGCATTCCGTTAAAACATAAGTGTATAAAAATTCAAAAATCAAAAATCAAAATTGTTGAAGAATATAAGTTTAAAAAATTAGATGATGTTTTTTTTTTTTTGTTAATTTTCTTGACCGTAATAGCAAATACTTATTTTAAGACTTCCTATACAAGACAGAGATGGATATTAAATACAATAATGCGGTATGGAAGAAATACCAATGGTTAATACTCGATCAAGAGAACGATACATTCAATATAAAAAAAAGATTTGCGGAGATGGAAATATATTTTTGTTACTTCTTCCAACAACTGCAGGTATTTGATAACGACTATAACTCCCAAGGCTAACAAAATAACTGATAGCATGTTTTATATATATATATATATATATATATATA
>OZ012699.1:6414186-6434186 GCA_963942565.1 Maea johnstoni
GAGCTAGAGACAGAGGACAATATGAGTAAGTGATTATTAACCAATACCATAAATTCTCAGTAATTTGGGACACTCTTTAATAATTATAGAGTTCTATGAGCTAGAGACAGAGGATAATATGAGTAAGTGATTATTAACCAATACCATAAATTCTCAGTAATTTGGGACACTCTTTAATAATTATAGAGTTCTATGAGCTAGAGACAGAGGATAATATGAGTAAGTAATTATTAACCAATACTATAAATTCTCAGTAATTTGGGACACTTTAATGATTATAGAGTTCTATGAGCTAGAGACAGAGGACAATATGAGTAAGTGATTAACTATACCATAAATGCTCAGTAATTTGGGACACTCTTTAATAATTATAGAGTTCTATGAGCTAGAGACAGAGGATAATATGAGTAAGTAATTATTAACCAATACTGTAAATTCTCAGTAATTTGGGACACTCTTTAATAATTATAGAGTTCTATGAGCTAGAGACAGAGGACAATATGAGTAAGTGATTGACTATACCGTAAATGCTCAGTAATTTGGGATACTCTTTAATAATTATAGAGTTGTATGAGCTAGAGACAGAGGACAATATGAGTAAGTGATTATTAACCAATACCATAAATTCTCAGTAATTTGGGACACTCTTTAATAATTATAGAGTTCTATGAGCTAGAGACAGAGGATAATATGAGTAAGTGATTATTAACCAATACCATAAATTCTCAGTAATTTGGGACACTCTTTAATAATTATAGAGTTCTATGAGCTAGAGACAGAGGATAATATGAGTAAGTAATTATTAACCAATACTATAAATTCTCAGTAATTTGGGACACTTTAATGATTATAGAGTTCTATGAGCTAGAGACAGAGGACAATATGAGTAAGTGATTAACTATACCATAAATGCTCAGTAATTTGGGATACTCTTAAATAATTATAGAGTTCTATGAGCTAGAGACAGAGGATAATATGAGTAAGTGATTATTAACTAATACCGTAAATGCTCAGTAATTTGGGATACTCTTTAATAATTATAGAGTTCTATGAGCTAGAGACAGAGGACAATATAAGTAAGTGATTAACTATACCGTAAATGCTCAGTAATTTGGGACACTCTTTAATAATTATAGAGTTCTATGAGCTAGAGACAGAGGACAATATGAGTAAGTGATTATTAACCAATACCGTAAATTCTCAGTTATTTGGGACACTCTTTAATAATTATAACAGAGTTCTATGAGCTAGAGACAGAGGATAATATGAGTAAGTGATTAACTATACCGTAAATGCTCAGTAATTTGGGATACTCTTTGATAATTATAGAGTTCTATGAGCTAGATACAGAGGATAATATGAGTAAGTGATTATTAACCAATACCGTAAATTCTCAGTAATTTGGGACACTTTAATAATTATAGAGTTCTATGAGCTAGAGACAGAGGACAATATGAGTAAGTGATTAACTATACCGTAAATGCTCAGTAATTTGGGATACTCTTTAATAATTATAGAGTTCTATGAGCTAGAGACAGAGGATAATATGAGTAAGTGATTATTAACTTATACCGTAAATTCTCAGTAATTTGGGACACTCTTTAATAATTATAGAGTTCTATGAGCTAGAGACAGAGGATAATATGAGTAAGTGATTATTAACCAATACCGTAAATTCTCAGTTATTTGGGACACTTTAATAATTATAGAGTTCTATGAGCTAGAGACAGAGGATAATATGAGTAAGTTATTATTTACCAATACCATAAATTCTCAGTAATTTGGGACACTCTTTAATAATTATAACAGAGTTCTATGAGCTAGAGACAGAGGATAATATGAGTAAGTGATTATTAACTAATACCGTAAATGCTCAGTAATTTGGGACACTCTTTAATAATTATAGAGTTCTATGAGCTAGAGACAGAGGATAATATGAGTAAGTAATTATTAATCAATACCGTAAATTCTCAGTAATTTGGGACACTCTTTAATAATTATAGAGTTCTATGAGCTAGAGACAGAGGATAATATGAGTAAGTGATTATTAACCAATACCGTAAATTCTCAGTAATTTGGGACACTCTTTAATAATTATAGAGTTCTATGAGCTAGAGACAGAGGATAATATGAGTAAGTGATTATTAACCAATACCGTAAATTCTCAGTAATTTGGGACACTCTTTAATAATTATAGAGTTCTATGAGCTAGAGACAGAGGACAATATGAGTAAGTGATTATCTACAGTACAGACATTTAATTCCTGCATCAGGCAACCGGACGTCTGCCAGTGCCTGGTTGTAGAAACAACCATGGATAACATGTCAAAAATAAGCCAAGCACAACATTGACCCAGATAGTTTCTTGCGAATCAAAGCTACGTTCAGTTGTGAGATCATCCATGCACCCATGGCCAGGAAACTGGGTGTCAAACATTATGCCAGGGCAGCGCACAAATTTAGTGCAGGAATTAAATATCGACACTGTAATACCATAAATTCTCAGTAACTTAATGGGACACTCTTTAATAATAACAGAGTTCATTGAGCTAGAGGCAGAGGATAATATGAGTAATTATCAACCAATACCGTAAATTCTCAGTAATTTGGGACCCGATTAATAATTATAACAGAGTTCTATGAGCTAGAGACAGAGGATAATATGAGTAATTATCAACCAATACCGTAAATTCTCAGTAATTTGGGACCCAATTAATAATTATAACAGAGTTCTATGAGCTAGAGACAGAGGATAATATGAGTAATTATCAACCAATACCGTAAATTCTCAGTAATTTGGGACCCGATTAATAATTATAACAGAGTTCTATGAGCTAGAGACAGAGGATAATATGAGTAATTATCAACCAATACCGTAAATTCTCAGTAATTTGGGACCCAATTAATAATTATAACAGAGTTCTATGAGCTAGAGACAGAGGATAATATGAGTAAGTGATTATTTACCAATACCGTAAATTCTCAGTAATTTGGGACACTCTTTAATAATTATAGAGTTCTATGAGCTTATATATATAGAGAGACAGGATAATATGAGTAAGTGATTATTAACCAATACCGTAAATTCTCAGTAATTTAATAGTTATGATTTTATGGGTTCAGGGTAGCCCATGCTTTCAGAAATTTCTTGATGTTGTATCCGCAAGATTTACAGATAGGTCCATTTTTTCTGAAATGGAAACAGATTTCCCATTGATAATTCTTAGTGGCTCAAATTCCTAAGAATTTACGGTACATGTTTTATGCTTACATTGCTGAGGCTACTTTCGCCCAAGCACAAGGACGCAAAGATTTTTGAAAACCATCTATGTTGGTACTCATTGGAGATCTCTCGCTGAATACTCTCAGATGAGTACCCATATACAGGTGAACTTGGATATGACGGACCACTGTACAACAGATTTTTGCATATGACGGACTATTGATGCTTGGTCCCAGTCCGAAGCATATCAAGTATTCGTCATATGTACACGACGGATTTTGCATATGACGGACCAATTTTCCTGGTTCCAGTGAGTCTGTCATATCCAAGTTCACCTGTACTATGGTTTCGCTCATTTTTCAGATTTTTGCATCATTTGTATTGGTCAAATTAGTTACCAGCAGCTTTGGAACGGTTAAGAGTTTCTCTTGATATTATTGTCTGGATCCAAGATATTTTTGACAATAACCTGGGAATTAAGAATCATTTTGTAAATTATTTGAAGGAGAGTTGTTGGTGGTTTTCTAATCAACTTTTCTCCTTTAAATATTTTTCCCAACTGCAGTTTCATTTGATAGATTTCATCAAAGTATATATATATATAAATATATATATATATATATATATATATATATATATATATATATATATATATATATATATATATATATATATATATATATATATATATTATATATATATATAAATATATATATATATATATATATATATATATATATATATATATATATATATATATATATATATATATATATATATATATATATATATATATATATATATATATATATATATATATATATATATATATATATATTTATATATATATATATATATATATATATGTATTATCATTATTGTTATGACATGTTTTCCAGAGTTCTGGGCCAAGATGTTGCTGCCCCCTCATCTTAAGAAGGAACATATTGTGAGGTACCCAGTGCTACTAAATGTGTAAGTGAAGTTTATTTATGTTCTTTATTAATTTGTCATATTGTATTGTTTATTGATCATATGAGACATATGACATTATATTGAGATACAAAATAATCATTTGTTGAGATGTAGTAAACACAAAAAAGAGAAATTATCCCAACCAATGAAATGATACAATGCAATAAGACCTTGGAGATGTGAACATCTTGGGACAAGGGTAAACCTTTTCACATTAGCGGATGTTTTTCACATCTCAGAGGCCTTTTGAAAATGTTAATGGGAAAATGTTCCAAAAGGGAAAAAATAAAAATTTATTTTCACGCCCCAAAGGGTGGTTGTGAAAATAATAAAGAAATGATTTGCTCTTTCACATGGTCAGAATTTTTTTTAAAATTTCCCTCCCTAATAAAATTGTAGTGAAAATAAAAAATTATATATTTGCTCTTTTACATTTGGTTCATCATAGAGTGCTACATTGTACATATTTATATATTTCAGATATGGCAGTGTGGGGTCACAGGGGGTTACACTGAAGTACGAGAGGCCCCCGTGGGGGGATTTTCTCACCAGTTCCCAGAATATCATCTACGCCCAGGTTGACGTCCGAGGGACAGGTGGGCGGGGCCTAAGGTTCATGAACGCCCTCTACAAGAAACTCGGAAACGTAGAGGTGAAGGACACGATAGCGGCCGCCCGTAAGATGACGGAACTTCCGTTCATTGACGGAAACAAGATGTGTGTCTTTGGATGGGTATGTTGTATATGTCTATTCCTAAATAAATGGAAAGAAAGTCTGAAAAATATGCTAGGATATATATATGTATATATATAAATATATATATATATATATATATATATATATATATATATATATATATATATATATATATATATGTATATATATATATATGTATATATATATATATATATATATATATATATATATATATATATATATATATATATATATATACATATACATATATATATATATATTCTTATCATTTCAAATTTTTATTTATTGTTTACTCGCGATATGTAAATACATGAAAGAGGTTTAACTTGTAATATGTGTGATGCTTGAAGCAGATTTTTTATTTCATCACTCAAAACGTGTTTCCAATTCTTATTATACCTCACGTGAAGATTCTTGATTCTGGTTGGTCGAGGGCCATGGATTAATGGTCATGTTTTCCTCACTCTTTTAAGCGACAGGCTGTTGTCCTCACTCCTTAGCAACAGCTATGAACTAATCGATTAGTTCATAGCAACAGCTATGTACTAATTGATTAGTTACCGCTAGCCCAAAGAATACCCACGAACACCCACAGAGTTTGCCTAGTGACCTACCGGTGAAACTAGTTCAGGTGGGCGGGGCCTAAGAGCCCTCGAGTAACAATCCTCTCTCGGGGAAGTTATTCCTGGTGGACACCCCACAGGGATGTCAAATTTGTATATCATAGAATGCTGTTATTCATATGATCAAACTTTTTTTTTAAATGTTTGCATATAGCAATCAAGATTTTATACACAATTAACTCATTTTTTGCATTTTTTCCAGTCATATGGTGGATTTGTAGCAGCACATATTCTGGCACAAGGATCTGGAATGTTCAAGTGTGGTATTGCTGTGGCTCCTGTGACAGACTGGAAGTACTATGGTGAGTGTCATCTAGACCTGTTATACTTTCAAAAATAACTATCGAATGAAGCATAAATTTGCAAAATATTTGAAGGAGGGTTGCAGATTGAGTTCTGATGAACAACTTTCCTTGAAATATTTTCTAAATATTGCGTTTTTTAGAGAGATATCACCAAAACTGTCAGGTGGTTTTGGCTGCTACAGGCATGAATACTGGCTAGAATTTCAAACTCCTATTAAGGAACTGTTAATTTGTACTTTCAGACTTAAATGTTTTATGAAATTACTATACTATAAAATTACTATTTCTTTTGTATGTTAAATTATTTTTCATGCATGCAACATGTAAAAAAATTGAAATGTTTGCAGAAATTCAAAAAAAAAGCTGCTGTTAATTTTCAGATGTGGCATTCACTGAAAGATACATGAAAACCCCTCGGGAGAACTGGAATGGATATGATGTAAGTTTTTCATTTAGATGAGATATGAGATTAATTTGGGGATAATGTGCGATTTTAAACCATTTACACTCAGAGCAACCAAAAGAGGCCTAATGATTTCGGAAATATTTGAAGTATTTTCTTTAAAAAAACATTTGAAGGAGAAACGCTGGCAGAAAAAGAGACGATAATGGATATTTTAAAATTTCACACACTGGCATATATTGATACGATACTAGGGTTGGGGATCGGTTGCAATTTCATGATCGATAATCAGTTACAGCCAACTGATCGATTATCGATCATAATCAGTTCATCGCACTTTTGTAGTAATTGGGTACTAGAGGTCTAGAGCCTAATAATAAGTGATAGTCTGTGACAATTACTTGCTATTAGCACCTACCTTAACTTCGTTTTGAAGTGTTTTTGGAGCTGTTTCATAGGAAGAAAGCTGACAACTTGTCTCTCATTTAGTTCTATATCTTGCCACTAGGTGTCACCTTTTCCGATCATCATCGATTGTCAGTTTTGTAATCGATTAATCAGAATCAGAGAGGTAAACGATTGATTATCGATTATAATCGATGATTGTCCCAACCCTATACGATACACAACAACCACTCAATGTAGAGTCTGCCAGATTGTGGAGGCAGTGGTTAATGGCTGTATGCAGTATTCATGTGACTCCAATTGGCTAGACTTTTGTTCTGCCCTTCAAAATGTATATTGGGCAATTTTATAAAGACAGGATTTTAAAATAGCGCTTATAGGCGTAGCGCTATTATCGCTATATTAGTGTTCCCGCTATACTTAAGTGATTTACAGTATTCTAGGCAGACTCTACATTGAGTGGTTGTTGTGTATCCGCGTACTTAAGTACTTGACCGCTGATCCCTAGTGAGTCTGGCTAACTGTAATTTTATGTGGGTAAAAATCAACAGTGGGGTTCTCGCAACACTATAATTAGGTCACGCTATCAAGGGCAGTACCGTAATTGCGCTATATAATGTTCACGCCATACTTAAGTAATTTACAGTATGTTTTTTTTTGTTTTTTTGTAGATGGCGTCGGTGATCAAGCGAGCCCGATCGGGCGGATTCAAGAGTTCACAGCTCTTGCTCGTACATGGCACAGCTGACGGTAAGCAATATAAAACCTGACAATATTTGTTTAAAGCGAATATTGATATGTCCTGTAAAATGGTAAAATCTGCTGAGATTTTAACTCTTCCAATGCTGAGGCTCTTTTCATCCAAATCACAAGGATGAAAAACATTATGAAAACAATCTAAACCATGTCAACTTGGTATTTATTGGAAAGCTCTTGCTGAGTACTCGCAGATGTCATGAGTACACATGTGCCAAGGTCTCAGACATTTTTCCGCTTTTTTGCATCATTTGTATTGGCAAAATTAGTCACCAGCAGCATAAGGGTTAATAGACCAGCATACGGGAAGCAAAATCAGAGTTGTTGATAATGACTGACTTAGTTAAATGTTTGCACTAACACATATGGTATCCCTAGTGTACTGTATTCCTGCTATTAAGCGCACAGACCCGATATATAAGCACAGTGGTTTAATATTCATCATTCTTAAGCTCATAATAATTATCATCATTATTATTATTATTATTATTATTATTATTATTATTATTATTATCATTATTATTATTATTATTATTATTATTATTATTATCATTATTATTATTATTGTTATTATTATTATTGTTATTATTATTATTATTATTATTATCATCGTTATTATTATTATTAGTTTTTTATTAATATTATTATTATTATTATTATTATTATTATTATCATTATTATTATCATATTATTATTATTATCGTTATTATTATTATTATTATATTATAATAATTATTATTATTATCATTATCATTATTATAATTATTATTATAATTTTATCCCCATTATCATTATTCATCATTATCTTTAATAAACTGTCAAAATGAACAGACCACTCAGAAAGTTTTTATTTACCTTAATTGGGTTGTCAGAAGTTGAATATGGCCATGGGAATCGTCATTTTCTTCAATTGTGTATTTCTACCCCATAGTAGTCCTGCACTTCCATACCAAATTCTGAGCACGGCTTCTTTTCTTTTCAGATAATGTACATTTCCAGAATTCAGCTGTTCTGATGAAAGAATTGACAGAGGCGGATATAGAATACAGAACACAGGTCAGTATCTGAGATATGAACAAAATTAAAATATATGCGCAATCGTAAGATTAATTAACGTTTCATATATCTTAATAAATCAATTAATCAATGAATACATTTTTGTTCAATTTCAGTACCAAGATTTTCAACTGCTTTTCTGTGTGCTTGATCAAGTTTTTTATATTTTCCAGTGATTTTCCATATTTCACCAGGGTGTGGTTCACTTTTGCACCACTATACAGGTTATGTGTTGTACTGTATTGTAATGGCACCCCGTACCATGTATATGATGTCACGAAGAATTTGAGTAATAATAATTGCCATTGGATAACAGTAGAGATTATTCAAATCTTGGATGAATAAAAGAATGGATGTGTAGTGAGAGACCAATTACCAGGGGTCTCGAACCTGGCCTATGTATGACATCACAACGAGATCAAGACGAATCAAGGCTCTGGTATCGTTAACATTACTGACAAACTTGCGCACCAACATGCGCAGAACACAACTTTTGGGCAATTTGCCGCAGCCAGCCTGGTTTCATATCCACTTGTTTTCATTCATCTAAGATTCAGATTGCCCTGATATTTTCACTCATCACATCAGTATCCACAGTGTGAATTATGGAATACCGTATTCGTCTTAAATTAGCGCCTCCCCCCCCCAATTTTTCGCCGATTTTGGGGGACCTGAGCAAGCGCCAAAGATCGTCTTCTCATGTTAAATTTCTACTGTTTTAGTAGAACGAGAAGGTATAGATGGCGTCCGTAACTGCCATCTATCGGCCATTTCTTGTTGCGGTACATAACTCCGCGATCGGCACTCATTGGGGGGTGCGGTTATACGAATGTTTGACAAAACCCCTGCTACAGGAAAATTTCCCAACTTGCACCCGCATGGTGCGCTCAATCGGGCGAATACGGTAATTTTTTTATCTACATATTCAAATAATTCACACCTTGCCCATTGCGGATATTAAAAATGTCCCTTAATACCAAATAAGGGACGTTTTTTCTGCAGAGAAAAATGGATTAAAAAGCTATTGGGTCAAACCTGTATTTAACCCACTCATGACCTAAGCATCCATAACGGAATGTTGTTTTTGGTGATATCTTTCAAACAAAAGCATTATTTGGAATATATTTAAAGAGGAAATGTAATTTAAACATCATTCCACAATTCTCTTTCGATTTTTTAGTAAATTCATGTATGATGAATACTTAAGTTATTTTCAAAAGTATCATTTGTTCGGAAGGTATTTTCTACGATAACTTTCAATTTCGAAGTTACGGTCAAAAGTGTCATAGACCCAGACAACAATTTCTGGAATAATTCTTAGGCATCAATGGGTTACGCATGGTGGGTGAATTGAGACATGTCTTATTTCAAATGCACAAGAAGTATGTCTGAACTTCATACCTCCCTGGAAGGGCTGGCCGCATCTTGGTTTTGCAGTATTTGCCTCACCTGTCAGGGCTCAACATTAACTTTTGAAGGCACTTGCCAAGTAGGGCAGGTAAACTTTAATTTATACCTGCCTGACAAAATTTTGACCTGCCCTGCAAAAAGTGAACATGGAAGTGATTTTTCTGCATGTACAATACTTGTACCAATTAGCTGTTTTCCTGCTATAGCTTTATCTGTACTATTGAAAAAAATGTTGGTTTTCCCTTGTGTTATAGTATCTCTAAAGTTAAATGATGAAATCTTACCTGTCATGTAGGGCAGGCACACTCTGATTTCTACCTGCCCTGGGCAGTAGGGCACTGCCCTTAATGTTGAGTCCTGTCTGTAAATAGTACACCAAACTTTATACCCACTTTGAATTGCAGGAAGCATCTTGATTATGCAATAATTATCTCACCTGTATTGTATCATCTCCTTACCAAATGTAGCTGGGAATTCCAAGAAAAACCCACCGTTTTCCTAGCATTATCCTAAGAATTCCCAAGTAGTCCCAGTTTCATTTGGAATGGACAGAAGGGTAGTGTCAAACTTTGGTACAGTTTTGACATTTTCACCAGCCTGTTCATATTCTGATTCACCTTATGAACACACTATCCACTTCAGAGAGAATTTTAGCGTCTTTCATTCTCTATATTAACGTGATACATTCCATATTCATGTATGAGCTATGTTAGCATTAACGCCTGTTATAACTACTACTATTACTACTACTACTACTACTACTACTACTACTACTACTACTACTACTTCTACTACTACTACTACAACTACTACTACTACTACTACAACTACTACTACTACTACTTCTACTACTACTACTACTACTACTACTACTACTACAACTACTACTACTACTACTACTACTACTACTACTACTACTACTACTACAACTACTACTACTACTACTACTACTACTACTACTACTACTACTACTACTACTGCTGCTACTGCTGCTGCTGCTGCTGCTACTACTACTACTACTACTACTACTACTACTACTACAACTACTACTACTACTACTACTACTACTGCTACTGCTACTACTGCTACTACTTCTTACTACTACTTCTTACTACTACTATTACTGCTGCCTCTACTGCTGCCTCTACTGCTGCTGCTATTGCTACTACTACTGCTGCTGCTGCTGCTTCTTATGACTGCTACACTACTACTACTGCTGCTGCTGCTATTACTACTACTACGACTGCTACTACTGCTGCTGCTGCTGCTACTATTACTACTACTACTAATACTACTACTACTACTACTACTACTACTACTACTACTACCTACTACTACTACTACTACTACTACTACTACTACTACTACTACTACTACTACTACTACTACTACTACTACTACTACTAAAGATATTCTTTGAAGTATTTTCCTCTGGTTCGCTTTATTTTCTTCTTAGTATAAAATATTTCAAAGAATATATTGATACTTGTAACATTGCTTTTTTGCTTGATTGAGAGTTGAGAAGAATGAATGCCAGAAGGTTGTGATTAGAACGAGCACTATAATTTTCCAGAACTGAAGCCCTCGATTCTTAGTTTACTCCTAGGTTATAGTGGCCTGATAGGGCTTTTAGAACGGCCATAGCCGCAGGCGTGTGTGGTTGCGTATTTCCGGCTGAATGCTGATTGGCTGATTTGGCTGTTTCGGATGGCGGGCCTTGGACATGTGCTTCTGTTGTGCGAGTCTATACTAGTTCTCCCACTACCCACTAGGGGGCCGCTAAGGTCAGCTTTTCTCCCTCTTTCTTCTTAACTTCTTTGCATCGTGGCACTCACTTTAAAGCAACTTTTTTTGCCGCTAGTTGCTTATTCATTTTTGTACTGATTTGAGTTATCCCAATCATACCTTTAGTGATCAGAATTTCCAAATATTCCAAATATTTTGGTGTCATTTTTTAACTCTTCCAATGCTGGGCCTATTTTTCTCCACAGCGAAAGGATGCAAAAAAATTTGAAAAACACCTAAACCCTGTCATGTTGGTATTCTGAAATGCATATCAAAACCTAATCAACAACATTTCTCTAGGATTTTTTTAATTTATGCTTGATTAGGGAGTTATTTTCATAAGTGTCACATATTCAGGTGAGATTTGTCTCAGAGATCTCCGGGCATGAGAGGGTTAACCCATTAATGCTCACAGCGGCCAAAACTGCCTGACGATTTTGATAAAATCTTGCAGGCAAAAGCCAAGTTGGAAAAGTTTTGAAGGTGGGATGTTATTCAGAATAATACTTACAACTCTCCTTCAAATATTTTGTAAAATCTTTCAGAATTCAAAAGTTATTATCAAAAGTATCATAGATCCAGACGAAAATTTCAAGCAAATCTCTTAAGCATTAATGGGTTAAACCATTCATACCTGTAGGCATGGTCTTAGTCTTTTTGGACACCCAAAACCCTTCTTACAATTAGCAACCCTCAGGACACCCAAAATATTTGATGAAGAATTTCTTAAAATGTCAATCTCAAGCATATAATCAAATTCTTTCATCTCCATATTATTCCTATGACATTGTATAAGGATATCAAGCCTTATTTTGATAAATTCATACATGTTTATGGTTGAAATCTGAGTGTATTGTGCTACCCCTCAAAGATTTGGACGCTTAAAATTTTTCAATTGCCAATTCTAGGCACCCAGTTTAAAAATCCTAGCTAAGACTGTGGTGATTTCCGGCTTCTTAACTGATTTATACCTGTAGCAGCATAAATCAGCCTTAAGTTTTGGAGATATCTTTCCACAAAAGCAATAATATAATAATTATAATCATCAGGCCTGACTCTTTGTATCTTTTTGACCTTTTGGATAATATTTCAAGGAAAATGTTAACCCTGTATGCTGCTGTGCTGGCCGCTAATTTTGCCAATACAAAATATTGCAAAAAAACTGAGAAATTACCCTGGCACACGGGTACTTATCTGAGAGTACTCAGCAAAAGCTCTCCAATGAATACCAACATGACAGGGTTTAGATCATTTTTTTTCAAAAATCTTTGCATCCTGGAGCACTGGACGAAAGTAGCCTCAGCATTGGAAGGGTTAAACCTTTCATACCTGTAGTAACTTTATAATCAGGTCTGACTCGTTTGATGATATCTTTTTGACTAAAGCACTTTTTGGAAAATATTTCAAAGAAAATGTCATTTGGAGCTTTATCAACTATTCTTCAGATATTTTGCTATTTGATGTTTCATTTGATGGAATTTTGACAACATCAACATCCTGAGATTTTCTTTCTCTAAGCATGAAAGAGTCAACTTAACCCTTATGCTGCTGGTGGCTAATTTTTCCAATACAAAGAATGCAAAAAAGCTGAAAAATGACTGAAACCCTGGCATATGGGTACTCATATGAGAGTACTGATCGAGAGCTATCCAATGAATACCAACATGACAGGGGGGTTTAGATGGTTTTCAAAAAGAATTGCATCCTTGTGCTTTGGAGGTAAGTAGCCTCAGCATTGAAAGGGTTAACCACTATTTTTCCTTATCAAATGAAGCTTGGAATTCTACAGAATTCCTCGGATTTTACCAGGAAAATCCCAGAACTTCCCAGTAAGTTTCACCTACATTTGGATAGAATTCTCAGATCATCACTCACCACCATCATTTCACATAGATAGACCAATAGTTTGACATTTTAGGAGAACTTCTTCCATAACTAATGACTTTAGACAGAATTTTGCCTTACCTGATTAAAATTTTCCTGTCAGGGTGTTACGGCAATGCACGTAAACAGTACACTACGATCGTGTTTTGGCAGATAGGGGCACTAGAAACCATCGTTTATAAACTAAAATCAATTGCAAACTTAGGAAATATAAATGTTTTTTGTTATATCGATGAAATTTACTGGGTGGCCGACATTTGGTGAAATGTGTCCTTGGATGAATCGGGGGTGGGCGAATTTCCCCAGTAATTATTTGGTAGATGAATTATAGTGGCCGAGATTCCTAGGGCGGTCGAGATTTCCGAGAATTTACGGTAATCCTGGTCCTGCTGAACCCAGAATTATCTGGGTGACACTGCTGTGTGTAGCCAGGAAATATCCGGAAAACACTTTCTGACCTGCTTATCACCATCTGGCTGAGTTAGTCTACATGACCCCTCACAGAGCCTGTACATGACCCAAAGCAGATAAGTTTACCTCAGGACATTTATGACCAGGGAAATCTTTAAAAGAGCAAATTAAGGCATAAAAAACTTCAAGATTTCAGTATATATATCTTCAAATATCAAGCTCAAATTCATATTTTTTTTTTAATTTGCAAAGATAAGTATACTTCAAGTTATCGTTCTAGGATAAAGAAAACTTGAAAACAAAAACAGACCCCACAATACACAGATCAATTCAAACTTATAATATCAACTAATAATTATATGTTATATAATAATTACTTATTATGAATAGATAATCAGCAAACAGAAAAGTAACAATGTTTAAATTGAGTCTAGGAAACTACTATGATTTGTAAAAGCAAAATCAATGATATTGTAAGTTTGGATCTAAAACTCAATTTTTATAATGTCATAGTTCTAGGCATGGCTATAATTAAGATTCCTGTTTTCTCAATAAATAGTATGAAATTAGATGAACCACGCCTCTCATGTAATTGGAAATGTTCAGGCACCAACATAAGTACTAGCCCGCTTGCCGCGGCAAGTGAATTTGTAATAAAATGGCTTTCGGGCAAGTACATTTTAGTTTCCACTTGCCTGAACAGGCAAGCTGATTTTCTGACCAGTCCATATATCTTTGTATAGAAAATGTGGCGCTTTAATACCTGGGAATATGTAAACAATGCAACAAAATCGGAAAGAAAATAGTTTTAAATCATTAAATCCATAATAAATAATACATGCAATTCTAGAATATGTTATAACTTATTTCGGGCAAGCCACAAATTATGTCGGGCAAGTAGAAATCATTAACTACTTTAAACTTATGTTGGTGCCTAAAGTCCATTGTCTTGTGTGGGGTTGCCCCAAGAGGCAAGTTGCTATAGCACCGCACATCGACTGATGACTTTTTCTCACCACTGTAGGCCTGCCCTGATAGCTGAGTGATCTGAGGCATTGCCTGTGGCTGCTCGCTGTCTCTCACCACTGAGGGACTGCCCTGATAGCTGAGTGATCTGAGGCATTGCCTGTTGCTGCTCGCTGTCTCTCACCACTGTAGGCCTGCCCTGATAGCTGAGTGGTCTAATGCATTGCCATTGACTGCTTGCTGTCTCTCACCACTGTAGGCCTGCCCTGATAGCTGAGTGATCTGAGGCATTGCCATTGACTGCTTGCTGTCTCTCACCACTGTAGGCCTGCCCTGATAGCTGAGTGATCTGAGGCATTGCCATTGACTGCTTGCTGTCTCTCACCACTGTAGGCCTGCCCTGATAGCTGAGTGATCTGAGGCATTGCCTGTTGCTGCTCGCTGTCTCTCACCACTGAGGGACTGCCCTGATAGCTGAGTGATCTGAGGCATTGCCTGTGGCTGCTCGCTGTCTCTCACCACTGTAGGCCTGCCCTGATAGCTGAGTGATCTGAGGCATTGCCATTGACTGCTTGCTGTCTCTCACCACTGTAGGCCTGCCCTGATAGCTGAGTGATCTGAGGCATTGCCTGTGGCTGCTCGCTGTCTCTCACCACTGTAGGCCTGACCTGATAGCTGAGTGATCTGAGGCATTGCCTGTTGCTGCTCGCTGTCTCTCACCACTGTAGGCCTGCCCTGATAGCTGAGTGGTCTAATGCATTGCCATTGGCTGCTCGCTGTCTCTCACCACTGTAGGCCTGCCCTGATAGCTGAGTGATCTGAGGCATTGCCTGTTGCTGCTCGCTGTCTCTCACCACTGTAGGCCTGACCTGATAGCTGAGTGATCTGAGGCATTGCCTGTTGCTGCTTGCTGTCTCTCACCACTGTAGGCCTGCCCTGATATCTGAGTGATCTGAGGCATTGCTTGTGGCTGCTCGCTGTCTCTCACCACTGTAGGCCTGACCTGATAGCTGAGTGATCTGAGGCATTGCCTGTTGCTGCTCGCTGTCTCTCACCACTGTAGGCCTGCCCTGATAGCTGAGTGATCTGAGGCATTGCCTGTGGCTGCTCGCTGTCTCTCACCACTGTAGGCCTGACCTGATAGCTGAGTGATCTGAGGCATTGTCTGTGGCTGCTCGCTGTCTCTCACCACTGTAGGCCTGACCTGATAGCTGAGTGATCTGAGGCATTGCCTGTTGCTGCTTGCTGTCTCTCACCACTGTAGGCCTGACCTGATAGCTGAGTGATCTGAGGCATTGCCATTGACTGCTTGCTGTCTCTCATCACTGCGGACCTACCCTGATAGCTGAGTGGTCTAAGGTATTGCCATTGACTGCTTGCTGTCTCTCATCACTGCGGACCTACCCTGATAGCTGAGTGGTCTGAGGCGTTGCCTTTGGCTGCTCGCTGTCTCTCATCACTGAGGGCCTACCCTGATAGCTGAGTGGTCTGAGGCGTTGCCTTTGGCTGCTTGCTGTCTCTCACCACTGAGGGCCTACCCTGATAGCTGAGTGGTCTAAGGTATTGCCATTGGCTGCTTGCTGTCTCTCATCACTGCGGACCTACCCTGATAGCTGAGTGGTCTGAGGCGTTGCCTTTGGCTGCTCGCTGTCTCTCATCACTGAGGGCCTACCCTGATAGCTGAGTGGTCTGAGGCGTTGCCTTTGGCTGCTTGCTGTCTCTCACCACTGAGGGCCTACCCTGATAGCTGAGTGGTCTAAGGTGTTGCCATTGGCTGCTTGCTGTCTCTCACCACTGAGGGCCTACCCTGATAGCTGAGTGGTCTAAGGTGTTGCCATTGGCTGCTAGCTGTCTCTCACCACTGAGGGACTGCCCTGATAACTGAGTGGTCTAAGGTGTTGCCATTGGCTGCTTGCTGTCTCTCACCACTGAGGGCCTACCCTGATAGCTGAGTGGTCTAAGGTGTTGCCATTGGCTGCTAGCTGTCTCTCACCACTGAGGGACTGCCCTGATAGCTGAGTGGTCTAAGGCAATGCCACTGACTGCCCACTGTCTCTCACCACTGCATGAGGGCCTGCCCTGATAGCTGAGTGGTTGAAGGCATTGCTATTGACTGCTTGTAGTCTCTCACCACTGAGGAGATTGATATATAATTAATTAATTAATATATATTTTCATATACATAATGAACAATGTGTTCTAATTTCCTGAACATAAAAGAAATTATTCTTTTTTTTCAATTGACATAAACTTTATGATTAAGAATTGGTTTCTTTTGGAAAATAATCATATCTAATTCATGATCTTCAAACATCGCATAATTAGCTTCTTCATAGAAACAAACATATTCTTGGTTCATTTGCTGATTAATCGTATCTCCTTTTGTTGCGCAATTGCTTGGCCAAATTAGCATATGCTTTGCATACAATTTGAAGCTAATAGTATAGATGCATTGTAAGGTTGTCTGTTGCATGGTTTCCTTATGATTCTTAACCCTCCCAAAGCTGACACTACTTTCATCCAAAGCACGAGGAAGCAAAGATTTTCATCCGAACCCTGTCATATTGGTACTCATGAGAAAGCTCTCGCTGAGTACTCTCAGTTGAGTACCTATGTGCCAGTGTTTCAGTCATTTTTCAGCTTTTTTGCATCATTTTGTTTTGGCAAAATTAGTCATCACCAGCATGAGGGTTAAGCTTAAAATATGTTCAAATCCACACCCTTTCCAAGAGTAGCTTAGACTTCCAAGGAAATCCTAGGATTTTCCTAGCATTTCAATTAAATTCCTGGGAATTCCTAGCTCTCTTGACCTGTCGTATGTCTGCCACATATTTATTTCAATTCAATCACATGTTTTGAAAGGTTTCTGAAAGTCGTAATTGTCTTTGAATGCACATCTTAGACCCTTATTGAATGTGGCTTAGACTTGGATTGGATTTTCCTGGGATAATCCAAGGAATTCCTTGGTAGACCAAGCTTGGTTTGGTGAGGAAACAGTGTTGACCTGAAAGGAGAGACCACCTACAGTATACTGTAAAACCCTTTATTACCACACACATTTTTATTCACGCAACCACCGTCTGAATCTGATTGCGGCCATTTAATTACACGCATCAACTGTATCACCGCCATATGGGGCATTGTTTTGCTATTCTGAACGTATATCAGCGCCAGTAATATACGCGTTGTCATCAACTAGCGCGAAATGCGTGAAATTAAAAGGAGCGCAATAATAATGGGCTTTACAGTATGACACATACCATATTTGTCCGATTAAGCGCACATCCCCTAGAGGGGGAATGACCAGCGCAACTGTCATGTAAAATTCTGCCCAGACGAAGTCAGAAAAGCGAAAGTACATACCTTTCCTCTTGCTTTGTCTAACACCAGCATTTAGTTCTGCCATATCTGCAGTTCCTTCGAGCTATCGCTGTTCATATTCGGCGCATGATCGTGCTACTGGCCAATCAACGATCTCGTTACATGCGGGTTGTAGTGCCAAGCGTCTAAGTAAGCTGAACAGCGAGAACACAGAGAAGATGATGGGCAATACACTACAACCAGCACTCATTCAGGGTGTGTGGTTATAGAACAGTTTACTGGCAACCCATGTACAACATTTTATCCCAAAGTCCTCCCGCACTGTGTGCATAATCGGAAGAATATGGTAGGAGTCTTTGATTTGATCTTTTGATTTGATTTTATTCGGTATAGTAAGATGTGTATTACATAGCATTTGGCACACAAAACATCATATGTAACGGTGACTAGATGGAGAGTCATTAACTGCTATGCACTAGAATTCTAATCAGACCCAGGATATATACACTAAAAGTTAGAAACTTATTTCCATAGTGGTCCCTTATGCTGTTGGTGGCTAATTTTTTCTCTACAAACGTGGCATAAAAGCTGCTAACTGACTGGTACTCTGGCATATGGGTACTCATCTGATGAAAACAAACATGACAGAGTTTTGATGATTTTAAGAAATCTTTGTGTCCTTGTTCTTTGGATGAAAGTAGCCTCAGCATTGGAACGGTTAAAGACATACTCTGATCAAATAGAGCTTGATAATCCCACTAATCCCTATGGGATAATCCAATAATCCCATAAAGTCTCAGCTACGTTTGATAAGGATTATCTTCTCTGTGATGAGAAAGCTAATGTACAATGTATACCAAATATGTACATATAGAAATTTTAAACAATGATATGATTCATATCTGAAAAGAATGATGCTTTTTACGCATGTTGGTTAAACTACAAGCTAGATTGCGAGAGGGATTCTGTAGTTTGTGTTTGTTGTGCCGTTAACTCATTTATGCCTAAACTTAGAAAATAAACAAACCTGAATCAATGTTTAACCCTTTCAATGCTTGAGACTTCTTTGGTCTAGAGCACAAGGACGCAAAGATTCTTGAAAACCATCTAAACCATGTCATGTTGGTATTCATTGGTTGCTCTTGTTGAGTGCTCTCCCCATGTGCCAGGGTTTCAATCATTGTTCAGATTTTTCACGTCATTTTTTAATGGCCAAATTAGCCACCCACAAGTCTCCCTCAAATATATCATGAATTTATGCTTAATTCTCAAGATTATTTTAAAAGTACTGTTGGTCCCGACAACAGTTGCCAAGGAGATCTTCAAGCGTACGTGAAAGCATAAAGGATGTTGATTTCAGATCTCTTAGATGCCAATCTAATGACAGATGAGACTCTAGTACTTCTCTATTTTCACATCTGGGTCAAATATATATATTGTCTGACATTTATGAAAATATCTTGATAACAAAGTAATATTTCCAAAATATTATTCTTTGGAGTTGTTTATTTCTGTTGTGTCAAACAATCCGTCTTCAAATATCTTTCAAATATTTGATGAATTATATTCAAATTTGTCAGTCTTTGTGTGCACTCCGAATGCATATGGATTATATATTTTGGAGATAACTTGGTAATTCAGACCATTAAGGTTATTTGGGCCACTATAATTATTTTTTGCAAAGTAAATAACGGGAAATCTGGACAACCTTTGATCTATTGCCAGTTGCCATTTTACAAAATATGGACCTAGCAGTAAA
>OZ012699.1:6439186-6492865 GCA_963942565.1 Maea johnstoni
TATATATATATATATATATATATATATATATATATATATATAAATATATATATATACACACACACACACACACATATATATATATATATATATATATATATATATATATATATATATATATATATATATATATATATATACACTTCATACATACATACTAACATACATTTTTATATATATATATATAAGCCGTCAGCTTACTTTGGACAGCAAAAATCTATATCGGTGATATCCCAGATCTCATATATATATATATATATATATATATATATATATATATATATATATATATATACAGCGAAAATCTATATCGGTGATATCTCAGATCTCATATCCTACAAGGTATTCAATGGAAAACACACGTAATCTATTAAGTCAGCATTGATTTCTTAACTGGATGGTACATTACCAGGACCAAAAATATAGAGGCTGTTCCCTAAAAGGTAAAAGTAATAGTTTCAATTCATTTGAACAACTCACTTAGAAAATTGCCTTTTAATCGAAGACAGCTCAAGGCCTGCAACATATTTGTTTTTTATCTTTTTCTTATTTTCATTTCTTATTTTCATTATGTTATCTTTTAAGTTTATGGTCAATAGAAAATAAAATACAATACAACACACCCATGTAATTATCTTTCATCCCTGTACTGACCACAGAATGTCTGATTATAATTTTTCGGAACAAAATCATCTGTTTTAATATATATCAAAATAAAAATGTCTAAAATCTTATCTTCTTTAATGGTTTGTTAATGTAGGTTTTATTAGGAAATTATTCTTTAAGGAATCAGTGTCCTCAGCACCATATCCAGGCCCTCTTTGCATATTGATTAAAAAGATATACATAGAGTAATACAATTGATGAATACAATACGATTGATTAATACGAAGAGCCAAGATTAGGAACTATGAACAGTCTTGCATGAGGAGTATCATTCGTGCAGTTTCTCAATATAAAACAGTGTTGTCATTAAAAGGTGAACCATCTCACGTGTGTATATTCATATAAGCACCAATGCTTTATTGTTGTACATTCGTTTGTACCACAGTAAACTGCCTTCCACCAATCAGACATGCCTTGAAATGTTTGCAATAACATGACACACCCAACAAGTTTTGAATATTGTACTAAACCTGTGATCCATTTCCTGCCCCAGATAGATAGACATAAACCACACAGCATAGAACTGTTCACAAATTTACCTCCAATGATGTTAGTAGGACAAATTTTCAGATAGAAATATACCATCAATCGCCGGATTATTGTGCAGATACAACACAAGTGATGTGTCACTTCGCTGGTACACACAGGTCCCCCTCTTGGTGTAAGTAGGCTACCGTCTTGGTTGGTCCCTGCCTTACTCTACCAGACTCTACCAGATAAATCATAAACATTTCTTTAAGCCTCACTACGTTTGAAAAAAAACTCCCACAATGTTTCAAGGGGAGATATTTATGAAAGGTGATTTATTCATGTTAGTTCATGTATATTTCCAGCGATGTTTTCACAAATATTGTGAATGATAAAGTGGCCCAGTCTGATATCCGAGTGATCTGGAGCATTCCCACTGATTGCTCAGGCATTACGTTCCATTAAAAAATCAAAAGTCTCAGAAACTTTGAATTTGAAATGAAATTTTATTAGGTAAAGGTTTTCTGGACAGAATTACCAAAGTTTCTAGGTATAGATCCATGCATCTACAGAGGTAATCTGTATGCTAAAGCTCTTGTATAAACTATATAATATATGGAACAGCAGCAAGACAAACACAATAACAGATATTTCCTACAAAATGGGAAAATAAGACAAGAGAAGATTTCACTAATGATGAGAAAGAACAAGCGTTTATTATAGATAATAGATAAAATGCCAGTACGTACATAATATATATACAGTGCAGGTTTTTACATTACAGATTGGCTACTAAATATAAACTAAACAATATGAACCTTGTTGAACCTGATAAATGTGCCTTTGGTATTAACACAGAGATAAAAGAACATCTGCTGTACAATTGCGAAAAATCAAAAGTCATATGGGACAAAGTTGAGTGATAGATCCATGAACTTCACTAACTATAATCTTTGTAATAAAAAGATAATTGCTAAAGGTTGCATGTTCTATATGATTGTATAGAAGACACTTTATGTGTGATATTTGTTTAATTTCAGAAATTATGAATAACTGTCAATAGAAATGGAGAAAGATGAATAAATGGTAAAAGTCAAGAACAGGACTTGTTGCCCAGAATGGATTTTAATATAGCCCGTACGAAATGCTCCCAGATATTTCCCAATGTTCTTATTCTTTTCATACAAATTTCCTGGTGGAACTGGGGAATGACAGATTAAGGGCCTGCAAAAACTCTGTAAGTCAAGGCAATCAATAGGACTGTGCCTGATTATATGCTTACATATAGGAAAGTATAGACAAAGTCCTACTCCTGTATCACAGGTATAGGGAATGACTCTGCTTTATCGCTCATCCTCCTATATCATCAATTATTATTGATATGTTAATCAATTATTATTAATAACTCACCTATTAATGTTAATGAATCATAGCATTCTTTAATATTAAGAATTGATTTACTAATATTAATAAATGAATCATCAATATCAAGACATCATTTATTGATATAAATAAATGCTCAGTTTTTGTTTATATTAATAAATGATTTATTGATATCATTATTCACTTCTTGATATTGATAAATCATTTATTAATATTAACAAATGTCTATTTTTGTCAACTTCTGCCTTCTACAAATCTATAAATAGTAAAAGATTAATTTATTTTAATAGATTGTTTATGAATTCACGAGTTATTAACTGATTATGTGATTGATACTGATATTCCCTCCCCAGAAAAATACTTTCCTGTAATTTAATGCATCAGGGAGATTTTCCTATGAAGAAGATGCTGTAGGAAGTAGCTGGGAAAGTACAGGAAAAGTATTGGAATATGACACTATGAGATGTCTGGGAAGAAGTGGGCAGGGTTTGCAAACAATCTGGAAACGACTAGGTTTAATGGGAAACCCATGGGATGAGTAGAAGGGAGGCCATAGCCATTCCCAATACAAGCTTGGATATGTCTGGGAGGATTTAGGTAGGGTTTCAGATTTATCTAGGTAATGAATGGGAAACCAATGGGATGGGTAGGGGAAGGCCATAGTCATTTCCTATACAAGCTTGGACAAAAAAAGGAAATAATCCATGAAAGAGCAGCACAAAATCTGGGAAATTCACTAGGAAATTGCTCATATGCATACAAAATACAGATAGGATTCCGGGTCCTCATTTCCTCTAGGAATCCTATAGTAAAATAGTGGGAACATTTCATACGGGAGATCACCGTAATGAAAGTAATGACTATCAGGAAGTTGGCTATACCATGTCAGCTATAAAAGCCCTATACAACATCAAACTCACCTTAGTAACTGCAATAAGCAAAGAGATACCAGGAGACATTTTAGAAAAAGGAGTATGGATAAGAGGATCCGGTATATTTGCTAAAGGTTGAGAGGTTTTGGTGAAGATCATATTAGGAGGGTATGGGTTTGTGACTCTATGAAAGGACTGCCAAATGCTACACAGAAAATAGATAATCCTATTTTGGAAAAGATAAAAGCACTGAAGGTAGACCAAGTGATAGTTTAAGGGTACTTTAAGAGATTTGACTTACTGGATGAAAATGTAAAACTTGCTGACGGATACTTTTTTTACTCCCTGCCTAAACTTCGAAACCAAGTGGAAACCCTTGCAGTCTTACTAGCTGATGAAATAAGCATAATTGTCAATGGAAATGGAGAAAGATGAATAAATGATAAAAGTCAAGAACAGGACTTGTTGCCCTGATTGAATATTAACGAAGAGCACCGTAAAGGTTGAGAGCTTGTGATGAAGATCATAATAGGAGGGTGTGGGATTGTGACTCTAAGAATGGACTGCCAAATGCGACAGAAAATAGATAATTCTATTTTGGAAAAGATAAATGCACTGAAGGTAGACCAAGTGAGAGTTCAAGGGAACATTCAGAGATTTGACTTACTGGATGAAAATGTAAAACTTGCTGAAGGATATTTATTTTACTCCCTGCCTAAAGTTCAAAACCAAGTGGAAACCCTTGCAATCTTACCAGCTGATGAGGATATGTAAGAGAGCACCATGGATATATTGTTCAACCTTTATGAAAAACTTTCTGTAGGAGGTATGTGCATAATTGATGATTATAACATTGCCCCTTGAATGCGTGCTGTCAATGAGTTCAGAAAAATGCATAATATCACGGATACTCTCATTTTCATTACTTCCAAAGGAATGAAGAGGTATGGCATTAGAATAAAGCACTTTAAACTGAAGGAAACAATTTTAGATATCTAAAAAAACAAAAATATTCTTTTAAATATATATTAAAATTGTAATTGTGGTTCTTGAAATCCTGACATCGTTAGAAAGAGCAAAAAAAAGCTCTTCCTTTGGCTGCTAGTGTTAGTTGTTCTTGTCTCATAAAACTAAGATGCTGTATATAAGCCTGTGTTGTGCGCGGGTTGCAGCTAGTAGAAGAGTATTACTTGATTTTATGGTAACATATGTCAGGTATCTTTTATGATCTAATGCCACTGTTAAATTTGTTTAGAATGAGCAGAAGCATCATTGGGGCCAGTAAATAGTGGCATTATTGTTAAGTGAATATATATATATCTATATGGTTATGTTATGTTATTACATGTCCTATTGTTTGTTTACATGTCTTGTTTACATCACATGATTTCTTAATGGCCAGGAGAGCCATTCAGAGGCAACTCACTGCCATGTTAGGAATGTCTTAGTCCAACAAAGTCAGTAAGTGTTTCTTTCTTTCTCTCCTTTGTAATTAGTCATCATGTCATGTCTAGATTTACATTAGTTGTATGAATGTATTTCGAGTTAGGATGGCTTATTCATAAGTTGTTTATGAAGTAAATTAGTGTGTATTTTGTATCTTCAAGTTGATAGTTGGTACGAAGAACACTTCCTCTAGTGTAGACATTGCGGACTTCATGCTTAATGCCATCAAACTACAACTCCAGGATATGGTGGTAATGAAAATGGATATCGAAGGCGCAGAATGGCAAGTTTTGAAGCATTTAGAGGATAGTGGTGTTTTGGATTTAGTAGATGAGTTATTGGTAGAAATGCACTATCACCATCCTGTCATGGCTGGATTCGGCTGGAATCAATTTCCTAAGACTTTAAACGAAACGAATGAATATTTTAAACACTTAAGGAAACGAGGACTGTATGTTCATCCCTGGCCATGAACGGTATCTTCAAGTTGATAGTGATTTGTCCATTGTTCCTTGAACCAGTAAAGAGTGATTCGTATGTATTTGTATAAGGTTTTGTAATATTTTGCCATATCTGTACTTGTAACTAAATATGTAATCTGTGACAAAAATGTGTACTTTGTGATGTGTCAGTATGATTGTATAGAAGAAACTTTATGTGTGATATTTGTTTAATTTCAGAAAATATGAAAAACTGTCAATAGAAATGGAGAAAGATGAATAAATGGTAAAAGTCAAGAACAGGACTTGTTGCCCAAAATGGATTTCAACAAAGAGCACCGTTATGAAGGTTATGACTATACAGAAGTTGGCTATACCGTGTCAGCTATGAATGCCCTATACGACATGAAACTCCCCTTGGTAACTGCAATGAGCAAAATGATACCAGGAGACTTTTTAGAAAAAGGAGTATGGAGAAGAGGATCCGGTATATTTGCTAAAGGTTGAGAGGTTGTGGTGAAGATCATATTAGGAGGGTATGGGTTTGTGACTCTATGAATGGACTGCCAAATGCTACACAGAAAATAGATAATCCTATTTTGGAAAAGATAAAAGCACTGAAGGTAGACCAAGTGATAGTTCAAGGGAACTTTAAGAGATTTGACTTACTGGATGAAAATGTAAAACTTGCTGATGGATATTTATTTTACTCCCTGCCTAAAGTTCAAAACCAAATGGAAACCCTTGCAATCTTACCAGCTGATGAGGATATGTAAGAGAGCACCATGGATATATTGTTCACCCTTTATGAAAAACTTTCTGTAGGAGGTATGTGCATAATTGATGATTATAACATTGCCCCTTGAATGCGTGCTGTCAATGAGTTCAGAAAAATGCATAATATCACCGATACTCTCATTTTCATTACTTTCAAAGGAATGAAGAGGTATGGCATTAAAATTAAGCACTTAAAACTGAAGGAAACAATTTTAGATATCTAAAAAAACAAAAATATTCTTTTAAATATATATTAAAATTGTAATTGTCGGTCTTGAAATCCTGACATCGTTAGAAAGAGCAAAAAAAAGCTCTTCCTTTGGCTGCTAGTGTTAGTTGTTCTTGTCTCATAAAACTAAGATGCTGTATATAAGCCTGTGTTGTGCGCGGGTTGCAGCTAGTAGAGGAGTATTACTTGATTTTATGGTAACATATGTCAGGTATCTTTTATGATCTAATGCCACTGTTAAATTTATTTAGAATGAGCAGAAGCATCATTGGGGCCAGTAAATAGTGGCATTATTGTTAAGTGAATATATATATATCTTTATGGTTATGTTATGTTATTACATGTCCTATTGTTTGTTTACATGTCTTGTTTACATCACATGATTTCTTAATGGCCAGGAGAGCCATTCAGAGGCAACTCACTGCCATGTTAGGAATGTCTTAGTCCAACAAAGTCAGTAAGTGTTTATTTATTTCTCTCCTTTGTAATTAGTCATCATGTCATGTCTAGATTTACATTAGTTGTATGAATGCATTTCGAGTTAGGATGGCTAATTCATAAGTTGTTTATGAAGTAAATTAGTGTGTATTTTGTATCTTCAAGTTGATAGTGATTTGTCCATTGTTCCTTGAACCAGTAAAGAGTGATTCGTATGTTTTTGTACAAGGTTTTGTAATATTTTGCCATATCTGTACTTGTAACTATATATGTAATCTGTGACAAAAATGTGTACTTTGTGATGTGTCAGTATGATTGTATAGAAGAAACTTTATGTGTGATATTTGTTTAATTTCAGAAAATATGAAAAACTGTCAATAGAAATGGAGAAAGATGAATTAATGGTAAAAGTCAAGAACAGGACTTGTTGCCCAGAATGGATTTTAATATAGCCCGTACGAAATGCTCCCAGATATTTCCCAATGTTCTTATTCTTTTCATACAAATTTCCTGGTGGAACTGGGGAATGACAGATTAAGGGCCTGCAAAAACTCTGTAAGTCAAGGCAATCAATAGGACTGTGCCTGATTATATGCTTACATATAGGAAAGTATAGACAAAGTCCTACTCCTGTATCACAGGTATAGGGAATGACTCTGCTTTATCGCTCATCCTCCTATATCATCAATTATTATTGATATGTTAATCAATTATTATTAATAACTCACCTATTAATGTTAATGAATCATAGCATTCATTAATATTAAGAATTGATTTACTAATATTAATAAATGAATCATCAATATCAAGACATCATTTATTGATATAAATAAATGCTCAGTTTTTGTTTATATTAATAAATGATTTATTGATATCATTATTCACTTCTTGATATTGATAAATCATTTATTAATATTAACAAATGTCTATTTTTGTCAACTTCTGCCTTCTACAAATCTATAAATAGTAAAAGATTAATTTATTTTAATAGATTGTTTATGAATTCACGAGTTATTAACTGATTATGTGATTGATACTGATATTCCCTCCCCAGAAAAATACTTTCCTGTAATTTAATGCATCAGGGAGATTTTCCTATGAAGAAGATGCTGTAGGAAGTAGCTGGGAAAGTACAGGAAAAGTATTGGAATATGACACTATGAGATGTCTGGGAAGAAGTGGGCAGGGTTTGCAAACAATCTGGAAACGACTAGGTTTAATGGGAAACCCATGGGATGAGTAGAAGGGAGGCCATAGCCATTCCCAATACAAGCTTGGATATGTCTGGGAGGATTTAGGTAGGGTTTCAGATTTATCTAGGTAATGAATGGGAAACCAATGGGATGGGTAGGGGAAGGCCATATACATTTCCTATACAAGCTTGGACAAAAAAAGGAAATAATCCATGAAAGAGCAGCACAAAATCTGGGAAATTCACTAGGAAATTGCTCATATGCATACAAAATACAGATAGGATTCCGGGTCCTCATTTCCTCTAGGAATCCTATGGTAAAATAGTGGGAACATTTCATACGGGAGATCACCGTAATGAAAGTAATGACTATCAGGAAGTTGGCTATACCATGTCAGCTATAACATCAAACTCACCTTAGTAACTGCAATAAGCAAAGAGATACAAGGAGACATTTTAGAAAAAGGAGTATGGATAAGAGGATCCGGTATATTTGCTAAAGGTTGAGAGGTTTTGGTGAAGATCATATTAGGAGGGTATGGGTTTGTGACTCTATGAAAGGACTGCCAAATGCTACACAGAAAATAGATAATCCTATTTTGGAAAAGATAAAAGCACTGAAGGTAGACCAAGTGATAGTTTAAGGGTACTTTAAGAGATTTGACTTACTGGATGAAAATGTAAAACTTGCTGACGGATACTTTTTTTACTCCCTGCCTAAACTTCGAAACCAAGTGGAAACCCTTGCAGTCTTACTAGCTGATGAAATAAGCATAATTGTCAATGGAAATGGAGAAAGATGAATAAATGATAAAAGTCAAGAACAGGACTTGTTGCCCTGATTGAATATTAACGAAGAGCACCGTAAAGGTTGAGAGCTTGTGATGAAGATCATAATAGGAGGGTGTGGGATTGTGACTCTAAGAATGGACTGCCAAATGCGACAGAAAATAGATAATTCTATTTTGGAAAAGATAAATGCACTGAAGGTAGACCAAGTGAGAGTTCAAGGGAACATTCAGAGATTTGACTTACTGGATGAAAATGTAAAACTTGCTGAAGGATATTTATTTTACTCCCTGCCTAAAGTTCAAAACCAAGTGGAAACCCTTGCAATCTTACCAGCTGATGAGGATATGTAAGAGAGCACCATGGATATATTGTTCAACCTTTATGAAAAACTTTCTGTAGGAGGTATGTGCATAATTGATGATTATAACATTGCCCCTTGAATGCGTGCTGTCAATGAGTTCAGAAAAATGCATAATATCACGGATACTCTCATTTTCATTACTTCCAAAGGAATGAAGAGGTATGGCATTAGAATTAAGCACTTTAAACTGAAGGAAACAATTTTAGATATCTAAAAAAACAAAAATATTCTTTTAAATATATATTAAAATTGTAATTGTGGTTCTTGAAATCCTGACATCGTTAGAAAGAGCAAAAAAAAGCTCTTCCTTTGGCTGCTAGTGTTAGTTGTTCTTGTCTCATAAAACTAAGATGCTGTATATAAGCCTGTGTTGTGCGCGGGTTGCAGCTAGTAGAAGAGTATTACTTGATTTTATGGTAACATATGTCAGGTATCTTTTATGATCTAATGCCACTGTTAAATTTGTTTAGAATGAGCAGAAGCATCATTGGGGCCAGTAAATAGTGGCATTATTGTTAAGTGAATATATATATATCTGTATGGTTATGTTATGTTATTACATGTCCTATTGTTTGTTTACATGTCTTGTTTACATCACATGATTTCTTAATGGCCAGGAGAGCCATTCAGAGGCAACTCACTGCCATGTTAGGAATGTCTTAGTCCAACAAAGTCAGTAAGTGTTTCTTTCTTTCTCTCCTTTGTAATTAGTCATCATGTCATGTCTAGATTTACATTAGTTGTATGAATGTATTTCGAGTTAGGATGGCTTATTCATAAGTTGTTTATGAAGTAAATTAGTGTGTATTTTGTATCTTCAAGTTGATAGTTGGTACGAAGAACACTTCCTCTAGTGTAGACATTGCGGACTTCATGCTTAATGCCATCAAACTACAACTCCAGGATATGGTGGTAATGAAAATGGATATCGAAGGCGCAGAATGGCAAGTTTTGAAGCATTTAGAGGATAGTGGTGTTTTGGATTTAGTAGATGAGTTATTGGTAGAAATGCACTATCACCATCCTGTCATGGCTGGATTCGGCTGGAATCAATTTCCTAAGACTTTAAACGAAACGAATGAATATTTTAAACACTTAAGGAAACGAGGACTGTATGTTCATCCCTGGCCATGAACGGTATCTTCAAGTTGATAGTGATTTGTCCATTGTTCCTTGAACCAGTAAAGAGTGATTCGTATGTATTTGTATAAGGTTTTGTAATATTTTGCCATATCTGTACTTGTAACTAAATATGTAATCTGTGACAAAAATGTGTACTTTGTGATGTGTCAGTATGATTGTATAGAAGAAACTTTATGTGTGATATTTGTTTAATTTCAGAAAATATGAAAAACTGTCAATAGAAATGGAGAAAGATGAATAAATGGTAAAAGTCAAGAACAGGACTTGTTGCCCAAAATGGATTTCAACAAAGAGCACCGTTATGAAGGTTATGACTATACAGAAGTTGGCTATACCGTGTCAGCTATGAATGCCCTATACGACATCAAACTCCCCTTGGTAACTGCAATGAGCAAAATGATACCAGGAGACTTTTTAGAAAAAGGAGTATGGAGAAGAGGATCCGGTATATTTGCTAAAGGTTGAGAGGTTGTGGTGAAGATCATATTAGGAGGGTATGGGTTTGTGACTCTATGAATGGACTGCCAAATGCTACACAGAAAATAGATAATCCTATTTTGGAAAAGATAAAAGCACTGAAGGTAGACCAAGTGATAGTTCAAGGGAACTTTAAGAGATTTGACTTACTGGATGAAAATGTAAAACTTGCTGATGGATATTTATTTTACTCCCTGCCTAAAGTTCAAAACCAAATGGAAACCCTTGCAATCTTACCAGCTGATGAGGATATGTAAGAGAGCACCATGGATATATTGTTCACCCTTTATGAAAAACTTTCTGTAGGAGGTATGTGCATAATTGATGATTATAACATTGCCCCTTGAATGCGTGCTGTCAATGAGTTCAGAAAAATGCATAATATCACCGATACTCTCATTTTCATTACTTTCAAAGGAATGAAGAGGTATGGCATTAAAATTAAGCACTTAAAACTGAAGGAAACAATTTTAGATATCTAAAAAAACAAAAATATTCTTTTAAATATATATTAAAATTGTAATTGTCGGTCTTGAAATCCTGACATCGTTAGAAAGAGCAAAAAAAAGCTCTTCCTTTGGCTGCTAGTGTTAGTTGTTCTTGTCTCATAAAACTAAGATGCTGTATATAAGCCTGTGTTGTGCGCGGGTTGCAGCTAGTAGAGGAGTATTACTTGATTTTATGGTAACATATGTCAGGTATCTTTTATGATCTAATGCCACTGTTAAATTTATTTAGAATGAGCAGAAGCATCATTGGGGCCAGTAAATAGTGGCATTATTGTTAAGTGAATATATATATATCTTTATGGTTATGTTATGTTATTACATGTCCTATTGTTTGTTTACATGTCTTGTTTACATCACATGATTTCTTAATGGCCAGGAGAGCCATTCAGAGGCAACTCACTGCCATGTTAGGAATGTCTTAGTCCAACAAAGTCAGTAAGTGTTTATTTATTTCTCTCCTTTGTAATTAGTCATCATGTCATGTCTAGATTTACATTAGTTGTATGAATGCATTTCGAGTTAGGATGGCTAATTCATAAGTTGTTTATGAAGTAAATTAGTGTGTATTTTGTATCTTCAAGTTGATAGTGATTTGTCCATTGTTCCTTGAACCAGTAAAGAGTGATTCGTATGTTTTTGTACAAGGTTTTGTAATATTTTGCCATATCTGTACTTGTAACTATATATGTAATCTGTGACAAAAATGTGTACTTTGTGATGTGTCAGTATGATTGTATAGAAGAAACTTTATGTGTGATATTTGTTTAATTTCAGAAAATATGAAAAACTGTCAATAGAAATGGAGAAAGATGAATTAATGGTAAAAGTCAAGAACAGGACTTGTTGCCCAGAATGGATTTTAATATAGCCCGTACGAAATGCTCCCAGATATTTCCCAATGTTCTTATTCTTTTCATACAAATTTCCTGGTGGAACTGGGGAATGACAGATTAAGGGCCTGCAAAAACTCTGTAAGTCAAGGCAATCAATAGGACTGTGCCTGATTATATGCTTACATATAGGAAAGTATAGACAAAGTCCTACTCCTGTATCACAGGTATAGGGAATGACTCTGCTTTATCGCTCATCCTCCTATATCATCAATTATTATTGATATGTTAATCAATTATTATTAATAACTCACCTATTAATGTTAATGAATCATAGCATTCATTAATATTAAGAATTGATTTACTAATATTAATAAATGAATCATCAATATCAAGACATCATTTATTGATATAAATAAATGCTCAGTTTTTGTTTATATTAATAAATGATTTATTGATATCATTATTCACTTCTTGATATTGATAAATCATTTATTAATATTAACAAATGTCTATTTTTGTCAACTTCTGCCTTCTACAAATCTATAAATAGTAAAAGATTAATTTATTTTAATAGATTGTTTATGAATTCACGAGTTATTAACTGATTATGTGATTGATACTGATATTCCCTCCCCAGAAAAATACTTTCCTGTAATTTAATGCATCAGGGAGATTTTCCTATGAAGAAGATGCTGTAGGAAGTAGCTGGGAAAGTACAGGAAAAGTATTGGAATATGACACTATGAGATGTCTGGGAAGAAGTGGGCAGGGTTTGCAAACAATCTGGAAACGACTAGGTTTAATGGGAAACCCATGGGATGAGTAGAAGGGAGGCCATAGCCATTCCCAATACAAGCTTGGATATGTCTGGGAGGATTTAGGTAGGGTTTCAGATTTATCTAGGTAATGAATGGGAAACCAATGGGATGGGTAGGGGAAGGCCATATACATTTCCTATACAAGCTTGGACAAAAAAAGGAAATAATCCATGAAAGAGCAGCACAAAATCTGGGAAATTCACTAGGAAATTGCTCATATGCATACAAAATACAGATAGGATTCCGGGTCCTCATTTCCTCTAGGAATCCTATGGTAAAATAGTGGGAACATTTCATACGGGAGATCACCGTAATGAAAGTAATGACTATCAGGAAGTTGGCTATACCATGTCAGCTATAACATCAAACTCACCTTAGTAACTGCAATAAGCAAAGAGATACAAGGAGACATTTTAGAAAAAGGAGTATGGATAAGAGGATCCGGTATATTTGCTAAAGGTTGAGAGGTTTTGGTGAAGATCATATTAGGAGGGTATGGGTTTGTGACTCTATGAAAGGACTGCCAAATGCTACACAGAAAATAGATAATCCTATTTTGGAAAAGATAAAAGCACTGAAGGTAGACCAAGTGATAGTTTAAGGGTACTTTAAGAGATTTGACTTACTGGATGAAAATGTAAAACTTGCTGACGGATACTTTTTTTACTCCCTGCCTAAACTTCGAAACCAAGTGGAAACCCTTGCAGTCTTACTAGCTGATGAAATAAGCATAATTGTCAATGGAAATGGAGAAAGATGAATAAATGATAAAAGTCAAGAACAGGACTTGTTGCCCTGATTGAATATTAACGAAGAGCACCGTAAAGGTTGAGAGCTTGTGATGAAGATCATAATAGGAGGGTGTGGGATTGTGACTCTAAGAATGGACTGCCAAATGCGACAGAAAATAGATAATTCTATTTTGGAAAAGATAAATGCACTGAAGGTAGACCAAGTGAGAGTTCAAGGGAACATTCAGAGATTTGACTTACTGGATGAAAATGTAAAACTTGCTGAAGGATATTTATTTTACTCCCTGCCTAAAGTTCAAAACCAAGTGGAAACCCTTGCAATCTTACCAGCTGATGAGGATATGTAAGAGAGCACCATGGATATATTGTTCAACCTTTATGAAAAACTTTCTGTAGGAGGTATGTGCATAATTGATGATTATAACATTGCCCCTTGAATGCGTGCTGTCAATGAGTTCAGAAAAATGCATAATATCACGGATACTCTCATTTTCATTACTTCCAAAGGAATGAAGAGGTATGGCATTAGAATTAAGCACTTTAAACTGAAGGAAACAATTTTAGATATCTAAAAAAACAAAAATATTCTTTTAAATATATATTAAAATTGTAATTGTGGTTCTTGAAATCCTGACATCGTTAGAAAGAGCAAAAAAAAGCTCTTCCTTTGGCTGCTAGTGTTAGTTGTTCTTGTCTCATAAAACTAAGATGCTGTATATAAGCCTGTGTTGTGCGCGGGTTGCAGCTAGTAGAAGAGTATTACTTGATTTTATGGTAACATATGTCAGGTATCTTTTATGATCTAATGCCACTGTTAAATTTGTTTAGAATGAGCAGAAGCATCATTGGGGCCAGTAAATAGTGGCATTATTGTTAAGTGAATATATATATATCTGTATGGTTATGTTATGTTATTACATGTCCTATTGTTTGTTTACATGTCTTGTTTACATCACATGATTTCTTAATGGCCAGGAGAGCCATTCAGAGGCAACTCACTGCCATGTTAGGAATGTCTTAGTCCAACAAAGTCAGTAAGTGTTTCTTTCTTTCTCTCCTTTGTAATAGTCATCATGTCATGTCTAGATTTACATTAGTTGTATGAATGTATTTCGAGTTAGGATGGCTTATTCATAAGTTGTTTATGAAGTAAATTAGTGTGTATTTTGTATCTTCAAGTTGATAGTTGGTACGAAGAACACTTCCTCTAGTGTAGACATTGCGGACTTCATGCTTAATGCCATCAAACTACAACTCCAGGATATGGTGGTAATGAAAATGGATATCGAAGGCGCAGAATGGCAAGTTTTGAAGCATTTAGAGGATAGTGGTGTTTTGGATTTAGTAGATGAGTTATTGGTAGAAATGCACTATCACCATCCTGTCATGGCTGGATTCGGCTGGAATCAATTTCCTAAGACTTTAAACGAAACGAATGAATATTTTAAACACTTAAGGAAACGAGGACTGTATGTTCATCCCTGGCCATGAACGGTATCTTCAAGTTGATAGTGATTTGTCCATTGTTCCTTGAACCAGTAAAGAGTGATTCGTATGTATTTGTATAAGGTTTTGTAATATTTTGCCATATCTGTACTTGTAACTAAATATGTAATCTGTGACAAAAATGTGTACTTTGTGATGTGTCAGTATGATTGTATAGAAGAAACTTTATGTGTGATATTTGTTTAATTTCAGAAAATATGAAAAACTGTCAATAGAAATGGAGAAAGATGAATAAATGGTAAAAGTCAAGAACAGGACTTGTTGCCCAAAATGGATTTCAACAAAGAGCACCGTTATGAAGGTTATGACTATACAGAAGTTGGCTATACCGTGTCAGCTATGAATGCCCTATACGACATCAAACTCCCCTTGGTAACTGCAATGAGCAAAATGATACCAGGAGACTTTTTAGAAAAAGGAGTATGGAGAAGAGGATCCGGTATATTTGCTAAAGGTTGAGAGGTTGTGGTGAAGATCATATTAGGAGGGTATGGGTTTGTGACTCTATGAATGGACTGCCAAATGCTACACAGAAAATAGATAATCCTATTTTGGAAAAGATAAAAGCACTGAAGGTAGACCAAGTGATAGTTCAAGGGAACTTTAAGAGATTTGACTTACTGGATGAAAATGTAAAACTTGCTGATGGATATTTATTTTACTCCCTGCCTAAAGTTCAAAACCAAATGGAAACCCTTGCAATCTTACCAGCTGATGAGGATATGTAAGAGAGCACCATGGATATATTGTTCACCCTTTATGAAAAACTTTCTGTAGGAGGTATGTGCATAATTGATGATTATAACATTGCCCCTTGAATGCGTGCTGTCAATGAGTTCAGAAAAATGCATAATATCACCGATACTCTCATTTTCATTACTTTCAAAGGAATGAAGAGGTATGGCATTAAAATTAAGCACTTAAAACTGAAGGAAACAATTTTAGATATCTAAAAAAACAAAAATATTCTTTTAAATATATATTAAAATTGTAATTGTCGGTCTTGAAATCCTGACATCGTTAGAAAGAGCAAAAAAAAGCTCTTCCTTTGGCTGCTAGTGTTAGTTGTTCTTGTCTCATAAAACTAAGATGCTGTATATAAGCCTGTGTTGTGCGCGGGTTGCAGCTAGTAGAGGAGTATTACTTGATTTTATGGTAACATATGTCAGGTATCTTTTATGATCTAATGCCACTGTTAAATTTATTTAGAATGAGCAGAAGCATCATTGGGGCCAGTAAATAGTGGCATTATTGTTAAGTGAATATATATATATCTTTATGGTTATGTTATGTTATTACATGTCCTATTGTTTGTTTACATGTCTTGTTTACATCACATGATTTCTTAATGGCCAGGAGAGCCATTCAGAGGCAACTCACTGCCATGTTAGGAATGTCTTAGTCCAACAAAGTCAGTAAGTGTTTATTTATTTCTCTCCTTTGTAATTAGTCATCATGTCATGTCTAGATTTACATTAGTTGTATGAATGCATTTCGAGTTAGGATGGCTAATTCATAAGTTGTTTATGAAGTAAATTAGTGTGTATTTTGTATCTTCAAGTTGATAGTGATTTGTCCATTGTTCCTTGAACCAGTAAAGAGTGATTCGTATGTTTTTGTACAAGGTTTTGTAATATTTTGCCATATCTGTACTTGTAACTATATATGTAATCTGTGACAAAAATGTGTACTTTGTGATGTGTCAGTATGATTGTATAGAAGAAACTTTATGTGTGATATTTGTTTAATTTCAGAAAATATGAAAAACTGTCAATAGAAATGGAGAAAGATGAATTAATGGTAAAAGTCAAGAACAGGACTTGTTGCCCAGAATGGATTTTAATATAGCCCGTACGAAATGCTCCCAGATATTTCCCAATGTTCTTATTCTTTTCATACAAATTTCCTGGTGGAACTGGGGAATGACAGATTAAGGGCCTGCAAAAACTCTGTAAGTCAAGGCAATCAATAGGACTGTGCCTGATTATATGCTTACATATAGGAAAGTATAGACAAAGTCCTACTCCTGTATCACAGGTATAGGGAATGACTCTGCTTTATCGCTCATCCTCCTATATCATCAATTATTATTGATATGTTAATCAATTATTATTAATAACTCACCTATTAATGTTAATGAATCATAGCATTCATTAATATTAAGAATTGATTTACTAATATTAATAAATGAATCATCAATATCAAGACATCATTTATTGATATAAATAAATGCTCAGTTTTTGTTTATATTAATAAATGATTTATTGATATCATTATTCACTTCTTGATATTGATAAATCATTTATTAATATTAACAAATGTCTATTTTTGTCAACTTCTGCCTTCTACAAATCTATAAATAGTAAAAGATTAATTTATTTTAATAGATTGTTTATGAATTCACGAGTTATTAACTGATTATGTGATTGATACTGATATTCCCTCCCCAGAAAAATACTTTCCTGTAATTTAATGCATCAGGGAGATTTTCCTATGAAGAAGATGCTGTAGGAAGTAGCTGGGAAAGTACAGGAAAAGTATTGGAATATGACACTATGAGATGTCTGGGAAGAAGTGGGCAGGGTTTGCAAACAATCTGGAAACGACTAGGTTTAATGGGAAACCCATGGGATGAGTAGAAGGGAGGCCATAGCCATTCCCAATACAAGCTTGGATATGTCTGGGAGGATTTAGGTAGGGTTTCAGATTTATCTAGGTAATGAATGGGAAACCAATGGGATGGGTAGGGGAAGGCCATATACATTTCCTATACAAGCTTGGACAAAAAAAGGAAATAATCCATGAAAGAGCAGCACAAAATCTGGGAAATTCACTAGGAAATTGCTCATATGCATACAAAATACAGATAGGATTCCGGGTCCTCATTTCCTCTAGGAATCCTATAGTAAAATAGTGGGAACATTTCATACGGGAGATCACCGTAATGAAAGTAATGACTATCAGGAAGTTGGCTATACCATGTCAGCTATAAAAGCCCTATACAACATCAAACTCACCTTAGTAACTGCAATAAGCAAAGAGATACCAGGAGACATTTTAGAGAAAGGAGTATGGATAAGAGGATCCGGTATATTTGCTAAAGGTTGAGAGGTTTTGGTGAAGATCATATTAGGAGGGTATGGGTTTGTGACTCTATGAAAGGACTGCCAAATGCTACACAGAAAATAGATAATCCTATTTTGGAAAAGATAAAAGCACTGAAGGTAGACCAAGTGATAGTTTAAGGGTACTTTAAGAGATTTGACTTACTGGATGAAAATGTAAAACTTGCTGACGGATACTTTTTTTACTCCCTGCCTAAACTTCGAAACCAAGTGGAAACCCTTGCAGTCTTACTAGCTGATGAAATAAGCATAATTGTCAATGGAAATGGAGAAAGATGAATAAATGATAAAAGTCAAGAACAGGACTTGTTGCCCTGATTGAATATTAACGAAGAGCACCGTAAAGGTTGAGAGCTTGTGATGAAGATCATAATAGGAGGGTGTGGGATTGTGACTCTAAGAATGGACTGCCAAATGCGACAGAAAATAGATAATTCTATTTTGGAAAAGATAAATGCACTGAAGGTAGACCAAGTGAGAGTTCAAGGGAACATTCAGAGATTTGACTTACTGGATGAAAATGTAAAACTTGCTGAAGGATATTTATTTTACTCCCTGCCTAAAGTTCAAAACCAAGTGGAAACCCTTGCAATCTTACCAGCTGATGAGGATATGTAAGAGAGCACCATGGATATATTGTTCAACCTTTATGAAAAACTTTCTGTAGGAGGTATGTGCATAATTGATGATTATAACATTGCCCCTTGAATGCGTGCTGTCAATGAGTTCAGAAAAATGCATAATATCACGGATACTCTCATTTTCATTACTTCCAAAGGAATGAAGAGGTATGGCATTAGAATTAAGCACTTTAAACTGAAGGAAACAATTTTAGATATCTAAAAAAACAAAAATATTCTTTTAAATATATATTAAAATTGTAATTGTGGTTCTTGAAATCCTGACATCGTTAGAAAGAGCAAAAATAAGCTCTTCCTTTGGCTGCTAGTGTTAGTTGTTCTTGTCTCATAAAACTAAGATGCTGTATATAAGCCTGTGTTGTGCGCGGGTTGCAGCTAGTAGAAGAGTATTACTTGATTTTATGGTAACATATGTCAGGTATCTTTTATGATCTAATGCCACTGTTAAATTTGTTTAGAATGAGCAGAAGCATCATTGGGGCCAGTAAATAGTGGCATTATTGTTAAGTGAATATATATATATCTGTATGGTTATGTTATGTTATTACATGTCCTATTGTTTGTTTACATGTCTTGTTTACATCACATGATTTCTTAATGGCCAGGAGAGCCATTCAGAGGCAACTCACTGCCATGTTAGGAATGTCTTAGTCCAACAAAGTCAGTAAGTGTTTCTTTCTTTCTCTCCTTTGTAATTAGTCATCATGTCATGTCTAGATTTACATTAGTTGTATGAATGTATTTCGAGTTAGGATGGCTTATTCATAAGTTGTTTATGAAGTAAATTAGTGTGTATTTTGTATCTTCAAGTTGATAGTTGGTACGAAGAACACTTCCTCTAGTGTAGACATTGCGGACTTCATGCTTAATGCCATCAAACTACAACTCCAGGATATGGTGGTAATGAAAATGGATATCGAAGGCGCAGAATGGCAAGTTTTGAAGCATTTAGAGGATAGTGGTGTTTTGGATTTAGTAGATGAGTTATTGGTAGAAATGCACTATCACCATCCTGTCATGGCTGGATTCGGCTGGAATCAATTTCCTAAGACTTTAAACGAAACGAATGAATATTTTAAACACTTAAGGAAACGAGGACTGTATGTTCATCCCTGGCCATGAACGGTATCTTCAAGTTGATAGTGATTTGTCCATTGTTCCTTGAACCAGTAAAGAGTGATTCGTATGTATTTGTATAAGGTTTTGTAATATTTTGCCATATCTGTACTTGTAACTAAATATGTAATCTGTGACAAAAATGTGTACTTTGTGATGTGTCAGTATGATTGTATAGAAGAAACTTTATGTGTGATATTTGTTTAATTTCAGAAAATATGAAAAACTGTCAATAGAAATGGAGAAAGATGAATAAATGGTAAAAGTCAAGAACAGGACTTGTTGCCCAAAATGGATTTCAACAAAGAGCACCGTTATGAAGGTTATGACTATACAGAAGTTGGCTATACCGTGTCAGCTATGAATGCCCTATACGACATGAAACTCCCCTTGGTAACTGCAATGAGCAAAATGATACCAGGAGACTTTTTAGAAAAAGGAGTATGGAGAAGAGGATCCGGTATATTTGCTAAAGGTTGAGAGGTTGTGGTGAAGATCATATTAGGAGGGTATGGGTTTGTGACTCTATGAATGGACTGCCAAATGCTACACAGAAAATAGATAATCCTATTTTGGAAAAGATAAAAGCACTGAAGGTAGACCAAGTGATAGTTCAAGGGAACTTTAAGAGATTTGACTTACTGGATGAAAATGTAAAACTTGCTGATGGATATTTATTTTACTCCCTGCCTAAAGTTCAAAACCAAATGGAAACCCTTGCAATCTTACCAGCTGATGAGGATATGTAAGAGAGCACCATGGATATATTGTTCACCCTTTATGAAAAACTTTCTGTAGGAGGTATGTGCATAATTGATGATTATAACATTGCCCCTTGAATGCGTGCTGTCAATGAGTTCAGAAAAATGCATAATATCACCGATACTCTCATTTTCATTACTTTCAAAGGAATGAAGAGGTATGGCATTAAAATTAAGCACTTAAAACTGAAGGAAACAATTTTAGATATCTAAAAAAACAAAAATATTCTTTTAAATATATATTAAAATTGTAATTGTCGGTCTTGAAATCCTGACATCGTTAGAAAGAGCAAAAAAAAGCTCTTCCTTTGGCTGCTAGTGTTAGTTGTTCTTGTCTCATAAAACTAAGATGCTGTATATAAGCCTGTGTTGTGCGCGGGTTGCAGCTAGTAGAGGAGTATTACTTGATTTTATGGTAACATATGTCAGGTATCTTTTATGATCTAATGCCACTGTTAAATTTATTTAGAATGAGCAGAAGCATCATTGGGGCCAGTAAATAGTGGCATTATTGTTAAGTGAATATATATATATCTTTATGGTTATGTTATGTTATTACATGTCCTATTGTTTGTTTACATGTCTTGTTTACATCACATGATTTCTTAATGGCCAGGAGAGCCATTCAGAGGCAACTCACTGCCATGTTAGGAATGTCTTAGTCCAACAAAGTCAGTAAGTGTTTATTTATTTCTCTCCTTTGTAATTAGTCATCATGTCATGTCTAGATTTACATTAGTTGTATGAATGCATTTCGAGTTAGGATGGCTAATTCATAAGTTGTTTATGAAGTAAATTAGTGTGTATTTTGTATCTTCAAGTTGATAGTGATTTGTCCATTGTTCCTTGAACCAGTAAAGAGTGATTCGTATGTTTTTGTACAAGGTTTTGTAATATTTTGCCATATCTGTACTTGTAACTATATATGTAATCTGTGACAAAAATGTGTACTTTGTGATGTGTCAGTATGATTGTATAGAAGAAACTTTATGTGTGATATTTGTTTAATTTCAGAAAATATGAAAAACTGTCAATAGAAATGGAGAAAGATGAATTAATGGTAAAAGTCAAGAACAGGACTTGTTGCCCAGAATGGATTTTAATATAGCCCGTACGAAATGCTCCCAGATATTTCCCAATGTTCTTATTCTTTTCATACAAATTTCCTGGTGGAACTGGGGAATGACAGATTAAGGGCCTGCAAAAACTCTGTAAGTCAAGGCAATCAATAGGACTGTGCCTGATTATATGCTTACATATAGGAAAGTATAGACAAAGTCCTACTCCTGTATCACAGGTATAGGGAATGACTCTGCTTTATCGCTCATCCTCCTATATCATCAATTATTATTGATATGTTAATCAATTATTATTAATAACTCACCTATTAATGTTAATGAATCATAGCATTCATTAATATTAAGAATTGATTTACTAATATTAATAAATGAATCATCAATATCAAGACATCATTTATTGATATAAATAAATGCTCAGTTTTTGTTTATATTAATAAATGATTTATTGATATCATTATTCACTTCTTGATATTGATAAATCATTTATTAATATTAACAAATGTCTATTTTTGTCAACTTCTGCCTTCTACAAATCTATAAATAGTAAAAGATTAATTTATTTTAATAGATTGTTTATGAATTCACGAGTTATTAACTGATTATGTGATTGATACTGATATTCCCTCCCCAGAAAAATACTTTCCTGTAATTTAATGCATCAGGGAGATTTTCCTATGAAGAAGATGCTGTAGGAAGTAGCTGGGAAAGTACAGGAAAAGTATTGGAATATGACACTATGAGATGTCTGGGAAGAAGTGGGCAGGGTTTGCAAACAATCTGGAAACGACTAGGTTTAATGGGAAACCCATGGGATGAGTAGAAGGGAGGCCATAGCCATTCCCAATACAAGCTTGGATATGTCTGGGAGGATTTAGGTAGGGTTTCAGATTTATCTAGGTAATGAATGGGAAACCAATGGGATGGGTAGGGGAAGGCCATATACATTTCCTATACAAGCTTGGACAAAAAAAGGAAATAATCCATGAAAGAGCAGCACAAAATCTGGGAAATTCACTAGGAAATTGCTCATATGCATACAAAATACAGATAGGATTCCGGGTCCTCATTTCCTCTAGGAATCCTATAGTAAAATAGTGGGAACATTTCATACGGGAGATCACCGTAATGAAAGTAATGACTATCAGGAAGTTGGCTATACCATGTCAGCTATAAAAGCCCTATACAACATCAAACTCACCTTAGTAACTGCAATAAGCAAAGAGATACCAGGAGACATTTTAGAAAAAGGAGTATGGATAAGAGGATCCGGTATATTTGCTAAAGGTTGAGAGGTTTTGGTGAAGATCATATTAGGAGGGTATGGGTTTGTGACTCTATGAAAGGACTGCCAAATGCTACACAGAAAATAGATAATCCTATTTTGGAAAAGATAAAAGCACTGAAGGTAGACCAAGTGATAGTTTAAGGGTACTTTAAGAGATTTGACTTACTGGATGAAAATGTAAAACTTGCTGACGGATACTTTTTTTACTCCCTGCCTAAACTTCGAAACCAAGTGGAAACCCTTGCAGTCTTACTAGCTGATGAAATAAGCATAATTGTCAATGGAAATGGAGAAAGATGAATAAATGATAAAAGTCAAGAACAGGACTTGTTGCCCTGATTGAATATTAACGAAGAGCACCGTAAAGGTTGAGAGCTTGTGATGAAGATCATAATAGGAGGGTGTGGGATTGTGACTCTAAGAATGGACTGCCAAATGCGACAGAAAATAGATAATTCTATTTTGGAAAAGATAAATGCACTGAAGGTAGACCAAGTGAGAGTTCAAGGGAACATTCAGAGATTTGACTTACTGGATGAAAATGTAAAACTTGCTGAAGGATATTTATTTTACTCCCTGCCTAAAGTTCAAAACCAAGTGGAAACCCTTGCAATCTTACCAGCTGATGAGGATATGTAAGAGAGCACCATGGATATATTGTTCAACCTTTATGAAAAACTTTCTGTAGGAGGTATGTGCATAATTGATGATTATAACATTGCCCCTTGAATGCGTGCTGTCAATGAGTTCAGAAAAATGCATAATATCACGGATACTCTCATTTTCATTACTTCCAAAGGAATGAAGAGGTATGGCATTAGAATTAAGCACTTTAAACTGAAGGAAACAATTTTAGATATCTAAAAAAACAAAAATATTCTTTTAAATATATATTAAAATTGTAATTGTGGTTCTTGAAATCCTGACATCGTTAGAAAGAGCAAAAAAAAGCTCTTCCTTTGGCTGCTAGTGTTAGTTGTTCTTGTCTCATAAAACTAAGATGCTGTATATAAGCCTGTGTTGTGCGCGGGTTGCAGCTAGTAGAAGAGTATTACTTGATTTTATGGTAACATATGTCAGGTATCTTTTATGATCTAATGCCACTGTTAAATTTGTTTAGAATGAGCAGAAGCATCATTGGGGCCAGTAAATAGTGGCATTATTGTTAAGTGAATATATATATATCTATATGGTTATGTTATGTTATTACATGTCCTATTGTTTGTTTACATGTCTTGTTTACATCACATGATTTCTTAATGGCCAGGAGAGCCATTCAGAGGCAACTCACTGCCATGTTAGGAATGTCTTAGTCCAACAAAGTCAGTAAGTGTTTCTTTCTTTCTCTCCTTTGTAATTAGTCATCATGTCATGTCTAGATTTACATTAGTTGTATGAATGTATTTCGAGTTAGGATGGCTTATTCATAAGTTGTTTATGAAGTAAATTAGTGTGTATTTTGTATCTTCAAGTTGATAGTTGGTACGAAGAACACTTCCTCTAGTGTAGACATTGCGGACTTCATGCTTAATGCCATCAAACTACAACTCCAGGATATGGTGGTAATGAAAATGGATATCGAAGGCGCAGAATGGCAAGTTTTGAAGCATTTAGAGGATAGTGGTGTTTTGGATTTAGTAGATGAGTTATTGGTAGAAATGCACTATCACCATCCTGTCATGGCTGGATTCGGCTGGAATCAATTTCCTAAGACTTTAAACGAAACGAATGAATATTTTAAACACTTAAGGAAACGAGGACTGTATGTTCATCCCTGGCCATGAACGGTATCTTCAAGTTGATAGTGATTTGTCCATTGTTCCTTGAACCAGTAAAGAGTGATTCGTATGTATTTGTATAAGGTTTTGTAATATTTTGCCATATCTGTACTTGTAACTAAATATGTAATCTGTGACAAAAATGTGTACTTTGTGATGTGTCAGTATGATTGTATAGAAGAAACTTTATGTGTGATATTTGTTTAATTTCAGAAAATATGAAAAACTGTCAATAGAAATGGAGAAAGATGAATAAATGGTAAAAGTCAAGAACAGGACTTGTTGCCCAAAATGGATTTCAACAAAGAGCACCGTTATGAAGGTTATGACTATACAGAAGTTGGCTATACCGTGTCAGCTATGAATGCCCTATACGACATGAAACTCCCCTTGGTAACTGCAATGAGCAAAATGATACCAGGAGACTTTTTAGAAAAAGGAGTATGGAGAAGAGGATCCGGTATATTTGCTAAAGGTTGAGAGGTTGTGGTGAAGATCATATTAGGAGGGTATGGGTTTGTGACTCTATGAATGGACTGCCAAATGCTACACAGAAAATAGATAATCCTATTTTGGAAAAGATAAAAGCACTGAAGGTAGACCAAGTGATAGTTCAAGGGAACTTTAAGAGATTTGACTTACTGGATGAAAATGTAAAACTTGCTGATGGATATTTATTTTACTCCCTGCCTAAAGTTCAAAACCAAATGGAAACCCTTGCAATCTTACCAGCTGATGAGGATATGTAAGAGAGCACCATGGATATATTGTTCACCCTTTATGAAAAACTTTCTGTAGGAGGTATGTGCATAATTGATGATTATAACATTGCCCCTTGAATGCGTGCTGTCAATGAGTTCAGAAAAATGCATAATATCACCGATACTCTCATTTTCATTACTTTCAAAGGAATGAAGAGGTATGGCATTAAAATTAAGCACTTAAAACTGAAGGAAACAATTTTAGATATCTAAAAAAACAAAAATATTCTTTTAAATATATATTAAAATTGTAATTGTCGGTCTTGAAATCCTGACATCGTTAGAAAGAGCAAAAAAAAGCTCTTCCTTTGGCTGCTAGTGTTAGTTGTTCTTGTCTCATAAAACTAAGATGCTGTATATAAGCCTGTGTTGTGCGCGGGTTGCAGCTAGTAGAGGAGTATTACTTGATTTTATGGTAACATATGTCAGGTATCTTTTATGATCTAATGCCACTGTTAAATTTATTTAGAATGAGCAGAAGCATCATTGGGGCCAGTAAATAGTGGCATTATTGTTAAGTGAATATATATATATCTTTATGGTTATGTTATGTTATTACATGTCCTATTGTTTGTTTACATGTCTTGTTTACATCACATGATTTCTTAATGGCCAGGAGAGCCATTCAGAGGCAACTCACTGCCATGTTAGGAATGTCTTAGTCCAACAAAGTCAGTAAGTGTTTATTTATTTCTCTCCTTTGTAATTAGTCATCATGTCATGTCTAGATTTACATTAGTTGTATGAATGCATTTCGAGTTAGGATGGCTAATTCATAAGTTGTTTATGAAGTAAATTAGTGTGTATTTTGTATCTTCAAGTTGATAGTGATTTGTCCATTGTTCCTTGAACCAGTAAAGAGTGATTCGTATGTTTTTGTACAAGGTTTTGTAATATTTTGCCATATCTGTACTTGTAACTATATATGTAATCTGTGACAAAAATGTGTACTTTGTGATGTGTCAGTATGATTGTATAGAAGAAACTTTATGTGTGATATTTGTTTAATTTCAGAAAATATGAAAAACTGTCAATAGAAATGGAGAAAGATGAATTAATGGTAAAAGTCAAGAAAAGGACTTGTTGCCCAGAATGGATTTTAATATAGCCCGTACGAAATGCTCCCAGATATTTCCCAATGTTCTTATTCTTTTCATACAAATTTCCTGGTGGAACTGGGGAATGACAGATTAAGGGCCTGCAAAAACTCTGTAAGTCAAGGCAATCAATAGGACTGTGCCTGATTATATGCTTACATATAGGAAAGTATAGACAAAGTCCTACTCCTGTATCACAGGTATAGGGAATGACTCTGCTTTATCGCTCATCCTCCTATATCATCAATTATTATTGATATGTTAATCAATTATTATTAATAACTCACCTATTAATGTTAATGAATCATAGCATTCATTAATATTAAGAATTGATTTACTAATATTAATAAATGAATCATCAATATCAAGACATCATTTATTGATATAAATAAATGCTCAGTTTTTGTTTATATTAATAAATGATTTATTGATATCATTATTCACTTCTTGATATTGATAAATCATTTATTAATATTAACAAATGTCTATTTTTGTCAACTTCTGCCTTCTACAAATCTATAAATAGTAAAAGATTAATTTATTTTAATAGATTGTTTATGAATTCACGAGTTATTAACTGATTATGTGATTGATACTGATATTCCCTCCCCAGAAAAATACTTTCCTGTAATTTAATGCATCAGGGAGATTTTCCTATGAAGAAGATGCTGTAGGAAGTAGCTGGGAAAGTACAGGAAAAGTATTGGAATATGACACTATGAGATGTCTGGGAAGAAGTGGGCAGGGTTTGCAAACAATCTGGAAACGACTAGGTTTAATGGGAAACCCATGGGATGAGTAGAAGGGAGGCCATAGCCATTCCCAATACAAGCTTGGATATGTCTGGGGGGATTTAGGTAGGGTTTCAGATTTATCTAGGTAATGAATGGGAAACCAATGGGATGGGTAGGGGAAGGCCATATACATTTCCTATACAAGCTTGGACAAAAAAAGGAAATAATCCATGAAAGAGCAGCACAAAATCTGGGAAATTCACTAGGAAATTGCTCATATGCATACAAAATACAGATAGGATTCCGGGTCCTCATTTCCTCTAGGAATCCTATAGTAAAATAGTGGGAACATTTCATACGGGAGATCACCGTAATGAAAGTAATGACTATCAGGAAGTTGGCTATACCATGTCAGCTATAAAAGCCCTATACAACATCAAACTCACCTTAGTAACTGCAATAAGCAAAGAGATACCAGGAGACATTTTAGAAAAAGGAGTATGGATAAGAGGATCCGGTATATTTGCTAAAGGTTGAGAGGTTTTGGTGAAGATCATATTAGGAGGGTATTTGGTTTGTGACTCTATGAAAGGACTGCCAAATGCTACACAGAAAATAGATAATCCTATTTTGGAAAAGATAAAAGCACTGAAGGTAGACCAAGTGATAGTTTAAGGGTACTTTAAGAGATTTGACTTACTGGATGAAAATGTAAAACTTGCTGACGGATACTTTTTTTACTCCCTGCCTAAACTTCGAAACCAAGTGGAAACCCTTGCAGTCTTACTAGCTGATGAAATAAGCATAATTGTCAATGGAAATGGAGAAAGATGAATAAATGATAAAAGTCAAGAACAGGACTTGTTGCCCTGATTGAATATTAACGAAGAGCACCGTAAAGGTTGAGAGCTTGTGATGAAGATCATAATAGGAGGGTGTGGGATTGTGACTCTAAGAATGGACTGCCAAATGCGACAGAAAATAGATAATTCTATTTTGGAAAAGATAAATGCACTGAAGGTAGACCAAGTGAGAGTTCAAGGGAACATTCAGAGATTTGACTTACTGGATGAAAATGTAAAACTTGCTGAAGGATATTTATTTTACTCCCTGCCTAAAGTTCAAAACCAAGTGGAAACCCTTGCAATCTTACCAGCTGATGAGGATATGTAAGAGAGCACCATGGATATATTGTTCAACCTTTATGAAAAACTTTCTGTAGGAGGTATGTGCATAATTGATGATTATAACATTGCCCCTTGAATGCGTGCTGTCAATGAGTTCAGAAAAATGCATAATATCACGGATACTCTCATTTTCATTACTTCCAAAGGAATGAAGAGGTATGGCATTAGAATTAAGCACTTTAAACTGAAGGAAACAATTTTAGATATCTAAAAAAACAAAAATATTCTTTTAAATATATATTAAAATTGTAATTGTGGTTCTTGAAATCCTGACATCGTTAGAAAGAGCAAAAAAAAGCTCTTCCTTTGGCTGCTAGTGTTAGTTGTTCTTGTCTCATAAAACTAAGATGCTGTATATAAGCCTGTGTTGTGCGCGGGTTGCAGCTAGTAGAAGAGTATTACTTGATTTTATGGTAACATATGTCAGGTATCTTTTATGATCTAATGCCACTGTTAAATTTGTTTAGAATGAGCAGAAGCATCATTGGGGCCAGTAAATAGTGGCATTATTGTTAAGTGAATATATATATATCTGTATGGTTATGTTATGTTATTACATGTCCTATTGTTTGTTTACATGTCTTGTTTACATCACATGATTTCTTAATGGCCAGGAGAGCCATTCAGAGGCAACTCACTGCCATGTTAGGAATGTCTTAGTCCAACAAAGTCAGTAAGTGTTTCTTTCTTTCTCTCCTTTGTAATTAGTCATCATGTCATGTCTAGATTTACATTAGTTGTATGAATGTATTTCGAGTTAGGATGGCTTATTCATAAGTTGTTTATGAAGTAAATTAGTGTGTATTTTGTATCTTCAAGTTGATAGTTGGTACGAAGAACACTTCCTCTAGTGTAGACATTGCGGACTTCATGCTTAATGCCATCAAACTACAACTCCAGGATATGGTGGTAATGAAAATGGATATCGAAGGCGCAGAATGGCAAGTTTTGAAGCATTTAGAGGATAGTGGTGTTTTGGATTTAGTAGATGAGTTATTGGTAGAAATGCACTATCACCATCCTGTCATGGCTGGATTCGGCTGGAATCAATTTCCTAAGACTTTAAACGAAACGAATGAATATTTTAAACACTTAAGGAAACGAGGACTGTATGTTCATCCCTGGCCATGAACGGTATCTTCAAGTTGATAGTGATTTGTCCATTGTTCCTTGAACCAGTAAAGAGTGATTCGTATGTATTTGTATAAGGTTTTGTAATATTTTGCCATATCTGTACTTGTAACTAAATATGTAATCTGTGACAAAAATGTGTACTTTGTGATGTGTCAGTATGATTGTATAGAAGAAACTTTATGTGTGATATTTGTTTAATTTCAGAAAATATGAAAAACTGTCAATAGAAATGGAGAAAGATGAATAAATGGTAAAAGTCAAGAACAGGACTTGTTGCCCAAAATGGATTTCAACAAAGAGCACCGTTATGAAGGTTATGACTATACAGAAGTTGGCTATACCGTGTCAGCTATGAATGCCCTATACGACATGAAACTCCCCTTGGTAACTGCAATGAGCAAAATGATACCAGGAGACTTTTTAGAAAAAGGAGTATGGAGAAGAGGATCCGGTATATTTGCTAAAGGTTGAGAGGTTGTGGTGAAGATCATATTAGGAGGGTATGGGTTTGTGACTCTATGAATGGACTGCCAAATGCTACACAGAAAATAGATAATCCTATTTTGGAAAAGATAAAAGCACTGAAGGTAGACCAAGTGATAGTTCAAGGGAACTTTAAGAGATTTGACTTACTGGATGAAAATGTAAAACTTGCTGATGGATATTTATTTTACTCCCTGCCTAAAGTTCAAAACCAAATGGAAACCCTTGCAATCTTACCAGCTGATGAGGATATGTAAGAGAGCACCATGGATATATTGTTCAACCTTTATGAAAAACTTTCTGTAGGAGGTATGTGCATAATTGATGATTATAACATTGCCCCTTGAATGCGTGCTGTCAATGAGTTCAGAAAAATGCATAATATCACGGATACTCTCATTTTCAATACTTCCAAAGGAATGAAGAGGTATGGCATTAAAATTAAGCACTTAAAACTGAAGGAAACAATTTTAGATATCTAAAAAAACAAAAATATTCTTTTAAATATATATTAAAATTGTAATTGTCGGTCTTGAAATCCTGACATCGTTAGAAAGAGCAAAAAAAAGCTCTTCCTTTGGCTGCTAGTGTTAGTTGTTCTTGTCTCATAAAACTAAGATGCTGTATATAAGCCTGTGTTGTGCGCGGGTTGCAGCTAGTAGAGGAGTATTACTTGATTTTATGGTAACATATGTCAGGTATCTTTTATGATCTAATGCCACTGTTAAATTTATTTAGAATGAGCAGAAGCATCATTGGGGCCAGTAAATAGTGGCATTATTGTTAAGTGAATATATATATATCTTTATGGTTATGTTATGTTATTACATGTCCTATTGTTTGTTTACATGTCTTGTTTACATCACATGATTTCTTAATGGCCAGGAGAGCCATTCAGAGGCAACTCACTGCCATGTTAGGAATGTCTTAGTCCAACAAAGTCAGTAAGTGTTTATTTATTTCTCTCCTTTGTAATTAGTCATCATGTCATGTCTAGATTTACATTAGTTGTATGAATGCATTTCGAGTTAGGATGGCTAATTCATAAGTTGTTTATGAAGTAAATTAGTGTGTATTTTGTATCTTCAAGTTGATAGTGATTTGTCCATTGTTCCTTGAACCAGTAAAGAGTGATTCGTATGTTTTTGTACAAGGTTTTGTAATATTTTGCCATATCTGTACTTGTAACTATATATGTAATCTGTGACAAAAATGTGTACTTTGTGATGTGTCAGTATGATTGTATAGAAGAAACTTTATGTGTGATATTTGTTTAATTTCAGAAAATATGAAAAACTGTCAATAGAAATGGAGAAAGATGAATTAATGGTAAAAGTCAAGAACAGGACTTGTTGCCCAGAATGGATTTTAATATAGCCCGTACGAAATGCTCCCAGATATTTCCCAATGTTCTTATTCTTTTCATACAAATTTCCTGGTGGAACTGGGGAATGACAGATTAAGGGCCTGCAAAAACTCTGTAAGTCAAGGCAATCAATAGGACTGTGCCTGATTATATGCTTACATATAGGAAAGTATAGACAAAGTCCTACTCCTGTATCACAGGTATAGGGAATGACTCTGCTTTATCGCTCATCCTCCTATATCATCAATTATTATTGATATGTTAATCAATTATTATTAATAACTCACCTATTAATGTTAATGAATCATAGCATTCATTAATATTAAGAATTGATTTACTAATATTAATAAATGAATCATCAATATCAAGACATCATTTATTGATATAAATAAATGCTCAGTTTTTGTTTATATTAATAAATGATTTATTGATATCATTATTCACTTCTTGATATTGATAAATCATTTATTAATATTAACAAATGTCTATTTTTGTCAACTTCTGCCTTCTACAAATCTATAAATAGTAAAAGATTAATTTATTTTAATAGATTGTTTATGAATTCACGAGTTATTAACTGATTATGTGATTGATACTGATATTCCCTCCCCAGAAAAATACTTTCCTGTAATTTAATGCATCAGGGAGATTTTCCTATGAAGAAGATGCTGTAGGAAGTAGCTGGGAAAGTACAGGAAAAGTATTGGAATATGACACTATGAGATGTCTGGGAAGAAGTGGGCAGGGTTTGCAAACAATCTGGAAACGACTAGGTTTAATGGGAAACCCATGGGATGAGTAGAAGGGAGGCCATAGCCATTCCCAATACAAGCTTGGATATGTCTGGGAGGATTTAGGTAGGGTTTCAGATTTATCTAGGTAATGAATGGGAAACCAATGGGATGGGTAGGGGAAGGCCATATACATTTCCTATACAAGCTTGGACAAAAAAAGGAAATAATCCATGAAAGAGCAGCACAAAATCTGGGAAATTCACTAGGAAATTGCTCATATGCATACAAAATACAGATAGGATTCCGGGTCCTCATTTCCTCTAGGAATCCTATAGTAAAATAGTGGGAACATTTCATACGGGAGATCACCGTAATGAAAGTAATGACTATCAGGAAGTTGGCTATACCATGTCAGCTATAACATCAAACTCACCTTAGTAACTGCAATAAGCAAAGAGATACCAGGAGACATTTTAGAAAAAGGAGTATGGATAAGAGGATCCGGTATATTTGCTAAAGGTTGAGAGGTTTTGGTGAAGATCATATTAGGAGGGTATGGGTTTGTGACTCTATGAAAGGACTGCCAAATGCTACACAGAAAATAGATAATACTATTTTGGAAAAGATAAAAGCACTGAAGGTAGACCAAGTGATAGTTTAAGGGTACTTCAAGAGATTTGACTTACTGGATGAAAATGTAAAACTTGCTGACGGATACTTTTTTTACTCCCTGCCTAAACTTCGAAACCAAGTGGAAACCCTTGCAATCTTACCAGCTGATGAGGATATGTAAGAGAGCACCATGGATATATTGTTCAACCTTTATGAAAAACTTTCTGTAGGAGGTATGTGCATAATTGATGATTATAACATTGCCCCTTGAATGCGTGCTGTCAATGAGTTCAGAAAAATGCATAATATCACCGATACTCTCATTTTCAATACTTTCAAAGGAATGAAGAGGTATGGCATTAAAATTAAGCACTTAAAACTGAAGGAAACAATTTTAGATATCTAAAAAAACAAAAATATTCTTTTAAATATATATTAAAATTGTAATTGTCGGTCTTGAAATCCTGACATCGTTAGAAAGAGCAAAAAAAAGCTCTTCCTTTGGCTGCTAGTGTTAGTTGCTCTTGTCTCATAAAACTAAGATGCTGTATATAAGCCTGTGTTGTGCGCGGGTTGCAGCTAGTAGAGGAGTATTACTTGATTTTATGGTAACATATGTCAGGTATCTTTTATGATCTAATGCCACTGTTAAATTTATTTAGAATGAGCAGAAGCATCATTGGGGCCAGTAAATAGTGGCATTATTGTTAAGTGAATATATATATATCTTTATGGTTATGTTATGTTATTACATGTCCTATTGTTTGTTTACATGTCTTGTTTACATCACATGATTTCTTAATGGCCAGGAGAGCCATTCAGAGGCAACTCACTGCCATGTTAGGAATGTCTTAGTCCAACAAAGTCAGTAAGTGTTTATTTATTTCTCTCCTTTGTAATTAGTCATCATGTCATGTCTAGATTAACATTAGTTGTATGAATGCATTTCGAGTTAGGATGGCTAATTCATAAGTTGTTTATGAAGTAAATTAGTGTGTATTTTGTATCTTCAAGTTGATAGTGATTTGTCCATTGTTCCTTGAACCAGTAAAGAGTGATTCGTATGTTTTTGTACAAGGTTTTGTAATATTTTGCCATATCTGTACTTGTAACTATATATGTAATCTGTGACAAAAATGTGTACTTTGTGATGTGTCAGTATGATTGTATAGAAGAAACTTTATGTGTGATATTTGTTTAATTTCAGAAAATATGAAAAACTGTCAATAGAAATGGAGAAAGATGAATTAATGGTAAAAGTCAAGAACAGGACTTGTTGCCCAGAATGGATTTTAATATAGCCCGTACGAAATGCTCCCAGATATTTCCCAATGTTCTTATTCTTTTCATACAAATTTCCTGGTGGAACTGGGGAATGACAGATTAAGGGCCTGCAAAAACTCTGTAAGTCAAGGCAATCAATAGGACTGTGCCTGATTATATGCTTACATATAGGAAAGTATAGACAAAGTCCTACTCCTGTATCACAGGTATAGGGAATGACTCTGCTTTATCGCTCATCCTCCTATATCATCAATTATTATTGATATGTTAATCAATTATTATTAATAACTCACCTATTAATGTTAATGAATCATAGCATTCATTAATATTAAGAATTGATTTACTAATATTAATAAATGAATCATCAATATCAAGACATCATTTATTGATATAAATAAATGCTCAGTTTTTGTTTATATTAATAAATGATTTATTGATATCATTATTCACTTCTTGATATTGATAAATCATTTATTAATATTAACAAATGTCTATTTTTGTCAACTTCTGCCTTCTACAAATCTATAAATAGTAAAAGATTAATTTATTTTAATAGATTGTTTATGAATTCACGAGTTATTAACTGATTATGTGATTGATACTGATATTCCCTCCCCAGAAAAATACTTTCCTGTAATTTAATGCATCAGGGAGATTTTCCTATGAAGAAGATGCTGTAGGAAGTAGCTGGGAAAGTACAGGAAAAGTATTGGAATATGACACTATGAGATGTCTGGGAAGAAGTGGGCAGGGTTTGCAAACAATCTGGAAACGACTAGGTTTAATGGGAAACCCATGGGATGAGTAGAAGGGAGGCCATAGCCATTCCCAATACAAGCTTGGATATGTCTGGGAGGATTTAGGTAGGGTTTCAGATTTATCTAGGTAATGAATGGGAAACCAATGGGATGGGTAGGGGAAGGCCATATACATTTCCTATACAAGCTTGGACAAAAAAAGGAAATAATCCATGAAAGAGCAGCACAAAATCTGGGAAATTCACTAGGAAATTGCTCATATGCATACAAAATACAGATAGGATTCCGGGTCCTCATTTCCTCTAGGAATCCTATAGTAAAATAGTGGGAACATTTCATACGGGAGATCACCGTAATGAAAGTAATGACTATCAGGAAGTTGGCTATACCATGTCAGCTATAACATCAAACTCACCTTAGTAACTGCAATAAGCAAAGAGATACCAGGAGACATTTTAGAAAAAGGAGTATGGATAAGAGGATCCGGTATATTTGCTAAAGGTTGAGAGGTTTTGGTGAAGATCATATTAGGAGGGTATGGGTTTGTGACTCTATGAAAGGACTGCCAAATGCTACACAGAAAATAGATAATACTATTTTGGAAAAGATAAAAGCACTGAAGGTAGACCAAGTGATAGTTTAAGGGTACTTCAAGAGATTTGACTTACTGGATGAAAATGTAAAACTTGCTGACGGATACTTTTTTTACTCCCTGCCTAAACTTCGAAACCAAGTGGAAACCCTTGCAATCTTACCAGCTGATGAGGATATGTAAGAGAGCACCATGGATATATTGTTCAACCTTTATGAAAAACTTTCTGTAGGAGGTATGTGCATAATTGATGATTATAACATTGCCCCTTGAATGCGTGCTGTCAATGAGTTCAGAAAAATGCATAATATCACCGATACTCTCATTTTCAATACTTTCAAAGGAATGAAGAGGTATGGCATTAAAATTAAGCACTTAAAACTGAAGGAAACAATTTTAGATATCTAAAAAAACAAAAATATTCTTTTAAATATATATTAAAATTGTAATTGTCGGTCTTGAAATCCTGACATCGTTAGAAAGAGCAAAAAAAAGCTCTTCCTTTGGCTGCTAGTGTTAGTTGCTCTTGTCTCATAAAACTAAGATGCTGTATATAAGCCTGTGTTGTGCGCGGGTTGCAGCTAGTAGAGGAGTATTACTTGATTTTATGGTAACATATGTCAGGTATCTTTTATGATCTAATGCCACTGTTAAATTTATTTAGAATGAGCAGAAGCATCATTGGGGCCAGTAAATAGTGGCATTATTGTTAAGTGAATATATATATATCTTTATGGTTATGTTATGTTATTACATGTCCTATTGTTTGTTTACATGTCTTGTTTACATCACATGATTTCTTAATGGCCAGGAGAGCCATTCAGAGGCAACTCACTGCCATGTTAGGAATGTCTTAGTCCAACAAAGTCAGTAAGTGTTTATTTATTTCTCTCCTTTGTAATTAGTCATCATGTCATGTCTAGATTAACATTAGTTGTATGAATGCATTTCGAGTTAGGATGGCTAATTCATAAGTTGTTTATGAAGTAAATTAGTGTGTATTTTGTATCTTCAAGTTGATAGTGATTTGTCCATTGTTCCTTGAACCAGTAAAGAGTGATTCGTATGTTTTTGTACAAGGTTTTGTAATATTTTGCCATATCTGTACTTGTAACTATATATGTAATCTGTGACAAAAATGTGTACTTTGTGATGTGTCAGTATGATTGTATAGAAGAAACTTTATGTGTGATATTTGTTTAATTTCAGAAAATATGAAAAACTGTCAATAGAAATGGAGAAAGATGAATTAATGGTAAAAGTCAAGAACAGGACTTGTTGCCCAGAATGGATTTTAATATAGCCCGTACGAAATACTCCCAGATATTTCCCAATGTTCTTATTCTTTTCATACAAATTTCCTGGTGGAACTGGGGAATGACAGATTAAGGGCCTGCAAAAACTCTGTAAGTCAAGGCAATCAATAGGACTGTGCCTGATTATATGCTTACATATAGGAAAGTATAGACAAAGTCCTACTCCTGTATCACAGGTATAGGGAATGACTCTGCTTTATCGCTCATCCTCCTATATCATCAATTATTATTGATATGTTAATCAATTATTATTAATAACTCACCTATTAATGTTAATGAATCATAGCATTCATTAATATTAAGAATTGATTTACTAATATTAATAAATGAATCATCAATATCAAGACATCATTTATTGATATAAATAAATGCTCAGTTTTTGTTTATATTAATAAATGATTTATTGATATCATTATTCACTTCTTGATATTGATAAATCATTTATTAATATTAACAAATGTCTATTTTTGTCAACTTCTGCCTTCTACAAATCTATAAATAGTAAAAGATTAATTTATTTTAATAGATTGTTTATGAATTCACGAGTTATTAACTGATTATGTGATTGATACTGATATTCCCTCCCCAGAAAAATACTTTCCTGTAATTTAATGCATCAGGGAGATTTTCCTATGAAGAAGATGCTGTAGGAAGTAGCTGGGAAAGTACAGGAAAAGTATTGGAATATGACACTATGAGATGTCTGGGAAGAAGTGGGCAGGGTTTGCAAACAATCTGGAAACGACTAGGTTTAATGGGAAACCCATGGGATGAGTAGAAGGGAGGCCATAGCCATTCCCAATACAAGCTTGGATATGTCTGGGGGGATTTAGGTAGGGTTTCAGATTTATCTAGGTAATGAATGGGAAACCAATGGGATGGGTAGGGGAAGGCCATATACATTTCCTATACAAGCTTGGACAAAAAAAGGAAATAATCCATGAAAGAGCAGCACAAAATCTGGGAAATTCACTAGGAAATTGCTCATATGCATACAAAATACAGATAGGATTCCGGGTCCTCATTTCCTCTAGGAATCCTATAGTAAAATAGTGGGAACATTTCATACGGGAGATCACCGTAATGAAAGTAATGACTATCAGGAAGTTGGCTATACCATGTCAGCTATAAAAGCCCTATACAACATCAAACTCACCTTAGTAACTGCAATAAGCAAAGAGATACCAGGAGACATTTTAGAAAAAGGAGTATGGATAAGAGGATCCGGTATATTTGCTAAAGGTTGAGAGGTTTTGGTGAAGATCATATTAGGAGGGTATTTGGTTTGTGACTCTATGAAAGGACTGCCAAATGCTACACAGAAAATAGATAATCCTATTTTGGAAAAGATAAAAGCACTGAAGGTAGACCAAGTGATAGTTTAAGGGTACTTTAAGAGATTTGACTTACTGGATGAAAATGTAAAACTTGCTGACGGATACTTTTTTTACTCCCTGCCTAAACTTCGAAACCAAGTGGAAACCCTTGCAGTCTTACTAGCTGATGAAATAAGCATAATTGTCAATGGAAATGGAGAAAGATGAATAAATGATAAAAGTCAAGAACAGGACTTGTTGCCCTGATTGAATATTAACGAAGAGCACCGTAAAGGTTGAGAGCTTGTGATGAAGATCATAATAGGAGGGTGTGGGATTGTGACTCTAAGAATGGACTGCCAAATGCGACAGAAAATAGATAATTCTATTTTGGAAAAGATAAATGCACTGAAGGTAGACCAAGTGAGAGTTCAAGGGAACATTCAGAGATTTGACTTACTGGATGAAAATGTAAAACTTGCTGAAGGATATTTATTTTACTCCCTGCCTAAAGTTCAAAACCAAGTGGAAACCCTTGCAATCTTACCAGCTGATGAGGATATGTAAGAGAGCACCATGGATATATTGTTCAACCTTTATGAAAAACTTTCTGTAGGAGGTATGTGCATAATTGATGATTATAACATTGCCCCTTGAATGCGTGCTGTCAATGAGTTCAGAAAAATGCATAATATCACGGATACTCTCATTTTCATTACTTCCAAAGGAATGAAGAGGTATGGCATTAGAATTAAGCACTTTAAACTGAAGGAAACAATTTTAGATATCTAAAAAAACAAAAATATTCTTTTAAATATATATTAAAATTGTAATTGTGGTTCTTGAAATCCTGACATCGTTAGAAAGAGCAAAAAAAAGCTCTTCCTTTGGCTGCTAGTGTTAGTTGTTCTTGTCTCATAAAACTAAGATGCTGTATATAAGCCTGTGTTGTGCGCGGGTTGCAGCTAGTAGAAGAGTATTACTTGATTTTATGGTAACATATGTCAGGTATCTTTTATGATCTAATGCCACTGTTAAATTTGTTTAGAATGAGCAGAAGCATCATTGGGGCCAGTAAATAGTGGCATTATTGTTAAGTGAATATATATATATCTGTATGGTTATGTTATGTTATTACATGTCCTATTGTTTGTTTACATGTCTTGTTTACATCACATGATTTCTTAATGGCCAGGAGAGCCATTCAGAGGCAACTCACTGCCATGTTAGGAATGTCTTAGTCCAACAAAGTCAGTAAGTGTTTCTTTCTTTCTCTCCTTTGTAATTAGTCATCATGTCATGTCTAGATTTACATTAGTTGTATGAATGTATTTCGAGTTAGGATGGCTTATTCATAAGTTGTTTATGAAGTAAATTAGTGTGTATTTTGTATCTTCAAGTTGATAGTTGGTACGAAGAACACTTCCTCTAGTGTAGACATTGCGGACTTCATGCTTAATGCCATCAAACTACAACTCCAGGATATGGTGGTAATGAAAATGGATATCGAAGGCGCAGAATGGCAAGTTTTGAAGCATTTAGAGGATAGTGGTGTTTTGGATTTAGTAGATGAGTTATTGGTAGAAATGCACTATCACCATCCTGTCATGGCTGGATTCGGCTGGAATCAATTTCCTAAGACTTTAAACGAAACGAATGAATATTTTAAACACTTAAGGAAACGAGGACTGTATGTTCATCCCTGGCCATGAACGGTATCTTCAAGTTGATAGTGATTTGTCCATTGTTCCTTGAACCAGTAAAGAGTGATTCGTATGTATTTGTATAAGGTTTTGTAATATTTTGCCATATCTGTACTTGTAACTAAATATGTAATCTGTGACAAAAATGTGTACTTTGTGATGTGTCAGTATGATTGTATAGAAGAAACTTTATGTGTGATATTTGTTTAATTTCAGAAAATATGAAAAACTGTCAATAGAAATGGAGAAAGATGAATAAATGGTAAAAGTCAAGAACAGGACTTGTTGCCCAAAATGGATTTCAACAAAGAGCACCGTTATGAAGGTTATGACTATACAGAAGTTGGCTATACCGTGTCAGCTATGAATGCCCTATACGACATGAAACTCCCCTTGGTAACTGCAATGAGCAAAATGATACCAGGAGACTTTTTAGAAAAAGGAGTATGGAGAAGAGGATCCGGTATATTTGCTAAAGGTTGAGAGGTTGTGGTGAAGATCATATTAGGAGGGTATGGGTTTGTGACTCTATGAATGGACTGCCAAATGCTACACAGAAAATAGATAATCCTATTTTGGAAAAGATAAAAGCACTGAAGGTAGACCAAGTGATAGTTCAAGGGAACTTTAAGAGATTTGACTTACTGGATGAAAATGTAAAACTTGCTGATGGATATTTATTTTACTCCCTGCCTAAAGTTCAAAACCAAATGGAAACCCTTGCAATCTTACCAGCTGATGAGGATATGTAAGAGAGCACCATGGATATATTGTTCAACCTTTATGAAAAACTTTCTGTAGGAGGTATGTGCATAATTGATGATTATAACATTGCCCCTTGAATGCGTGCTGTCAATGAGTTCAGAAAAATGCATAATATCACGGATACTCTCATTTTCAATACTTCCAAAGGAATGAAGAGGTATGGCATTAAAATTAAGCACTTAAAACTGAAGGAAACAATTTTAGATATCTAAAAAAACAAAAATATTCTTTTAAATATATATTAAAATTGTAATTGTCGGTCTTGAAATCCTGACATCGTTAGAAAGAGCAAAAAAAAGCTCTTCCTTTGGCTGCTAGTGTTAGTTGTTCTTGTCTCATAAAACTAAGATGCTGTATATAAGCCTGTGTTGTGCGCGGGTTGCAGCTAGTAGAGGAGTATTACTTGATTTTATGGTAACATATGTCAGGTATCTTTTATGATCTAATGCCACTGTTAAATTTATTTAGAATGAGCAGAAGCATCATTGGGGCCAGTAAATAGTGGCATTATTGTTAAGTGAATATATATATATCTTTATGGTTATGTTATGTTATTACATGTCCTATTGTTTGTTTACATGTCTTGTTTACATCACATGATTTCTTAATGGCCAGGAGAGCCATTCAGAGGCAACTCACTGCCATGTTAGGAATGTCTTAGTCCAACAAAGTCAGTAAGTGTTTATTTATTTCTCTCCTTTGTAATTAGTCATCATGTCATGTCTAGATTTACATTAGTTGTATGAATGCATTTCGAGTTAGGATGGCTAATTCATAAGTTGTTTATGAAGTAAATTAGTGTGTATTTTGTATCTTCAAGTTGATAGTGATTTGTCCATTGTTCCTTGAACCAGTAAAGAGTGATTCGTATGTTTTTGTACAAGGTTTTGTAATATTTTGCCATATCTGTACTTGTAACTATATATGTAATCTGTGACAAAAATGTGTACTTTGTGATGTGTCAGTATGATTGTATAGAAGAAACTTTATGTGTGATATTTGTTTAATTTCAGAAAATATGAAAAACTGTCAATAGAAATGGAGAAAGATGAATTAATGGTAAAAGTCAAGAACAGGACTTGTTGCCCAGAATGGATTTTAATATAGCCCGTACGAAATGCTCCCAGATATTTCCCAATGTTCTTATTCTTTTCATACAAATTTCCTGGTGGAACTGGGGAATGACAGATTAAGGGCCTGCAAAAACTCTGTAAGTCAAGGCAATCAATAGGACTGTGCCTGATTATATGCTTACATATAGGAAAGTATAGACAAAGTCCTACTCCTGTATCACAGGTATAGGGAATGACTCTGCTTTATCGCTCATCCTCCTATATCATCAATTATTATTGATATGTTAATCAATTATTATTAATAACTCACCTATTAATGTTAATGAATCATAGCATTCATTAATATTAAGAATTGATTTACTAATATTAATAAATGAATCATCAATATCAAGACATCATTTATTGATATAAATAAATGCTCAGTTTTTGTTTATATTAATAAATGATTTATTGATATCATTATTCACTTCTTGATATTGATAAATCATTTATTAATATTAACAAATGTCTATTTTTGTCAACTTCTGCCTTCTACAAATCTATAAATAGTAAAAGATTAATTTATTTTAATAGATTGTTTATGAATTCACGAGTTATTAACTGATTATGTGATTGATACTGATATTCCCTCCCCAGAAAAATACTTTCCTGTAATTTAATGCATCAGGGAGATTTTCCTATGAAGAAGATGCTGTAGGAAGTAGCTGGGAAAGTACAGGAAAAGTATTGGAATATGACACTATGAGATGTCTGGGAAGAAGTGGGCAGGGTTTGCAAACAATCTGGAAACGACTAGGTTTAATGGGAAACCCATGGGATGAGTAGAAGGGAGGCCATAGCCATTCCCAATACAAGCTTGGATATGTCTGGGAGGATTTAGGTAGGGTTTCAGATTTATCTAGGTAATGAATGGGAAACCAATGGGATGGGTAGGGGAAGGCCATATACATTTCCTATACAAGCTTGGACAAAAAAAGGAAATAATCCATGAAAGAGCAGCACAAAATCTGGGAAATTCACTAGGAAATTGCTCATATGCATACAAAATACAGATAGGATTCCGGGTCCTCATTTCCTCTAGGAATCCTATAGTAAAATAGTGGGAACATTTCATACGGGAGATCACCGTAATGAAAGTAATGACTATCAGGAAGTTGGCTATACCATGTCAGCTATAACATCAAACTCACCTTAGTAACTGCAATAAGCAAAGAGATACCAGGAGACATTTTAGAAAAAGGAGTATGGATAAGAGGATCCGGTATATTTGCTAAAGGTTGAGAGGTTTTGGTGAAGATCATATTAGGAGGGTATGGGTTTGTGACTCTATGAAAGGACTGCCAAATGCTACACAGAAAATAGATAATACTATTTTGGAAAAGATAAAAGCACTGAAGGTAGACCAAGTGATAGTTTAAGGGTACTTCAAGAGATTTGACTTACTGGATGAAAATGTAAAACTTGCTGACGGATACTTTTTTTACTCCCTGCCTAAACTTCGAAACCAAGTGGAAACCCTTGCAATCTTACCAGCTGATGAGGATATGTAAGAGAGCACCATGGATATATTGTTCAACCTTTATGAAAAACTTTCTGTAGGAGGTATGTGCATAATTGATGATTATAACATTGCCCCTTGAATGCGTGCTGTCAATGAGTTCAGAAAAATGCATAATATCACCGATACTCTCATTTTCAATACTTTCAAAGGAATGAAGAGGTATGGCATTAAAATTAAGCACTTAAAACTGAAGGAAACAATTTTAGATATCTAAAAAAACAAAAATATTCTTTTAAATATATATTAAAATTGTAATTGTCGGTCTTGAAATCCTGACATCGTTAGAAAGAGCAAAAAAAAGCTCTTCCTTTGGCTGCTAGTGTTAGTTGCTCTTGTCTCATAAAACTAAGATGCTGTATATAAGCCTGTGTTGTGCGCGGGTTGCAGCTAGTAGAGGAGTATTACTTGATTTTATGGTAACATATGTCAGGTATCTTTTATGATCTAATGCCACTGTTAAATTTATTTAGAATGAGCAGAAGCATCATTGGGGCCAGTAAATAGTGGCATTATTGTTAAGTGAATATATATATATCTTTATGGTTATGTTATGTTATTACATGTCCTATTGTTTGTTTACATGTCTTGTTTACATCACATGATTTCTTAATGGCCAGGAGAGCCATTCAGAGGCAACTCACTGCCATGTTAGGAATGTCTTAGTCCAACAAAGTCAGTAAGTGTTTATTTATTTCTCTCCTTTGTAATTAGTCATCATGTCATGTCTAGATTAACATTAGTTGTATGAATGCATTTCGAGTTAGGATGGCTAATTCATAAGTTGTTTATGAAGTAAATTAGTGTGTATTTTGTATCTTCAAGTTGATAGTGATTTGTCCATTGTTCCTTGAACCAGTAAAGAGTGATTCGTATGTTTTTGTACAAGGTTTTGTAATATTTTGCCATATCTGTACTTGTAACTATATATGTAATCTGTGACAAAAATGTGTACTTTGTGATGTGTCAGTATGATTGTATAGAAGAAACTTTATGTGTGATATTTGTTTAATTTCAGAAAATATGAAAAACTGTCAATAGAAATGGAGAAAGATGAATTAATGGTAAAAGTCAAGAACAGGACTTGTTGCCCAGAATGGATTTTAATATAGCCCGTACGAAATACTCCCAGATATTTCCCAATGTTCTTATTCTTTTCATACAAATTTCCTGGTGGAACTGGGGAATGACAGATTAAGGGCCTGCAAAAACTCTGTAAGTCAAGGCAATCAATAGGACTGTGCCTGATTATATGCTTACATATAGGAAAGTATAGACAAAGTCCTACTCCTGTATCACAGGTATAGGGAATGACTCTGCTTTATCGCTCATCCTCCTATATCATCAATTATTATTGATATGTTAATCAATTATTATTAATAACTCACCTATTAATGTTAATGAATCATAGCATTCATTAATATTAAGAATTGATTTACTAATATTAATAAATGAATCATCAATATCAAGACATCATTTATTGATATAAATAAATGCTCAGTTTTTGTTTATATTAATAAATGATTTATTGATATCATTATTCACTTCTTGATATTGATAAATCATTTATTAATATTAACAAATGTCTATTTTTGTCAACTTCTGCCTTCTACAAATCTATAAATAGTAAAAGATTAATTTATTTTAATAGATTGTTTATGAATTCACGAGTTATTAACTGATTATGTGATTGATACTGATATTCCCTCCCCAGAAAAATACTTTCCTGTAATTTAATGCATCAGGGAGATTTTCCTATGAAGAAGATGCTGTAGGAAGTAGCTGGGAAAGTACAGGAAAAGTATTGGAATATGACACTATGAGACGTCTGGGAAGAGGTGGGCAGGGTTTGCAAACAATCTGGAAACGACTAGGTTTAATGGGAAACCCATGGGATGAGTAGAAGGGAGGCCATAGCCATTCCCAATACAAGCTTGGATATGTCTGGGAGGATTTAGGTAGGGTTTCAGATTTATCTAGGTAATGAATGGGAAACCAATGGGATGGGTAGGGGAAGGCCATAGTCATTTCCTATACAAGCTTGGACAAAAAAAGGAAATAATCCATGAAAGAGCAGCACAAAATCTGGGAAATTCACTAGGATATTGCTCATATGCATACAAAATACAGATAGGATTCCGGGTCCTCATTTCCTCTAGGAATCCTATAGTAAAATAGTGGGAACATTTCATACGGGAGATCACCGTAATGAAAGTAATGACTATCAGGAAGTTGGCTATACCATGTCAGCTATAAAAGCCCTATACAACATCAAACTCACCTTAGTAACTGCAATAAGCAAAGAGATACCAGGAGACATTTTAGAAAAAGGAGTATGGATAAGAGGATCCGGTATATTTGCTAAAGGTTGAGAGGTTTTGGTGAAGATCATATTAGGAGGGTATGGGTTTGTGACTCTATGAAAGGACTGCCAAATGCTACACAGAAAATAGATAATCCTATTTTGGAAAAGATAAAAGCACTGAAGGTAGACCAAGTGATAGTTTAAGGGTACTTTAAGAGATTTGACTTACTGGATGAAAATGTAAAACTTGCTGACGGATACTTTTTTTACTCCCTGCCTAAACTTCGAAACCAAGTGGAAACCCTTGCAGTCTTACTAGCTGATGAAATAAGCATAATTGTCAATGGAAATGGAGAAAGATGAATAAATGATAAAAGTCAAGAACAGGACTTGTTGCCCTGATTGAATATTAACGAAGAGCACCGTAAAGGTTGAGAGCTTGTGATGAAGATCATAATAGGAGGGTGTGGGTTTGTGACTCTAAGAATGGACTGCCAAATGCGACAGAAAATAGATAATTCTATTTTGGAAAAGATAAATGCACTGAAGGTAGACCAAGTGAGAGTTCAAGGGAACATTAAGAGATTTGACTTACTGGATGAAAATGTAAAACTTGCTGAAGGATATTTATTTTACTCCCTGCCTAAAGTTCAAAACCAAGTGGAAACCCTTGCAATCTTACCAGCTGATGAGGATATGTAAGAGAGCACCATGGATATATTGTTCAACCTTTATGAAAAACTTTCTGTAGGAGGTATGTGCATAATTGATGATTACAACATTGCCCCTTGAATGCGTGCTGTCAATGAGTTCAGAAAAATGCATAATATCATCGATACTCTCATTTTCATTACTTCCAAAGGAATGAAGAGGTATGGCATTAGAATTAAGCACTTTAAACTAAAGGAAACAATTTTAGATATCTAAAAAAACAAAAATATTCTTTTAAATATATATTAAAATTGTAATTGTGGTTCTTGAAATCCTGACATCTTTAGAAAGAGCAAAAAAAAGCTCTTCCTTTGGCTGCTAGTGTTAGTTGTTCTTGTCTCATAAAACTAAGATGCTGTATATAAGCCTGTGTTGTGCGCGGGTTGCAGCTAGTAGAAGAGTATTACTTGATTTTATGGTAACATATGTCAGGTATCTTTTATGATCTAATGCCACTGTTAAATTTGTTTAGAATGAGCAGAAGCATCATTGGGGCCAGTAAATAGTGGCATTATTGTTAAGTGAATATATATATATCTATATGGTTATGTTATGTTATTACATGTCCTATTGTTTGTTTACATGTCTTGTTTACATCACATGATTTCTTAATGGCCAGGAGAGCCATTCAGAGGCAACTCACTGCCATGTTAGGAATGTCTTGGTCCAACAAAGTCAGTAAGTGTTTCTTTCTTTCTCTCCTTTGTAATTAGTCATCATGTCATGTCTAGATTTACATTAGTTGTATGAATGTATTTCGAGTTAGGATGGCTTATTCATAAGTTGTTTATGAAGTAAATTAGTGTGTATTTTGTATCTTCAAGTTGATAGTGATTTGTCCATTGTTCCTTGAACCAGTAAAGAGTGATTTGTATGTATTTGTATAAGGTTTTGTAATATTTTGCCATATCTGTACTTGTAACTAAATATGTAATCTGTGACAAAAATGTGTACTTTGTGATGTGTCAGTATGATTGTATAGAAGAAACTTTATGTGTGATATTTGTTTAATTTCAGAAAATATGAAAAACTGTCAATAGAAATGGAGAAAGATGAATAAATGGTAAAAGTCAAGAACAGGACTTGTTGCCCAAAATGGATTTCAACAAAGAGCACCGTTATGAAGGTTATGACTATACAGAAGTTGGCTATACCGTGTCAGCTATGAATGCCCTATACAACATCAAACTCCCCTTGGTAACTGCAATGAGCAAAATGATACCAGGAGACTTTTTAGAAAAAGGAGTATGGAGAAGAGGATCCGGTATATTTGCTAAAGGTTGAGAGGTTGTGGTGAAGATCATATTAGGAGGGTATGGGTTTGTGACTCTATGAATGGACTGCCAAATGCTACACAGAAAATAGATAATCCTATTTTGGAAAAGATAAAAGGAAGGAAGGAAGGAAGGAATTGGGCTTTACGTCGCTTTCAACAGCTTAGGTCATATCGCGACGAGATAGAAACCCGGAACCGGGAAGAAATTCCCTACTCTTCACGAATAGTCCCAAGGGGTCTTTCAGTTGCAGAAAGACCATAGACAGCCCTCCACAACGCCGAACATTTATAGAGCGACCAGGCCAACCCGCTTGGGGATCCAGCGGAGACTCGAACCTGCGAACTCACGCTTGGGAGGAAAAGATAAAAGCACTGAAGGTAGACCAAGTGATAGTTCAAGGGAACTTTAAAAAGATTTGACTTACTGGATGAAAATGTAAAACTTGCTGATGGATATTTATTTTACTCCCTGCCTAAAGTTCAAAACCAAATGGAAACCCTTGCAATCATACCAGCTGATGAGGATATGTAAGAGAGCACCATGGATATATTGTTCAACCTTTATGAAAAACTTTCTGTAGGAGGTATGTGCATAATTGATGATTATAACATTGCCCCTTGAATGCGTGCTGTCAATGAGTTCAGAAAAATGCATAATATCACCGATACTCTCATTTTCATTACTTTCAAAGAAATGAAGAGGTATGGCATTAAAATTAAGCACTTAAAACTGAAGGAAACAATTTTAGATATCTAAAAAAACAAAAATATTCTTTTAAATATATATTAAAATTGTAATTGTCGGTCTTGAAATCCTGACATCGTTAGAAAGAGCAAAAAAAAGCTCTTCCTTTGGCTGCTAGTGTTAGTTGTTCTTGTCTCATAAAACTAAGATGCTGTATATAAGCCTGTGTTGTGCGCGGGTTGCAGCTAGTAGAGGAGTATTACTTGATTTTATGGTAACATATGTCAGGTATCTTTTATGATCTAATGCCACTGTTAAATTTATTTAGAATGAGCAGAAGCATCATTGGGGCCAGTAAATAGTGGCATTATTGTTAAGTAAATATATATATATCTTTATGGTTATGTTATGTTATTACATGTCCTATTGTTTGTTTACATGTCTTGTTTACATCACATGATTTCTTAATGGCCAGGAGAGCCATTCAGAGGCAACTCACTGCCATGTTAGGAATGTCTTAGTCCAACAAAGTCAGTAAGTGTTTCTTTCTTTCTCTCCTTTGTAATTAGTCATCATGTCATGTCTAGATTTACATTAGTTGTATGAATGTATTTCGAGTTAGGATGGCTTATTCATAAGTTGTTTATGAAGTAAATTAGTGTGTATTTTGTATCTTCAAGTTGATAGTTGGTACGAAGAACACTTCCTCTAGTGTAGACATTGCGGACTTCATGCTTAATGCCATCAAACTACAACTCCAGGATATGGTGGTAATGAAAATGGATATCGAAGGCGCAGAATGGCAAGTTTTGAAGCATTTAGAGGATAGTGGTGTTTTGGATTTAGTAGATGAGTTATTGGTAGAAATGCACTATCACCATCCTGTCATGGCTGGATTCGGCTGGAATCAATTTCCTAAGACTTTAAACGAAACGAATGAATATTTTAAACACTTAAGGAAACGAGGACTGTATGTTCATCCCTGGCCATGAACGGTATCTTCAAGTTGATAGTGATTTGTCCATTGTTCCTTGAACCAGTAAAGAGTGATTCGTATGTATTTGTATAAGGTTTTGTAATATTTTGCCATATCTGTACTTGTAACTAAATATGTAATCTGTGACAAAAATGTGTACTTTGTGATGTGTCAGTATGATTGTATAGAAGAAACTTTATGTGTGATATTTGTTTAATTTCAGAAAATATGAAAAACTGTCAATAGAAATGGAGAAAGATGAATTAATGGTAAAAGTCAAGAACAGGACTTGTTGCCCAGAATGGATTTCAACAAAGAGCACCGTTATGAAGGTTATGACTATACAGAAGTTGGCTATACCGTGTCAGCTATGAATGCCCTATACAACATCAAACTCCCCTTGGTAACTGCAATGAGCAAAATGATACCAGGAGACTTTTTAGAAGCAGGAGTATGGAGAAGAGGATCCGGTATATTTGCTAAAGGTTGAGAGGTTTAGTTGAAGATCATATTAGGAGGGTATGGGTTTGTGACTCTATGAATGGACTGCCAAATGCTACACAGAAAATAGATAATCCTATTTTGGAAAAGATAAAAGCACTGAAGGTAGACCAAGTGATAGTTCAAGGGAACTTCAAGAGATTTGACTTACTGGATGAAAATGTAAAACTTGCTGATGGATATTTATTTTACTCCCTGCCTAAAGTTCAAAACCAAATGGAAACCCTTGCAATCTTACGAGCTGATGAGGATATGTAAAAGAGCACCATGGATATATTGTTCAACCTTTATGAAAAACTTTCTGTAGGAGATATGTGCATAATTGATGATTATAACATTGCCCCTTGAATGCGTGCTGTCAATGAGTTCAGAAAAATGCATAATATCACGGATACTCTCATTTTCATTACTTTCAAAGGAATGAAGAGGTATGGCATTAAAATTAAGCACTTTAAACTGAAGGAAACAATTTTAGATATCTAAAAAAACAAAAATATTCTTTTAAATATATATTAAAATTGTAATTGTCGGTCTTGAAATCCTGACATCGTTAGAAAGAGCAAAAAAAAGCTCTTCCTTTGGCTGCTAGTGTTAGTTGTTCTTGTCTCATAAAACTAAGATGCTGTATATAAGCCTGTGTTGTGCGCGGGTTGCAGCTAGTAGAGGAGTATTACTTGATTTTATGGTAACACATGTCAGGTATCTTTTATGATCTAATGCCACTGGTAAATTTATTTAGAATGAGCAGAAGCATCATTGGGGCCAGTAAATAGTGGCATTATTGTTAAGTGAATATATATATATCTTTATGGTTATGTTATGTTATTACATGTCCTATTGTTTGTTTACATGTCTTGTTTACATCACATGATTTCTTAATGGCCAGGAGAGCCATTCAGAGGCAACTCACTGCCATGTTAGGAATGTCTTAGTCCAACAAAGTCAGTAAGTGTTTCTTTCTTTCTCTCCTTTGTAATTAGTCATCATGTCATGTCTAGATTTACATTAGTTGTATGAATGCATTTCGAGTTAGGATGGCTAATTCATAAGTTGTTTATGAAGTAAATTAGTGTGTATTTTGTATCTTCAAGTTGATAGTGATTTGTCCATTGTTCCTTGAACCAGTAAAGAGTGATTCGTATGTTTTTGTACAAGGTTTTGTAATATTTTGCCATATCTGTACTTGTAACTATATATGTAATCTGTGACAAAAATGTGTACTTTGTGATGTGTCAGTATGATTGTATAGAAGAAACTTTATGTGTGATATTTGTTTAATTTCAGAAAATATGAAAAACTGTCAATAGAAATGGAGAAAGATGAATTAATGGTAAAAGTCAAGAACAGGACTTGTTGCCCAGAATGGATTTCAACAAAGATCACCGTTATGAAGGTTATGACTATACAGAAGTTGGCTATACCGTGTCAGCTATGAATGCCCTATACAACATCAAACTCCCCTTGGTAACTGCAATGAGCAAAATGATACCAGGAGACTTTTTAGAAGCAGGAGTATGGAGAAGAGGATCCGGTATATTTGCTAAAGGTTGAGAGGTTTAGTTGAAGATCATATTAGGAGGGTATGGGTTTGTGACTCTATGAATGGACTGCCAAATGCTACACAGAAAATAGATAATCCTATTTTGGAAAAGATAAAAGCACTGAAGGTAGACCAAGTGATAGTTCAAGGGAACTTTAAGAGATTTGACTTACTGGATGAAAATGTAAAACTTGTATGTATGTCCTCAATGGACTTGCTTGACAATAGAAATATTTCCAAAGATCTTGGATGTTGACGAAATATTGGGCCAATCATCACAGAAAAAGAAACAAAAAGATAAAGCAATAACAGCAGCTATGGTGGTCATATACAAGAACTTATAATCCGGTAAAATATGTAAACTCTATAATGTAAAAGTCTCGTTAAGAACACAAATGATGATAGAGGAATATCATTCCAGCATATAAAGATGTGACAAGATTCTTTTGAACATCTGGAAGGAGGCATATGCTTCTTTTTACTAAATATGGTTGGTAGTTACCCTTTGCTTTTTTTCTGTTACGACTGTTTATGACGTATATTGATGATAGGTGAAGATTTAAATAGAGATTGATGAGGGATAACTGTCCAAATAAATATGCAGTAGTTAATACAAAAAGAGAAGTGTGCAAAATTAATAAAAGTTATGATATTACATTACATTGCTATTATTATTATTATCATTATAATTATTATTAGTGTTACTATCATAATTACTATTATCATTATTATTATTATCATTGTTATTATCATTATTATTAATATCAATAATAATAAAAATTATGATAATAATAATAATAATAATAATAATAATAATAATAATAATAATAATAATAATAATGATAATAAAGATAATAGTAATAATGATGATAATATAATAATAATAATTCTAAATATAATGAAAATTAGAAAAAAAATGATAATGTCATTGATATCCTTGATAACAGCAATAATATTCATTGATAATCCACAATAATAATGACAACAATCATAATAATAATAATAATAATAGTAATTATGATAAAAATAGAAATAATAATAATGATAATGATAATAATTAAAAAAAAATAATGATAAATATTTTTCTTTTGAATGTCAAATTATATTTATAGGTTCGGTGGAACATGTTGCAAGAGTGCTGTTCTTGACAATGTTGGTTGTTTACCTATTTTGTAGCGGTCATTTGAGGCAGGAAAAATGCTCTTTTGGTGATTTCCTCATACTGATACAAGAAACTGGTTGTCTTCGCTGTGTAGTGTACTTTAGTGCTATACATACAGTGCAAACACTATTTTCCTACATTTAATGTATTGGGTGGATTTGTTGAAGCTCCTCCATTGCTTTGCACATCAACAAATTTGATGTTCCCACTGTATATGTATCCCACACATGTTAGATTGGCACTGTCTTTAATTGTGACGTAGGTTGGTATAAATGAAGCAATGTCACTTGTCATGATACCTTCTTGTATGTCTTGGACAAGAACATTCCTTGGAATTGGAATCCAGTTATTCTTTTGGTCGGAATAAATTCAACAGGTCACTGTCACAGTCATTTGTAAACCACACTATGGTATTTCCAAGGAGTGTTCCTTTTTATATCTTTGTAGAGTTGGTCATCACAAGTTCAATTGTAAAGGTTTGATACAGCTTTGTACCTGAGATCATGTGATATTCCAAATACTAGTTTTCATTTGCAAGAATAGTTGATGGCCACCAAAATATTCTTTAAGTCTGGTGCAACGAATGTCAGGTTAGACTTTTTCTATGAGAAGTTTTATCATCAGGCTTTATTTTCAGTTTTACCTGTCGTTGCACTTGTATTTGCCTGGTGTAATTATCGCCACGAATCACAATGAATCCTCGAGACTGTTGGTGTAGCCAGAGACATCCTGTGTAACTTTGCCAAGAGGATCTCCTTTGAGACTAATCCGTTCCATAGAATACCTTGTGCTTTGACTTTGTGGAATAAGGTCACTTTTATGTATTAAGTAATAATACACTGTGAACGAATTTATTCTGCAGACCCCTAATTCAAGACATCTCCTCTTTCTAGAACGTTGTATACTCCAGCTTCAGAACCCCAATGTGTCTGTAATGTAAAAACAAAATATTTAGCTCAAATTTTAAATTTGAATTGAAAGGGCTTAGACACAACTACTCTCAGTAGATTTTCACAATGTGATGATAACTGTAAGGTATGCCTGATAATGAATGACTATACTTTTTAAAATCAAAATTTAGAATATATATATATATATATATATATATATATATATATATATATATATATATATATATATATATATATATATATATATATATA
>OZ012699.1:6493065-6495565 GCA_963942565.1 Maea johnstoni
CTATCCATCTGCATTTGGAGTTTCGATTAAAGTCCATTTCTCCACCATGTTGCAATAAAGTAGTGACTTACCAGTTCCACAGGAAACTAGTGTGCCATGCAAAAACACTGACTTACCTAATATTACTGGCAACCTTCATATTTAATTTCCCCCCTCTCCCCCCCAAAAAAAACAGATGGGGCAGGTATCACCTAAAGCAAACCATGCGCATGCATCACATACACCAACTACACTAATAATTATTTCTACATAAAGCTCAATAAGAGAAGAAGGGAATCAAAAGTTAAGTTAAGCTACAACAGTCAGAGACTTTCAACATTTCCATGCCATTGAGAGATGCATTATCATTAATTATTAAATTGTTTTGTCTTATCTTTGTCGTTTCACTTCAAACGGTGTGCAGCCCTACTAGTGACTTACCAGAATTACCAGTGCCTGAATAAAATCTGGAATGCCATGAAAAAGAAAATATATGTATATATATATATATATATATATATATATATATATATATATATATACACACATATATATATATATATATATATATATATATATATATATATATATATATATATATGAACCACTCAGAACAAGAACGTGAGAAGAGTTAAATTCCATTTCACACAATAGATGGCAGGTCAAGCGGTGATACCCTCTTTAAGTCATAATCGAATATGGACCGTTCCACCATTTCTATGTCACGTATCAAATACATTTATTAAGGCAATAGTTAAGTTGACATCTGTAGTCTTGTTGATTCGGTAGGAGAGGTTCCAACAGACTTTTCAAATGAATCTGCATAAGAACCTTCAATAATTCACATACATCAAGAAAATGTAGATGTATTAGTAAGCGTTGACTATCAACCCAAACCATTGGAGAAGTCCTTGCTATTATCATTCTCAATATAGTGAGATATCGCTGGTCTAATGGTTTGGCAGTCTGCTCGTGAATCTCTCACCATAGGTTCGATTCTCAGCGGTATTACTTTTTTTTAAATAATTATTCAGTGCTTAATGAACAACATGTTTCTGGTTAAATGTCTTTTTAATGGTTCCTCAGGGTCTCCTGGAAGAATCTTACATTTATTAAAATGGGATGAAATCTGAGGTTAAATGAATATGACAATATTAAAACAGCACCCGACCAACGTAAGCTTACATAGGGTATGGGGCCTGCCCTGATGGTGGTGCGGTCTGAGGCGTTGCTACTGAATGTTAGCTGTCTCTCTTCGATACCTGGATTTGAATCCTGGCCGAGGCATGTGAGAAAGTTGTCAATAATTTGGGGACAGGTGGTGTTTTTTTGTCGGCTACTCCGTTTTCCTCCACCAGTAACATGATAGCTAATGCAAAATACATAAAGTTTTAGAATTCATGCACACCCACTATTCTGGCGATATCTCATCATTATATCACCATCAATTATTCCTCTATCACCAAAAATCCTGCCTTTTCTCATCCTCAAAAAGATAAGGACGAGAACAACAGCCATCCTTTAATGAGTTTGACTGCCGTCTGCGTACCCCACATATCATTCAAAGCCCATACTGGTTGTGGTCAACTTTAGCGTTATGTTCTCGTTGCGACGGGCTCGACCCCATCGTAAATAAAACAGCAGGCAGGGACATGCGTCACCTGCTGTTAGAGTTGTATATCTAGCCCTTATATTCTACTTGCGTCGAACAAAAGTAGAACATAAGGGATTTATACTTAGAGCCCCAGGAAGGCTGTGGCCGGTATACTTGATACACTTGACCAGTTACGAGGGGGGGGGGGGGGGGGTAGCACTCAGGTACAAAGGGGGGGCCGCACCCGCGTTAAAGGACAATTCCACCATGAATGAAACAGAGGCCCAATAGTTTCTTAGGGTATTCTGCTGCTTTAACACCTCCATAACAGACACAGAATGCATACACTGGGGACGGCCATTTCGGGCTTTTAATAGCCTCTAACAGGGCTGCTGGTGCAACTATTAATCATTAGCAGTAAGGCAGCCAAGAATTAATCAAAAAACAGGAGAGAAAATGGGTCATTTTCTTATTTTGTGTGATACTCAAGCAAGATCTAAGGACATCATTATGTTTATCAAAAACTCCCTAGATTTGTTCTTGATTAATCTATGCCAATTTTATATGACTTAAATATTTTGGGTCTGAAGTACAGTCCTTTGAAAATGACGATACCGCAAATGCAGAGTCTATCCACAATATGGTTTCGAATGAGTCCTTTTATCAGATCAGTATCAGATCACGTCAAATGTGATATCCCAATTGAAGGTCTCAACCATGGGAGTTAATTCATGTGTTGTTCTGGTAGTATGTGGTTGCCATGGTAAAAAGGAGCCCAAAATTAATCAAAAACAGAGAAAAAATGGTCATTTTTATATTTTGTGTGATGCTTAAGTGTGATGTATTCCCAATCAACACAACTGAAATTCTGAATAACCTTGACACCCACTCCCCCTAATGTTGTACTTTATCTGTTTGTAACGAGTT
>OZ012699.1:6500565-6517563 GCA_963942565.1 Maea johnstoni
TAAGCCATGGTGGATCGTAATGATGAGGACGATGATGATTATGTTAATGATGATGAAGATGATGAAGATGATAGTTGTAATGTTTTTGTAAACTGCTGCTGCTGATGATAATGATGACTATCACTACATTAGCGCTAAGAATGCCTTTTTTGATGGAAATTTCTCTACTAAAAAGATTGGAAGGTAAACACAAAAAGAAGGTTAAAAGGTGTCAAAGTTATTCAAAAACGTTTCATTAGAGAAGCTCTTATAGCTTTCACCAACAAAAAATGCCCTTTGTGCACAACTGAGGACATCCGCCATTTCTTTCTTTTGTTTTATAGTCTCTATCCCAACCTCAGAACTTAAATAGAAGGAACAAAGCATCATCAGAAAGCAGAGAGGATAGGTAATCACTGCAAAGGTGAACCATCTTTCAAAACGAAAAAGGAATATTTCCAATGTAAATTGTGTTACATTTAACCAACTGTGCATGAAACAGGCGGTAACAGTTCAATACCACTGTAAAAAGGATGTACATCTATTGTCCTATTATGATAGATGTTATGATATACAAATGTGACATCCCTGTGGGGTTTCCACCAGGAATAACTTCCCCGAGAGAGGATTGTCGCTCGAGGGCGTGGCCCGAGGGCGACAATCCTCTCGAGGCTCCTCTCAGAATCGGTTATATTATACCGAACAAATACAAAACAAAAAAGGGGGGAAAATTACAAACACCAGATATTTTAGATAAATACTCGTCGTCTGCCTTGTTGAACTAGTTTCACCGGTAGATCACTCAGCAAACTCTGTAGGTGTTCGGGCTAGCGGTCATTATTCTTCGGACTAGTGGTCATTATTCTTCGGGTGGCGGTAATTATTCAACTATTTCGTGGCTTTTGCCGTGAATTATTCAACTATTTCATAAGCTGTTAAGGACAAAAGCCTGTCATTAAGGAAATCATGACGATTAATCCATGGCCCTTGACCAACCAGAATCAAGAATCTTCACGTGAGGTATAATAATTAGGGATAACCCAACAGGTATGAAAGCAAACAGAACCCATCTGAATCAGTACTATCCACATCACAACTGTAGCATTTTAGTTTGTCATGTTTACCAACACCTGAGAAGTATTTCATTGAAGTTAGGCAGTGACAAATGGACAAAATTGACATATATCTGAGCCAGTTGCTCGAGTAGTATGCGTACAGTTGCTGAAAATTTGCTATGCGAGTATGCTTAGACACTCGCAGGGCAAGCTAACAATGAAACTCAACCAAAATCAATAGGAACATTTTGTATTTTCTATATATTATTCAACATGCATGGAAAGACACCATAATTGGATGTTAATGAAAAAAGACTTAAGATTACCCTAAAAATTACTAAGACTTTGAACAAGCTTTTCCCAAGAATTTGAAAGTACCAGTCTCGTTTAGGATCCTGGGAAAAAGTACCATTCCTAAAGACTTGTCCAGGTTGCCTCAGTGTAGTGCAACATGGGAGAGCAGGTGTCCGCTCAAGGCCCCCAGAAGCTGACAGGTATTTCATGCTCTGAGGTGCATTTTCTGCATTTTCAGCACATATTTTCCGATTCATGAATTTTTTTTAACCATTTATGACATTCTGACAAAAAGAAAAACAACATTTCATAAATAAAATGATATAGTTTTAGTGACTTGGACTCATGTTCAATTACTCCCAATATATTGTACTTTATTATACATCTATATCTTAATACACAGTTTTTGGGACCTATGGTAAAGGATTCAAGAAATCCCGGGGCCTGTTCCATTGTGGTCTGTAGATGGCCCCGAAAGGTCTGTTTTATCAAATTAGTGCATTTACAGTATATTTTTTGCAAAAGAAGTGTTTAAAGGTCCCGTTGCCAATGGCAATGAAATGATACAATTGTTAAAAATGTATCTCATACAATGTGATAAATTGTTACACAATGTATTTCATGCAATAAGATACAATGTTTCTATAACTCCCTGTACCTTTTAGGTCATTAAAAGCTGATTTTCTCACTTTTAAATTTCCTGAATTTGTTCTCTCTCTCCCATTCTCTCTCTCTCTCTCTCTCTCTCTCTCTCTCTCTCTCTAAGAGAAATACTTTTTGATTGTTTGACTCACTCAGAATTTCTGATATTAATTAGATGTATTTATTGTTTCAGCTGATACTCTTTCTCTTACTTTTTCTGAATTCTCTGTATCTTTTAGCCCATTAAAGGCTGATTCTTTCCCTCTTTTTTAAAAACTTCCTGAATTTTCTGATTGATTAAATTTTTATTATCTCTTAATCTTCCTACATTAGTGGAACCCATTCAATTTCGGGTATAACTTTAATATTAGACTTTATTCTGAATGCCACTGCAGCAGTATACTTTTGTCTTGAAGATGTTTTTACAGTTTAGACTAAGTTATGCTGTAATCACTAGTAGGTTACTTTTCGCTGCAAATATGCCTGCCTTTGCGTTCTTTTTTTTTATCGTGTTCAATACTGTAGCAATCCATTATTGCAAATTCAATATTAGAGCACTCAAGTTTTGATATTTTGTGGTGATTGTCTTCTCTGTCCTCTCCTTTTTCCTGCATATGCTGTATATAGTCTCTCTGATTTTCATTAATGTACTCCTGCATTTCCTGCATTTTTCCTCCTCTTGTCAATGCTCTCTCCTGTATTGAAAGTCTCTTCATACTCGGTATTTCTGCTTTTTAGTATTCTGTCTTTCTATTTCGGTACTTCTTTCATTTTTACATTTCTCATCTTTCTCACCTGTTTATTTCTTTTTTGCATTCTCTCTTAATCGCATTCTGTCTTTCCCCCCCCCCCCACTCTCTCTCTCTCTCTCTCTGTTTTTTCCCTACTCACTGTTCTTTTTTGCAAAATTTTGTCATTTTTGAAATTAAGGTATCCTGTTTTTTTTCAAATCTCTCTCTCTCTCTCTCTCTCTCTTGCATCCAGAATTTCTTTATTTGCATGTTTTTGTTTGTTTGTGTGTGAGCTTCCACTTATATTATCCCTTTCTCCGTGTAGCATTTAGTATTGCATCGTATATTTATTTGCTTTCTCTTAACATTTTGTTGTTATCTTTGCCCACCATTGCTGTTATCTTTATTTCCAGTGCCTACCGGTGTAACAGGAAATCTGCCTGCCTCCACCCCCCCCCCCCCCCAAAAAAAAAAGAAATTGCCCCATCCATAGGAAATTTGCCCCTTTGGGGAATGACCCTTTAGGATTCAAGGCAAGATCAAACCTTGATTAGCAAGTGATTATAGCACAGCCAGACCTGTACTTAGATACACTATGTATGTATCCCCTGAATTGCCTGGCGCCCTGAAACAATACTTTGTGAATTAGTATGACTATAATTCATTGGTTGGAATATTTGTGAATGACAATTCTGTGAACCTTCTAGAAATCTTAACATTCTGGAACTTTGGGCTGGTCTATAATCGTAGTGTGATTCAGTGCCAGGGCTCAGACTTTACACCAAGGTGAAGGTTTCATTCGGGAATATTTATCTGGCAGGGGTGAATTCAGTCCTTTGTTGCTTATGGACTCTTTGGAGACAACTTAGTTAACAACAGCTGTTAATTGAATTTGCACTATAACTACAAGGAACTTTCTAGAAATTTTATTTTGAACGTTACGGAATAGCAACTTATGTCGGGGGGGGGGGGGGGGGGGTTAAAGACCATTAAAAAACGTACAAAATACCTTATTGCTACCTTTTTGTAAAAGGTATTTATGTACGTTTAACTCGTATAACTGTATCCTCTTACGGTTAGAAGGTTGATTTGATCAGGTTTTTTATCAGCCCCTATCTCTAGCCTGACGCAAGCAAAAGTCAAGGATTTCTCACTTGAACCCGCAATTTACAAACCTAAACCCTTCTTAATTACTTTCTGCCATATCATTTTCCAGATATACACCATGTTGGCTGGAGTATACTGCGCAAATATTGTTTTATTACTTAATTGCAAGTTGGCACGCCCATTGTGACGAGACAATCTGTGTTTGACAACTTCACCAACTACTGTAAAGTTAGAAATATTAACGTGGCAGTATCATTGGCGACTTTAATGAGTGGGTCTGATTCGCTATTATTGTGATCCGTTAATATTTGTTCTATTTCGTACTCAAAATGCGTATCTAGTCACAATTACACATGGCCAGTTGATAACCATATGTACATATACACATACACACGTACGTGCGTGCTGTGATGTAGACATGTCTCACAGTGTTACACTGTATGATCACATTTTAATGATGCGCGTAATCGTCGTGGATCCGAATACCTTAAGGTGATGGGTACCATTGCAAGCCAGTTAAAAGCCCTGTCCCAAAACACACCTCAAAGCAGCATAATCCTATAACTAAGTTTATCTCCAGGTTCCTGAGTGTTATCAGGTAGGGAATATCATCGCCACCTGTCATTATTCAATCCATATTCTGTTTTATTTCAAAATTTACAACTTTTTTTTCAAATGACATATTCTCATTAATTACACAGGTGATGGTTACTGCAGGTTCAGAGTTACTTTAGGGATATCATTGACTATGCCCAATAAAAAGTATTTTTTAGATTTTTTACTGCTGAAGGTTTTTACAGGCCATAACGTTGAAAATTTTAATTAGAAATCTCCACCGTGACACCAACTACACTTGGTAACCTCACGTACTCAAAGCTAGCACCCATGTATAGCATCCTGACCACAAGCCATTGTCTTGAGATCGCCGAGGTGTATCTTTGTGCAACTCTCCTTTGTTTCAATTGCTCAGAAGTGATCAGCGAGGTATGTCCACTACTATCAAAGGGGTTCCCATGCCTACACACACGAGATATCTCACTAAATCTTCAATGTTATGGCCTGTAAAAATCTTTAGCAGTAAAAGATTAAAAAATTACTTCTTATTTGGCATAGTCAATGATATCCCTAAGGTAACTGTGAACCTGTAGTGACCATCACCTGCGTAAGTAATGAGATTATGTCATTTGAGTGAAAAGTTGTAAATATTGAAATGAATTAGAATAAGGGTTGACTACAGACGGCTGACTATGATATTCTCTCCCTGATAACACTCAGGAACCTGTATATACACCTTGTCATATGATTATGCTGCTGTGAGGTGTGTTTTGGGATGGGGCTTTTAACTAGCTTGCAATGGTACTCATCACCTTAATTGCAATATACCAATCAGGGCGGACCTGCAATGACACGTGAGTTCGATAAATAGCCGCGTGGTGATGTTAGTTTAGCCAGAGACCACCATAAAAGCTCCCTAGTTTAGCGCGTAAAACCCGCACTGTTCTAGGAAAATATACACGATTGCAATAGACCCATTCTGATGATCACTCGTACAGTCCATAGCCCATTCTGGTGATCTTGAACCCTTAATTTCACTTATTATGGGGTTGCGGCGCCTAGCTCATATTCCCACTCAAGAATCTAAATAGTGTGTTGGACCATTTTCAGATGCTCACAGCCTACATTTGCTACTATAACTAACTGATACCTGGAGGAGAATCACATTATGAATTTTCTTTTTTCATATCCCTTATGGGTACTGAGATAAAATGGTCCAAAATGTGATTTTCGTTCAATTTCTTAATTTTTCTCAGTTTTCAGGCCATTTTTTCTTCCAAGCCATTCATATTTGATGAAATGTTTTACTTGATTTATATTGTCTATTCATAGGGGATTCTAGAAAAGTTAAGATGTTTTTTTAAAAAGGTCAAATTTTGACACAGTTGGTAGGCAAATGTTGGCGTATCAAATTTGTAGTAACCAGGCCTAACTTAATAGCCGAGTTTGACTATGAAGTGACCTTCAGGCTTATGATACGATAATCTGACATATATCAGCTATATCTATACCAAATTTTGTTTTGTGGGGTCAATTCCTTCACATAAAAAACTACATTTACTAATATAGTATAGCGATTGTTTCAGATCTATCGGTCAATTGTATGGCCTGTGTATTAATTTAGTAATTATTCTACATTATTAGGATTTAACATATTCAGTACACAGACAATTAGCAAATTGTATTGTTGATTGATTTTGTCAATCTTTTTGGTCTTTTTTGAGGTAAAATTGTTCATTTTTGTTAATGTTTTTGTATTATTTAGGGCACTTGTACTTCCGAATTCACATTAGGCGAGTAGTTTTACTTAATTTATACTGTTTAATTGTAATTACTTTCCAAGGAAATTCAAGTACTTGAAAATCAGTCAAAACTTTGGTGCACCTGTTTTCCAAATATAGTCCCTCATCAAAACGTACCTAAATTGCCCCTGATTTCATGGTTTGATCTGACCATGTAGTGAAATGCCAACTGCCATCACATTTTAATGAATGAAATGTACTGATATAGGCTGTTAATATGTCTAGGTTTCGTTTATGGTTCTTGTTCATTCACTCTGAAATCTTTGTTTTTTAAACAACTGTGGCTCTTTTTGGTTGATTTGTCACTTTAAAGTCATCCATTGAATGTAATTTTAATAGTACAAAGATAATTCTCCATATAATGTTTGTATATCAATAATGAGATTTTGGAACAATTTTGCTACTAGTTATTCAGACAAAATGAACTGAAATGGTATATTTCATTATGCAAATTAATTATTTTATTTATAATGTCTGATTAGAGGAGCTTTTAGTGATAAGACTCATGTTTCAAATTGACCAATGGACCAATTTTAGCCATAATTGTCGAAAGAAAAACATAAGTGTAATTTAATGGTGAAGGAATGAAAACTATTGAAGCAAACCGGGTGTATTAATAGCCTATATTAGCACTTTTCATGTATCAAAAGGTGGAGGCAGTCAATGTTTCTCTGCATAGTCAAATCAAACCTTGAAAACAGGGCAAATTTTGATCTGGGCCAATATTTTGTCCAAAAATTTGTTCACTTAATTTTTCTTGCAGTAAACTACAAATAGACAGTATAACTCAAGTAAAACAAGTCACCTAATATGGATGACAAAGTACAAAAAGTGGTCTTAAATTAAAAATAAAAAACAATAAATAAATTAACAAAAACCCAATTGTAGTTTATCTTTAAAACGCCTTAATGTATAAACAAAATTAATCCATAATATGATTTTTTGATTGTCAAATACTACAGCTGTGCCTTTATGACTATGTTTATAAGGAGACCACAAAGTTTACTGATACACCTGACACGGTCACTACAGTCTATGAGTAGAAGCTAAAGTAGGTTTTTCATATGAAGGAATTGAGACTGCAGAACAAAGTTTATTATCGTAAGAATCGTATTATTAAAATCCTCTTAACAGACATTAAAAATGAAATAATAAATTTGCATCATGTATGCATTTCCTTTAACATTGTATAGAAGTGACAAAAAAAATATTTTTGGCTCATTTTGTTTAAATACTGGTAAGTAGTAGCAAAAACAAAATTGATTTCAAAATCTGATTCTCTATGAGTTGATGTACTAAAACTGTAGTGAATATCATCTTTGTAATATTAGCATTACATACTTTACAACGTATGACTTCAAAGTGACCAATCAACCAAAAAGACACCTAAACATATTAACAGCTTATCTCAGTACATTGGAAATATTACAAAGTGATGGCAGTTGGCATTTCCCTACATGGTCAAATTGAACCATGAAAGCAGGGGCAATATAGGTACGTTTTGATCAGGGGCAATATCTGGAAAGCAGGTGTACCAGAATTTGAACTTATTTCTAAAAACTTGAATTTATTTAGAAAGCAATAACAAGTAAATAGTATAGATCAATTAGAACTAGTCACCTAATGTGAATTAGGAGGTGCATGCAACAAGCGCCCTGAATACTAGTAATACAAAAATATTAACAAAAAAGAACAAAAACATGATTTTAGACCATTTTATCTCAAAAAACACTAAAATATCAACAAGACCAATTAACGTTATTAATATTTTGATTGTCTGTGTACTGAATAAGTTAAATCCTACCAGTGTGAAATTATTACTGTATTTTTACATAGGCCTTAAAGTTGACCGATAGACCTGAAACAGTCGCTATAGTCCATAAGTAAAAGTAGTTTTTATGTGAAGGAATTGAGACCAAAGAATAAAACTTGGTAGAAATGTAGCTGATATATGTTAGATTAATATATTATAAGCTGAAGTTATTAGATATTTCACTACATGGACAAACTCAGCTTTTAAGATAGGCAAAATTGCTACAAATTTGAAACCGGCCAACTTTTGCCCACCAACTGTGTCAAAATTTGACCTTTTTAGAAAAAACGACTTAACTTTTCTAGAATCCCCTATGAATAGACAATATAAATCAAGTAAAAAATTACATCAAATGTGAATGGCATGGAAAAAGATGGCCTGAAAACTGAAAATAAATAAAGAAATTGAACGAAAATGACATTTTGGGCCTCTTTATCTCAGTACCCATAAGGGATATGAAAAAAGAAAATTCATAATGTGATTCTCCTCCAGGTACCAGTTAGTTATAGTAGCAAATGTAGGCTGTGAGCATCTGAAAATGGTCCAACACACTATTTAGATTCATGAGTGAAAATATGAGCTACATGTACACCCCCCATGACTGTAACCTCACTTTTTTCAAAAACCATTTGGAATTTTGAACTGAAATTTTTCGTGCAATCTTCTTAAACATAAAGGCACACATGAGGGACGTTTCCTCAAAATCTGAGATGGTCACCTGGCGACTTTTTTGAAAATTGCGTCACTTGAGCCAGAATGACCCTATAGCAAGTCAAAATATTTTTGTTATCAAAAATTAACGCCACAAATCATTTTTTAGTCTTTGCCAGGTGTGCTGTTTTAATCCATGGTCGCGTTTTAACATTGGGTCGATTATGTTCTTTGTGTCATTCTGGTGAAAATTTCATTTTCCCATTTAAATCTGTTTTTTCTCATATAATCAACTAAATTGGAATTTGTGTTATGATGAACTAGTAAATATTTGTCATCTACCGATTAAGTTTTAGTTTTCACCATTTTCTTGTTACAGTTTTAATTTTCGCTGGTATGATTTTGAAAATAGCAATCATGGCAGACCACTGACCAGACCAGTTAGAAATGGGCGAACCCAGCCTACATGATTACATTTCGTGAACATTTCTTATTACAGTATGCGTAGGTATTACATTTCGCAACGATTTTTTATTACATTATGCGTACCTTGTGCTATTACATTTCGTGAAAATTTCGTATTACATTATGCGTAGGTATTACATTTCGCAACGATTTTGTATTACATTATGCGTAGGTATTACATTTCGCAACGTTTTCTTATTACATTATGCGTAGGCATTACATTTCGCAACGATTTTGTATTACATTATGCGTAGGTATTACATTTCGCAACGTTTATTACATTATGCGGTTTAACAGACGCTCCCACTGTTGTATTTTCAAATACTCTTGATTTATCTGTAATAATTGGTAATTATGTAACGTTTATTGACTATCCATAATAACAGTGATTAAGGAATATTCAGAATGATCTAGAAAGGTATACAGATATTTGTATAGAATTTTGAATGTTCGTAAATAAATCACGAATACTCATCAAAGGCTGGAAACGAATAATCATTTTTCATTTATGAATATTCCTTAATTGATTGCGATTATTTGGACATATCCCCCCCAGGACAAAATCCCCCCGGACAAAATCCCCCCGTTCCAATATCCCCCCCGATGATATCAAGTGACGCCTCTGGAATCAGCTGCCATCGCACATCAATGCAAGGCTTCTCCATCTGTTGAAACCTTTAACTCATCCACACTCAAGAGTTCCTCTCGAAATATCGTCTGCTACTTTCATACTTTTGTAAATAACTTGGGAACGAAGCTAACATTTACAAAATGTTTGAAGGAGAGTTGTTGTATGGCATCTGATCAACATTTCTACTTTAAATATTTTCAAGAAAATACTTATTTAAGCAATATATTTTCAAAATTGCCAGGCCTGAGTTGGCCGCTCTGAGCATTAATGGGTTAAAAAGGAACTTTAAACCCATTTGTTCTGGAAGGCTTTCCAATGAGAGCTTTAAACAGTTTAGAACAAATATATTTTTAAAAACTGTTAAAAGCTCTCCCTGGAAAATATATATTTTGTACTTCCCTTGGAGCAAATTGTATGTTATACGGTGACTGTTCAGCGCTTTTGAACATTTGAATGGGAATACTGCTTTCTAAGTGACAATTTCATATTATTATAATATTTTTTTATAACTTTTAGTGACCGAGGTTCAATAATAGCTATGAATATTGACACCAAATAGCACTAACATAGTAGCCCTTATTGCAATAGTTAAGAACAATCAATAGACGGTATTAGTAAGTGGAGTTTACTGGTATAAATAGAAAAATAATTCAAGTGAAATATCGGATAGGCTTAATTGGTCATGTTTCGCGAAAATATTTCAAGTTAAACAGTGCTTAGAACTTTTGGTTGTCGCACGTTTTGAAACCCCTGTCGCACGCTGGTGCGACAATGCGACAGTTGGACAACCCTGCGACTAAATAAATGGTGTGTCAGGTGAACATTACGCGACCAGACCTTTATAACTAACTTGAGTGTGTGTCTGGGCTAAAGGGGGCAGGCGCTACACGGATACGCAGTGGCCTAACTATTGGCGTGCACGACTGGCGACCCAGGGGGCGTTGGTTCGATCCCAGCTGCCGGCAACTTCCGTATGTCCCAAGGCAAGACAATTTATTTCTCCCTGCCCAGTTCTTCGGCTGGCACTTAAAGCCGTAAGACGGCTAAGAGCCCTAGCAGCTCGCATATACATTGTTAACAATATACCGACTTGGTCTTAATGATAAAAAATACTTTACTTTTTTTACAGTATGTTCACCTAACCGTAATCACTTCGTAGGACCTATTATACTAGCTCACGAATAACCGAATTCGTTTTCCGGTCTGTGACCTTTGGTGTCTATTCTTTACTGTGATAGCTTTTGTGGCCAATCTTTAGTCATTATCTACTCATAATGATGATTTTGCAGCTAGTCGCAGCAATCCCGTTTATCTATAGTCGAGGCGATCTTTACATTCATTTCCATGAGGCAGGCTAGAAGAAATAGATGATCACTTTCGCATGCAACAGCGCCATCTATCTGTAACGGGTGTCATGAAAGATTATGGCCTACGAGTGGCAGGAAAAAAGTAGTGAAGTTGTATATTTATCATCCATATTGTGAAAATGAAAAGGATTACAAACACAAATATATATAGTGAAATAAGGAAGATGTTACAACATCTTGATTCTCATGTATAATCAGAAATTCGAAATGAAAATCAGAAGGACTACATAAAGCCCTAGATGAAGAAGAGAATGGATATGTACCAAGATATCAATTACTATATGCGCTATAGTGAAGCCGTGAAGGGCTGGATACGCCAGGGGTCTCTGATCTTGCATCAGCATGAGGTCACGAGGGAACAATGACCAATCAGGGCTATCGTATCATTTACATTGCAGAAAACCATGTGCGCCAGCATGCGCAGAGCACGAATTCTGGTCAATTCGTTGAGGCTAGCCTGTTCAGGTTGACCGGCTAATTTCACATCCACTTGTTTTTATTTATCTAAGATGAAGCTTTTGAGTAGAAATGTGTCAATTCGTGCATACAGCGGCGCTATCTATCCACGATTGTTACCGTCACCCATCAAAAATGACTTCCGTTCTTGGCTTACCGTACGAAAAGTTTCATGCATGAACGGTTCATTTTAATGCATGAAAAAAAAACTTTCCATGCATGAAAATGATATTTCCATGGCCAAAAATGATATTTCCATGCATGAAAATTTAAATTTCGCCCCTGGCATGATTTTCTTCGCCCAAGACATGGGTAGTTTTTGAAAAAAACGGTGGAGAAAATTAAAAAAAAAAATTCTGCTGTTTTTGGAAAAACGGTGGAGAAAAAAATAATTTTTATTTCTGCCGTTCACACCTGCACCATCGTAGGAAAGGGCGCAATATCAAATGACAATATTATTATTATTATTATTATTATTATTATAATTATTATTATTAGTGTTGTAGAATAGGAGATAACTGTCTTACATACCGAAGCGCCATCTATTTGCAGAGGAAGTTATTTTCATGTGTCGTACTTGAGGATAACCGTCTCTCTAGTATACCGCAGCGCCATCTATTTGCAGAGGAAGTTATTTTCATGTTTCGTACTTGGGGATAACCGTCTCTCTAGTATACCGCAGCGCCATCTATTTGCAGAGGAAGTTATTTTCATGTTTCGTACTTGGGGATAACGTCTCTCTAGCACACCATAGCGCCATCGTCAAACATTTACCCAAAATCGGTAAAGGTATAACTATGACATTAACTGCAATGGGTAAACCTTACCTTAAAATGTTGAGGTTTACCGAAAAATGTTGTAGGTTCTCTGCTGGAGGTGAACCTTAACATTTCAAGCGCGTTATCATTTATCAATGAAAAATTATTTGGGAAGATGTTCACCTAGTAGTAACTAATTAGTGCAAAGTTCACCAACATTAAAAAGGTTAATCATTTTCAGATCAATGAAACTCCAAACTAGTTGAATCCTTACTGATCCTTCGTACAGCGTTGGCACACGAACGACCACGCGCCAGTAATATCAAAGATAAAGATATCTTCAATTACTAAGATTTATATTTTCTCCCGGTTACTTTATTCCTTTCTTAGGTGCCTTTTGTTCTTGTATTTGTTATATTTCTATATGTGCTTTTGATTGATTTGATCATCTTACATATTTGTACCAAGTATGATTTTATGGCGAGAGTCACAGTCAATAAAGATACATACATGTACATACAATAGTAGATTATAGCAGAATATTTTTCTTAGATGCGTTTTACAGGAAATAAACATCATACTGCAGCTACGTGGGTCATTGATATGCTTGCCTATTCAGCCCATTCTCACTAGGCGGTACTCAGGGGCGGATCCAGGATTTGAGAAGGGGGGGTTCGATATAATTCCGAAAAGTGACACTAGTGGCGCCACTAACAATTTCTGAAAACACCACCAGGGGTCAACTGGTTTAGTTTTCTTTTGTGATTCCTCTCGATTAATCTTTCACCTCACGAGATCGGTGAATATCTTCCGTAATTCGCTTACATTTCATGAAAATGAAGTACGCTTCATTAAAAAACGGAAAGAAACTTAAAAATGTTTATTTGTCAACGAAAATAAATGAAGAAATTTGCTGATTGGCCTTTCGATTGCATGAAAATATTAAATTTACATTGTGTGGTGACGAAGTCTCTTGGGTACGAAATCTCCAGCACTACCATAAGAGATATAACAAATCATGTTATGGATCATGAGTGAACTTTTAATTGAGTTATCATATATCTTTTACTTTATCAAATACAAACTCATATTGCTTACTGTTTTGGTCACCAGATTGTTTGGAACTCTTGCACTTTCAAATATGTAAAACATGGATATGCAAAACGGGAGACAGGTTCAGAAAATACAGTAGACTATTGTTCTATTATTTTCTAGTTGTCTCTGTCGGGGCCCCTCTAGTGTGTAGTCATTCGTGGCTAGCCTACAGAGATGTTGATTACTAATACAGCTCCCTGCTAGCCTAGTAGGGGTTAGTTGTCCTTTAAGGATTTGCAGGAATCAAATGATCTAGAAGTTTAAGAGGTCGGCGAACCCCCATCACCTAACAAACTATTCTTAGCCTGCAAATCAAACACCTAGAATCTGTCTGTCAGTGTTAACAGCAGATAATCCCCCATAAACTGGATGTTCACCCACTCCGGCTAGCCCCTGCAGTCGCGGATCCACACCGGTTTGCATCAATGAACGTGCATCGATCAATCTCGAAAGTGCATCGTTTCATATTAAAGTGCATCGGTCAATTTTAAGAGTCCAAACTCACCATTCCTTGTATTATTTTGGGAAGCAGTGGCGATTCAACTGTGGGAGGTAACTGTGACTGTAACGTGTTCGGCGTTCATTTACACTACAGGTCTGTAGTGTAAATGCACGCCGCTATAGCTACGCGTCACCACCGTCGCGTTCTATAATTAGCTTCCAATTACTTGTGACGTCATCAAAACTGTAAAATCGCTAATTTCACTGATTTAAAAAAGGTTATTTAATTTCCTAAAAGTGTATTCTTAGTACAATTAGTCCATTGAATGTATCCATGCTGTTTGACCAAAACAGAGTGGACGCTATCATACATAACTGGAAGAACCAAGTTTTCAGTAATGAAACAATCCAAGGCGTTCCACAAAGGCATTCTACGTGTTTGAAGCCGCCTATCGGCGGGTTCCGGAACCTCGCGTCTAGGCTTAACGGCAATCTTGATAAGTGACTAAATATCGTCTAATAATTCTTGTTATGCCAACTATCAATGATTAAATGGGGCTGACCGATTATTTTTATTAGGAAATCTGTGTATTCAGTTCCGAAACCTTGTGTTTGAACCTTTTCATCATAATCCAGAGAAAGTCCGATATAAGGTGATAGGAGTGGAAATGAAAGGAATGGAAAGTAGTATGAAGCTAGTGGCGCTGGGCGCAACACAGCGCAAAAGGCTAAGCAGGTATGATAGAGGAATGGATCCGTGCGCCAAAAAATGTAGGCCGGCGCACAGATCCATGTCTCAAGGAGAATGGATAGAGATGTAATAGTTATGAAATATGAGGAATATGGGTAGTGAGTAAAAGCAAATTAGTGATCGTGTGAATATGTAAAGCTAAGTTTACCTGGAAAAAGAAAAAAAGTTCTGATTTGGAAAATATTTGTTACTGAAATACTATGAAGCTGAGAGTATGGGGAATTCAAAAACATTAATCAGAATTTGCCCCCCCCCCCCCCCCGGACCCCCAATATGATAGTGACCAACTATGGACTATTATGATGTATTCAGTTCAAAAGCAATCTCTGTGTGTTTTTCATAACTGGGAATCTGTCATCATGCTGCATGTGTGATCTGCTACATAAAATTAGTTATTTCATAATCATACTTGTATGCATATGGTTATCAATTTGCCAACACCTGTAAAATATAATAGCCCACTCTTAAACTAATAAACTAACCTGACCCCTGGTGGCCAGGATTGGAACCGCGTAAAATCTCCTGATTTTGGATGGTTGAATGTTAACAGGTCAGAAATCTTCAGATAAGCTACTGATTTGCCAACTTTCAAAAATCATCCACCATTCCTCAAGAATAAATTTATTTTCTAGCCAAGAGCCAAGAATTTCATAATATGCTGAACATAGTAAGTATTTGATCTTGAACGATCACACAATGTCTGGATAGATCACACAATGTAAATGTTGTTGATGACGACATTTTCAGTTCCAAAGCTATCTGCGTGTTTTTGATTACTGTGTGTATATTATCATGCAGCAATTGTGATCTGCTACATAAACTGAAATTAAAGTTATCCTATTTACATATTTTTCCATGATTATCAACTTATCAACTGTAAAGGCCCACTCCTTAAGCAAAAGTGCTAACCTGGCCCCTAGTGGCCACAAATGGAACTAAACAAAATGAAACCAAAAGACGCCGCAGTATAGTAAACCGCCTGATATCTCCTGATTTTGGATTGTTGAATGCTGACGGGTATGCTTACGTACGTGCACTTTATTAATTGAACATTTCATAACACACGTACCATGATTCAAGAACTTATGGCCAGTTTAACGATATTCTCAGCATGAGGCATCTCCGCCGCGTAGACTATAGATATAGAATAGATGTGTACGTCTATAGATGTTAGTTGCTGGATTACCGTAAAGTCGTTCCCCTATTGCGACATATTAGCTAGAAGTACACGGGCGCGAACATATCCCAAAAATTTTCCCATAAATAATCATAAGACAAGTTTTCAATCGCACGCATGACTTTGTTTTTTGGCCGCTCTGTTTCATCAATAAACTCGCTGCCATAAACCGTAATTTACGACGAATTTAGTTCAGGCAATTCTCTATATACACCTAGTAAAATGCCATCTGGGCGAATGGCAGAATCCTGAACTTGTCACACCCTACGGGAAGTAACGTGCTCGCGCACTTCGGATGCCGTTTCGGTCAAGCCCCTGTTGGACAACGAACATACGGACCCCCAGTTTCTTATCAGCTTTTTCTCGTTTTAGCGTTGTTTGCTCATTGGGTTACTTTGTGAACATAGGGTCATTTGAGTTTTTAAATTCAATCAAAGCTGAATGTTTAGGTTATCACTAGGAAAAAGTAAAATACCTGCTGCTAGAACGGCTCCCACAGGCTTGCACACAACCTTAGATGAAGAATGGATATGTAGCGAGAGACTAATTAGTATATGTGCTGTAGTGAAGGGCTGGACATGCCAGGGGTCTCTGATCTGGCATCAATGTGAGGTAACGAGGGGACAAGGACCAATCAAGGCTCTCGTATCATTTACATTACATAGAAACCTGTGCACCGGCATGCACAGAGTACGAGTTTTGGCCTATTTATTGAGGCTGGCCTGTTTAGGTTGACCGGCTGGTTTCATATCCACTTGTTTTTATTTATCTAAGACACATTCAGGAGAGGTTTTGGCCCTTTTCTCATTATTGAATTTCACCAAGACACAATCGCTTCAAATTAATATGCATTTTGCGTATCTAATTTAACAGATTTGCTTTAAATTTGACATATTTATAGAAAAGGGTTTTCACAAATACATATGCAGGAGGGGCACTAAGCATTTTTTCAGTTTTTACCCCCATCCCCCCCCCCCCCCCCCCCCAAAAAAAAAATCTGCACCCTGCTAAAAGGGTACTTTTGTTATGCTTAATGTACTTGCCATCAGAAGACCTTTCAATCAATCTTTGTGTAGGTTAAAGTGTCAAATAAAAGCGGAATAGAGGAAAAATTGTGTGAATTATAAAGAAATTAACCCCTTGTGCTACCCTAATATCTCATATCTATAGGTTAAGATTAGCATGATAGTAGCAGGTTTGAATAATGCGTAGTCCCTAATTAACCAAA
>OZ012699.1:6517763-6545258 GCA_963942565.1 Maea johnstoni
TTTGCTTGGCTAAACACATTCAATTTTCTGTTACTACCATCGAGAGCCGATCTATTTATATGAGACATTAACAAAGTCATACCCAAGATAATTATAATCTAGATGCTACACTTAAGTAAACTTAAAGAAAATCTTCGTAAAATATCTGAAATAGTGCTAGTGTTCTTTTTATTGACTTGTCTCCATTAGATTTTACCCATGTATCACTTTTGATAAGAATTATCAGTAAGATAGTCAACCCTTCTCTTGGTTTAGTTCGTGACATTTAATGCACAAACACAAAAGCTGCTTCGCTCTACGTCACACACTCTATGACGTCACACACTCTACGGGTGCTGCAAGGGTGGCTCTACATCTAGGTGGCGTTCCTTTACTAACCTAGATGAGGCCTAAGTGACCTACTCGGGGGAGCTTAGACATGCGCAGTGAAAGCCAGTAAAGGAACGGATTTCGTGCTTACCCCGGTAAAGTGTCATTGCGTCTGCCAAACGGCCTTCACCTTTGCCCATATATGGCAACCGTGAAATCGTCTATGTCTAAGCCGCACTTCATTACGAATGTCAATTTCAATTCATTTAAGACTAAATCTATCAAATGTCAAAATAAACATTACCAAAATATTAAGCCAGGGCATGTACTGTAAAATTAAAGGAGTATTTATAAATGCTGGTAACAAAAGTGAACGATTTGCTTATTTTTTAAAGATGCTTACGAAAGCATCAGATACAAATTAATTTTCAGCATTTTACTGTAAATAATGATCATCTTTTATTTTATTTTCACAAGCAAAACAATTTTCGGTAAACGAAGGCGTCCATGTTTGCGCGTTGCAGTGTGGGATACTTACCCAACTAACCCACTCAGGGAGTCGGTTAGTTGGGCCAGGCCCGAGTAAGCGCGAGAGTGACGTCATCGCCTAACTGGAACGATCTGGCGCTTACTCGCGCTTACCCAGAGCTTACTCGCGCAAGTAAAGGAACGTCCTACTACTGTACTTATGGTACACATCTCCAGACAAATAGGTTCAGTTGGGACAGGGTAGAGATCCGTCAAGATGGCCCCACAATTCCTGCTGCTTTTTGCATTGGCAATTTCCATCCCATCCCAGCTAGCAAGATCTGCGATACTTAAGGTAGGTGCTGCGCTATTGAGTTTTGCTATTTACCCTTTAACACTCAGAGCAGCCAAAACAGGCCTGACAAATTTGGAAATATATTACTTTCAAAAGCATTTTCTGGAAAACATTTGAATTAGAAATCCCTTTAATATGGCGTGAACATTAAATAGCGCAATTACGACACTACCCTGGATAGCGTGATCTAGGTATAGCGGTGAACGGGAACAGCAGCAGCAAGTTCAATTAAGATTGTTATCATTAATACTTTTTGATACTATTAATGAACTTAATGCACTTGGCGTCAAAATTTCTCACTAAAATTTTCAAATGTTATGGCCCGTAAAAGTCTTCAGCAGTACAAAATCAAAAAAAATACTTTTTATTGGGCATAGTCAATGACATCCCTGAGGTATCTGTGAACCTACGGTTACCATCAACTGCGTAATTAATGAGAATATGTTATTCGAAAAAAAGGTTGTAAATTTTGAAATTAAACAGAATATGGATTGAATAATGACAGGTGGCGATGATATTCTCTACATGATAACACTCAGGAACTTGGAGATACACCTAGTTATAGGATTATGCTGCTTTGAGGTGTGTTTTGGGACAGGGCTTTTAACTGGCTTGCAATGGTACCCATCACCTTAAGGGTCATCACAGATTAGGGTAATATGCCAAAAGGGCACGTGATCAATGGTCTGAAAGCTTATCTTTACAATGCCTTCAATGAAAGTTATTTTTACAGTGAAATAAAAAGCCCCGTCAACATCGTCCCATATCTCAATGGGTTCAAACCCCTACCGTATATATATATATATATATATATATATATATATATATATATATATATATATATATATTATATATATATATATATATATATATATATATATATATATATATATATATATATATATATATATATATATATATATATATAGAGAGAGAGAGAGAGAGAGAGAGAGAGAGAGAGGAGAGAGAGAGAGAGAGAGAGATATATAGATATATAGATAGATATATAGATATATAGATATAGGGAGAATCTCGGTTTTACCAGTTTGGGCAATGTGCCTTGATCTAGTGCATCTTGATTGTGTAGCCTATACATGATGTTTTAACCATATTGGTTTGCTTGGCTAAGCAAATTCAATTCTTTGTTAATACAATCGACAGCCGTTATATTTATATGAGACATCAAAAAAGTCATACCTAAGATAATTATAATCTAGATGCTATAAATGTAAAATATCTGAAATATAGTGCGCAAGTGTTATTTTTATTGACTTGTCTCCATTAGATATTACCAATGTATCACTTTTAATAAGGTTTATCAGCAAGAGAGTCATCCCTTCTCGTGGTTTAGTTTGTGACATTTAAGCATACATTCTTTGAGTTTCTCTAGAAAGTGTCGTCTGCTACTCTCATACTCTTGAAAATATCTTTTGAATAAAGCAAAAATTCACAAAATATTTGAAGGAGAGTTTTTGTCTGGCTTGTCGTCAACAATTCTCCTTCAAATGTTTTCAAGAAAATGTGTTTGTAAGTTAAACATTTCCAAAATCGTCAGGGCTCTTTTGGCTACTCTGAGTGTTAATGATGGGTATAAATGCACAAACACAAAAGCTGCTTCGCTCTACGGCACACACTCTATGGGTGCTGTAAGGGTAGCTCTATGTAATAGAAAGAACACGAGGGGCCGTGGGTTATGGGGGAAAACCCAAGGTTCCGCACGAGTGCGCAGCAGAGGGTGGTCCACCATAATCCACAGGTCCCCAGTAGTTATTTCTCACTTGTAGCATGGCCAGCTCCCTTCAGGCAATCTCAGGCCGAGACAAAGGTAGGCTCCAAAACACAGGAAGTACAGGAACGGATTAGTGAAGGATAAGGGATGGGATTGGCTTGCAGATTCCTCTCGATTATCTGGCATTAATAGGACACAGAGTTTAGATCTCTGGCAATGGAGAAGGTAGGAGCAAGCAGTACCTGAGGGTACACATCATGCCATATGGTAGATTCATTTATATATATATATATATATATATATATATATATATATATATATATATATATATATATATATATATATATATATATATATATATATATATATATATATATATATATATATATAATATATATATATATACATATAAATGGTACTTCTGCTGCCACTCCCATTCAAGCATATATAGCTCTCCGGAAGTGAGCTTTCCCGAGTGACCACGGTTCACCTGCTTTTGTTTCACCCACATGTAGGTGTCCACTTACCACAGGGGCTCCACTCCTGCAGAGGGCAAAGCCTCTGTGGTCAGTGGACATCTTTGTGTGGGTGAGACAAAGACAGCTAACCGTGTTCTTCAGGAAATAAGAACACACTTTTCGAGGCCTGTGATTGGCTGAAGGGAGCAGGCCATGCTACAAATCTACTGTACTTAAGGTACACGTCTCCAGACACAAAAGGTTCAGTCGGGACAGGGTACAGGACCGTCAAGATGGCCCAACAATTCCTGCTGCTTTTTTGTTGGCAATTTTCATCCCATCCCAGCTTGCAAGATCTGCCATACTTAAGGTAGGTGCTGCGCTATTGAGTTTTGCTATTAACCCATTAACACTCACAGCAGCCAAAACAGGTCTGACAAATTTGGAAATATATTACTTTCAAACGCATTTTCTGGAAAACATTTGAATTAGAAATGTTTATCAGAAGCCAAACTACAACTCTCCATCAAATAGTTTGTGAGCTTTCGCTTTGTTCTGAAGTTATTTTCAAAAGTATGAGAGTAGCAGACGTTAGGTTCTAGTGGAGTTCTAAGTGAGAATGGGTTAAGATTCGGCTAAGAACTCATTACAGATACCACATACTCATCTGAAAAGGTTTAGTGACAGAGCATGCTGTGCCTATGCACCACGCCTTTAGAATGAGCTACCCGACAACATCAAAGCTGCTGATAGTGTGCAAAACCTCAAGACACTAACATTGCTTTTTCGAAAAGATTTTATTTGACTATGTGGACCATAAGCATCTGTCCACTGACCGTTCTTTTTTAAAGGGATTTTGAACATTACAGGTGGAACAGGCGTTATATCAAATATCAATTATTATCATTTTGTACGTGACGCCTGTGCAAGTGCACGCACGCCATTGTTGGGTGTACTGTTGGAGCAGCAGACAATTCTCCGTATTTATCAGGTCCGAATTTAATGCCTCCGAAATCACCTTTTAAAACAGGTTCATCGTTCATTGATAGTATCATCCTTTTGGAAAACGTGCAAATTTTACGGCACAAACATTGGCGATCTGTTTCATGGATCTATATTCTATCTTACACAGGTTTTAGCATGACTTACACATTATCCGGTGTAACAGTGCTCAGTGTCCGCCAGTGCTCAGTGACCCGGGGGTCACTGGCCCCTAGGGGCCAGTGACCCCCGGGTCACTGAGCACTAGTTGTGAGTGTCCTTCCTAGTTGCTAGTGACCCCCCTATATTTCTCTATCTAAATATACGTTTCTTCAAAGATAGTATAGGTTAACATACTATACACCAAATCTCTATATAGTATATATATTATATACCTATTATATAGTCTGGTGTCACCCACAGCTGTTGCACAAGCAACAGTGCCAGGTGTCCCCCAGTAGAAAATTGGCTAATTTTTATGTGAAAGTGTTAGAAGTTTCAGTGGCTGCCAGCTCATCCCTGGTGGGCACATTGGTAGAGCACTCACACTCAGCACTTATTGTATGATAACACTATTTCTGTCTTTCTTTCTTGTTTGCAGGTTCGAATCCCATTCATGGCTTTTTCCATTATTGCGTGTTACTAACTTTATTCTAATAAAGTTATGTGTAGTTTGGAATAATAGGATGTATATATAGTTAGAAATTCAATTCGCCCCTATTTTGCGCTTTTTATATCAAATGTATTTTCATTTTAGTTTTATGCATTAATATTCCCTTTTACAAATATTTGGATTATGTCATGTTAAGAGGCACTTGGGTATTTAGGGGGCGCATACGCTCGTTATATTATCAAAATTAAAAAATACCCCTAAAGCACTGATTTCTGGCCAAAAAAGCACCCTTATTTTAATAAAACGCTGATTTTTTCCACTAAATGGATGAACAGGCACACGTATTTCAACTTAAGATTTTATAATCCTCTGCGTGTTTAGCGGCAGCAAGTGGCAGCTGCAAACTCGGAAGCCCAGTGACTTCGGGAGTGACCCGGGGTCATATATTTCGTGGATTGTAAGGGGATTTTGACCCCCATACTAGGTACAAAAGAGTACCCTTCTTTTACAAAATCGGGGACATGCGGAGGTCTTAAAAAAAGACCCCTTCTTCCGCGAAATACGTAACGCAGATGCGGCCCCCATCTGTATCTGAGTGCCCCCCCCCCCCCCCCCCCCGGGCTGGTCAACCGTGTAGAGTAGGCATATTTGTAAAAATCAACTGATCATGTATATATATATATATATACATATATATATATATATATATATATATATATATATATATATATATATATATATATATATATATATATATATATATATATATATATATATATATATATATAAATATGTGTGTGCGCGCGTGTGTGTGAATATATATCATCTTTATAACATAACATTGAATCTGCAAATATGTCCACTATGATGAAGTTATAATCAAAATGACTAGATATACTAGCTTCCATCCTAGTTACCAGTGACCCAGGGGTCACTACACTACTGGGTGGACTCTGATAACTAGCTGCCAGTGTCCTGAAAAGGACACTCACCACTAGTTATGGTTGACCCGGGTCCCTGACAGCTAGTTGCTGATGACCCGGGTCACTCAGCTCCAGCTGCCAGTGACCCGCGGGTCACCAGAGAGGGGGGTCACTGAGCACTATCACACCGGAACGGCGAACCGAATTGAAAAAATATAACATCTCATTACAGTTCATCCACACATAGTGCAGGCCTCAGAGTGGGAGAATGTATCCTTTGCAGTGAGGCCATTAAACCCAAAATGCATGTGTTCGTCACCTTTTCTGTCATATCGAGGCTAAACCTTGAATAGCCAGTTGTAACTCGCAGAGGGAAACGCCGACTAGTCCCAAAACACTCGCAACTTTCTTCCATGCCCCATGCTGGATACTAAAACCAAGCAGTGGTGAGAGACTGCAAGCAGTCAGTGACAACACATTAGATCACTCAGCCAACAGGGCAGGCCCTCAGTGGTAAGAGACTGCGAGCAGTCAATTGCAACGCATTAGACCACTCAGCCAAAAGGGCAGGCCCTCAGTGGCGAGAGACTGCCAGCAGTCAGTGACAACGCATTAGACCACTCAGCCAACAGGACAGACCCTTATGTAAATTGATAAACATGTTAGTGCAGTGTGCCCTCCTGAAGCTAGATAGATCTGTAAAGCTCTCGGTGATTGCTAATAGAAACTGCACCAATTCAGATGGTGTCCTCTAGCTATGAGTGGCAACGCCTTGGACCACTCAGCCATCAGGGCATGCCCTTTTGTGGTGAGAAACAGCTAGTATTCAGGGGTAACGCCCTAGACCACACGGCAATCAGGTCAGACCCTTAGTGGTGAGAGACAGCTAGTAGTCAGTTGCAATATATTAGACCATATGTCCATCAGGGCAGGCCTTAATGATGAGAGACAGCGAGCAGTTGGTGAAAACGCCTTAGACCACAAGGCCATCCGGAGAGGCCCTTAGTGGTGAGATATAGAAGCAGTCAGTGGCAACGCCTTAGATCTTACGGCCATCAGGACAGGCCCTCAGTGGTGAGAGACAGCTAATTGTCAGTCGCAACACATTAGACCATATACAGGGCAGGCCCTTAGTGGTGAGAGACAGCTAGTAGTCAGTCGCGACACCTGGTACCGTATGGCCATCAGGGCAGCCCCTTATAGGCGGGTGGCCAAATCCCTAAAAGAGCTCTAGAAATATTTTTGATGGTGTTTTTCGTTACAAGTCGTCATCCATGCTTATTCATCTCTACATAGGGTGGGCTTTAGCGCACGGGTGGATGACACGTCTGATTTCGCTGCGTAAGGGAATTTTGGGGCATTTCATGCAAAAAATCACCAAAAAAGCAAGTTTTTTGGGATTTCCTTCTAGAAAATTCATTTTTCGAGATAGAAACTCAAAACTTGCTGCAAATGTGTTCAAGAGGATGCTTCTGATCTTAAAACATGTTGCGTTATCGCGACTTCAAGAAACCCCCTGTTGTGATTGATTTTGGGGGAAAAATCATCAAAAATGAGTGTTTTTTGTAATTTCCCACAACTTGAATGTCATCCTGTGGACTATTTCAAACTCTCAACTAAATAGTTTTGGTTTAGAAAACTACCCAAGACAGTAAAAATACAGAAAGTGAGTTATTTCTGAATATTTTTTTGGCATGCTACGTTTTGGGGCATTTTACAGAAAAATGGCATTAAAACTAGTGCTTTTAGGGATTTGCTTCTGGAAGGTGCAATTTTTATAGTAGTAAGTCAAAACTTGCCACAAATGTTTTGACAAGGATGTCTATGATTATTAAATATTTTGTGTTAGTATAAAATGTATCTGACCCCTGCTGTGAGTGATTTTGGGGTAAAAACCTCTAAAATAGTAGGGTTTTTGTAATTTCCCACAAATTGAATGTCATCTTTTGGACTATTCCAAACTCTCAACTTAATAGTTCTGGATTAGAAAACAAACCAAGAAGGTGTAGATAGAGAGAGTGAGTCATGTTTGCATATTATCATGACATGCTACGTTTTGGGGCAATTTGCAGAAAAAATAGCAACAAACAGGCGATTTTAGGGATTTGCTTCTGGAAGGTGCAATTCTCATAGTAGGAACTCAAAACTTGCCATAAATGATTTCATAGGGATGTCTATGATAATCAAATGTTTTTTGTTAGTATGACATCAAAAAATCATCAAAAGCATGTGATTTTAGGAATTTTCTTCTGCAAAGTGCAGCTTCCAATGTAGATATATTAAACTTGCCACAAATATGTTCGCATGGATACCTATGGTTATAGGATGTGTTGTGGTAGTTGAGGTTACATGTGGCCCCTGCTGTGAGTAATTTTTGGGTAATCCTTTAAAATTATGCAATTTTTTGGTATCTTCCGAGGCTTAACTGACAACCTGGAGACCATTTCACAAATTTGACAGGATAAAAATCACCTAAGAATGTGTTGGCTATGGAACTCAGTTATGGTTACTATAGCCTTTAATGATAAGCTATGGTTTTGGGTATTTTATGGAAAAAGTAGTAAAAATGTGAATTTAGAGATTTGCTTCTAGAGAGCATTAATTTCATAGTAGGAATTCAAATTTGGTACAATAATACTCATAAGGATTTCTGTGATTATAGAGATTTTGTGTTTTAAGTTCCATGTGACCCCTGCTTAACAATTCAAGTGATTTTTTGGGCAAAAATCTAGAAAATAGTATTCTATGGACTATTTGATTATATCACATATCAATCTAACATTCATGCATAATTTTTCACCTTTTTGCAGTAAAATATTAAGAAATGTGTCATTTAATAGTCCCTTTTTAGTATTTACATTGGCCTTTTATAGGAGTTTTCCACCGTTTGCTATTCAGCATTTCAACAACTAAGATGTGCCACAGCTAGATGTGGTGTTTCATCATTAAAAATGATCCTATACAGACCCCTATAAGAATGAAAACACAGGAAACTAAGTCTTTTCACAAAATAGTGGTTTATGAAGATGTGGCTTTACCTCGAGGATGTTCGCCATTCATCACACATAAAGAAAACCAAAGCTTGTTTTCCTGAGTGTGATAAAGCATTCTTCCTGAATGAATGTCTCTTAGTATAAGGGACTGGGCCAGTTGATGACCAGGAAATACTCTCTAGTAGTGGTTTTAATGATGACAAATTTCAAAATCAACAAAATGAAAAACATCTAATGTTTTCTTGCTGCAATGCAACATTGTTATTAAACAGTTGCTGGAAGGTGTTCTAGAAAAAGCCCAGCCTTCTTTATGTAATTGGGTGATTGCTGTTTTGGGGGGTTAGACGCAGAAACTGAATCTGAAAAGTACTAGACTAGTAATATCATCACTAAAATGAGTATATATGCACATGTACATGACTGACTATTAATTCTTGTAATGCTACCTCAGATGTGTGAGAACAGGAAAAATGTAATACCAAGCTAATGCAAGCTGAATTAATATTCTGGTATAAGTATAAAAAAATAGAACTGATTTTAATTATTCAAAATATTGTTGAGACTGTTTGGTGGAAAATTGTATTTGAGGATGATGTACAGTGGAACCTGATAGATTACCTCTGTACATAGAGCATTTCCACAGCAGTACCTGCATAGTGTAACAGCGCAAGGTAACCCTGTAGTCTGTGACTATATAAATCTTTTACAAAATAATGGTAGGGCTGCTTAAACAATGGGATTGTAGGTCCATTGGGCTAAGTACTGTATATTTAGGAAAGTCTTATCAAAGTACATAATATGCTCATGGGCTAGTTATCATAATGGGAATAGGTGGAAGGACTACTAAATGTTGCGGACAAGTAGTCCATCACTGGCTAGTGGAATATTTTGGTAATGTTTAACCGTGAGTGATAGGAGCCCCATTTCCCAAAGCTTTGTGCTAGGAGGGTGGGGGCATTTAATCTTTAGGCAACAAGCTGACAAAAGGTGTGGTCCTAATTGTACAGTGTTTTTGCAGCGCAACCTGTAATCTGCTGAGTAGGAAGTATTTAGAGCAGTATGATAAAGATATGGATAGGGAGGAGTCAAAATGAATCCTGATTCATGCAATACTTGGGAATTTGGATCATCCTTTTTCAGCCATATTTAGGCTAAATTGTAACTAGCCTGTTGTTAGTGATGGAGGAAACTATAGTAACCCAGTGAAAACCACTTAACCCCAAGTCAGTGATCACTCTCTCACATGCCCTGTCTGGGATCAAGGAACAAACACACATTTTGGATTTTTTTTGTCACTTTTTCTGCCATACCATGGTTAAATCATAACTAACCAGTTGTAATTCATGGTTCAGAAAACCAGATTACCCAGCAAAAAACACTGCCTAATGCCAAGTCACTAGCAACTTTCTAATATAGTGACTGGTATTTGAAAGATCAATGTGGGTGTTTTGTTTTTCATACTTGAATGACTCACATGTATATCAAATTATAAATGAAATAACATCTCAACGCATGATACTTATGTAACTGAGTTAGATATACCTTAGACTCTGAGAGTAATAGTAGGAGCTCTACTACTATTCTCTACCATATTATAAATTGATATTGATGCTATTTCAATGACTCTGTTTCTTGATCTGTATGATCTGAGATGTCAGGGACCTGCATACGCGGAGCACTTCTTAATTTCTCATGAGTGCTCCATGTCCACAGGTTTCACTGTGATTGCAACGTATGTAGGTACTATCAAAAGTATCCATCTCTCATTATATTACAGCAAAATGATCCAGAATCTAGCATGACTGAGGTATTAATTCAAAATTCCATAGAATGATAGAGCCTATGAAATTACAAAAATCACATTTTTATAAGTTCTCACAATGCCTCACATTTCATAACTTTTTCCATAAAATGCCCAAAACGATAGCTTATCACTGAAATCTAGTAAACCTAACCCAGTTCCTTCACCAACACATTCTTAAGTAATTTCTTTGGCAAAATTGTGAAATTAAGATCTTTGCATAGTCTCCAAGTTGACAATTTAAGCCTGGGAAAATACAAAAGAAATGCATGATTTTAAAGGATATTACCCAAAAATTACTCACAGCAGGAGCTACAATAAATCTCAACTAGCAAAACACATCCTACAACCATAGGCATCAATGTGAACATATTTGTTTTATACAAACACATTTGAGGCTGCATTTTCCAGAAGCAAATTCCTAAAATCACTGCTTTTGATGATTTTTCCGTAAAATACCCCAAAATTTAGCAAGTCATAGGTTGGCAAACATAACTTATTTCCCCTACATGCCTATTCTGTGTTTATTTTCTGTAACAACAATATAGGCTAGAATCTTGGTGTAAGATATAATATATATACTTTTGTTCAAATGTATGAGAAATTACAAAAATCCTACTATTTTAAAGGTTTTTACCCCAAAATCATTCACAGCAGGGGTCAGATACATTCTATACCAACAGAAAACATTTGATTATCATGGACATTCTCATAAAATCATTTAGGGCTAGTTTTGAGTTCCTACTATGAATATTGCACCTTCCAGAAGCGAATCCCTAAAATCACCTGTTTTATGCCATTTTTTCTATAAATTGCCCCAAAACGTAGCATGTCATGAAAATATGCAAACATGACTCACATTCTCTATCTACACCTTCTTGGTTTGTTTTCTAATCCAGAACTATTTAGTTGAGAGTTTGGAATAGTCCACAACATGACATTCAAGTTGTGGGAAATTACTAAAAACCCTCATTTTTGATGATTTTTCCCCCAAAATCACTGACCGCAGGGGGTTCCTTGAAGTCACACTAACGCAACATGTTCTTAGATCAGAAGCATCCTCTTGTTCACATTTGAGGTTTTTACCCCAAAATCACTCACAGCAGGGATCAGATACATTTCATACTAACACAAAATATTTGATAATCATAGACATCCTTGTCAAAATATTTTTGGCAAGTTTTGACTTACTACTATAAAAATTGCACCTTCCAGAAGCAAATCCCTAAAATCACTAGTTTTAATGCCATTTTTCTGTAAAATGCCCCAAAAAGTAGCATGCCAAAAAAATATTCAAAAATAACTCACTTTCTGTAACTACACCTTTTTGGGTAGTTTTCTAAACCAAAACTATTTAGTTGAGAGTTTGGAATAGTCCACAGGATGATATTCAAGTTGTGGGAAATTACAAAAATCCTACTATTTTAGAGGTTTTTACCCCAAAATCACTCACAGCAGGGGTCAGATACATTTCATACTAACACAAAATATTTTATAATCATAGACATCCTTGTCAAAACATTTGTGGCAAGTTTTGACTTACTACTATAAAAATTGCACCTTCCAGAAGCAAATCCCTAAAATCACTAGTTTTAATGCCATTTTTCTGTAAAATGCCCCAAAACGTAGCATGCCAAAAAAATATTCAAAAATAACTCACTTTCTGTAACAACACCTTCTGCGGTAGTTTTCTAAACCCAAAACTATTTAGTTGAGAGTTTGGAATAGTCCACAGGATGACATTCAAGTTGTGGGAAATTACTAAAAACCCTCATTTTTGATGATTTTTTCCCCAAAATCACTCACAGCAGGGGGTTCCTTGAAGTCACACTAACGCAACATGTTCTTAGATCAGAAGCATCCTCTTGTTCACATTTGTAGCAAGTTTTGAGTTTCTATCTCGAAAAATGAATTTTCTAGAAGGAAATCCCAAAAAACATGCTTTTTTGGTGATTTTTTGCATAAAATGCCCAAAAATTCCCTGACGCAGCAAAATCAGACGTGTCATCCACCTGTACAGTAAAGCCCACCCTATGTAGAGATGAATAAGCATGGATGACGACTTGTAACGAAAAACGCCATCAAAAGTATAATTCTGACATTTGGCCACCCGCCTATTAGTGGTGAGAGACAGCTAGTTGTCAGTTTCAACACCTTATACCACACGGCCATCGGGGCAGGCCCTTAGTGGTGAGAGGCAGCTTGTAGTCAGTCGCAACCCCTTAGACCACATAGCAATCGGGGCAGGCCCTTAGTGGGGAGAGACAGCTAGTTGTCAGTCGCAACACATTAGACCACATAGCAATCAGGGCAGGCCATTAGTGGTGGGAGACAGCTAGTGGTCAGTTGCAACACCTTATGGTGATGGGTACCATTGTAAGCCAGTTAAAAGCCCTGTCCCAAAACACACCTCAAAGCAGCATAATCCTATAGCTAGGTGTATCTCCAGGTTCCTGAGTGTTATCAGGTAGAGAATATCATCGTCACCTGTCATTATTCAATCCATATTCTGTTTTATTTCCAAATTTACAACTTTTCTTTCAAATGACATATTCTCACGTACGTGTTTCCATGTATATACGTATGGTTATCAACTGATCATGTGTAATTGTGATACTCATTTTGAATACAAAATAGAACAAATAATAGCGGATCGTAATATTAGCGTATCGGACCCACTCGTTTAAGTCGTTAATATTACTTCCAAGTTAATATTACGAGGTTTACAGTATATACATACATACATATACATAATACTCTGTTTATTCTTTTCTAGGAGCCTCGTTTCCACGAGGAACTGGACATTGCTGACCTGAAACGTCTTTTTAACGTAGACAGCCATGACCAGGGTGAGTAAATGTATGCACTGTACAAGCTTGCCATAGGATTAAAGGGCAATTCCACCATGGATAAAACAGAGGCCCAAATAGTTTCCTATGGTACTCTCTACTTAAATCCAAGTTCCCACCAGTGCCAACCTTCATACAAGAAGTATATCGCTGTTTAAACACCTCCTAACAGTCACAAAATAGAGGCACTAGGGGCGGCCATTTTAGCCTGTTAATAGCCTATAAACAGGCTGTTGGTGCAGTCATAAGCAGTAAGGTAGCTGCTATTTTGTGTCTGTTATGAGGTGTGTTAACAGCGATATACTTCTTGTATGAAGGTTGACACTGGTGGGAACTTTAAGTAGAGAATAAGTAGTTTAAGTAGAGAATAACATAAGACACTATGTGGGCCTCTGTTTTATCCGTGGTGGAATTGTACTTTAAGTGGACTATTGTGCTGCTTCTAACCGGATCATGCCACTGCACAAGTTCAAGGAAATAATGTTAAAACTGATCAACCAAAACATTTCTATTTGACTTTCAGTCAGTCCTGTTATTGCCCTACATAGAAGAGACAACATATTGTCATCAATACCTTTCTCCTATGACAACAGTGCCAATACTATAATACTATTACTAGTAATGTTATATGTTGAAATTAGTGCTCTCAGCTGAATCGTCTTAATACTTTACTCTATACAGCTTTAATCATTGTGTTGAAATCAATAAAACTGTTGCTCATTAAAACTGTATATCCTATAAAAATGTCTTATCCATATGTATATATATATATATATATATATATATATATATATATATATATATATATATATATATATATATATATATATATATATATATATATATATATAAATTTCCTGCAAAATCTCATTATCAATATTGATCAAATATCTCATGATGAGAATGATTGCTTTATATCACTATGATTCTGTTCTTTTTCTTCCAGTTGGTGAATATCACCTGGTTGAAGTACATGAAAGAGCAAGAGTTCGCAGGGGGTCTGAGGAGCATGTCAAACTCATTCTGAAGGTAACCGACACATTTTCTCTGAGAGGAGGGCAGGTGGGGACTGGGTCAGGCAAGGTTTAACTTGTCACAATTGTTTGACCCGTACGACCCTTTCTCATACGGAGCATTTTATTTGCAGCAAACTTTTTGCAATATTCATCAACGAAATACAACTCGCTGCTGGGTTATTTTGGGCAGACAGGAATGTTTTTGTCGAAAAGTTTAGATATAATAGAGGGTAGGTAATCATATATATTATGATTATACACTTATTTGTTTCTATCATATTCATTTTATAGTTTATTTCAATTGTAAGGAATATGCATGTGTAGCTTTTACTATGATACAGGGCTGAAATTTAATTTCTGCACTAAATGTGTGGATAGCCCCTTTGATACACTAGAACACGCCCGATGTCCACCCTGTTTCCAAACTATGCATGCATGGATGACATCACAACTGAACGTTTCTTTGATAAGTATCTTTGAAACCCGCAAGGGGAACGCCTTTTGGAGTGCGATAGGAGTTGGCACCTCCCAGGGAACCTAAAGGTGGCGTGGCAACCTGCTCACCATATACAATAATGGGGATGTATGGATCTGTCTATTGATACCCTGCATTTAAAATACCCCTTGGTCCTCTTTGGATCTGAAGGCTCTGCTCTTATTCTCCCACATTCTCTTCTTTCACCTAGAATGATTATGCTTTTTCATTGTTCTTAAACAATGACAAAGGGTCACTTTTTGCTAATAACTTAGGGCACTAATTCACATTTGTGAGTCGATGTGCCTTGAAGCGCTTATCCATACATTGATTACTATCTTTGACGCCGGTCATTGATTTCTTTTGAGATGTTATACATGGGTGTCTGTACAACTAGGCACAGGGAGACGTCCAGTTGACTGGTGCAGGAATTGAATATCTGTACTGTACTAGTAATTGCCTACTGGAATGTGAAACTCACTTATGTATACAATCTTCGCAGGGAGGACCGTTTGATCATGATGTTCACATGCAACCAGCACCCCTGCCAATCTCGCGAGACTTCCAGGCTTTTAGGGTGGACGAGAATGAACAGAGGACACCAATTGACCTTGACCTGAAAAATGATATCCGCGATTGCCTGTATGAAGGTCATTTGGAAGCAGGTGATAGAAGATTTACAGATGAAAAGATGATCGCAAGTGTTTGTGATGGAGGATTAGTAAGTGAAACTGTGGTATTCAAAATATGAATTAATTAGGATTTAACAAAAATAAGATTGGACTCCTAGTTTTCGAATATGTATATATATATATATATATATATATATATATATATATATATATATATATATATATATATATATATATATATATATATGTATATGTATATACATAAACAATGTATATATATATATATATATATATATATATATATATATATATATATATATATATATATATATATATATTATACAAATATGGACTGATCCCGAGGGCAACATTAAAGCCTTAATGACTGTTCACACGGGCAGTATGTGTATTTAATGTGCGCCTGAAGGCATCCTGGCCAGACCGAGGGCCGAAGGCCCGAGGTCTGGCCAGGTTGCCTGAAGGCGCACATTTAATACACATACTGCCCTCGTGAACAGTTATTAAGGTTTTTATTATTGCTTCCCTGAATGAGACATTTCTTGTGATCTGATTTATAGTAGCTTGTGATATATGGTATGCACACCCACAATAAGAACTAAAAAGGGCAATGTTTTCTTCTACTTTCTTTCTTTTAATTTCTGCTATTTATTTATTATGAGAACTTGTGTAGATAATGCTAAATGGCATTACCTCATTTAATAATTTTGAATCTGAAATATCCATGAATCGTATAAAGCTTTTTGCTTCTCCCATGATAGACTAGTCCCTTGCTCTATGAGTAATATTGGTACTCTGTCTCACACTTACCACACTGCAACATATACAGTAGGATGTGGAGTGAGAGAAAGGGAACCAGCTGAAAAAGAGCCATCTAGTGGGCACACCAAGAACTATTTATATTATAAGTTTCACCACAAAAGTTCGCATATTTTTTATTCCAAAACTTTTTCTTCCTAAATAAGCCTTTGAAAATGTTTCAAAAAATGTGTTACATATTTTAGATTCCACTGTTGTGATCATTTGAGTTTAATGTGCTTAATGTAAGCATTTTTGTTTCACAAATTTACTGACTAAGCATGAGAGTGAGATGCAAGAAGAAAGTACCTATATAACTTGTCCGCTTTCTTCAAACAGCAAATGAGTAATGGTCGAATCGTGTCAGTGACTGACCTAGATAGCCTTGCAGGGCATTATGGAGTGAGATTTAATGCCCTGCGGTGGAGGGCATTATGGGGATTTAATGACCGGTCACATGGTACAAATCCTGAGTGCTGATTGGATGAGTCAGAGGAAGAAATAATAACAGGTTATATGGACCGAGGCAGAGCAATATTGCCCAAGGCCGAAGGCCGCGGGCAATATTGCTCTCCCGAGGTCCATATAACCTCATTTGCTCGAGGGATCAGTCCATATTTATTTTATCATATGACCACTGACAAATGAAAGAAGCAATAATTACACATTACACATCAGGTATCCTTATTAATACAATAATAAAACATCGTTTTGAAGCAAATAATCTTTAAAACTTCAATACCCTCAAAATAAGCCTTAATTCACCCCTATTGGCTTTTAAATGTTCAATTCGAAAAGTTCAGATCTTATCAAATCCCTCCCTCATTTTTTTAAATTTAAAAAAAATATATATATTTAAAAAATATATTTATATATATATTTTTAACTTTTCATTTTATATTTTTTAAAAAATATTTTTTATTTTTATTTTTATTTTTGTAATTTTTTATTTTATTTAAAAAAAAAATAATTAAATTTTTTTTATTATCATTTTGGCTTATTTTGGGGCAAAATGGTGGCCGGTCATGCCAAAGCCCATTTGATGAGCTGTTGGCATGCTTGGGAAATCTGGGGGTGTGTCACTATTCTGGCACTCTCATTGGATGGTGTGCTTGATCAGTCAATATTGCCAGTCCATCAACTGTTTTGATGGACTGGTTGGGAGATATTCCCTAGTATAGGAAGTGGTCATAGCCTGAATTAACCAATCAAAAGAGAGATTGGTCAGTGGTCATATAATAAATATAAATATATATATATATATATATATATATATATATATATATATATATATATATATATATATATATATATATATATATATATATATATATATATATATAAATGTTTTATATATCCTTTTGCCTTTGATTTCACAAACGCCTTTAATGCTTTTATTTTGAAAGAATGGTATTTTGAGAACTCAAACTGGGGTCAAGTCCATCCGTCCTATCCCAGAGGACATTGCAACAAAGCTGAAAAGCAATGCAATTACAGAACGTCATCATCTCATTCAGGAACTGGTAGAGAAACTGATCGACTATGAAAGGTGAGAGAAGTTTTTTTTTGTTTTGTATAATTTTTACTAACTAATATGACGAGAAAGCAAAGCTTTAATTGCCCGCGCAGCTCGATGATATTTCTGCATTCCCCTTCAAATGCAGTCACAAAGTTACAAATTTATTATCAGTGACGTGATTCTTTACTTGTATAACCCCTTAATACGAGCTTTATATTTGTGCTATGACCACACAGTACTAGTAGCGATTGACCGGAAATATCGATGGCAAAGAAATGTGATTTCAACCAGTTGCGAAATCATCATTTCTCAACAGATTTCAACAAGAATTCAAAAAAAACGTAGCGGTTCTAACGATTCAAACCGCATTAAAATTGGTCGATGGAAAGACGAGTAGGCATAATTCATTTTTGCTGTGTCGCTCACTGCATAAACAATGGCGCTAGTGTTGACATATCACTGTAGATGGCGCCGTGATCGCTTTTCGCATGACGTCATTGCACGTGATGGAATTCCTTTGTACCGTGACGTCATTCTAGTGCCTTATTCTGCCGATAGAGATCGGCATTTGTTGCCTGTTCTTCAGCCGCCCAAACGTTATTCAAATACAATTTAAAGAAAACAATCCATATTTATTGATAAATTGAGCACTATTTAAAGTACTAGTAATGGGTACCCAGGTCATTTCTGGGATGTTATACATCGTGTATTTGTACATTAAAAACGCATAATAAAAGTGTAGTATTCCTAGTATTAAGCGAGATACAGAGCATAATTGCTCTGACACCCATAAAATACGCCGATGGCGGCAAAACTTGGCTGTGACGTCACGGGTGGCCTTCATGCAGGATGGCGTCAAGTCATTTCGCATGGAAATTACATATTGACATATTGCTTTGGGCTGCCTCTTGTTCCAGGAGTGTCCAATTTCTACAACAGCTATATTGTTTTAAGGCATTAAAAGTGCTCTATTACTTGATACGTTTTTGTGACGATTATTCGCATAAAATAGCATTTGTCAGCAGTTTAGGGTAGTCCCTACATCACATGAAATTGCTTTATATAGGATAACGCTATTGTCTCCTAAGCTTGACAATAAGAACTGTCGCAGGTTAAGATACTTGATAAACTAGTGGTTTTGTGAAATGTTGAAAAAATGTACTTATTACGAATTTCCAAAAACATACACAACTATTCCTTACAAGTCCCACTCAATAGTTGAATAGATCGACATTTGCGATTCCTTCTCTCACCTAAACTTAAGTCTGTCTGACACAAGCGAACGGTCTCTCCTCTTTGATGTATATGCTATACAAACTTGATAAACCTCTTGGGAGCACTAGGTCGAGTTTTATAAACATACTTTTGCCTCAACTCCTCAAAATGTAGATTTTGCCCATTATTGCGCACGACATCGCTCACATTTCAGTTGTATTGAAGTTTGCAATGGGCCAATTTTACAATGGGATTCATGAGCAAATTCAACATTTTGCTGAGTTGAGTCAAAAAATATGTTTATATACATATATAAACGACTATATATATGTGTTTATCAGAGGTTCACCAAGGTTGGATGCCAGTGGCGAACACAAACTTTTTGTAACAAAACAAGGAAAAAACGGTCAGTCAAGCTTGGGACAGACAGACTATAGACTGCTCATAAACAGTGACAAAGGACCACTTTTTGAAAAAAAAGAAATAATGGCACTAAATGGACTTCATTTATTCATTCATTCCCACCCAACCACGCCCTCAAAAATACGTTACAGTACTGAAATGTACATCGAGCTTATAATGTAGCTCTACATTTCGGCTAGCTCAACATGTCACTTCCGATTTCTCGGCCGTTTGCGGTCGGATTTTAACAAAATAAACATCGCTATTTTCACAATTAGATATCCCTTCAAGATAGAAATTATCATGAACATTGCGTAATCCACATTGAAGTGGCAGCGAAGGAAGTAAACCATGCCTTCGTGTGACAGTCTCCCGAAATGAGACCATAACAAATGCCGTTGTTGTGTTTAACTAGCGATTTCTCAGCCGTTTCTATGTTGATTTTTACGCGACAAAGTTTGTTCGGACCGCACATAGATATTACATAAGCATATGAAATATCAAGGCAATCGCTATATTAACGATGAAGCAGCATCGAGGAAAGTACAGCTATGTTTACGAGCGACTATTCAGCTCAGTGTAAAAAGAGATGACCTAAATCTGAGAGGGGCACCCGTGACGTTTACTACTCCGCAGCCTCGTTTTCAGTCGTTTTTCGGCGGGAGATTTTTTTCTCAAAATTGGCACTTTGGAATCACAAAAAGAATTACTAAACATAACTTTTTGGTTCTTCAATCTACTTACTTATATTTTGTAAGTAATGAAGACCACACTTTTGAAAAGAAAAATGTATCTTTTTTACTAGTTACTAGTACTTTAAAACATGAAAAGATCTGGCGGCAAAACGTGCTCTTAAAGCAAAAAGTGATGTTCATTCCACGCGATATTGTCGTCAAGCGAGACAGGAGACGAAGTGTGGATGGAAGTGTGGACACCATTTTACAGGCCTTAGTGTGTAGTTCTATTGATGACCACTTATACTGTAAACATCGCTACGCTCGCCACTTCGCGAGCTATTAACACTCACTGATGCGCACTGTTGATGTACCGGTATTCCTCATTACATGGCACTATACCAACGAACCAATCGAATTAAGCCAAATGAGATTCAAAATGTGTGCGATGACCAAATGATTACAATGCCTAACTCCTAAGAATGGGGTGGACAGTTTCTGCTCGTTCTACTCAAGCCTGGTTGCTTTAAAGGTGTCATATTCTGGACGGTTGTCTATAGTGCATCTGCAACTGAAAGACCCCTATGATCGCTTCGCAAATATAAGGGAATATCTTCCTGGTTCCAAGTTTCCATCCCATCAATATACAAGTACGGTTGTAGATGCAAAGCATCAATAGTCAAAAGGCGGGGCCAAGTTATTTATGAACTTGTGAGGGAACCGGATGTATAAAGAACATTAGCATTAAAAAGGAAAATAATTTATAATGAATAGATTTGTATCATTTTTGTAAAAATGAAACAAATATCGGAATTCTAGGCGCAAGCTGGAGACTTCGGAATATCTTGGGTGCGAAGCTACTTGGGTACGCATCAGTTTGGTTACAAAGTCTCCTGATTTCATTCTATACACATAGTTGACGTGATTGTGAGACTGGCGCTAGTCTATACACATAGTAATTTTTTTCTTTAGTAATTTTCCTCCCTATACTGAAAAATATACTTTGTGTCCGCTTAAAATATTTTATATATTTGAAATTTTCATGCTAAATTAAAATAAGGAAGGCACGATTTTCCGCGGCAAAGGCAACATTTATATTATAACCAATCAGAATAGAGAATTATATTCAGTCCGGCCCCAGCATTTCCAACATGGCCGTCCGGACTATGAACATATCAAAACAGCTTCCCAGATTGATGAAAGCTACATAACAAAGGGATCTATATATGGGTACTAAAGGAGCCCTTGGTCCTCTCTGGATCTGGAGGCTCTGCTCTTACTCTCCCTCTTGCTTCTTTCACATAGAATAATCAAGCTTTGTGATTGTTCTTCAACAATGACAAAGAATCACTTTTTGCTTATATCTAATGGCACTAAATGACCTTTTTGTATTGATGAGCTTTTAAACATGCATTCATTCGTTCATTCTATTTCACAGAAACATTAAGAAGGCAATGGAAGATGATGGCAAGGTTTTGTCCAACAGAAATGGTAAGCCGTAAATTAGTGTGGTAGCGTGAATATTTATAAATGTTATGACAAGTGAATCAAAAATGATATACATAATACAAAATAAAGTAATAGATATCTTAATAATCAGAAAAAGTGACATGTAAAAATATAAATTCATAAATATATATATATATATATATATATATATATATATATATATATATATATATATATATATATATATATATATATATATATATATATATAGTATATATATATAAATATATATATATATATATATATATATATATATATATATATATATATATATATATATATAAATGTAAATATATATATATACATATATCTATATATCTATATCTATCTATCTATCTATCTATCTATCTATCTATGTGTGTGTATGTATGTATGTATGTATGTATGTATGTATGTATATATATATATATATATATATATATATATATATATATATATATAACTATATATATATATATAACTATATATATATATATATATATATATATATATATATAACTATATATATATATATATATATATATATATATACATATCTATCTATCTATCTATCTATATATATATATATATATATATATATATATATATATATATATATATATATATATATATATATATATATATATATATATATATATATGTAATATATCTGTATCTGTAATAAGTTCTTAGTGTTTGATCTTAGAGTCCTTGTATTGGCTTGTTTGACTAACAGTTCCCTCAAGTATAGAGGGGCACATCCTCGCATGCATTTGGAAGTCAAAAGCAGAATCTTGAACTCAATCCTTTTCCTGATGGGCAGCCAGTGAAGATCTCTTAGAACTGGTGTAATGTGATCATACTTTTTGGAGCCACTAACCACTCTAGCAGCATTGTTTTAGAACTTTCTGGAGCCTGCATAGCAGCTCATCAGTGATTCCACAGAGAAGTCCATTATAATAGCCAAGACGTGATGTCACCAGTGAGACGATGGCACTCTTGGTTGTATCGGTATTCTAATTTGCAGACTTGATAACTTTTGATACATGTGCAGACATATTCATGTTTGGATTAAAACAGCCCCCAGATTACCGACCGTTTCATTAAAAAACTGGTACTATTTCACCATTTTCGGTAATACTAGGAATGGAGATTTTTGCCTGCATCTGCGAGGTACCCATGACCAGCACCTCTGTCTTGTCTGCATTCAATTTCAGTTTATTTTGAAACATCCATGTAAAGATGTCGGTGAGACAGTTTTCCAACTTAGCTACACCTTCGTCTACTACACGCTGAGTTCTAGACCACGCTTTCTTATCAGTATTCCTAAGGGTAGGAGGTAAATCAGAAGCAGAGGGCCCAACACTGATCCGTGTGGTACAGACCATAGGATCTCCTGTAATGCGGAGAATGAATCATCTATCTGATCTCGAAGAGTACGGTCACCAAGATATGAAAGGAACCATTCAACGACTGGCCCTGTTATACCCAGAGTGCTTTCCATTCTAGAAAACAGCACATCATGGTCAATGGTATCAAATGCTGCACTTAGGTCAAGAAGGATCAGTACAACAATTCCATTATGGTCAATGCTTGGATAAATGTCATTCTGTACCTTCACCAGTGCTGTCTCTGTGCTGTGACCGGGTTTATATGCAGATTGAAGGTATTCATGTAGATTGTTATCTGTCATGTAACTTGTCAGTCGTTGAGCAGTTCTCTAAGAACTTTGATACAAACCTAAGGTTGCTAACAGGGCGGTAGTTTTTTTCTTTAGTATCTCAGGGTCTTAGGTAGCTTTTTTGAGCAGAGGGGTGACCACAGCTGATTTCATAGATGTAGGTACTTCACTTGACCTCAGTAAAGCATTAATGATGTCTGTGATTGTTATAAGCAGTTCATTTTTGGCATCCCTGGCAATCAGGTCCAATGTACAACTTTTCGAAGGAGATTAAACATATGATCCTCCATACCTCCTCCTGTGTTGTGGTTTGAAGAAAACTTAGGGTTGAGGGAGGCTTATCCTGGGGTATGTTCAGGTCAATGTCAGAGCAATTGGGTAGCTCATCTCTGATTTTGTCAGTTGTTTTCTTTGAAAAATGTTGCAAATCTATTTGCGATGTCCTGAGCAGAACTATAAGCTGGCAATTTTGTCGTTATTTGTCGAAAAAGAAGGTTGTCTATAATTTTTGAAAAAGCTTTTGAGTCATTACCGCATTCTGTGATTCTTTCATTGAAGTAGGTTGCTTTACTGTCTAGTAGTAAAGTATTAAACTTGCCCTTCTCAGCCCTGTAGATTTCTTTGTGAACAGTAAGGCCGGTCCTTCGCCACAGTCTCTCAGCTTTCCTCCTTTCATTTTTTGCTTGATGTAGTTCATCCTTGAACCATGGTTGTAGGGGTCGAACTACAACAGATTTCTCTTTCTTTGGTGCATGCTTGTCAATGACGCTGGTAAGATGAACATTGTATCTGTTCAGAAGATCCGAAACATATTCACTGTGATCATTAACCCTCAGCCCTTGCACAATATCTTATATATATATATATATATATATATATATATATATATATATATATATATATATATATATATATATATATATATATATATATATATATATGTTTATATATATATATATATATATATGTTTATATATATATATATATGTTTATATATATATATATATATGTATATACATATATATATATATATATATATATATATATATATATATATATATATATATATATATATATATATATATATATTTATATATATATATATATTTATATAAACATATGCATATACATATATGAAATATATCTTGTAGCTGCCTGTTCTAAGCAACACTTCCAGCCAGTCCCCGGTGTCTATTTAGATGTCGAAGATGACAATATCTTAAATGACGTTACGCTTCTTGCCTGCAAGGCAGCATGTGTCCTGGAGGAATCCTTTTCATGCAAATCCATCAGGTATTCTGCACAAGATAAAATATGTCGTCTGAGTAGGGACAGCACCAAAAGTGCTCCAAGCCAGGTCAAGAAGATACTTGGAAGCAAGTATGAGATGTATGATCATCTATGCCGTACAGGTATATGTGAAATTTATAAATACTATAAGATAGAATTATGTTTCAAATACTGTAGAATGGCTAATTTTTCTGTTAGTTTTAATTTCCCGTTTTTCCTTGAATGCTTTCAAATGAGAATAAACAACACAGGAAAAATACAATACAGTACAAATTCTGAGTTAATAAACATAGAAAAATCTTGTCCTTACCCATTGATATTTACTCTTTGGTATACTTAAAAATCTACATGAAATGGGAAAGTTTAAAAGAGGAAAAAACCTATTTTCTCTCTTCGGAAACGGAAACACTCAAATATTAAAAACTAGGGAAATTATAACATGTAGAAATTGGCCATTCTACAGTATGCTTTATATATCAATGTAATTCTGTTGATATGATACAATTTAATCCATATAATGTATATCTTACATGAGTTTTATCCAATTTAATATCAAAGTACTTCTTTTGTGTTATTTTATCTGTAGTTTATACATTTGCATATATTTTCAAGTGTTACGTATTGTTTTGTATATGTGAATTGTAACGTACAATTTTATGATATATTTGGAGTTAGTTTGTCAAAATCCAAATCAAAAATCATTTTCTTGTTATATGGCTGAAATCCCAAACAAACCCATATGTGCAATAGCTGTAGGATAATATTTTTGTTTTGAGTTATTGGCACATATATTGAATCCTTCAACAAAGAAAGATGAATTTCGGTTGTCATTGCCTTCCATAATATATTTATTGTACTGCAAGATTATTTTTGATGTCCCAGGATTTTCCCCTTACCGTATTTTCGCGCGTATAGGACGCACTTTTTTACATAGGACGCAGGGGTATGAAAAGGGGGTGCGTCCTATACACAAAGCTAGAAATCTGGGGTGTTTTACATCGAGTGCCCAGGCCACACCGAGATCACAAATCGATGACCAACCATTACCGCAACCCGTATCAATTACAATACACTGCATGAATGTCCAAGCCCCTATTACAATCAACGTAATGTTTGTCCGAATCCATTGCTAGTTAGTAAGATGACCCCCATTTCTTTCATTTGTAATTTGAAAATAGCTAGAGACATGGGCCGAAAGGGGGGTGCGTCCTATACACAAAGCTAAGGTCTATACATCTTTTTAATGGCCTGAACAAGGGCTGCGTCTTATGTACGGGTGCGTCTTATACGCGCGAAAATACGGTATGTCTCATAGCCACCTTTGCCACTAAGATATACTGGGAATATGCATCCTGTTTAATTATGCTTGTTTGCTTTATTTCCATTGGTTTGCTTCACTTGTGAAAAATATCTAAAAGGGGACATCTAAAGTAATGAATGCTTTAAAAATAAAATGGTTAAAAATATATAGAGCATTTCACAAATCTTTTTGCAAAAGTATTTGCCAAGTCAATTGTTTTAAAACTGTAATTCATTTTCCTCTGTAAAAGCCTTTCTTTCATCTGTCAGACCAGATTATTTCTACAATGAAGAAAATACAGAAAATCTTGCATACTTCAGACAAATAGGGAACAAGCAAAATTTTTCGAAGTAACCAATAAACAAGTTACACTTTCCGCAGATTTACCTTAGCTGCTTAGCTAAAGTCATTTTTTTGCGTACGAGCCTCCTTTATATATATATATATATATATATATATATATATATATATATATATATATATATATATATATATATATATATATATATATATATATATATTAAAGAGCAACAATAGAAAACTGTAAGATGTCTCGAACTATGTCCAAGATAAGTGACATAAATTAACACTAATGTAGATGATTTGGGATCAGAATTTTTGTCAAGGATATGTGAAAAAAATCTGAATTAGGCCAGTGCTTGCAATGATGGAATTTTTGAATGTTCTATGCAGATTGTGACATGCCCTATGACGATCCAGTCGGTGGCAACACTAAGACAACTCTAAGAAAAACCATCAGTGGAAAAACATGTCAGAGATGGGACAGTCAAACACCCCACACACATAGCTATAACACTCCTGGACTCTTTGCAAGCGATGGCAACGATGTCTCAGCAGCAGAAAACTTCTGCAGGTAATAATAATAGGACAGTTATTATGAAGATGAAAGGAAAGAAGTAAAATAAATATTTTTGTATGTATAGTATACGAGGTAAACTGAACTTGAAGGTGGGTTAGAATTTGAACACATTTACATATTGGGAGAGAAGATAGGCTCATGTTTTTACGCTGACACACTAGATGGAATTTGGTTCAAGTTTGTTCTGAGTTGAATTTGAGATGCAAATTTGGCATTCTATCAGCTTAAAAAATATGGAAGATATATTGTATAAGCTAATTTAGCCAAAATTCTGACTGCATTCAACAAATTTGTGGTATTGAGTTACAATCCAGCAAAGATGTCAATGACTCAAGCTATAACATTTTTAAAAGACTTGTTGATAGAGAAATTAATACTGATATGAACATGAAAAATTCAAGCATCCTCGCAAATTCAAGGAAAAGATTAGTAGCGAAAGGTTACAACAATACCAATGTGAATTCGTATATTATCGTTAACATTATTATTATTATTTTTTTTATTTTTATTATCATTATAATTATTATTATTATTTTGAAGGAACCCTGGCGAAAACAGAAAACAACCATGGTGTTATACAATTACAAGCAAACAATGGGAATACTGTGAATTTTCTGTAACAGTACCA